>JAENPR010000189.1:0-705000 GCA_018135685.1 Themeda triandra | reverse complement strand
TACCAATCTTTCTGATATATGGGCCAAGGAAATTGACCTGTATTCAACCAACCAGGACTGTATAAAGATGCTTGTTGGAAATAAAGTGGACAAGGTACTTCTAAGAATTAGTTCTAAATCTTGTAAACTTTGTTTGCACCTTTTATCTTTTCTTTCTGATTGAATAACCGCTTTCATCTTTTACTGCCTTATAACTGATTTGAAGAGTTTATTTTGGCAGGAAAGTGAGAGAGCTGTCACAAAAAAGGAGGGAATTGAATTTGCCAGGGAATACGGATGTTTATTTTTAGAATGCAGTGCAAAAACAAAAGTAAATGTAGAACAGTGCTTTGAGGAACTCGTTCTAAAGGTATGTATTGGGCTTGTCAGAATTATTTATTTTGCAATATCATTCATGCCTTATTCTTCACAGTATTCAGAACTGCACATTTGAAACATAGACAATACATGCTTGCCAAATGTTGGATTGAGGGTATCAGGTCATTTTCTATCATACCCTGTGGTGTGATCATTGCTTGTTTAGTCTTAGCTTTGACAGAAACAGGTTTGTCTGTACTGTTACCTGCCAAATGCTCGTGCAGACTAAGACTGACATATTAGCGAGATGAAATGAGGAAGGGGCGAGCACATTCTTTTGTACATCTGTGTCCTTGAACAAATTAGATCCTTTTATCTGTAGTATTGAGTTGTAGTTATCGATTGAGGTGACTCAGTATGTATGCACATTGCAGATATTAGACACGCCAAGCCTCCTCGCGGATGCTTCTTCAGGGGCCAAGAAGAACATCTTCAAGCAGAAGCCTCCGGAAGCTGACGCCACCGCAAGCAGCTGCTGTTAACTGCTTTTGTCATTATAATTCTGCGCCCTCCTGTGGGATGATGATAAATTTGTTGCATAAAGTGATAAGATTTGTTGTGTCAGTTTATTTTAGCTTCTGGTCCTGTATATTGCCATGCTGAATTTACATCAACACATAACAGTACGTCTTCAGCAGCTATATAATGTATCAAGTTAAACTTACCTGACAATATATGTGTTCTTGTTCCCTTGTGTATTTGTTTGAAAGCAAATAGTATATGCCTGAGGGACAGACAGGCTATATGGTTGTGACATCCTCATTATCTACAGTCTTGTTTTAGGAAAGAGATTTGAGTCTTTTGCAACTGCAACTGTGTGTGCAGGTCTTGAGCCTCTTCTCTTCTTCATTCAGTTTATTTGTAGTCGGATTAACATCAATCCACGTGTGTTGAGGTGGATTGGAGTGAAACTTAGAACTAAATTTTACCTCAATCCATCTCAACACATGTGGATTGAGATAAATACGACAACATCTAAACAAGGTCTCATGGGGATGGTATGTACTGCATGAATGTGAGTAATACGAGTACAATTCGGAGAGGGGGAGAAACGAGAGGAGTTGCAGACTTGCAGTGCACTGCATATGTCTGGAGGTTGAGGACCGGCCGGCTCATCAGTTGTCGATCTATAATAACTAGGATAGGAAGGGGATTCAGGGGATGACGACGATTAGGCTAGCAAGTTTAGGGATACCTGGAACTTCCATTGTTCCCGCTACTCCCTTTGCTTCGAGAAAGGAAATCATCAATGAGCTGCAATCCACTATTCATTTCATGCATATGCAGGACGAAACACAAATTTGCAGGAAATCAATCCTCTTCAATTCAAGGCGAAACTGACAGCCAATGGACACTTCTGCCTGTAGGAAACTCGAGTCTGAGGATCAATCAATAGCGAGGGGTGCTTATGAAAAACGCGCCTAGGCGTGATCGCAAAAAAAAAAAAAAAAAAAAAAAAAAAAAAAAAAAAAAAGGGGAGGGGTGCTTGCACATGACCTTCATTTGCACAGTAGTTCAAAGTTACATTCCGTTCATAGCTGCGCCAAGTTGCTAACATGGCAAAACGGCTACTCAACTTGTTTATGCTGTAGGTTACGTGGAGAGTGTTATGTAAGTAAGTTATGTATATATGTTATTTTTTAATAAAATTCATCATAAAAAATACACGGTTTCAATTAAAAAGAAAAAGATAACTTTACCCTAAGCTCATCCAGAGCAAACTGACAATTCCAAAAGACAATATGCTAAGGAAACAATTCTTTCTGTTAGGAACTTAGTCTCATACCTTTTCTACACCATGAGCTGCATGTACTTTAATTCCACAAGTTTGACATAAGTCAAGCAGCCACAAAACTAAGTCTCACCTAAATGTAATAGGTTTACATGCCAAAGAGTCAATCAACACCGATAAATCAACAATATCTCTAACTATTCTCATCATCATTTTCTTCAGTATCTTGCAACAAAGCTCCTCGTACTCTTGGCCTAATATTCGGTCAAAAAAAATATTGGTACGATATCAGATATGAATTTAACTTCAATTCGCATAAAAGTAGTCTTTCAATGGTTGTTTACATCCTCCAAGGCACAGGGGCGAACCGCTTCGTAGCTTTCTTTAGCAGGAGGAACTTTACTAGGCAAAGCCACTGCAGGTTTGCAAATCCACGAGGAACTTTACGTGGTTTGCCTTTGAAAGCGTAAAACCGTGAGGACGCCTCTCCACACCTCCCCTCCCCTTGGTCGTCATCTTCCTCCGATTCCGGTTCCGGTTCCGGTGGGAAGGAAGGGGACGAATTGCGACGATGGCCTCCGACTCCATGTCGTTGGAGACGGCGAGGCGGCTGCTGGAGGTGACCTCCACGACCGAGGCGGAGGCGGAGCAGCTGCCCAGCAGCCTGCCCTCGGGGTTCTACGACGCCTTCGTCCTCAGGGGGATCCGCGTCGTTGAGGCCCTCCAGCCCGGCACACTCCTCTGCCACTTCACTGTCCCCTCCAGGCTGCTCGTCAGTCCCCGAGTCGAGCTGTGTATCTTCTTGATTCCTGAATCCTTGATCTGAATGAATTGATGATTGTCGATGCAGAACTCGGGCGGCTTCCTGCACGGCGGCGCAACCGCCTCCCTGGTCGATTTGGTTGCCTCCGCCGCCTTCGCCACTGCCGGTCTCCGCACCAGGGGCGAGCCCCTTGAGATGAACATCTCCTACCTTGATGCTGCTTTTGCTCATGTCAGTTTTTTTTCGCGAGCAGGCATTACACCTGTATTTCTTGCTCATGTCAGTAGCCTTGACCCCTGCCTGCTATCTTTACTGACTACTGCTAACTACTACATACTAGTACTGAGAATTTTTCACTCCTCCACAAATTACTAGGATCTAGTATAGGATATAAGTGGCTGACACTTGACAAATTACCCCGATTGTTGGTATATTAATTGGCTGCAACAAGATGAACACAGCACAAGCGCCTCGGTTAGCCAGTGAGCCTAATATACCATTCACATTTGGTAGGCTGTAGGCGGTGCCGATGATCTGAATAAGCAGGATTGTGTTATGTACCAATGTCATCACACCATTGTTCTCGTTTCTCTTATATTGGCAACATGAGATGGATGGATGCACCTCCTCGATTCACAGCTTCATAGTAGCAGTGTTCTGGTGCTAAAGCCAGATTGTGTCAAGTTATTTCCCTTTTACCTCTTTCGATTGGTATGTGGAGGACAAGCAAGCCAGATTATTAGTAGTAGTTGAGTAAATAATCGGTCTTCAGTTCACTGTAGTCTCTTGAAAGGTTGATACTCTTAGAGGTCTCAGTTGCATCTCCTGTAAAATTCTAAATGCTTGTATTTCCGTTATTGCGGTAATGGAAATGGGGTTTCACCTCGGTTTTTTTTTAAAAAAAATGGTCTTCACTTATGAAGTTGATTTGTTATGGATGATGGTGTTTTCGGATTTAGGGACTGGTGGTGACACTGACAGGCATGAGATGCTTGGTTTCGTGCAGGAAGAGATTGATATCGAAGCCAAGGTTCTGCGCGCTGGCAAGGCCGTCGGGGTGGCCGTTGTGGAACTGAAGAAGAAATCTGGCAAAATCATCGCTCAAGCTCGTTACTCCAAGTATCTCGGTGTAGCATCTAGCAAACTCTGATCTTACTGGATCAAGCTGGCCTTGCGCCGTGGCAGCATGTTGTAATCTGCTGGGTTTTTCTTCCTACTGGTGCTTATATATATTCTCATGATGCTAGCCCCCTGAGCATACATGGTTAGTAGGGTGTGGTGTGCTTGGACGACAACAAGTGTTATTACTGTCTATACATGTGACAGAAACACAGCCTCATCTCCTATTTCTTTGTGCCGTGGAGATGGTATTATTGTATACTACAGTGTTATTATATACTCACTCGATGAGACCATCAATTATTCTTGTGTGCTCCTACCACTCACAGTGGACCATCTGTTATCTCTGATCCACCAGAAATGAAGGTGAATCACCGTTAGTGTTTTGGCAACTGCTGATTACATACCTCGAAACTAGTAATACAGATCAAATCAAATCTGGACACTAGACACAAATTTGGCAATGATTGAAACAGATAGTTTCGCTGGAGGTTTAATTTAGATTTACGTTTGGATGGAAAACAAAACAAAAAAAAAAACGAGGAAAAAGGGGGAAAAGGAAAAGCCTTTAGGACTGGAGTGGAAAAAGGGTAAAAGCCATCTCCTCTCGCCGCGGCCGCGCCACTCTCCAGACCGACGACCGGCCGGCTTCCCCCCGCCCCGCCCCGCCCCCCGGCGACGGCGAGCAGAGGAGACAAGGCAAAGTACGCCGCCCAGCCGCACCGACAAGGATAGGGCGGGAGAGGGGGATCTTGCTTTCACTTGGTTGCCGCCCCTCCTCATGACACCACCTAGGGCACCGGCACCGCCAGCCCCCTCCTCGTCGTCCTCCCCGCGGCAACTCTGGTGAGCCTCATCGGGTCTGCCTGCCTCATGGATGTAACTTCGACCGCTGCCGCCTCCGCCTCAGGCGGGGGGAGGTGGTACACGGGCATGTCGGCGGATAACATCAAGGGCCTGGTGCTCGCGCTGTCCTCCAGCCTCTTCATCGGCGCCAGCTTTATCATCAAGAAGAAGGGACTCAAGAAGGCCGCATCCTCCGGCGTCAGGGCGGGTACGCTCTCTATTTCCCCCTGCCCTGTTGCGCTTCTTCAATGCGAATTGCCCAATTGTCTTCACTCTGTGCTAGTGTGCTTCACCATACAACGGATGCCAAATTCATTCTTCTGAGAGACGCTCATTACCTAGTTAACATGTTTGACCTCATTACCTATATGTAACAGCTGCAGTTGACGTTCAACTGCTAGCTTACTGAGTTTGTGCTGCACCAAAACGTCACACCTTTCCCTAGCAAACTATTTTGTTGGTTAAGTTAGTGTTGCATTGCATTGCATTGCATTGCATTGCAGGTAAGTAACGTGTGATCTGACTTAAAAATTTCACTGTCTGATACTCATGTACATGACACCTCTGACTTATGCCCAAAATCGACAAGACTTATGTCATGCTGTACGTCCTCCTCGTACAGGAGTTTGTATCGCAATTTTCGGCCTTGTTTTCTACTCTTTCCCTGAGGTGTCTATGTCATTTATACTACCAAACTGCAGTATTAATGTTCCATGTTATGACAGGGGTTGGTGGTTATTCTTATTTATATGAGCCTCTTTGGTGGATTGGCATGATAACAAGTGAGCGCTTGCCTCTTCTTTTTTTCTTCTATTTCATTCTACTAGGCAATAGATAGATAGCTTATTGACATACTGTCTCTTTGGGAAATTCTTTTGCAGTGATTGTTGGAGAAGTTGCAAATTTCGCAGCCTATGCATTTGCTCCGGCTATTTTGGTCACTCCTCTTGGTGCTCTTAGCATTATTATCAGGCATGAGTTCTCAGTCATAGAACTGTATGCATTGCCTTACTGCAACCTTTTGTTCATTTTATCACTAATCTGGAGCTAGCTTCTGTTCTGCAGCGCTGTGCTTGCTCATGTAATGCTGCGAGAGAAGCTGCACATTTTCGGAATTCTTGGATGTGTACTATGTGTTGTGGGATCCACCACAATAGTCCTTCATGCTCCACCAGAGCGTGAAATTGAGTCGGTGACAGAAGTGTGGGATCTGGCTACGGAACCAGGTATTTGCTATTGCCCATCGCTTTGTATGTGCTTAATTGCCTACTTTTTTCTTGAATAATTACACCACACCACCAAGTCATGATCACTTGATGTTGTTTTTCAGCCTTCATGTGTTATGCAGCAGTGGTAATTGCTATAGCTGCCATACTTGTTTATCGGTTTGTCCCACTTTATGGGCAGACACATGTCATGGTCTACATAGGTGTTTGCTCTCTTGTTGGTTCCATCTCGGTATGCGTTCTTTTGATATAGCATGCGTTTGTGATCTCCTGTTGTGTGTTTTATTACAAAGTCGTTGGCCTAATTATGCAGGTCATGAGCGTGAAAGCTCTCGGCATAGCATTGAAGCTGACCTTTTCAGGAACGAACCAGCTTATTTACCCACAGACATGGGCTTTTACTCTGGTTGTCATCTCATGTATCATTACCCAAATGAATTACTTGAACAAGGTATTCTGATTTATTGAAAGCGAAACTAAAGTCTTCCTTGTGTTCTTGGATTAATTCCTTTGTATAATCTTATCTTCTGGAATTCCTTTCCTGTATAGACACTGTACAGTTATTTTCTTCTTTTCTCCTTGCCTGTATTCTGATTTTTGAAACCCCTGCTGTTTTTGCTAAAAAAAGGTATTTTGATTTCTACTATCTGAACCAATTGTTGTTTTCTTCTTTCCTTGATCTAGCATAGCAGCATAAGGGTGACTAGGATTCTAAAAGTTAACTGGACAAAAAAGAGGAGATTGGCATAAGGGCATATGACTCATTCATTCATTTATCTTGTTTTTCTCTAGCCCAGCAGGACTAGTAGTCCCCTGATGTTGGGAACTTCAATAGATTTGGTAACTTAGGGAAATGAAGTGTGAATTTTCTGGTAAAAGTTGGTGATATGATTGGATAGTTTTAGTTAGCACTACATAGAGCCAAGTTCAATTCATTAACCATGACATCAGCCTTGCCTGATCAATGAAGCATTATATTTTCCAAAAACAAATGGTGATGGTGATATCTTTTCCTTCTTGTACGCAGGCACTTGACATGTTTAATACAGCAGTTGTGTCACCCATTTATTATACCATGTTCACATCTTTAACTATCTTGGCAAGTGTCATCATGTTCAAGGTATGTGCTTCAATTGCTGTAGCTTATCTTTTCAGCTTCATGCTTTGGTTGTGAAATTTGAGCAGGGCACTAGATAGTGATTCAGCCAGTGTTCCTATCCAATTTCAAATGTAAATATAAATTTATGAGTTCTCCTCGGATTGCATTAAAGTAAACTATATAAGAAATGGTATGAGCCTGAGCTTCAGGCATAGCCTATGAATATTTCTGGAGTAGTTTGAACTCAGCAGATGAGACCACTTAGTTCCATTTTGTATCTGTGTGCAGGACTGGGACAGGCAAAATCCTACACAAATTGTGACTGAGATGTGTGGCTTTGTTACGATCCTTTCTGGAACTTTTCTTCTACATAAAACAAAAGACATGGCTGATGGTGGTACGGATTTCTCATCATACCAATTTTTCTATGTTCCTTCCTTTGTGGGTTACACGTTCTGAGATTATTACTTTTCATGTGTCAATGTAGGGCTTTCGACTTCATCCTCCTTCCGTCTTCCTACATCTTCTTCAGTGCGGTTCTCAAAGCAAACAGATGAAGATGGTGAAGGAATTCCTCTAAGATCGTCCGAATCATTCCGGTCACCACATTAATGCCTGTTTGCTAATCATTAATTTGCATGAGTTAGGGGATGGGTATATATAGATAATATCCATGAGCTTGTGCTAAGGTTCCGATGTAGGGATCCTCTTTTTTTTTTTTTTTTTTTGTTGGCAGATTTGTATGTATGCCCAACATCTTGTCGAACTCACAATATATTTTCTCAGTGGTTAGCACTCGAGTGGAAATCTGTTGCTAGTGTTGCTATGCAATCTGGTGGAATTATCAGCATGTTTCTACAGTACCTAGTACCTACATTAGTGGTCTCTGCTCTCGCATTATGCTATGCATTGTGCTAAAGCTAGAACTGCACCCTTCTTTTTTTTTTTGAAAACGCTAGAAGCCTAGAACCGCACGTTGGTAGTACTGATGGAAGGAAACGCCCAATTTGTTGAGGGCCATCATTTGTTCAAACAAAGCGTGTTAAGACAATGGCTGCTGCGGTACGCAAACAGGCAATGTCACGAGCAATACAGATTTACTGAAAAAAAATGGACGCAGTCTGGAACAAGAACACAATCATATTCAAATTTCTAATGCAAATTGTGTTCGACATTTAGCGTCGCTGCCGATAAGCTTCATCACCTAAGGTAATCACAAGCTCAACACACGACAGCCTGAGGGCTCGTGCCAACCGAGGTAACCTCTAGTTCCCACGAGTGGGAGAAAGGATCATATACAACAACAGAGCTACAGCATTACTTAGAAGGGCTAGTTCTGGCACAAGTTGACAAGATAGCAGCCTGGCTCCACACTAGCACTAACTCTCTAACTACGATTATGAGGCGGCATCAGCTTCAGGAACATTGAGTGGAACCTCTTCATCTCAGTTACTGGAAAGAGGATCTTGCAAATGATGTCATGTGCCTTCCAACGATGTTAGCAATGGGAAGAGGCCCCCTGTAACCAAAAGCACCACAGATATATGACCACTATTAGTGTCCAGACAAATGGCAACAAAAAACAAGCTGCAAGTCAGCCATTTGGAAATCACCCAGTATGGTGCTGATACTTATTATCAATCTATAACCAAACCCAATTGCCTCCAAAGCATGTACGGGAGCAAGACCTCACAGCTATATCGATTAGCAAGAGATTTTCTCAACGACTGTAGTAGTAGTTTGTAGTCTCAAGTCTCTAGCTGAATAATGAATTTATATCTACTGCTATAGGTTTGAGCTAGTGCAGAGGCGTAAGCGTGTTTCTTACCAGGCACGAGAATCACAGCTGTTATTTCGGTTGTCACCCATGACGAATACATGACCTTCAGGAAGGCGCTGCAGGAGTATGAATTCTTTCAGTTGAGGATCCATGTACCCAGCCAATAATAAGGAGAGATGGAAGGAAGAGATCATCCACCATCTGAGGCCCATTGATTACAACGAGGCACTCAAGAAGTCAACAACATGGAGCAGCCAGTCCACTTTTGATCATCTTCTTGTGGAGAATGAAAATTCGCTCGTCACGTCTGTTAACCATTTTGTTAACAGAAGTTTAAAACCTGTGGACCTGGCAATATCAACTCCTCAATGTTGTTCAAGGAGACAATGCTCACAGATTAGAGATGCATGCACAAACCATTGCTTCCATTGTGTACAACCCATGGGTTGCTGTGTAATGCTCCTTGAGTGCAATACCATTTACAATAAGCTGCCCTTGTCGAACCTATAAACAAACAGGTGAATGTAAGAGGATGGTGTGTCTTGCTATGGCAGTAAAATACCAGAATAGAACAAATGCAGCAGTTTACCTCAATGAAATCTCCAGGTGTTGCCAATACTCTCTTAATAAAGACAACATCCTTATTGACACCATAATTCTGAAACAGGAAGGTGCACATTTTGAGGATCTGATTGAGAAGTGGAGGGGCAGAAGGAAGAAGGCAAACCTGTAGGGCAGAAGGCACTTTGAAAAAGACTATATCCCCAATAGATGGCCTCCGGAACAAGTATGTAACCTGGGACATGGTATGAAGCGTGTTAACTTGTTTAAGGTAGCAATGTGATGAGAAGCTGTCGGTTTAGTAAAGTAATAATAAAGTTTTCTAAAAAAGGTGAATGGTATGAAGAAAAGGGATGATGACTGAGTGAGAAGCAGTTAAAGAGAGCAGCAGGCAATTGAAACTAGCTTGTTAGGTTAATTTTCGTGTGGTCAGAATAAGATGCATTATTGTATCGGGAGCGTGGATCCAAGATTTTTTGTTGGTCAAATGTGTACTTACTTGTGGTATCGGGCAGCGTGGATCTACTACCAATCCTTCTCATGTATATGTATATTATTAGTAATTAATAATAATAATAGTAGTAGTATAAAGTCTCAATGTCTTGTTATTGTAGCACTAACTAAAAATAGTCAAGTAATAATAAATAATGGTCGGTCGGAATGGAGGATTGCGCGTACAGTACAGTACAGTACAGTACCTTCTCTGCGACGGCTCGGTCGCCTGGGCGGAGCGTTGGCGCCATGGAGGAGGAGGCGATGTAGCGGACCTCGGCCAGAGCGGCGGAGAAGAGCAGCAGCACTAATAGAATCTTGAAGCCGTCGGATCCGGGCCCGGGCGGGCGGAGGCGCGGGAGCGAGGGGAGCCAGTGGTGCCAGCAGGCCAAGAGCTCGTGGCAGGGGAGCCAGGCGGCGGCTCCCCCGGCCGGCGAGACGAGGCCCCGCAGAAGGCCCCCCATGGATGACCTCCCACTCCCTCTCCGTCAATGCGCTGGTGGCGGTGGCTATTGGCCTCGCCTCCTCTCCCTGTCCCGGGTGGTGACTGGCTGGTCATTTATTTCTCAATGGCCTGCCTCTGCCTCTGTCTCTGCCTCTGCTGGTGGGGTCCCGTCCTGTGCTCTCTCACTTGGTTGCTTCCACTCGAAGACAGCTCGCCCGGTCTTCTTCTCCAAAGCTCAAACCCCAAAGCATTCACAAGGGAAGACCAACAAAAATAAAGAAAAACGGTCCGACCCATGTCTTTTGTCCAATCTCCATGTCCTGCCATGCGGCCCGGCCCATCCAACTATCCAAAAATATCCGAAAAAGGAAAATAGAAAAGTGATGCCACGACAACTATATTATAGTATATATCAACCATGTACCAAACATTCGTGACCAAATCAAACTTGTACCAAAATGTCGTTGCAACTCAACAACACACATTTACAGGTAGTCGAGTTCAGCTCAACACATCTCTAAGCCAGAGTGCCACACCTCGATCAGTTGCGCTTAGAGTGTCCAACTAAAATCTATACTATAGAGTGCTTAGAGTGTCCAACTAAGATCTATACTATAAAGTTTCCACAGAAATCATAGGCGCAACCAAGCTTCATAGAATCACTCGTCTAGATGTCGACGTTGGGTCCTTCTTTCTCCTGCTCTGCAAATAACTTGATATGAGGACTTGAGGAGCATCAAGCTCTCCTCGCTGCGGTACAGAAAGCCTCAAAATGATTAGCCGTGCCTAATTCTCTGCTGCCATGGTGCTGGCCGCACTCTCAAATGTGTTCACATAGTACAACTGCTTCCTGTCCAACACTATCGGAGCAAACTCTCTTCTGGGGCTTCGTAGTGTGGGTAAGCAGCCCAGTTTATCCGGAACGTCTCTTTCCTCACATTGTTCTCCAACAAATACAACACCACATATTAACTTACAAACCTCATCTCATCTGTATAATCAAATCGTTGCATACCTAAAGATATGATCCAGTAAAGCATCATCCAGCTTTGTATCTGAGAACATCTTGTAGGCCATGTCATCTTGGTTGTACCTCTTCAGAATTGAGATGCTCGAAAAAGGGATATTAGGGAGCTCTAGGGTACCAATCAGCTCTGGAATATTTGATGATGAGTAACATGAGTTTAAACCAAAATATCCTTGCAACCATAGATATAATATAGCAAAAGCCAAGTGCCTTGTAATGGTAAGTCGCCCCACTAGATTGTCCCTAGACATTGTGATCATGGCCTCGATCGTGGCAGTGTTTTGGTCCCTCCCCCTCGCCATCACCTATTCTTGGATCGACTCAATGATTTGACGCATGGCTTGCTTGCTTGTATAACAATTGATGATGAATGCAGTAACTTTCTTGGTGGCCCAATTTTGTTGATGTTGGACAAATAAAACATGCATTGAGAGCCTACAATTTATTTTTCCACTCCATGTGTTTTGTTCGATCTCGTGTGCCTTGCATCTTGGTGTCACGACTTTCCATATTTACCATGCGTCATATGCTATTTATTTTACATATCACTATGTAATCTAAATCTTCTAGTTTTCAAGATTGACACTTAAAAAACGGTATATGAAATCTTCCACTAAGACCGGCATGATACTAACCCGCGTCATATAGGGGCGAATGGAGAAGATAAGATAAAAGATATGCATCGAAGTGTTTTGAAATGCTTGGTCAAATACCATGTGAAATAAAATAGCGAGTGATACAAGGTTATGTGGTACTTATATATTTATTAATCATAACTCCACTCTATTCGATTAGTGTTTGGCTGATTACACTCCCATGATTCACCATAGTAAAAAAAAAAATACGGCCATTTAGAATTTGTTGTTGTTGTTGTACGGCCATGTCATCTTTGGTTGGTTCCAGTTGGGCTGGGCAATTCAAAAGAAATTTTGGGCCTTGAAAGCAGGAGGCAAAGCACGGCCCAACGCCCAGCCTCATTGATTCTCCGTCAATCCAATTAATCAATCATTGGGGCCCTTGCCCTTGCCCTTCCCCTTCGCCTTCCTTCCTTTCTCATTTTGTCGCTGCTTCTTCTCCCCATTTTCTTTCCCCCTTGACACAAGTGAGATGAGATGAACTGACAAGGAAGCGAAGCGGAGAGCACCCCCCGCCCTCGATTCGATTCGATTCCGTCCCCTCGCCGGATCATTCATGGCGTCTCCCCCGTCCTTCGACCTCGGCCTCGATCTCGACGACGACGACATCCACCAACCCGTCATCGCCGATCTCCACGCCGGGGCCCCCACGCCCAGCGGCCTCAACGACCACCTCCTCCGCTACACCCGCAACTTCCACCAAAACCCTAACCCTAGCCCCAATCCAGGTACTGTAACTCTACGCTCGTCTCTTCTCGCTCCAATGTTTTTCCTCGCCCTTCAATCTCCATTTTCCCTCTTCACAGAAGCCGCCGCCGCCGAACAACAAGTCGGCAAGGTCAAGCTCGCCGGCCGCCGCCGCCTGTGCAAGCTCGCCACCGCCACTCAGCAAGTGGATGAGCAGGAGGTGGATGGGGCCAACCAGGAGGACGGCGAGAGCATATACGACATCCTGGATGACCTCTCCACCCGATTGGGATCTCTATCCGTCCAGAAACGCACCGTGGAGAGGGAGAGAGGCCCAGGACACAGCACCTCGCCCCTCTGCCCTGCCCCATCACCGTCCACGACCTAGATGATGAACCTACGGTGACAGGAACAGCTCATGCTGTTAAGCAGCAGGCAAGCAGCAAGGCAGTCACGAGGAGGCCACCCAAGTTCTCAACATTCAGGGATGATGATCAACTACTGGGTCAGGAGAAGGAGAATCTTGGAGCTGCAGAGAACAATGTTGGATGGGAGAAGACGGAGGACTTCAAGATGGATCCCACTGCAACTGCTGCAACATCCAACCCATACAAGCTCCCAGGAAACATATTCAAGATGCTTTTCCCCCACCAGCGTGAGGGCCTCCGCTGGCTCTGGGTTCTCCACTGCAGGGGAACCGGAGGAATCCTAGGGGACGACATGGGCCTTGGCAAGACCATGCAGGTTCAAAGACCTTTTCCAGATTACATTATGGGTGGCTTACAGAGGTTTTACTGTTACTGCTGATGCTACTTTGCTCTGTGCCCTTCTTTTACTTAACTCAGGGATGTAACTGTTTATTAGGCTTGTTTTCTCAGTTAGTTGTAGGGGCAGGATAGGCTTTTGTTTACTTCCCGCGATGCATTGCTTCCTGTCCTTGTCATAATCTACACAAGTATGAACATGCACACCCACATTGTTCTGTTCTGTTTTTCTTTTTCTTTTTTCTCTGTAAGTTTCTTTCAGACATAAGCATATGCCTCTTTTGCTGGCTTGTTCTCCTATATGCTGGTCATTTCTCAGTTGGCTTCATATTATGCATCTGTTGACAATTTCACCTCCTTTGCCACCAGTTCATTTAGCACTAATGGAATCATACAACCTTGTTTCTGCTGCAGGTTTCTGCATTTCTCGCTGGATTGTTTCATTCTCGTCTTGTCAAGAGGGCGCTCATTGTTGCTCCAAAGACACTTCTGGCTCATTGGACCAAGGAGCTTTCGGTTGTTGGCCTTAAAGAGAAGATCAGAGAGTATAGAACACTATATATCTTTTGTCAAATTCCATAGGATCCAGCCCTGTAAGTTGGTGCTAATCATCTTTTCCTTTCCATTTTTGACAGCTACTCTGGCCCCAGCATGAATATTCGCGATCATGAACTCCGATATACCCTCAAGGTAAATTCTTGCACCGCAAAGGTCTCTTCTGTAAGGATTATTCTCGATCGAGCTTATTGTAACCTGGCATTGTGTAGCACTTAAAAGCTTGAACATGAATCCCTCCCAAAATGTTGCAATTTGTCCTGGCAAATGTTTAACTCCATCTTTTTACAGGAGGGTGGTATTCTCCTAACCACCTATGACATTGTCCGGAACAACTACAAGCTAATAAGAGGCAACTCCTACAGCAATGATGATGATGGTGAGGAAGGAACATTGTGGAATTACGTAATTCTTGATGAGGGGCATCTAATAAAAAACCATAAGACACAAAGGGCCCAAAGCTTGTACGAAATACCTTGTGCCCATCGCATTGTGATCAGCGGGACACCTATTCAAAATAATTTGAAGGTATCCATCACCCCATTCCTCAATTCCTGCAACTTCGTATTTTATGTACATGTTTTGCAAGTAATCCTTATTATCATTGCAGGAAATGTGGACTCTGTTCAATTTCTGTTGCCCAGATGTCTTGGGTGATAAACAACAGTAATACCATACAGTCCATTACTCTCTATTTTTCCTGTACTCCGAAAGTCACTTGATTGCACTATCTAATGCCATCTATCTCTCTGTATTCTTACAGGTTCAAAATAATGTATGAAACGCCTATCCTTCGAGGAAATGACAAAAATGCTACCGACCGACAGATGCACGTAGCCTCAAATGTGGCAAAGGTAATAACTTATTTCCTGAACTTCTTTTTGTTTCTAATCTACCAATATATGGACGGTGTATGGCTCTGTCTTCCCTGATATTATGGTTGGACAGATATTATGGTTGGACAAATGAACTTGTTTGCTCATTGTTTTGGATTTTATGGTTTTGGACAACAAGGTGTTCATCTATGTTGGTGTTTTGTATTGTAAAAGCTTGCGGTTTGGTATATTCCAGTTTTGCACAGATATGTGAAGGATCGAACACAACTTCATTATTAGTCTTTTATAAAGTAACGCAAACAAATTGTAATTTGAGTGACTCATTCATTTATCAACTTGATTGACCATTGAAAGGAATGCTTATATGCTGCATCCTACTTTCAGTTGAAATGCTACGAGGATGAACATGTGATAAATTAAGCCTATGTAGTTTGCTGCCTTTTTGTGTGCTCACTAGTCCACATTATTTACTCCTAAATATGTCACTCTTTACTTGATATAATATTATAATTGTTTTATTTTGTTGGTTTTGAACTATATTTTATAGGAACTAAGAGAGCGAATCAAACCGTACTTTTTGCGACGCATGAAAAGTGAAGTTGTTTTTGATACTGGTGCATCAGAAGAAAAAGCATTAGCCAACAAGAATGAGCTAATTGTCTGGCTGAAGTTAACACCATGCCAGGTTTGAATTTGGTGTCATTGTTACAAAAAGTTCCTTGAGCTATTGATTAATGATTATTTTTTCTGGTGATGTTTCTTTGGATGCAGAGGAAACTATATAAAGCTTTTCTAAACAGTGAGTTGGTTCATTTAGCATTGCAACCAAAGGCATCACCGTTGGCTGCAATCACAGTAAGACTTCATAATGATGCTATTGACCTTCCTTTGCCTTTGGGGCTGGGGCAGCCTTATAGAAAAGCTTGTTGTTGCATGTTTATTGATGAGATTATGCTCGCTACACTGCTTTACTTTATTCTCTCCAACAGATATTGAAGAAAATATGTGATCATCCACTGCTATTGACTAAGAAAGGTGCTGAGGGCGTCTTGGAAGGAATGGATATGTTGAATGATGAAGACATTGGAATGGTAGAAAAAATGGCCATGAACCTTGCAGATATGGCTTATGATGATGATGCACTGCAAGTTAGTCAGGATGTCTCATGCAAGCTATCATTCATCATGTCCTTGTTGGTAAGTATTATTAGATGCATGCCCATTTTGGTTGTTACCTATGCATTTGTACTTGCTCAAAATAATTAACACCTGATGTTTCAGCGGAACCTTGTTGGAGAGGGTCATCATGTTTTAATATTTTCACAGACTCGTAAAATGCTAAACCTTATTCAGGTACATTGTTGCCACTTCAATCATTTTCTGCTTCGTACTACCTTAGCACATCCTGTACCTTGTGACTTCTAGACTCATTTCTTCTAATTTGATATATTGATGCAATATAGTTTAAATCCATTAATTTATTTGGACCCTTTGTTACTTGAATATCAATATGCATGTTATCCAAACTGGAGAACATTTATGGCCAGTCAGCATCTTTAGTAAGATTTTGGTGAAAAAACTAAAATACATGGACTCATTACTGTCACATTTATGCAAGATTGCAAGCTGAAGTGTAATATCACATCCTGTTTTTTTTTTTTAGTTTGGTTTCCTTTTAATCTTTCATAGTGTCATTGGTAATCAGTATCACTACCACATCAATCTAGAGTTCATTTTCCTCTAATGGTGCTTGATATACTCTTCTTTGAGAACTTCAAAGCAATCTATCTGATAATGTGAGCATTAGCTTGCCAGTAGCCTTTTTAACCTGCAATCTACTGCTGGCATAAAGCGTCAGTGATGCTTTTTGGCCTCTTGGTACCAGAATGTTCTTCATTGACAATTTCTTTGGCCTATTAGCTCAACAATTTCAATCATTCGCTTATTGTAACAGGAATCCATAATTTTAGAGGGCTATGAGTTTTTGCGCATTGATGGCACCACCAAGGTTTCTGAGCGGGAAAGGATTGTGAAGGTTCTTTTCGCCTTCCCCTTTTTCAACCTACGTCATAGAGCTGTCCATATCTTTTTTGTTGCTTACACGAACTTGCATCCTTCAGGACTTCCAAGAGGGTCGTGGAGCTCCAATTTTTCTGCTAACCACACAAGTTGGTGGACTTGGACTTACACTCACCAAGGCAGCCCGCGTCATTGTAGTTGATCCCGCATGGAACCCTAGGTATCTGAACAATGATACCTAACTGTATGTATCGATTGAAGTTTTCTTGAATGAGTGTTTAACACTACAAGTTTTCTATCTTACACACTTGTTTTTCTATTTACAGTACAGACAGTCAAAGTGTTGATCGTTCTTACCGAATTGGACAGACCAAAAATGTGATTGTATACCGCTTGATGACATCTGCGACCATTGAAGAAAAGATATACAAATTACAGGTTCAAATATCACTTCTTACCTTCTGGTTGATGCAATTACTAGCAGTATGACAATGCTACTAAAATTTTATATGGTGAAATTTTAGTTACTTCCTTCTGTTTCTCTCTATAACAATAGACCATACTGCTAAAATTTGATTTCTAGGTGTAAAATCAGCTAATGTTTTTGTTTATGTAAATGGGAATGTAATGTGTTACTTGGATATCCTTTTTACCATGCTATGCACACAACTCTTTTTCTTTCATGGATTTCTCCAGCCTTGTGGTTTGTGCTTCCATCTCAGCAAATCACTATTTTTTTAAAATAAATGTGTGAAAAGAAAGCTAGACCAATAGTGAGATTATCTTTTTCTCAGGTTTATAAGGGGGCTCTGTTCAGGACAGCTACAGAGCAAAAAGAGCAGACACGCTACTTCAGCAAGACTGTACTTGTTCTGATTCCATTTCCTGTCATTGTTTGTTTAATTTCCTATTAGATACTTATGGGTATACTGTTTCTGTCGTCAGGATATTCGAGATCTATTTAGTGTGCCACAACAAGGATTTGATGTTTCCCTCACGCAGAAGCAGTTGCAAGAAGAGCATGGTCAACAAGTTGTTATGTAAGAGATTTGTTTTCATTGAACTTATTTTAGTTGCAGCACAATTAATTTGATCTTGATGGTACTGTACTGTGTGTCATTGTTGTAGATAGTTGATGGTTACAATAATAATACTTTATTTACATTATTACATAAATTTGTAATGTTACTGCAGTGACAAATAGGCAGAATCGGTACACCACAAACTGTTGATACTCTGGGAATTTTGTAGGTGTTTTGATATGCACAAAACATTCTTTGTTTGCAGAGACAATAGAGTACCCTAGAAACATGCAGCTCTTGTTTCCAGATGATTTTCCTGCTTGATCACTGTGCACAATTTCACTGAAACCTGCTGGGTTGCTGCACATCTTACAGGGATGAGTCCTTGAGGAAGCATATACAGTTTCTGGAGCAACAAGGAATAGCAGGTGTGAGCCACCACAGCCTCCTATTCTCTAAAACCGCAACCCTGCCCACACTGAGTGAGAATGATGCACTGGACAGGTTAGATTTAGTGCTTTTAATACTATAGCTATTCATAGATTCATTTCTTGTTACAGAAGTATACCACAGTTTTGAGTTTGTCTCCAGTTTCCTTACCTTGCATTGCTTTTTGTCTTGCTGCCATATTTATGATTGTATACAAACTTGAATGTCCCCAATTGCACTGTTTTTACATGCAGCAAACCTTGGGGCGTGCCCATGATGCCTCATCACTATTACACGGGATCCTCATCTGACTATGTCGCCGGGTAAGGATGGCAATGTTCTCCCTGCATGATTTTACTGTGCTGCATATGTAACTCTGTTTAAACTTTGTGTTTTTATTTTGTGCAGGGCAGCTTTTGCGTTGAAGCCAAAAGATGAAAGTTTCACTGTTCGAAAGTACTCTCCAAGTAACAGAAGCGCAGAGAGTCCTGAAGAGATAAAGGCTAGAATCAACCGGCTTTCACAGACCCTCTCCAACGCTGTAACTCATCCTATCACATGAATCTTGTATTCAGCTTGACCAACCATATATATATCAGTAGATGAATGTAAACTAAATTGTTGAATTGAATCTAGGCGCTGGTGTCAAAGCTACCAGATGGTGGTGAGAAGATAAGGAGGCAGATAAGCGAGCTGGATGAGAAGTTGGCTTCTGCTGAGAAGGGTCAGAAGGAGGAGGCCACTGAAGTGATTTCCTTGGATGATCTGATCACAGATGCTGCTGAGAAGGGGCAGAACGAGGAGGCCACTGAAGTGATTTCCTTGGATGATCTGATCACAGATATGGAGAACATAAGAGTGCCCATTTAGGCTGTGGGGAAGTCTGATGTTGTAGTGTCCATTTTAGGTGTGCTGGGTGGGGCTTGGTGGTGCAAAAGTGTTTTGGAGTTGTAGTTGTTGCCAGACACTAGTAATAGCTTTAGTCACTGGGTTGTGACTAGCAAGGCCACCACCACGTCTGCATCACGGTTGTGACTAGGTTGTGACTAGCAAGGCCACCACCACGTCTGCATCACGTTGCTAGACAGGCTATTGTGTTATTTTGGTATGACTCAGAATGCTGTCTGGCTTTGTTTGTAGCAATTGACCATTAAACAAACCAGGAGGAAATGGCGCCAATCAAGTATGCTCTTTTGCTGCATCTCAGTCTCTGGGTTGGGTTTATCAGTAGTGTATTTCCTGTCTGTTATCTTTTTTTTTTAGAAACATTTCCTGTCTCTTATCTTTTTTTTTTGAACACGGGAAAGATATTATATTTCATCATGAATATGTTTACAATTAGCATCTAACGCAGAACGGGACACCTTCAGACAAAAAACAAGAAGAAGAAACTCTCCTGCTAATCTGATCTAGAGCTTGAGCCACCCCATTAGCACTTCTATGGCATTTAGTGACTTTGAAATCTTGAAATAAACTCAATTTTTCTTTTGCCTCTTCAACAATGATGCAGCTAGGGGATCGATTTGGAGTCTTACAATTTAGAGCTTGTACAGTAGCACTGTTATCAGATTCTACCCATATGGGTCCTGTGAAGGTTGAAAGGGCATTTCGAATTCCTATTAGTGCGGCAAGATTTTCAGCTTCTTCAACTGAAGCACAAAAAGAGTCACTGATCCTGAGAAAACCACCATGCTCAGATGATTTCTTGCAACATAACCGAGTGTTAGGATCAAAACCTGCATCCACATTAAGTTTAATCCATCCTGGAGGGGGAGGTATCCAAGGAAACCTTCTCTGGTTTATGTTTGGATAATTTTGGTCTAGAGTATCTATATTAGATGGCCATGGAGCTTTCCCTTTTATATCAGCTTGAGGTATAACAGTCCCTTCAGACTTTAGGGAATTGAGATAATTTTCCAAAAAATCAACTGACACTGAAATGGGACAATTGCCTTTCCCAAAAACAATGTCATTTCGGTGGTACCAGGTTCTCCAACATAGCAGCATCAGTTTTGCTCATGTCTTAAAGCAGAGGCGATTGTACAGCGAACCATGGCATGGTGTCCATCTTCAGGAACGCGAACCATGGCATGGTGTCCATCTTCAGGTTCCTGCCACAGATAGAGCAAGTTGCATCTAAGATCAGGTTGTGGCTCAGTCTATTTGATTGGACAACCAAACCATTACGAGCCAATTTTCATATGAAGATTTTAACTTTTTGCGGCACATGAGTTTTCCATATTGCATCAAAAAATTTCCTGTCTGCAGAGGTACTAGTACCACAAGTGTTTCTGAGACCATCTTCCATTGCAAATCTGTACAAGTATAAAGAAATTCAATAGAATCTTAGGTCTTGTTTAGTTCACCCCAAACTCCCAACTTTGACACTATGCAAAAAGAAAATTTCCCGTCACATCAAACTTGTGGTACATACATGGAGTATTAAATATAGATGAAATTAAAAACTAATTGCACAGTTTTGTTGTGCTTTGTGAGACGAATCTTTTGAGTCTAATTAATTAATATTTGGACAATATTTCACAAATACAAACGAAATTGCTACAGTGCGCTATAGTGTGTGAACACCCGAATTTGGCGTGATCTAAACAAGGCCTTAGCCATCTAGCTAGCTAGGTGTACATGTGTTGTCAAATATGTTTATATATAATTATATATGGGTTGTCTTTCTGAGTATCGAGGGCACACAATGCCTTTTCTGATCATTAATTAATATTATAATCCCCAAACAAGGACAGGGCAACCATTATCGATTACAGGCAGGAGACTCTGACTACGAAAGAGGGAGTACTAGTAGTAGATAGAAGTCATAGAAGTAGAAGAAAAGCAAAGAAAAACACATGGACCAGATGGGAATGAGGAGCAGTCATGAGATCAGAGGAAGATGAAGCAATCCATGGAGATGATGGGATTGGTGAGGTCATCGTCCGGCGTCACCTTTGCAAGCGAAGCAGCAGTAGTGGAATCCAATCTCCTCCTCATGCTCTGGCTCACCTCAATCTTCTTCTTGTCCTTGTTCCTGGCCTGCGAGAGCGCGGAGACCTCCCGCTGTGTTGCCGTCGTGCTCCGCGTGCCGATGTTCTGCCTCCTCTTCTTGTGCTGCTGCTGCTGCAGCTGCTGCTCGTAGGAGCCCGGTGGCGGTGGCGGTGGCGGTGGCGGGCGGACGTACAGGGGGGACACCGACCGCGCACGCTTTGACGTTGCAAGCCTGTGCCTGTCGCTGCCACGGCCACTGATGGGCTTGCAACGGTCGGAGTCGGACGATTTGGAGTTGGGGTCCAGCACCACAACGTCCCACGACAAGGAGGAGGAGGAATGAAGCCGCAGACGATGACGACGAGGAGCCGGCCACCGGTGACAGTGACAGCGACAGCGAGGAGCCGGAGGTGGTGGTGGGAGAATCAGAAGCGGAAGCCGCTCCTGCTTCCCTTGGCAATGGGTGCGGGTGCACGAGCACGGCAGGAGAAGCCTGCGAGATGCCATCGCTGGAGATGGAGGAATTGTTGCAAGGAGGAATAGGATGACAAGGGAAACAGGGGTAGCATTTGCTTTTGCTCACACAGGTGCCCATGCTGGTAACTGACGAGATGCAATGCAAGAAGCCAAGAACGAGCGGAGCAGGCAGAGGCCGATTCTCTCTTCTTTCCTCCTATCCTTTCCTTGCTCTGCTTTCTGTTCTTGTCGTGGAGAGAGAAGGCGTTATTGTATTATAGATAGGTCAGGGAGCAAGCAATCGTGCTTTACACTACCCGTTGTCAATCTCTGCACGCTGTGGTACCAAAAAAAGTCAATCAGCAAATTTTGTAAAAAGTGTCCATGGGCATGGCCTACCTGCAACTGCTACCTACTCTAAGATTGGAGCGCACAAGGTTTGAAATCGCAACGGCAGTCGTGGGTGCCGTGTGGAATATGGATGGCCCTGCACGTCCATCTTCTGACTGAATGTGTATACTATCAACTGTGAATCGTCCGCGATGCAAGGCCCTCAATCGCTCGCGTTCTCGTGGCAACAACAACGCCAGCTCTTGCTTCAATACAGCAAGGCCAGCAGGTAAGTTGAGTTGAGCATGCAGGCAGCATTGCATTGCAGTGCCTCTTGCCAGTACAACGAACACAAGCCAATGATCCAATCAGCCCTAAGCTAAAAATGAATGCATCTTTGCTTTGATTCCGATAATAATCATCATCATCACGGCTATACTCAAGTCTGAGCCACTCGTCAAACTTGATGGTTACACTCACTGGACAATTTACCGTTCCCTTGCAGTCCTAAAAAGGGGACTTCTGAAACCAGCCAGGCCGCCTGTTACTTAAACTGAATGTCTGAAACTGCTCATTGCAAGTTGCAACTGGACTGTTTTCTCCCGTCTTTCAAAACAAGTAGCAATTGTATCGCTCAAAGATGCCGGTGCTGTTCATCAGAACTACAAAGTAACACTAGCATCAGAAATCGGCAACTTAAACATTTTTCTGCAAGCAATAGATTGATGATACATTTTTTAAAAAAAGAAAAAAGAAAAACAGAAGATGATACAGGCAAGTAAAATCTTCACTTCACATGGGGGGGGGGGGGGGGGGGGGGGGGGTGGTGAAGCAGGAGAGAAACTGCTATCAAGTAGCAACTGCCAATTCATATATTCACTTTGATATCTTTACCACTAAAAGGACTCAAATGTCATCGTCACCGCTAAGCTAATGACCCCCCCTCCGTAATCCCGCCTCCCCCTCCGTAACCTCCTCCCTCCGCACGCACGCTGCATCGCTCGCCCTGTAAATTTCCCACCCGCCCTCGCGCCCCGCGCTTGCGACTGCGGAACCGCCGCCCCACGACCCCAACGCCCAGCTCGCCCGCCCACGACGCTGCTCCCAAAACCGCAGCTGCTCCTGTGTGCTAAGAAATAGGCAACGGCGACGGCGCGGTAGTGGTGTGGCTCCATACGCGACGGCGCGGCTCCCCTGCTCCCTGCTCCGGGCGGCACGCGGCGGCGTCGCTCCCCTGCTCAGCTGGTCCCCACGCGCGGCGGCGCGGCGAGGCCACCAAGCACCTCCACGCGGTGGCGCGTGCGACTGCGCGAGGCCACCGAGCGGCCAGGACGCTGCGGCGGGGCGAGGCCACAACCCCCCTCCACGCGGCGGCGAGACGAGGCCACCGACCGGCCGCGTCGTGCTGCTTCTTCTTCTCTTCCGCCGAGCACGCTCCGTCCCTGACTCCCCGTGATGCCAGATGGTGACTGGTGAAGCGAAGCCTGAAGAAGCCCGGCGAATCGAGCGGCAGCGGCCCATGTGTGGCCTCGCTGCGCCACAACCGCAGCTGCTTCGCCCGATCCGAAGCCGGGCGAATCGAGCGGCGGCGGTCCCTGTGGCCTCGCTGCGCCGTCGCCTCGCCGTCGTCGCCGACCGCTGGAGCTTACCCGCGCCTGACCGCGCTTGACGCCCCCACTCCCCCAGCGGTTCTCCCGCACCGGTCCCGTCGCCGTCGTGTACCGGCCTGCCGACCGGCCCCTGCACCGCCCACGCAGCCGGGCGCCACGCCGCCGCCTCGGCCTCCTCGACCTGCCCTGCCACCTCCACGTCCTTAAACTGACGTCGACGCGGCCGCCCCGGCCTCCACGACTTCCCAGTCCCACTGACGCCGCCGCTGCCAGGCGCTCAGCTTTCCACCGCAGCCGGTGCACGCCAGGCGCTCGAGACTTTGTCTGCCCGTTCACCAGATCTTCGATGAGCAACCAACAGGTATGCATGCCCGCACCATCTGTTTCGTTTATGGAGTGTGAATTTGTGATCTGATCTGATGTCATTAATTACATGTGCTACCTTTGATCCTTTAATCTGCTTTCTGCTTTCATTTGAATTTTGGGTGACCTTATCCTCCTCTCCTCTTTCATTCCCGAATTGTAAAGGTGGACATGGGCCTGAAACTGTGAATGTGCCATATATTGTATCTCTCCGTGTTCCACAATCTGGATGGTCATTTTCATCCATTTGGAATTGGTATGTCAAGAGTTTCAAAATCTACACAAACTTATGCACTTTCTAGCTAACACATATGAAACAAATGTCTTGTGTGCATCGGAATTTTTGTTTGAGTATAAACATCTTTTACTGAACCTGCTACTCCCCTTCACCGTTAACAACTTGAATTCTGCTGTCCCTCACCCTTCAGACCTCACTTGCACCGGTGCATTTACCAATTACCATTGACCATGCAGTGCAGCTAGCTAATAACTATACTGACAATCTTGATGTTATTAGAAACTGCAAAATTTGGTTAGCATGGAATGCATCTGTCATACTATAGCTTGATTACATCCACTCTTTAACAAGATGTCAAAAGGATTTGCTTTTGCATATTTCACATGGAAGCAAGATGCAGAAAATGTATTGTCAGTATGCAGCAAACGTATGGTTAGGAGCGCAATTGCGCAAATTGTTAGTTGGCTACCTGTTTTCAGTTAATGGTAGGATCTAGAAAATGTATTGTCAGTATGCAGCAAACGTATGGTTAGGAGCGCAATTGCGCAAATTGTTAGTTGGCTACCTGTTTTCAGTTAATGGTAGGATCTAGAAAATGTATTGTCAGTATGCAGCAAACGTATGGTTAGGAGCGCAATTGCGCAAATTGTTAGTTGGCTACCTGTTTTCAGTTAATGGTAGGATCTGTGCAGAAAACATATTGTGTAGTTTTTTTGGATATATTTTGACTTCATTTACATATCCGTAATCCGATTTTAACATGCAGAAACTGTTGTTCCTTTCAGCTGCCTTCTCAGTGTTTTTCTTGAAGGCTCAACAAGTACGTCAGCACTCTCCAACTCTGCAGCAACAAAATGATTAGGTATATCTTTTTGTGACACCATTTTACTGAATGCTGCCGACAGGAACTGTCAATTTTTTAGAAATCCGGTGCTTGACCATAGCTTTCTCTCTGACTTGATCAATGGTATATAATAGTTTTCTAAATTCGGTGCCTTGAGTGTTAGTTTTTGTCCATCTTTCCCCCTAAATTCCAGTGTTAGTGAGCCAGTGTTTTCCCCAAAATCCAGTGAGCATCTTCAGAACACAGGACGTTGTGTGTTCACCTAGAAAAGATTGGGCTGTTTCTGGTAGCCCTTGGCTTTGACAGCAGAACTCAACTCTTTCTTGCTTCTCACAAGGTTTGACTCTTCTGTGCACTAACTTAATCTCGCTGGGGAAATCAGAAAGTTTTAAACATGGCTACATATTCAGGTATGTGGTGGAGAAGTCAGGATCTCTAGCTTGCGCAAAATGTTTCCATTAATGGAGGACGAAAGGAGCCTTGCATCCAAAGAGGAACTTGCTAATGTTGAAGGGAAGGCTTCATCGCTGGCAAGGATCATGTAAACAACAACACCACACACTTTCTATCTCCTTCACTCCGTTTGTTTGTTTTTTCATCAATGTGGGAGAATATGGGGCTACAGAAGACATGCATATATTTTGCTGTTGTGGCTCAACCTGCATTGACAAACATAATAACATCTGGTAAAAAACTTTCATTTTTGGATTATAATTTGGTAAGAGTCTTGCTTGCAGATTTGTCAAAACCTGCTCGTGGAATAAAAAAATCATGTAGTTTCCCCCACTTCCAGAACATTTTATATTTCGAAGTTGTCTGCAGGCTAATCCAGACCAGGCTAATCCAGACTACAGTGGTGGTGCCTGCCATGTGTCTTTCGAGGGCAGGTCACCTGTGATAGTACAATATTCAGGGAAGCATTAACCTGCTCCAATTGCAGTCTAGGTTTTTCTGATAGTTGAATGTAATTCATTTTACACAATGGGTTAAACATAATTGAATAAGAAATGGTAAATCTGTTTATTTGAGTTTAAGGGCAAACCATGCTACAGAATCCCCTTCATGTTAAATATTGTTATTGCATTCAACTACTGCATTAGTCAAAATGGAAACAAAAAGGAATCTCGGACTGAACCTGAACAAGTATTTGCAGCACAGATGAATTGGAGGAGACCGACACAGACATGCAGCTTGGTTAGCAGGGTCGAGGCTAAGAATCATGTGAGGCTGTGAGGTCGAAGGAGCTGGAGGTGAACCTGACGAGGTTCTTGTAAGGGCTGATGTCTCTGACATTGGCGTCCTGGCCGTAGTGGTCCTTCTACCCCTCTCCTCCTTAGCCGCTGCCGCTGCTACTTGGTTAGGTCGATCCTAAAGCTGAAGCTCCTGGCCCCTTCGCAAGGTTGCCATACATCTCCTTGTTGGTCACCCATCCCCGACGACCTGGGTAGCCTGATGAAGATGTAGACAAATGATATTATCCTATAACAGCTTGTTGGTGGCGAGACCATGTCTGTGGGGCTTTCTGTAATGTGCTGAAGGTTTCAAAACACTATTTATCAGTTTGAATCATGTGTTTTGATATTGATTATCTGTGATGCCATAAAATTATAATATGTTTTACCCGTAGCAAAGCACGGGCACTTAACTAGTTGTACATACATACGTCGTAGGAGTAGCCAGAAACAATGTATGCCAGTTAATCTATCCACTGATGCTTATGAATTTACATTATATAAATAAGTGAGTGCACATCAGCAGAGCAAAAAATGAACAATCTTTCCAAATTCTTCGACAATGGTCTGGTTGTCTGGTAGGAGTATATATCAATCATCAGATCACGAATGTTTTTCTTGATCATCACTCTATAGTCCACCACTCCTTGTATAGGCTACGAAGCAGCTGAATCAAAATCAGAGGAGAAGGGCGAGCAGGGCGCTGAAGATTGTCTCCGGGGTCGCCCACTTCCTTCGCCGCTTGCTCTTGGTGATGATGGCGCTCTGCAGCTGGTCTAGCCGGCGGCCATCCAGATCTAGATCCAGCAGCTGGTTCCTCCTGTTGGTGGCCTCCCTGAGCGGACCCCAACACTCTATCCGGTTGTACTTGCGAGAGCTGGAGTGGAAATGCACCCACACCTTGGCCTCCATCAGCTCCGGCCGCTCCACGAACAGAGCCGCGTCGCCGTGAACCACCGCCTTGAGGACCTTCAGAGCATGCATCCGTCATCAGCAGCAGATTATTGGTTGGAATTGGAATGCAAGCTAGCAACGTATATGCATGTACCAGCGGCAGCTCTTTGGAGAAGACGTAGTATCTGAAACCTGCGGCCAGCTCCTGCAGGAGGTTGGCACCGCTGACGAAGCAATGCACCTGCAGTGTCATCTCCCTCTCAGACCCGGAGGTGGTCACCTCCTTCCACTCTGCCACCACGTCGTCCCTCTGCAGCGTCGACTGCCAGCTGCGCAGCTGCTCGCTGGTCATGGGCCCGCTCACGGCCAGCGTCAGGTTCGCCGTGAAGTCGCAGTGGGTCAGAGTGTAGGCTCTTGGGAAAGGAGGAGGCTGCTGCTGCTGCTTGTTGCTCCGCAGCACCTCGCCGGCGAACTCCACCTTGAGCTTCGCCGCATTGAAGGTCGTGGGAGGGCCCAAAATCTTTGCCGCCTGCGGGCAGGTAACGAATCGACATTATTCATGCTAGTTACTCCATTTTAATCAATCAAATCAAATGCAAGAATCAAGAATGCACGAGCACGACAAGGGATTTCTTTCCCTTAATCTAGTATAGTAATCTACAGTATCTTCCTATCCTACCAGAGTACCGGCTACCAGTAAATAAAAGGGTGACGTTGTTATTACCAGGGAGGAGTAGACGTCGGCCGCTGTCCTGGCGTCGCAGCTGACGACCAAGAAACGCGTGCACCCACCCATCCGCCTGCCCGGCCTGCTGCTCGCAACGACGACACGCGCCGCCATGGATGCTGCTGCCGCCATCTTCAATTCAGATGATGCCCGGAATCTGGCATGCATACCTGCGGCCGGGGGGCCGGCCATGAGCGAGCTAATTCAGGTTCCCTGTCATGGCAATGCGGTTGAGGTCTCTCTCCTCTCCTCCAAGCAAATTAAACTAGGTCTGTCTGCTAGTGCTGGTGGTGTTGCTAGCTGCCGCGACGTCCAGGGGATGCGCGCGGAGGACGGACGGGAGGAGGAGAGCTGGGGAGGGACGTGGCCGCTGCGCCGGTTTGTGGCTGTGGAAGGCTGACGACCGGCCTCTCCAGCCACGGGAGCACCGCCGACAGCTGGCATGTTTCTATTGGCTGTCCTGTCCGATTAAGGATAACGGCACTGACGACGACATCCCAATGACAGCAGCAAAACCCCGCACCTTATCATTCATTCATGTAAATTATTAAGGGTGTCCTTTTAATTTGTTTTTCCGTCTTCTCTTCCTGTTCTAACAAAAATGTACAACTATTCCACCTTAGATTAGATTCATCCAAAGCCGATCGAGTTTGTTTTTAACTCTTTCACGGTGCTGTGATGTAACGAGAACGTTTTTTTTTTTTCGAGATCAGATGTAACGTGAACTTTGATAACAGGCACGTGAGGTGGCCATCAGATAACTGGAGGACGACCAGCTTCAAGTTCAAGAGCACGACACTTATGTATGGGGCAAAAGAGGCGAGGATGATGGATTTAGTAGAGCCATGATGGATTTAGTAGAGCCATCTTCCGACCAATACAAAAAGGGAAAAATATTTCCTTGCCACCTAGTATCTGATTGGTAAAGATGAGATAAGCATGCCTTTAGTATCTGATTGGTCCCGGCACTTGTGTTTGCACTGATAGCTCCAAAATGACAATGTTGATTCATCAAGACGGATTTCAATTGGTATTAACCCTGGTGCTAGATTACCTCCACTAAAACAATACCATGAAAGTAAGTTCAAATAGCACACCTTTAATTTAGAGAGATAAAGATTCATATAATATAAATAGAAAAATAAATTTAATTTTGAACATTAAATTCTAGCAAACAGGGCACGTGGTGGGTCTTCCTTTAGGAACTTACAACTCATGAACTGAAAATAGATGTCTACATCTATATACATCATGATGATGAATACGCTTTAAGCCACTTTAATTGTATAGGGCCTATTTGGTTTATAATAGCTTCACGAGCTGTTGTGAGTTGTTTTTTTACAAAAAAAAACATTTTCAAAACGTTTTTTCTCTTTCACAAATGAATAAAGTGGAAGAGAGCTGAAAAATAAGCTTATCCTAGGCCTTCCTCGTTTTTTTCTCTCATCTATACTTGAATCTGTTCATAAAGAGGTTTTTGCAAACGTTTTTTTTTTAAAATAGCACTCCTTCATTTAGAAAGTTGTTCATAAAGCTATTTTAAAAAATAATTTAACTAGTGAAGCTAAGTTGTGCCAAACGGACCATCCCAGTAAAAAGTCTCTAAGCAAAGCGAAGCAAACAACTAGCCGAATAGAGCATAGGATTCATAACTGGCATGTGAATCAAACCGCCGACGCTTATCTCCGGTTTAGAGATAGAGGAAGAGCACTTGTTTAGATTGCAAGTTTTTTTTTAATTTTGCAACTATAACACTTTTCGTTTGTATTTGATAATTAGTGTCCAATTGTGAACTAATTAGGTTCAAAATATTCGTCTTGCAAATTACAAATAAACCATACAATTAATTGTTTTTTTATCTATATTTAATATTTAATGCATACATTTAAAAATTAATGTGACTAAGAGAGATTGTAAAAGTTTTGAATTTAGAAAGCAAAAAACAAGGCCAAACATTATTTCATTGGACCGATAAAGTCGGTTGTATTGGACACGGAAGCTCCGTTGGTTTCGGTCTCCCTTTTATTTATTTTTATACTCCTATATATTATATAATAATCTCTGGCCACTCCCGACTTTTATAATAGGACCAACCAAACAACCCGAGACTGCAAGAGGGAACCGTGGCGGTGATGGAGATCGAGGCTCAGCAGAGGGCGTGGGAGGGAGGGTCGTGCTAGGCTTCGACCCTGGTCGAGAGAGTTTTCCCTGTATGCCCTTACAAAAGATGCACCCTTCCTCCATGCCCCTGAAAAGTTTGTTTCGCCCTGTGTGCCCAACTTCATCTTTGTTTTTCCCTCCATGCCATTCCGTCCGTGTTCTGTCTAGATTTGGCCGTTTAGGTGCTCTGACGCGTGGGTCCGAGCCGGTAAAATGTCTGGACTGCCCTCCACCGCACAGTCGCAAAAAAAAAGGAAAAGAAGTCGTCCCGTACGGACCGCTCGCTCCCGGCCCGCACCGACGCTCACTCCCGCACCGCGCGCTAGGGTTAGAGCGGAGGCGGCACCGCGCTGTGTTTTTTTTACCGCGAACCGGCCGGTCGGTTTTTTTAAAAAAACCGGACCGGTTTACCGGTAAAACCGGCCGGTTTCGGTTTTTTCGCTAATGGATGTGTCGGTTTTGACCGGTTTACCGGCCGATTTTGCTACCGGACCGGACCGGTAAGTCCGGTAACCGGTCAAACCGGTCGGTAAAAAAAACGCAGGCACCGCGGCAGCGATTCCGACCACTGCACCGCGGCCCGACGCCCTGCACCGCGCCCCGGCTCCTAGGCCACAGCAGCGGGGATCCCTGCATCCAGTCGTGGCGAAGAGCCTTCCACCCTCCAGAGGTGGCGGCGGCGGCCTCTGCCTTCCACCCGGTGGCTGCGCCGCATTCTACTCGTAGCGGCGGCGTCAGGAACATCCCGTACTCCCGTGGCATCAACCCCGTGCGATCCTGCGGTGGCGTCGATGCAAAACACTGATGCAGCCTCATCTGAAGTGCGTCTCTCCCGTCACCAGCACCAGCCGCTTTCAGCACGGCACCAGTGCACCACCACCATGGGATCTGAACCAGGGTCTCCCCGCCACCTCCTCCGTGCTCCAGATTCCAGTCGATTGATGGGGCGCAGCAGCGACCATCCTCCCGTGTCGTTGGTGGTTCTTCAATCTTTCAATCTGCAGGCGCAACCTCATGACGTCTTGCGGTTTATGTTCATGTTCACATGTCTCTCAAGAGCAACTAGTACTAGATCGTTTTTTTCTTTTTTTTTGTCTTTGTTCAACGAAAGTGCCGTAGTACGTTGCGTCTATGTGGATATGCAGGTGTTTCAGAATGGCACACGGGGAAAACCCACAAGTGCAATGCCTGTTTTTTTTTCCTAGGGGCATTTTCGTCTTTTTCCAGCCATGTTTAACACCGTTAGCCACTCAAACGGACGGAATGGCATGGAGGGAAAAACAAAGATGATGTTAGACACACAGGGTGAAACAAACTTTCTAAGGGCATGAAGGAAGGGTCCATCTTTTGTAAGGGCATACAGGAAAACTCTCCCTGGTCGAACACCAGCCGTCCTCCGATCAGGCACTTCATTAATTTATTCGCTCAGCCCACCTTGCTTCACAGGCCGCTCGGCCCATCCAGTCGTGCTACCGTCGCACTCACACGCTCATCCCACGTAAAAAGAAATATCTATAAAAATAAATATCTATAATAGTATATTCATTTGTTTAACCACACTATTACTGTAGCAGAGTATTGTAAAAAATTTATATATACGTATTTGAAGCACAGACACGGGCACGCACAGATACATGCGCTCTGACCTCGTTATTGCCATCTTGCGAGCACTTACGAGAAGCTAGCTTGCTTCTTCTAGTTCATCGTGAATGTGAGCATGCATAGCACTGTCTCCATAGAAGCTGCTAGTTTCTTTTCGTTACTATATACTGACTATATGTATAAATAGCAAGAGTACTCGTGTCAGTGCCGCGGTGCGCATGACAGAAAAAAAAAACACAAACAAAATGGGATTACATGGACATTACAATATTCATCATAGAAGCGAACATCCTGAATATGTGATAGAACACCACGTATATATTATATAAACATCATAAAATATATCATAGAACATCGCATATATAGTACTTGAACATTGTAAGATACATCATAGAACACCACATCTATATTACCTGAACATCACAAAGTATAACTTTGAACATCACATATATAGTACTTGAACATCGTAAAATACATGATAGAACACTACATCTATACTACCCGAACATCACAAAGTCTATCGTAGAACACCGCATATATATACTACATGAACAAAATCTATCGTAGAACACCACATATATATATTACATGAACATTGTAAGATATATCATACAACACTGAAAAAATAATGAATGAAAGGAAAAAAAATAAAAGAAAAACATCACATGTATACCACGAGAACATCATAAAAGATAGATCGCAGAACATCGCATATATATTATGTGAATATCAAAAAATACATCCTAGAACATCACATTATACCATGTGAAAATTAAGAAAAATAGAATGAACAAAAAAAGAAAAGAAAACCACGCAAAGAAAAAAAATAGTGAATAAGGATTAAACAACTCAGGAAAAAGGAAAAAGAAATAGAAAGGAAGAATTAAACTACTCAGGGAAAATAAAAAATAAAATAAAAATAAGAAATAGGAAAAACAAACGGAAAGAAGAAAACGATTCACGTACGTACCTTTTTTTTAGAAACATTCACGTACGTACCTGTTCGGGCTTCAGCGTAGGCATCGTCGTGGGCCGTGTTATATTCGTGGGCTGCTTTTGCATCCATCGCGAGGCTGACAGGGGTGGTCGAAGCACGGCTGGCTCTCGACCTGGTCGAAGCCGAAGATTTCCGTGGGAGGGAGGCCGATTGGGAACGGCGGCGGCGATAGAGATCGAGACTCAGCAGAGGGCGTTGGAGGGAGGCCGCCCAGTGCAATCGGGTTCGGAGGAAGCGCGTTTGGTGGCGGAGTTGAGAGCTGCGTGGGATAGGAGGGCAAAGGGGGAGGTGGAGGATGACGATGAGGACGATCCTGAGATGATCACAGACTACCATGCTTACCAGGCTAGGGAGTTTCGCGACACCTGGAACTGCCTCTATTTCGGCTACTACGGTTCCTTCGAGGACACCAGTGAGTCCTCTTCATCGTATTTGACTGATAACCAATCTAGTGTATTGATTGCATTGATACGAGGTTCTGGTCCTAGTAGATGCATAACCTGTGGATGTTTCGCATTAGTCCATTTTCCTTTGCACGTTTAGTTGAACTTAGCCAAGGATTTCTCTTGCCTTTGTTTATGGAGTGGCTTTCCATCACCATCATTGCTTTGCGCAACCTTGCCACTGGCGAGCCCAGGCCTCAAGGCTGCACAAAGGAGAGGAGGAGGATCCTGGCATGCCATGCCTGCTGTAGGATCACAACTTGACCAACGTTTTTTAATAACTTGAGATAGATTTTATCTTTGCACATGTTGTCAATATTCGTGTCATTTCTGCTGCTGCTCCTCGACATGGTATTAACTAGGTTTGACTCTCCCACAACTATTTGCAGCAAAGATCCTGCCCATGCGTTTTACAGACAATCCGCCTCAGCGGCGCTACCCTGCACACCCATGCGATACTCTGCAGATCTTTTCAGTCAAAGTAGCAGGGAGAAGGAGAATGGAGAGTTTACAGCGGCCACTCCACGTGTTTGGGAAGGTTGCCCTGCGTGACTCAGTTGATCACAATCGCAATCTTTGACCGCACAAGAGACAACTGCCAAATTCTTACACAACAGGTTAGTGTTATTTCCTACTTTTCATCTTGCTGTGCTGCCTAAAGTAGTTTTGCAGCAACCATCCCATGCGGCTGTTTGCCCCGGTGTCATTGCAATGATGGCATGCTTTCATACAATGCATGTTGCATCGTCACATGTAGATGTAGTTCTCTGCACTGAACTATTTAGTTTAATTGATGTAATTTCTTCAGCATCGTCACATGTAGTTCTCTGCACCAAACTATTTATTTAGTTTAATTGGTGTAATTTCTTTAGTGACCAGCTTTAGGGCTGGTTAGCTTACAGAGGAAGCATGTTGTTTGTTTTTTAGCCTCATAAAATTTGCCATGCCTCCCCTGTGTGCAACGGTCATACATATATATACATGCAATTAGTGTCATCTGTCATGTAGGCATCTCAATTCACATAAGTGTAGCACAAGAAATAGGATCTGCATGTCTTGACATTTGGTCATGTCTGTGGGGCCCTCACAGACACGTGCACAAGGAACATTTGGCTAGGTATGAGGATTTCCAAATATGCTTGCTTTCACATGATGCTATGATATCCCACAAGATATAAGCCATTTCATTGATTCCATTTGTATTGTTGTCTTTTGCTTGAAATAGATACTTTTCATAATCTTCCAATACAACAATACACAACTTGGCCTTCATCTCAACACAATGTGGAATACCATCAAGTTTGCCTTGTTGAACCTTATATATATATACTTATTAACACACAATCCACAAGTATATGCAATAGACTAAAACTTCCTGTTCAACACTTAGCAAACTTGTTAGACCTTTAATTATGTTGTCAATCAATTCATCAAAATCCACTAAAGGGCTAGATGCACTTACAACTTGCACAGATTATTTTTATTAAGCTACCTATAGATACAAATACTCATCAAAGCACAAAAGCTTTAAAAATAGCTGAGGCTCGAGAATTTTTTTTTGTGTACCTGGCACTTGGCCAGCCTGGTCCGCCCAACTGGCCTAGTGTAGGGTCGAGATGGACTAGAGGGGGGTGAATAGTCCTTCCTAAAAACTTACGCACCGGCTAACTGAAACAAATGCGGAATTAAAACGATCGGTCTAGCCAAGACTACACCCCACTAACTAAAACTCTAGTAGCACCTTGTAGAAGATTCTAAACAAGAAGCAAGGTGCTAAACTAGCTAGTGCTCACCTAAACAATTCTAGATTGCAAGCTCACACAAACCTAAGCAACTAGTACTTTGGGAAACCGGGTAGCACCTACACAATTCTAATGAGCAAAAGCACAAAGCCAAACCTAAGCTCACTAGATGCTCAAGGACAAGGCTGCACAAGCCGAACCCAAGAGCACAATTCACTTAACTACACAAGCTAATTAAAACACTTACACTACTTCTAGCTACACAAGCAACAAGGTGCTCAACTAGCTACACAAGCAAAAGGAGGTCGAAGCCTCGGCAATCACAAATCGACACACGATTTTTCCCTGGTTCACTTGGTCGCCACCAAGCTACGTCCAGTTGTGGCGATGCACCGACTTGGTGATGAGATGGCCGCTCAATTTGACTCACTGCCAAAAACCCCTCCAGGGAGCCCCAACTCCAATCAACACAAGACCGGGATCCTCCAAGCCACGCTCAACTAGAGTAGCCAATTCGCGCACACGCAGGGAAGGCTCAAGAACCCCTCACAAATCCTCCTCCGGAGCACCGCACAATCTCCTTGCGTTCTTCGACGCTCTTGCCACCAAGTCGTCTAGGAGGTGGCGACCTCCAAGAGTAACAAGCACACCGGCTAGCAACACGATTACCTAGTGCCACTCGATGCAAATCTTTCAATGCAATGCACTAGAATCGATCTCTAACTCAAGTGGATGAACACTCTCAAGCATGGATGAGTTAGAGGGCTCCCAAGCACTACAACACAAGCCACCAAGGCCCTAGTGTGCTCAGCAACCTGCCATGGCCGAGCAAGGCAAGTATTTATAGCCCCCATAGGCCAACTAGCCGTTAGGGAACTCGGGCGCCCGAAAACACTACACCGGACGCGTCTGATGGCCACCGTCGGACGCGTCCGGTGCTTGCTCCGCGCCAGCCCCAACGGTCGAATGCCTGCCACGTCATGTGTCCGGCGCCTGCAATGCCGTGCGTCCGGCGCTTCACGACCGCCGCGTCCGGCGCAACCGCGCCGACGAGGACCTCTCTGTGCCGCGTCCGGCGCACGCCGGACGCGCACGCCCTGCGTCCGTCGAAGTGGAGCCCGCCCACCGAGCAGCTCAGCACCAGCATGACGTCAGACGCCGTACAACGCCACCAGCGTCCGTCGCCTCCCGGACAGACGCGTCCGGTGCCAGAGGGCAAGGCCAGGCCAAGACACGGTTCGAACCCGTCGGACGCTTGACCACCGCGTCCGACGCCGCTGCGCAGACGCGTCCGGTGCACAAGCCGTCTGCAGCCCACTCTGGACTGCGTCCGGTGGCAGAGCCAGCGTCCGGCGCTCGCCGTCGGACGCGTCCGATGCAGCACAGAGGCACCCCTCCAACGTCGTTTCGCGTCTCCTCTTCAACCTTTACTCCAATGTGCTAACCAACAAGTAAACCGACTTGTGATCAAGAGTTAGCAAGTTTTCTCCAGGATTTTGCATCCGGCGCAATAGAAAATATGCCTCCATTTTTCACGAAAGCGTCGAATCCCGCCGAACAGGCTCGGCGGCAGGGAGAGAAGGACCCAAACCCATCTCAACCCTACAAACACCACCACCTTTGCAAATGTGCCAACACCACCAAGTGTACATCACCATGTGCATGTGTGTTAGCATTTTCACAATCATTTTCAAAGTATTTTTCTCTTGTTCTCACAACGCCACTCGATCCTAGCATGTCGCAATGTTAGATCGCTCAAGTGGCACTAGATGACCGGGATGCAAACAAGTTTGCCCCTCTTGAGAGTACGGCTATCAATTCTAAATCCGGTCATCAACTTCTCTACACTCCTCATGACCGGTGAAATGAAATGCCCTATAGTCATACCTTTGCCTTGCGCATTTCCATTTCCACCGTCTTCCACCGACGTGCCAATGCAACACATGCACCGACACAACCTCAAGATGATATGATCCACTTCATATCGTCATGCAACCCTCTCGGTTCATCGATCTTAATCTCACTTGCTCTTCACCGCCTCATGGTCCATCGTAGCCAAGTCTTGCCCGAGCTTCACCCTCACTAGGTCCATCGCTCCACTGCCTCGACTTGTCCTTCACACACCCTCCGGTCTCGAGCCAAACCCCATCTCGATCTTCACCATTGGTCACATGACTCCATGTCATGTCACATATTCAATGAAGCTCCTTCATCTCACATTCACCTGTGGACTAAATCCCTGTATATTCTCATGATCACACAATTAGTCCACCTAAATTGTCACTCAATTATCAAAACCAAACAAGGGACCTTTCACCTAGGCATGGCAAAGCCAGTCCAAAGTGGTGCAAATGCGCATGTTTGCGTCCATGTATGAAACAGGCCTCGCTTCAATGAAATTGTGTTTGCCTTCAGCCCAACTGGGATATGGACCATATGGTTACTCTGCACTCATATTTAGTAGGCTTACCACCACATGGTCAACATTTTATACTTGTTGGCATTTCATCGAGCACCTGTCCTACTCCACCGCGGCCATGGACGCTGGCAAGCTCCCAGCCATCGCACGCGCTCAGCCAGACCTCTACACCACCTTGACACCGTGTTCGCCTCGTCCTGCTCCGCCCCGAGCTCCCTTAGCCGAGCACGAAGCCATCTACGTCGTCCTCTGCCCCTGCCCTCACCTGCTCTGCTCCCTCCTCCCAGTCCCCGTCTCCGTCCCCTTGCACTCGAAGCAGCGCCGCCGCGGAACCAAGCAAGCCCGCCATCATCGCTGCGGCCGCGATCGAGCAATTACTCGATGGTGCCCACATGCGGCCACAGAGCCGTGTGCGCCGCGTGTTGTGCCACCACACTGATGAGGACAAAATGGGGACGGGGACGGGGCCGGGGGCGACATAGTGGCGGAGCTGCCATTCACGCGACTGAGGCGGCAACGGCTGGAGCTCGTGTGCATGCCCAAAGCAACAGCGGCTCGAGCCGGGAAATTGCGCTCGCCCGCGGTCACCGGAGCTTGGGATGGAGCAAAAAAAAACTTATTATCCTCCCATCTTCCTCCTGACTTCCCCCACCTCTCCCGAGACGGCGGCGTCGGCGCGGACGGGGTGGCCTGACGTGGCCAGCGTGCGCAGGTCCGGGGGCGACCCGACGCGGCGTGCCAGACCCGCGCGCGGGCGGCGCTGGGGCGGCGGCGACCAGCGCTCGCGCAGTTGGCCCCGCGCGACGGGACAGCGAGGCCAGACGACGCGGGCCCCACGGCGGCGGGTGGCCGGTGCACACGCAAAGCCAACCGGCTCGGGGCCGACACACGACAGCGCGACCGGGCGGCGCGGGGCCGTTGGGGCGGAGCGGGGTGCGCGAGCGGCCCGACGCGAGGTCGCGGGCGGCGGTCCGGCGGCACCAATGCAGTTGGCCTCTTTTCTTCCTCACTCTCTCCATCTCCACGTCCCCTAAACACGCAGTTCTTCTCCCCCTCCATTGACGGCCCTTTCTTCTCGTGTCGGGTATGGCGACGACCGCCCACTCCTGGTGCTGCATTGGTTCGACGACTCACTATCCTTGACTATGGGAGGCCCAGCGGCCACCGTCCCCGGCCACGCCGCTGCCGGGACGCACTGCTGGTGTGGCTTCCCGGCATGTCGGTCTCGGAAGACAACCCCGGCGTGGTCGGGATGACCCCCCCCCCAAAGGCACGCGCCCAACCACTAGTGGAATGAAATGTCCACCAGCTAGGCAGGTAGCCAATCACGAGAAGACATGACTATGTTCCTGTGCGGTCACCACATATTTTTTTTTTTTTTACACATAGTGAAAGAACATTTTATATATACAGTAGATTCAAGCACACTCCGTTCTACGGAGTGTCCGCATGCATGCCATATCTCTATCACAAGTTCTATGGAGTGTCCGCATGCATGCCATATCTCTATCACAACCTCTAGTTGGACAACAGCAGCCAAAGCACAAATGCAATGCGGCGGCCTCGTCATCCAACTCACTCCATAACCATAATTGTGTTTGAAGCTTAACGGGCCGCAGCAGGTACAGTTTACAGACACAACAGTTTACAGAAAAACGTTGGGTCACCAACTCACGGTACATAAAAGCAACTCATCGTCAGTCACCTCACACTCAACACATTAACCATTTGGGCAGTATATGTGCTAATGAGAATTCATATAGCAGTCGATGACAACAATGATTCTTTGAATATTGGGAGGAATAGGGAGTATGATCTTACCACGATTCTCTGAATCTATCTAGAAACAAGAATTACATGGGCAAGCAATAAATAAACACCCACCAATGCAAGTTATCACACACAGCTCACGTTGTTACAACAAAAATGAAATATCCCATGGCTTCATTCGGGTCTACAAGTTGCTGCTCACTATCCATCACTTCTATAAGCACGCTACTTCAGTCAGCTTTCATTCGGGTCTACAAGTTGCTGCTCTTAAGCTTTGGTGCTTTTATGATTTGACACACCGGGAAACCCGCTGTAGCGGTCTGCTACGGACGGGCGCGCTTCTCGCGCAAACGTTGTAAAACTCTATTCTCCTTCTTATTAATATAACGCCGGGAAACCGGTCCTTTCAAAAAAAAAAAAAAAAGATTTGTCACACCACTCTTCCATCCAAGACTGGCAACATCTGTATCAGTTAGATTGGGCCAAATTCAAATCCCATCTACTTTGAAGATTTTCTAGTAGCGCACATCCACTGCCGTGGCTTTTCAATATCATCGCCTGTTGTTGTTGGTACATGCCAGCTTCCATCTTCAGATTCCTACATCCAAGAATGGTAATAGCATGGACTGTGCTGTTCAGTTTCTTCAAGTCATATGATTTGTTTCTGTGTCGAATATAAACACACAGATTTTAGTTTCATCACCTGAATAACAATTGAATAGGGAGGCGGCAAGTGAAGGGTAGGGCCACGCCCAGAGAAAGTTAGTCTGACCTGCATATAGTTGCATAGGTTATACACATTGAAACTTCGAGATGGGTAAAAAAAAGGGCAAGATCCAGATTTAGTCTTAGGCTCATAAGGCAATGACAAAAGGGTTTGGGAATCAGCATGAGTGTGCAATATTTGACTTTATGAGCAAGTCTTTTGTGCTCCTTAAAGTGGAGCAAAAACAGACTTTATGCATACTTCATGGCTGTGTAATGTAAGAGATATACCTGATGTTTCTCTTTCCACCTAGGAAAAAAACTAGTGCCAAGCAGTTGAAACAAATGGTCTCGCATCTCATCATTTGTAACAAGCAATGATCGGCAACTGACAGCTGCATACAGCCAATACCTGCAGCAGGACAGGAAGAGATGATTTGTGGATATAGAAAATATATAAAATGGCCGTGAGTCGAAACAATATATAAACTGATACTTCAAATGGGTAAACCAAACAATTGTGTGTCCTAAATCACTCCCTCAACAGAGTGCCCTCCCAACAACCTTTTGGTAAATGTGTATATATGACTTTGCTGGTATGTTAAGCAGGAAAAAGGGGCTCACCAATCATCATTGGAACCAGGAGGGGTTGCATACAGAGCTCCAGCATTCCTCCAACTCTCCAGAATCTTCTGGTTGTATGGAGCTTTGGCAGGACCACCATTTACACGGTTCCTATGCAAAATGATCAGTGGCAACTTCTTTGATTTAGTTACTCTCTGTATAGCATTTACAACAGAGTTAACCTACAAGGAGAGGGAGATCCAAACGTGGTCGTATTAGCTCTGTCTGTCTGCCTTGGTGTCAAATAAATACGGATCATAACTTCAGTGCTTGGCTGAACAAAATCCTCCTATATACCTGTGAAAAACTGAAAGCTTTGCTATTGTAAAGGCCTACATTAGCAGCATCTATAACAGCATCAAATGGTCCATGGCGACGTAGCCAGCTCTGCAGAGATGAAGGGAGGTCTTGGGTTAGAAAGACAAGCTTATACAATGATGTGGGGTGAAAGAAGATGATGGATTGGAGACAGACCTGGAAGCCGAGGAAATCTTCCCTGACCTCACGCTTGATGGCCAGTTCGGTGAGCGAATTTGCAAAGTTGTCAGTCTCGGTTGGATCAATGTCTATGCAGACAAGCCTCTCCCCACAGCGTTGGCATGTCCCATCTTTGTCCATCTGGGTCCAGCCAACGCTCCATGGACCCTTGCCAAGCCATCCCTGGCCATGCCATCCGCCGCCGGCCTTGACGACGCCCTCCTTGACCTTGGTGGGATCCCAGCTGTCCACCCCCGCCTGGGACGCTGCGTCCGAGCGGAACCAGGCCTCGACGACCTGGGCGGTGGTGTCGCAGACCTGCCTGACGAGGGCGCGCGTCCTGTGCAGGAGCCTGTAAACCTCGTCGGCCTTGCCGTTGCCCGCATTGACGCGGAGCAACGCGGCGAGCTCGGGCTCCTCGGGCACGACACCAGAGGCGTCCATGTGGGCCTCGACCTGCTTGGCGCCGTCTGCGTCTTTGGCGTCGCAGTAGGCGAAGAGGGCCGGGCCGTAGGTGCGGAGGCGCGGCGGGGTGCCCGCGGCGGCCATGCGGCGGACGACGGAGAAGGCCATGGCGGGATCGCGGGTGGCGGCGGCGAGGCGGGCGACGCTTGTGAGGGTAGCCTCGTTGGGCTGGACGCCGTCGGCCTCCATCCTGGCGAAGATGTCGAAGCCGCGCTGGGCAGCGGCAGCGTCAGAGTCGGTGGCGGCGGCGTTGGAGCAGAGGTAGAGCAGGCAGTTGTAGTGGTGGAGGGAGAGCGGGACGGTGGAGAGGGCGTCGTCGTAGAGGCGGAGCGCGGTGGCGAGGTCGGCGTTGCGGGAGCACATGTCGAGCTGGTGGCGGAGGAGGCCCTCGGGGGATTCGCGGGCCCGGCGGCGGCGGGCGGCCTTGCCTTCGCCGCCGCTGCTGGGGCTGGAGTCCTCCAGCGCTGGGGCCGTGGCGGTGGAGGAGTGGCGGCGTCGGCGAGCAAAGGGGAGGTGTTGGACCGAGAGGCGGCGGCGCTGGTGAGGTGGGGTGAAGAGGAAGCGGAGGGTGGTGGGTCGGAGGGCCGCCGTCGCCGCCATGGCGGCACGCATGGCTGCCTTTGCCTTTGTTGGGAGAGAGAAGGGGTTCCGGATTGGGGGATTCATCTACCGCCAGCGGCAGCGGCAGCGCAGGCCGGCCCATGTACGCGTTGCGGCCCAATTAGCGTCGACGACGGTTTGCTGCCGTTCACCACCTCCCTCTCCCTATCCCCAGTCCCCACGCCGCCTCTCCCTCGTCATTCCCTTTCCTCGGCTGATGAACAAAGACAGGACAGAAACGAAATCCCAAATCAGATAACCAATGCAACCAGATTCCTTGATGAATATGAATATGAATATGTAGACTCAAGTCAGTTTATTCTATGCTCCTGTTGTACATTTCTCAATGTCTTTTTACAACCCCACCGGCCAGGACTTAATATGAATCCCAAAGCCACCAGATTCCTTGAAAAATCCACACACACACTTACTATATGCTGCCTTTGGTGAACCCATTGCCTAATCATATGCTATTATGCTACACTAGCTCTACATACAAAATCTACATAAAAAATAAAAAAAGGGGAACAGGGCTTTGGAGTCAGAGTGAGTCACGGTCATGACAATGGCCTGCGGCGCGTCATAGCTTATCTTCAGTTTAATTTGGTCTCCATGTCGTCTTTTGCACAAACAGCAAGCCTTCTTGATCCTGGGAGTAAGATATGTGGACCACCCAGCGCAGAGATTTCACAATGTTCTCCACCTCACTTATCGTTTCAATCTTGTCTCTGACAATTAGCCGTCCTTCTGGCCTCAACACCCGATCCACTTCCACGATAACAGGTAATAGTTCGCACCTGTCATATCAGACACAACATGCCAATGATCAGTGTTGAGGATGAAAATCACATGGCTATAGCATGCACAAGTGCAAGTGCACTATCTAAATGAACAATTCAGCCCCATGCAGCAACTTGGTAGCCGAAGCAGCATTCACAGTAACTGACTACCCAAGGATGGCATAAAACTTATTACCTCTTCTTAACTTTGGAGAACAGATGGTTGGCATGCAGAAGATCGTAAGTTCTCGGATAGGTGCTGAACGACTCACACCAGTCATGGTACAGTCCAAACAGCCCACGTTCATATATAATTGGAAGCGTGTCGGGTGAATCAATTGGAACCACATTCATGACCCACACCTTGAGATCACGCAAAGCTGCTGCGAACCTACAAAAGAAAGTGGGAGTGAGAAATGAGTGTGCTCTGGGCAATCATATTTGGTTTCAGGAATTGCAGGTAGAAATTATGAATTTTAACACGGTTCCCAGTGAAAGGGGAACTGAAATCTGAGGTCAGAGAAAGAACTCTACATGCTCAGAAGGTTAGACTGAAGAAATAAGGCTAGTGCACTTCCTTACCCTGCATATACAGCTTTCATATCCATAACATTTCTAACAGAAGACCAATCAATACCCAAACCATTCATGTATGAATTGCTCACGACTCGCTTCCAGTGTTCATAGTCTGCTTGAAAATCCTCTGGGGCAGGTTTCCCATATACTCCGGCCCCAGAACCTCTTAGCCAATAAGGTGGTTTCTCCAGTCTCAATGGCCATAACTCAGGCCACTGTGAACCACGAATGGTAGGATCTACAGGCAACTTATGCATACAAGCCCCCAACGATACGTTCCTAAACAGTGACAAGAGATGAACCTAAGATTAGGTTTATATTCAGGTGATCAGCATCAAAGGTACAGCATGTTGAGAACAGTTACCAGGCAGCATCAGGATCATCATACTCTCCACAGAGTGGAGGGTTTGTTTCAGATCTTGCTTCGTAGCAGGTGTTGTCTGTTGGCTTTCTGTAAATTGCTATACCCACTCTATTCACCCTATCCTTTACTTTGTTGACCATTTTCCAGCACATTGAACTGGTTAGAGCAGACATGGCTAGAACAAGGCAAAATAAAGATAAACTCTTAGGCATGAAATTTGTAATTCAATGTAATAATAGTACAAAAGAAAAATTAAAGTATGAACCCTCAATAATACCTTGCCATATCTCAACATCTTCAGGCAGCTTCTGGTATACGGGTGTAGCAGACCACACAAAGTAACCACCAGGACGCAACAGTCTGTCCAGTTCAAGCAAGAGTTTACCGCCTGCCAAACAACTAACAGGCATAGTGTCACAAGACAGCTTACATAAATGGACTGTATTGTACTAGAACAGGCTTCTCATCATCATAGAAAATACCTTCAATATGCCATGGTACCCTACATCGTGCACAATGAACAACATCAAAGACCCTACTGGGAAATGGGAGCCTTTTTGTACCCATAACAGCTGATATAGCAGGTATACCTCTTTCAAGAGCAAACTGAACCTGAGCTTCATGCTCATCTTTAGGTGCAAATGACATAGTAATCACATCTCTGTCAAACAGATATCCTCCGAAGCTAGCTACTCCACAGCCAACATCTAAAACTACACGACTTTGTTTTCCCCATGCTATGTCCTTCTTTGCCTGTGTAGTATAGCATTACAAATGTCAGTCAATTTTGTAAACAAGCATAACTATTGCATATGCATAAATTCAGTCCAACGAAATTCGTGCAGGCCACCTACTATGAACTGACAATTGATACACAAACAACTGACAATTGATACACATGAGAATCATATTACCTCTTGAATAAAATCGATGTAGTGTAACGCACCATGTTTAAACTGAGTCCCACCTCCTGGAAAGGTGAGGTACTCTCCAGAAACCTTAACCCAGTTTTGGTGTCCCTTGTACTCAACCAACTTAGTGTGAGGAACATTATTGTACCATATCTGTAGCAACAAAAAAAACTTGAGTAAGTAAATCGACCGACTTGGCAGATAGCATCTTATAATGATTATTAAGGCATGTGAAGGACCAACACAAACCTGATCTCTGCTCTTAGGCCACCTTATTGGATTCCTGTAGCCCTCTGGTAGAGGAACAAGGCAGGTAGGAGGTTTCTCGGGGCAATGCCTTTCTCGATGTTCGTAGTGCTTGGTGGAACGGAGCTTCTTGATAGCTTCTATGTTGTCAAGGCATGGAATATAATCTGCTCCAGCATCGACGTTGCATAGCGCCCAACTGAAGCTCACTGGGCTACTGGTTTGCTCCTTAGCGTCCTTGTTAGATGTAGCGGTCTCATTGAAAAGCTCCGCCTGAGTCCCATGAGGGAAAACCTCTGGTTGCTCTGATTGGTCAGGCTGCCTGACTTGCTCCTTGACATCTTCTTGCTGATTTTCACCACCCATGCTGTCTATTACAGGAGGCAATTGCTGTGGATCATCACGGGTGATCTCGTCGGCCGGCACAGGATCAGGATCAACTTTGGGGTGAAATGGAAAGAATTCGGCAGGGGTGACGAGCATGGACGACGCCATCCACACAGCCACCAGGCAAAGCGCGACGAATACGGCGACGGAGAAGTAGGAGGACTGCGGCGCACGCCGGACATCGAGCCGCGTGTGGCCGAACGCCATTGTTGATGGGTCGGTCCGATGCTCACATTCAACACACCTGCCCTCTTACAACAAGATTCCAGGGTAAGAAAAGAATCGAGGAGGGGAACTAGCTAGTAGAAAGAAATCGGGAACGAATCTCAAGAGGAAAAGAAAATCGAAGTGCAGGAGCATCAGGAGAAGTAATCTGGTGCGGTGCGTACCTTGTGTGAATTGAATGAATGAATCGATGGGGAGGGAAGGGTTGAAGCAAGCAGGGGAATGGATCCAGATTCCGCTTGTCGGCCGCCAACAACAGCAACAGGACAGCACAGACACCAAAAATCAACGTCCAACTCTACTTTAATTTAATATATATACGCACTAGATAGATAATCTCTGGTCTTGTTTTGGCGGAGAGGACTGATGGGCTGGAATCAGGCGGCGGAGTAACTAATCACTGGGTTGTTCTAGGAAAGGAGGACCGGAGGACGAGCAGGTATCACGCAGACGCAGCTCAGCTCCGGGCACAAACCGTACTTCGCTCCATTTTCCTTCGTCTTTTTACCAACGTTTTCCTTCGTTTCCTCCAGCAAGGATGCAAGAAAAGGATAAACCTGGAGATAAAAAACACTAATAGAAAACTAAATAATTTACTAACAACATCTTGCTCACCAATCAAGGAAACTTAACTTTCCAAACTAGACTAAGGGAAAACAAAGCACACTAACAACCTCTATTTTTATTTATCATACCATATTACTTTAAAATATAGTAGTATTATTTAAAAAATTGTAACGTTATCATATGACGAGGTGGGAGGTGTTGGCAACTCCAAAATCAGCAGGTGGTTTGGGTTTTACAGATACTAGGGCAGTGAATAAATGTTTGCTGGCTAAATGGATTTACAGGTTGGAAAAGGGAGAGACTAATCCCTGTTTGGATTTGTTAAGGAAAAAATACATGAGAGAGAAAGGGTTCTACAGCTCAAAGATAAGAGGAGTTTCACAATTCTGGAGTGAACTCCATGATATTAAAGACTACTGTGAGAAAGGTTTGATATACAGGATCAAGAATGGGAAGAAAACCAGGATGTGTGGCTGGGGCAATGCCCTCTGAAGATTTTGTTTAGTAAGCTGTTTATGATATCAAATGACCAAGATAAGACAGTTTGGGAAGTATTGCAGAATAATGAGATAAACTTGACCTTTAGAAGATCATTAGGTGTTGTGGAAGTGCAGGAATGGCAACAGTTGATAGAGAACTTACAGGATGTTCAGTTACGAGATGAAGAGGACACTGTGATTTGGGGCTTGGAGAAAACAGGAAAGTTCACTACGGCTCCGCTATACAGAGAGCTCATTTTCCCAGGGGAAAAAAATGGAGATCTCATGAGTATCTGGGGAGCAAAAATTCCATTAAAAACCAAGTTCTTTTTGTGGTCGATATATTCTGACTGCATCCCCTCAGCAGAGCAACTAGTTACAAGGAATTGGCCAGGAGAAGAGGAGTGCAAAATGTGTGGACAGAAAGAAACAACTAACCACATCTTCTTTGAGTGCTACCTTGCAAACTTTTGCTGGTGGACCTACAGGGAAGTGCTGAATTGGCAGCTAACACCGACTAACCTATCTCAATTCTTATACTTAAGTCGTGACAACAACCAATCTCCTAAACCGATGATGATTTACATATTAGCATGCATTTGCTGGAGCCTTTGGCTTATTCAAAATGAGTATGTTTTCCAAAACAGAGTGGTAACAGGTACTAATAGTGTGATTCATCACTCTGTAACTTTCATGCAGAAGTGGAGTATACTCCTCAAGGAAAGGGAAAGAGAGTGGATCCTGAAGACGATGGGCAAGCTAACGCAACTTTTGGAGTCAAACGGGCAAGACTGATCGTGTGAAGAGAAGCAGAAGGGAGGGCGCTTTTGGAAGGCTTTGGAACGTGACTCTGGAATCTGGAGAGAGTGTGCAAACTTTTGTTCTAGTAGATTTGTGTAAGTGCAATCAAGCCCTAATGTGGGTTTTGGCGTTGATGACCACCAAATTAGGGAACTAATGAGACTTATTGAGATGACAAGCGAGGCATTGAAATACGGAAGATTGATGTACATGTTGGAGGGGTCCCCGTTTCTAAAGGAGGCTTTGCCGAATTCAAAGAAGGTTTAAATTCATTTTCGGTTTGAATTTGAGTTTAGGAAAAGCCGTACTATCAAGAGGGATCCTAAGGTTGTTAGTCAAAAGTGTTACCAAATGCTCAATCCTTAAACACCAACCTCATCCACCACCAAAACAGCCACCAATCACTCAAATCCATCTTCTTGTTTTGGGGGGCGCGCGTGCGCCTATAAGTGACCGTTGGGACCCGGGGTATTTATACCCATCGTCGGCCCACTCACTTACCTCTTCGTCTACCTCGCGACATAACCGTTGCAAGCACCAGAAAAGCTCCTCTTTCTCTCCCTCCATTGCTCCCCCAAGCTCCAAACTCATTCCCCTTGATTCCACCACGGATTCTTGAGGAAAAGGGCAGCAAACTTCGATTGGAGAGTGGATCCACCGATTCCCACTTTGTCAAAAGAGCATTTGGTGCACGTTTGGCCGGCGCCCTAGGGTTTGTTACTCTTGGAGCTTTGCTCCTAGCCGGCTAGGCGTCGCCCTAGAGCCGCCAACTCGTGTGGGCCGCCTAGGGAGGTTTGTAACCTCACCTCATACTAAGAAATCACCCCTCATCTCAAGAGTTCACTCTCTTGACTTGAGACCGAGGAGAAAGCTAGCCTTAGTGGTGAGCTTCAAGTCGTGGACTTCCTCAACAACGTGGACGTAGGCCGGCCTTTGTGGCGAGCGAACCACGGGTTAAACACTTGTGTCACCTTGTCTTTTTCGGTTTTCGTATTCTTACTTGTTGTTGATAAGTTTCTAGGGTTTGAGGTCGATCTACTTCCTACTACCTCTTGAGGCTGTGTTTGGCTCTTGTTACGTACTCTGCGGGTGTAGGAAGCTTGGAGAGCAACTGGGTAAACTTGTTTACGCACGTATTTCGATTTACACTCTATTCATTTACGTAAATGCATGCGTGCGGCGGTGCAGCGAGTCTGGCTGCGGCGATGCCGCGCCCTGGGACGACAACCCGAGTTCGAAGAAATTTTGTTGCGGGCCTATTCACCCCCTCTAGGCCGTTTTACTCTTCCGGAGATCCTACAAGTGGTATCGAGCCGGGTTGCTTCGTATACGCTTAACCGCGTGAAGTATGGAAGAAGTCGGGGCATCAAGGCATGCTCCCAAAGCAAAGAGTGTTGAACTGCGCACCACGGAGGACGAGCGGTGACGCTTCTATGTCTATGTCTGGCGATAATGCCACTATCCGAGATGGTGGCAAGACCACGGATGTGAGTGAAGCCGAGAGAAGAAGAAGAAAGAAGGAAAGAAGAGATGCACTCAAGAAAGAAGAGAGCTCGAGGATAAGTTGAGCGAGAAAAGAAGCTAGAAGAGTTATCCGAGAGCAAAGAGAAGAAAGAAGAAAAGCCAAGGCACTAGCTAAGGAAGAGAAGAAGAAGAAGAAGCAAGAGATGGAGTTGTCATCATCTAGTGAGCTCTCCGCGGCTCGGATGATGGTGATGATGATGTCTCATATCACTCTTCCAAGAATCCCAAAGGAAGCCACAAGAAGGATGAGAAGAAGAGCATCAAGGACAAGGCGCAGCGGCAACAAGAAGAAATACACCGCTGTATCCTTTAATTATTCTCATCTAACTCATCGTGATCGCAAGTCTATTGTCAATGTGCCCATGGGCAAGTTACCCCGGTTTGATGGGACTAACTATGCCAAGTGGAAGCACTTGATGAGAAACTATCTTTCGGTGTTCATCAAGGGCTTTGGGAGATTGTGGAGAAGGGAGTGCAGCAGCCACAAAACCCCGAAGACCCAACCAATGAAGAATTCTTAGCTGCCCAATTCAACAGTCAAGCCACAAGCATCTTGTTGAGTGCTCTTGATGGCAATGAGTACAACCGAGTGATGAATGTCAATGTGGCAAAAGAGATTTGGGCAACTGGGTAAACTTGTTTCTGCACAGATTTCGATTTACACTCTATTCTGTTTCTGTCTGTACAGCGCGGCAGTGCCGCGGGTACAGCGCGGCAGTGCCGCGCCCTCTGGACTGACAGCAGTTCGAAGAAATTTTGTTGCAGGCCTATTCACCCCCCCCTCTAGGCCGTTTTACTCTTCCAGAGATCCTACAAGTGGTATCAGAGCCAGGTTGCTTCGTATACGCTTAACCGCGTGAAGTATGGAAGAAGTCGGGGCATCAAGGCATGCTCCCAAAGCAAAGAGTGTTGAACTGCGCACCACAGAGGACAGCAGTGACGCTTCTATGTCTATCGGCGATAATGCCACTATCCGAGATGGTGGCAAGACCACGGATGTGAGTGAAGCCGAGAGAAGAAGAAGAAAGAAGGAAAGAAGAGATGCACTCAAGAAAAGAAGAGAGCTCGAGGATAAGTTGAGCGAGAAAAGAAGCTAGAAGAGTTATCCGAGAGCAAAGAGAAGAAAGAAGAAAAGCCAAGGCACTAGCTAAGGAAGAGAAGAAGAAGAAGAAGCAAGAGATGGAGTTGTCATCATCTAGTGAGCTCTCCAAGCTCTCGGATGATGGTGATGATGATGTCTCATATCACTCTTCCAAGAATCCCAAAGGAAGCCACAAGAAGGATGAGAAGAAGAGCATCAAGGACAAGGGCAAGCGGCAAACAAGAAGAAATACACCGCTGTATCCTTTAATTATTCTCATCTAACTCATCGTGATCGCAAGTCTATTGTCAATGTGCCCATGGGCAAGTTACCCCGGTTTGATGGGACTAACTATGCCAAGTGGAAGCACTTGATGAGAAACTATCTTTCGGGTGTTCATCAAGGGCTTTGGGAGATTGTGGAGAAGGGAGTGCGGCAGCCACAAAACCCCGAAGACCCAACCAATGAAGAATTCTTAGCTGCCCAATTCAACAGTCAAGCCACAAGCATCTTGTTGAGTGCTCTTGATGGCAATGAGTACAACCGAGTGATGAATGTCAATGTGGCAAAAGAGATTTGGGATGCCTTGATCATTGCACATGAAGGTGTTGATAAAGTGAGGAAGGCAAGAATTGAAGTCTTGATGGCCAAGCTCAACCGATTTGTGATCAAAGGTGAAGAAGGGCCACAAGAAATGTTTGATAGATTGATGGTGTTGGTTGGACAAATCAAAGGATTTGGTTGTGAGGATCTTGATGATCACAAAGTTGTGAAGGTGATGCTTGAAGCCTACTCTCCAAGAAATGAAACCGTGGTGACATTGATTAGAGACAAGAAGAAGTTTGAGCACTTCACTCCAAATGATGTGCTTGGACGTTTGTTGACCTTTGATATGCAAAGAGAAGAAGCAAATGAGAGAAAGAGGCTTGGTGAGCTTCAATCCAAGCTTGATGGGATGAAGATCAAGGAAGTTGCACTCAAAGCTAGCAAGTCTCACAAGCACACTTCAGCTTGCAATCACAAGGGCAGCAAGCAAGCTTCAACAAGTCGGCCCAAGGAGATCAAGCAAGCACCACAAGAAGAAGATTCATCATCCACATCAAGTGAAAGTGATGACAACGGGCCGATCACAAGAAGATAGAAGACATGTCATTGTTTATAAAGAACTACAACAAAGACATCAAGAACAATGGCTACAAGCTCATCAAGAGAAAGTTTCCAAGCAAGAAAAAGAGGACATGCTTCCGATGTGGCAGCACCGAACACTTTATTGCTGACTGTCCACTTGAGAAGAATCAAGGCAAGAACAAGAAAGAAAGAAAGAAAAGATGGAAAGAGAAGATACAAGAATGCCGGGGAGGCACACATTGGGCATGAGTGGGACTCAACTAAAGAGTCAAGTGATGAAGATGAGGAGGTTGCAACAGTAGCTATTCACAACACATCTTCTCCACCAAGACTCTTCAACAACCTGTCCGATGATGATGACTCCCATCACATTTGTCTCATGGCAAAAGGTGAAAAGGTAAAACTGAACAAGAAATCTTCTTCTCCATCACCTAGTGACATATCTAGTAGTGATCTCAGTGATTCTAGTGATGAAGATTCTAGTGAGTGTTTGAAGCCCGCTAAGAATCTTGATCCTAGAACCGAGCGTTTTATTGCGGCTCTCATGGAGGAATTAGAACATGTCAAAGCCGAGCTAGAACATAGAGAAAATGTCATTGAAAAGACGAAAATCTCTATATTGATAGTGAGGAAGCTTTTGAGCAAGAGAAAAGGGAGACAAGGTCTTTGAGGAAAGAGCTTGCTCTTACAAAGAAGATTAATATTGCTCTCAATGACAAGTATTGTGTCTTAGTTGAAAAGCACAACAAACTTGAGAAGCAATACAGTCATCTTTGTGAGAGCACCCCACCTCTCTCTAGCTCAAGTGACAATTCTAAAGCCTCTACAAGTGAAGGTTGTGGAAAGTGCTATAATCTTGATATAAATGCTTATTCCACTAACCTTGCAAATATGAAAGCTATGAAGGATGAGATTGCTAGGTTGAACACTATCTTTGGACGCAAAGGCAAAAAAAGCAAGCAAGTGGCGGTGGCAAAGTGAATCAACCAAAGATGCCACAATATAAAGATGGAAGAAATCCTCGCATCAAGGATGGACTTGGACACAAGAAAGGTGCCAAGACAAATGGAAGAAAGATGGTAAATGGCATTGAGTGTGTCCAATTCATGAGCAAGGGCAAGGCCGGGCACAGATAAGCACTCGCCGCAGTGTGGCACGTATGCGGCCTGCGGCCCGCACCCCACGAAAGGGAAGGCTACCAAAGACCGCCGCTTACTATGTTAAGCCCAAGAAGCAGGTTCCACAGAAGAAACAGATCCCCAAGAAGTCAAATGCTTCTACCATGGCACCCAAGAAAGAAGGGTTCTATCAATCAAGTGTCAAGACACCTCTCCAAGTGTTGAACTCTAACTTTGTTTTGCGATGACACTAAAGGGAAAGTGTTTGCCAAGTTTGTTGGCAATGGTAGAAATGTTTTTCGTAATACTTCTATTTGGGTTCCTAAAGTGCTTGTGACTAACCTTGAAGTCCCCAAGAAAGATTGGGGACCTAAATCAAGCAACTAAACTTGTGTTGCGGGCATACTCATCCCAAGTGGGTCAAGTTGGGTGCTTGACGGTGGATGTACAAATCATATGACCGGAGACAAGAGTATGTTTTCATCCTACTCCCCAACTACAAAAGTCGGTGACAACATCATCTTTGCCGATAACTCTAAAGGGAGAGTAGTTGGTCTTGGTAAAGTTGCTATAACACTTGAGCATTCAATTTCAAATGTCTTTCATGTTGAATCATTGAAGTTCAATCTGTTGTCATTTCACAATTGTGTGAGATGGGCTACAATTGTCTCTTCACCGATGTGGGTGTGGAAGTCTTTAAGAGGGAGGATTCCTCTATTGTCTTTACGGGAAAACTCAAGAATAAGCTGTACCTAGTTGATTTCAGCAAAGGGAAAACTAAGCTTGAGACCTGTTTAGTGGCAAAATCCAGCATGGGTTGGTTATGGCATCGCCGACTAGCTCATGTTGGGATGAGGAACTTGGCCAAACTCCAAAAAGACAACCATATTCTTGGACTAACTAATGTTCAATTTGAGAAAGACAGGATATGCGGCTCATGCCAAGCAGGGAAGCAAGTGGGCGTACCTCACCCACCAAAGAGCATCATGACTACCACTCGACCCTTGGAGTTGATTCATATGGATCTCTTTGGACCGGTTGCCTACCTCGGCCTAGGGGGTGATAAGTATGGCTTGGTTATTGTTGATGATTATTCTCGCTTCACTTGGGTATTCTTTGTCTATGATAAGTGCCGGTACGGGACAAAGTGAAGACTTTTGTTAGAAGGGCACAAAGAGAATTTGGTCTCCAAATCAAGAAGATAAGAAGTGATAATGGGACCGAGTTCAAGAATACTCAAGTTGAAGAGTTCCTTGAAGATGAAGGCATCAAGCATGAATTTTCAGCACCATACACCCCCCAGCAGAATGGTGTAGTAGAGAGGAAGAATAGAACACTCATTGACATGGCAAGAACAATGCTTGATGAGTACAAGACTTCGGATCTATTTTGGGTAGATGCCGTCAAGACTTGCCATGCCATCAACCGCCTCTACTTACACAAGAAGCTCAACAAGACTTCCTATGAGATTCTAACCGGTAACAAACCAAAGGTGTCTTACTTTAGGGTTTTTGGGTGCAAGTGTTTCATACTTAACAAAAGACCCAAAGCCCCTAAGTTTGCATCTAAGGTAGATGAAGGAATTCTTATTGGTTATGGATCAAATGAGCATGCCTACCGTGTCTTCAACAAAACCTTGGGTAGAACTGAGGTCACGGTAGATGTGACATTTGATGAATCTAACGGCTCTCAAGTAGAGCAAATTGATTCAAGTGTTGTAGGAAAGGAGGATCCACCTTGTAAGGCAATCAAGCAAATGGCCATTGGTGATGTAAGACCACAAGAAGAACAAGGGTCAGATGATGAGGATTCCCAAGCTGCTGTTGCACCAATTTCCGCTGACAAACTCTGTAAGAAGGTGCAGCACTCACCTGCTGGAGATCAGCAGTGCGGCAGTGCCGCGCCCTCCACCTCAGCAGCAGCTTCTCCAACTCCTACTTCACCAGTTCAAGGGCTCAACCTGGAGCCTATACTTGAGCAAGAAGATGCTGATGGTTATGAAGAAAATGAAGATGAAAGTGTTGAGCATCCAAGGCTAAGGCAAACTATTCAACGTGACCATCCCGTTGACAATATCCTTGGGAGTATCAAAAGAGGGGTAACAACTCGTTCTCACTTGGTCAATTTTTGCCAATTTTACTCGTTTGTTTCCTCTTTGGAGCCTCTCAAGGTAAAGGAAGCACTTGGTGATCCGGATTGGGTCATGGCCATGCAAGAAGAGCTCAACAACTTTGAAAGAAACCAAGTGTGGACTTTGGTGGAAAGACCCAACACAAACATCATAGGTACCAAATGGGTTTTCCGCAACAAGCAAGATGAGAATGGAGTTGTAACAAGGAACAAGGCAAGATTGGTGGCTCAAGGCTTCACACAAGTTGAAGGCTTGGACTTTGAGGAAACCTTTGCACCGGTGGCAAGGCTTGAAGCAATTCGAATGCTTTTAGCCTTTGCTGCCCATCATGACTTCAAGCTACATCAAATGGATGTGAAGAGTGCTTTCCTCAATGGTCCTATACAAGAAGAAGTGTATGTCAAGCGACCACCGGGTTTTGAAGATCCCAAGTTCCCACATCATGTCTACAAACTCCAAAAGGCGCTCTATGGGCTGAAACAAGCACCAAGAGCATGGTATGAATGCCTTAAGGAATTCTTGCTTAAACAAGGCTTTGAAATAGGCAAAGCCGATCCTACTCTCTTCACTCATAAAGTTGGAAATGATATCTTTGTGTGCCAAATATATGTCGATGACATAATATTTGGTAGTACTAATCATGTGTATGTTGAAGAGTTTAGTAGGACTATGACACAAAAGTTTGAGATGTCCATGATGGGTGAGCTGAAGTTCTTCCTCGGATTTCAAATCAAGCAATTAAAGGAAGGAACTTTCTTAAGTCAAACCAAGTACACCCATGATATATTAAAGAAGTTTGACATGGATAAGGCCAAGCCTATTAATACTCCCATGGCATCAAATGGGCATCTTGAGCTTGATTCAAAAGGGAAATCTGCCGACATAAAGGTATATCGCTCCATGATTGGATCCCTGCTCTACCTTTGTGCATCTAGGCCAGATATTATGCTTAGTGTGTGCATGTGTGCTAGATTTCAAGCTGACCCGAAAGAGTGCCATTTAACGGCTGTCAAAAGGATCTTGAGATATCTAGTTCACACACCTAACCTTGGCTTGTGGTATCCCAAGGGCTCCAAGTTCACTCTACTTGGCTATTCAGATTCTGATTATGCCGGTTGCAAAGTAGAGAGAAAAAGCACTTCGGGGACATGTCAATTCCTTGGATGGTCCTTAGTGTCTTGGAGCTCCAAGAAGCAAAATTGTGTAGCCCTCTCCACAGCTGAGGCCGAGTATGTTGCAGCAGGCGCTTGTTGTGCTCAACTACTTTGGATGAAGCAAACCCTTCTTGATTTCGGATGTCGATTCACCAAAATCCCACTTTTGTGTGACAATGAAAGTGCCATAAAGCTTGCAAACAACCCTGTAAACCACTCAAGGACCAAGCACATAGACATCCGACATCATTTCTTGAGGGACCACGAAACCAAAGGAGATATCGAACTTCGCTATGTGAGCACCGAAAAACAACTAGCCGATATCTTCACTAAGCCTCTTGATGAGTCAAGGTTCTGTGAGCTGCGTGGTGAACTAAATATCCTTGATTCCAAAGAACGTGGTCTCGAAATCTAGCACGCCTCTGTTTGCTTCACTAGTATGCTAGGATAAAGTTTTCAAAATTTCATTTATGTCTTTCAAAATGATTTCAAAATCTTAGTTTGTAAGATCATGATCATAGCTTGTATTGATGATATGTTTCTGGTCATGAATCTTACAACAATATGTGTCCATATCAAATTTAAAGTAAAGTCTAAAGGTATAAGCGAGATCTCTCGCTGTTGGGCTAAGCGCTGGCAGCGCAGCGCCTAGGGCGCGGCAAAGGCCGCGCTCCGGGCTGTCCGGGCCGATCGCCCGCAATCTTAACTGGTGGGCCCAGGTCCTTTTCTTTCTTATCCCTTTCGGCCCCCAGTTCTTCTTCTCCCTCGCCTCATTCTTTCCCGAGCCAGGGAGTCGCTCCTCCCCTTCCTCATCGAGCTAGGGCGCCACCAAGGGCGCTGGCGCTGAGGCTGCTGCTCCTCCGCGGCAGTACCGCGCCAAGGCAAGCTCTTCCCACGTGCAGGGGGAGGTGCTGACCTAGGGCTTGGCTAGCCCCTTCACTTCTTCCCTCTCCAATCCGCGAAGAAAGGTAACCCTAGCCCCCGATCTATGCAATGGTGGTAGTTTGGCTATGGATTCAAGCTTCTAGAGTTAGGATTGGCAGTTGGGAGGAGAGATCGATGGATGGTTTGAGTCGATTTTGTGGTTTCTTTGGTGGATGGAAGATAGCCCCACGGCGGTCTGCCGTGGCCTAAGTACGAAATGTACTTGGCAACCGCAGCCATCAACTGCTTCTCTTCACCTCGGAATCGTGGATTGATTGAGATCAAACACCGACATCTCTTGCTCAATATTCATCCCATATAACTTGATGAATTCATGGCTAGGCTATCATTTTCTACTGTTAGTTGTGTCTCTGAAATATAGGAGAAAGTATTAGAAATAGTGGGATTGCAAGTTTAGTTGAGAAATTAAAATGACCGGTGATTTGGTGAGCAGAGACAAGTGCGGCGGTGCCGCGGGGAGGCGCGGCGGTGCCGCACCTCCCCCGCAAAGAAGACCGCAAGTTCTGTTCACTACATCACAGGTCAAGTTAGTTTCTCACCTAACATTGTTATTCACCTATTTCTGTGCCTATCTTACAACTTCTTACACAACCCTTGTGATTGCATAGATGGATCAAGGAGGAGGAAACCAAGGGAAGAGGAAAGGTGCAGCTCTTGCAAAACAGCCACCTCGCAGAGGCAAAGGAGCAGGAACATCGTCCACTCATGCTGCCCCTTTGACAAGAGAAGAAAGAGAGCAACGAGATCGAGAGAAGAGGAAATGAGAATTAGAGAAGGATACTCCATTCCTCCAGGCTGACAAAGCAAGGCACTCCCCGAGCACATTGGAGAATTTGATGACAAGTTACATCGGGATGAGACAGATAGCTATGAGATGCATGCTCCTCGAAGATACAAAGACCTCATCCACTTATTGATTACTTCAAGAAATACAAGATGGTTGAGGCTGAAAGAGAAAGAAACCCATATGAGCAGAGGCAGGCCAGTGGCATTGATTACAGATTTTGGAATGTCTTTCATTCCAACTTCTATCGCTCTGTGTGCATGAGAAGGAAAATCAGCAATATGGGTTATATTGAATGGGACAAGGTGAAAGATCAGAAGAAGCCTGAATTCAATGCAGCTATAAAGATTTGTGAGAGATTTGAGATGAAGGAGATCATGGCCTTCAGGTATGACTGGAACAGGGAGGTGCTTGCTCAGTTCCATGCCACTTACTTTTGGGATCAGGAGGCAGATGTTGTTCACTGGATGACAGGACCTATGCATTATAGAGTTGATTTTGTCACTTTCTGTCAGATCCTTGGATTTGGAGAGCAGCACAGAGGCTATGACAGGATCCATTCTCAGAGAGACCCTATTGATGCACATGCTGATGAGCTTAGGCATGTATGGAAGAATCCCGATAGCCGAATGTTGGCAAGAGGAATGAGCTAATTGGAATATATTATGTGGTGAACAACATAATCGAAATACCATCAATCCAAAGGATGGGGCAGCATCTCGATTTGAATGGTTATGTGAGAGATGTGCTTGCTAGGTTCCCCGTGAGGCGTAAGATTCAATGTGCCTAGATTCATGTGGGTTGAGTTAGCCACTGCCATGGATGATGGAAGAAGGAACTTGCCATATGCTCCTTACTTGATGTATATGATTGAGAGAGTAACAGGCAAGCACTTTCCCAAGGACTGCACTCACACACCCTATACTCCTAAGAAGACTTCTGCTGACGATAAGGGTGCAGGTGCAGCTGTGGTTGAGGAAAGTGATGAAGAAGAAGAAGAGGGCAGCCACCATGACACTCCTGAGGATAGTCCAGTCCGTCCCTCCAGCAGCTATAGGCACAGGAAGAAGTCCTCTAGGTGGAAGAAGCTTGGTTCCTATCTGAAGTCAATGATGTCTCATTGCACTTATGCTTCTCAAAGAGCCTACAAGGACAGCCTGCAGAGCAGAGAGGCCATTCAGCTTGTGAGAGAGCAGCAGGGACTTCCACCACTTTCACCAGTGCCTTCTCCTCCACCTATTCCGATTCTCCACATTTCACCGAGTCATCGAGAGGAGGATGAGGAGGATGAGGAGCGATGACCTGAGCGCGATCGAGGATGATGATGGAGATGATATTCATGAGGAGCAATCATCGAGAGAGTTTTTCGGAGGAGGCGCAAGGCGGCTCATGATCCTAATCCTACGGCCAGCTCCTTCTACTTCGCCGAGACCTCCACGCTTCACTTCACACACTCACCGCCAGGGTCGTGCTCGTATTGACAGTGATGATGAGGAGTGATCCTTCTACTTCTTTTCTCCCTTTTTGATGCTTGGTGACAAAGGGGGAGAAAATTAGAGGGGTCTTTTTGAGACTTGGTGGTGATGCTATTCAGCTCGGTGGTGATCCGATTGCGGCGGCATGTCCTATCCCATTAGCTAGTATGAGCTTGAGTCCGAGAGTAGTTTCTTTAGTTTGTGAGTTGAGTATCGTTTCAAAACTATTTTGTGTAATAATGCTACCTTTTATGACTCTCTTTATGTTGGATATGGACATGTATTTCCCGTGTGCTTAATTTAGCTTGTCGATTATTTGCTTTAACTCGTGTGTGTTGCTTACTTGTCGCCTTGTCATCTCCGGCAAGTGCGGCAAGATCTTTGCTCTCGCGGCAAAGTGCCGCGCCCCCTGCCGACAAAGAAGTCTCTTTGTGTGAAAATGCCATGTCATACGCATCACGTCTCTTACTTGTGACACTCTTTAGCACCCCACGGAGGCATGAATGTAGGGGAGGCTCCTCTACACTTTCCTAAAAATGTGAATGTTGGTTTCTTATACCAATTTGTGAAATTCAAATCCTATTCACATATTTAGGGGAGGTCCTACCTTCATGTCTCGAAAAGTCTCGCTTTTTGATATCTTTTGTGAGCTCTAATTAGGTTGTCATCAATCACCAAAAAGGGGAGATTGTAAGTGCAATCAAGCCCTAATGTGGGTTTTGGCGTTGATGACCACCAAATTAGGGAACTAATGAGACTTATTGAGATGACAAGCGAGGCATTGAAATACGGAAGATTGATGTACGGGTTGGAGGGGTCCCCGTTTCTAAAAGGAGGCTTTGCCGAATTCAAAGAAGGTTTAAATTCATTTTCGGTTTGAATTTGAGTTTAGGAAAAGCCGTACTATCAAGAGGGATCCTAAGGTTGTTAGTCAAAAGTGTTACCAAATGCTCAATCCTTAAACACCAACCTCATCCACCACCAAAACAAATGCCGACCAATCACTCAAATCCATCTTGCTATTTTGGGGGGCGCGGCAGTGCCGCGCCTATAAGTGACCGTTGGGACCCAGGGGTATTTATACCCATCTGTCGGCCCACTCACTTACCTCTTCGTCTACCTCGCGACATAACCGTTGCAAGCACTAGAAAAGCTCCTCTCTCTCTCCCTCCATTGCTCCCCCAAGCTCCAAACTCATTCCCCTTGATTCCACCACGGATTCTTGAGGAAAAGGGCAGCAAACTTCGATTGGAGAGTGGATCCACTGATTCCCACTGTCAAAAGAGCATTTGGTGCACGTTTGGCCGGCGCCCTAGGGTTTGTTACTCTTGGAGCTTTGCTCCTAGCCGGCTAGGCGTCGCCCTAGAGCCGCCAACTCGTGTGGCGCCTAGGGAGGTTTGTAACCTCACCTCAATACTAAGAAATCACCCCTCATCTCAAGAGTTCACTCTCTTGACTTGAGACCGAGGAGAAAGCTAGCCTTAGTGGTGAGCTTCAAGTCGTGGACTTCCTCAACAACGTGGACGTAGGCCGGCCTTTGTGGCGAGCTGAACCACGGGTTAACACTTGTGTCACCTTGTCTTTGCTTCGTTTTCGTATTCTTACTTGTTGTTGATAAGTTTCTAGGGTTTGAGGTCGATCTACTTCCTACTACCTCTTGAGCCGTGTTTGGCTCTTGTTACCGTACTCTCTGGGTGTAGGAAGCTTGGAGAGCAACCGGGTAAACTTGTTTCTGCACGATTTCGATTTACACTCTATTCTCGTTTCATGCATGCAGCGGGCGGTGCCAAGGGTGCAGCTTGGCGCATCTTGCGCCCTCCGGGATCGACCGACAGTTCGAAGAAATTTTGTTGCAGGCCTATTCACCCCCCCCCTCTAGGCCGTTTTACTCTTCCAGAGATCCTACAATTTGAATAAGAGAGTTGTAATAGGTGCTCTGCTTTTATGCAACACCATTTGAACCTTGTGCTTAATCTGTAAACACTGGTCTTCCCAGTGATGAACAATTATGTTTTCAATACAAAGCAGGGCCAATGGCCTTTGATCTAAAGAAAAGAGTTGAACAGAGTAATACGTAAGAGCATCCACGATGTGGCAGTAAATTAAAATATTTTCTATAGGTTAGCCGGACATATTGCGAAAATGATCTAGAGTAGTCAATAGTTAAGGATACTCATAGTACTAAATAAGGAATAAAGATATTGCTCCTCCCTCTCCCTTTTCCCTCTTACAGCATTTAGTGGGTTCGATATATTAAATGCAGATGTTGCATGGGTACATAACATTGTGGACTAGGTATGATGGAGGAGTAGGTTCGAGCTATCGAGCTAGGTATGAGAAATCTTCAGAGGAGCAGCCCCCTCTACCTTTTCCTGTATATATGTTCGGTATTGAATTGTGTCCGGTTCGATACGCTGTGGTTTGAACAGCTAGACGCGTCAAATCGAGCTTTGGCGCTACAGTCAAAAACGACTTGGTACTATACATTGCAGTTTACTCTTATGATGCCTGGATGAACAATCATGAGCTTGCAACCAAGTGACCTTCCATAGGACAATCAAAAGCCTACAACCAAGAGCGAGAAGGAGAGAGGAGCAAGGGAAAGTAGAGAGGAGCCAGGGGGAGGAATAACATCTTTTTATTCTTTATAAACAGCTTATAGCACTATGGGTATCTTTAGCTATTGACTGTTGTATGGACTATCATGAACGTTTCAATAGTACTCTCTCCATCTTAAAACTAGGAGGATTCCCCGCGCATTACCGCGGGCATGAAGGAGGAATAAAAATATATTTAAATAGTGAACTACTAAGTTGGACAAATTGCATATCAAGATAAATTGCTAGTGGCAAATGACAGTGGATTGCTGAGGTGAACGCATTGCATGTCAAGAGAAATATATAGTGGAGTTGATAGTGGGCGAGATGAGATGGACGTGTTACGTACGTTGAGAGAAATAAATAGTGGAGTTGATAGTGGGCATGGGAGATGGACATGATGCATGTTGAGAGAAATAGGTAGTGGAGTTTGTTTATATAAGAGTTATAGATAAGTGTTCTTCTTGTTTTTTTAGTCATAACTATCACTAATTATATATTAAAATGTATTAATTTTTATGCTAAAAATCTTTAAATCTAGTTTTTTTAATAAAATTATTTAGAGATATAAATATTATACATAGTTTATATAAATTGAGTCAGACTTTGTGACATGAAAACCGAAGGAAGGGCATATTTGAATGGCTACGGATGGTTAATTGCTATACTGTGGTTGCTGCAAGAGGCGTGAGGAAGAAAGGAGAGAAAAAAAAAAGATAATAATAGAATAGAAATGCTGGCTCTGCCTTGTGCTTGGCTGGCGAGCGGAGGACGATGGAGCAGAAGCAGCTGGCATCAGCCGCTGGACAGTGGGCCTCCAGTGACAACCAGATTCTCCTTCCTAGTATCAAAGGAGGAGAGAGCTCCGCTCCGTCCGGGGGCTTCCTTGCTTGCTTTCTTTTTTTTTTTTTTTTTTCAGCGCGCCTGATTCAGTTGGTTTCCCTTCCTGCCGGTTCGGGTCCTCAGATCGATCGAATCCGGCAGAGCAGTTCCAGCTCCAATCCAATCCCCTCCCTGCTGGTGGACACTCGAGATTTTCGTCACCAATTTCATATCTTGTTCCTCCGCCAGCCCCCCAAGGTTAGCTGCTATTCCCAAATCGATTCACTGACCTTTCTCCCACCTCCTGCATGCTGGCTTCACTTCGTTCCATTTCATTTCATCTTGTGCCATGCTGATGCTGCAGCGCCGTGCTTCCTTCCAGTCGGTGGCCGCAGCTCCAGCGGTGCTTCCAGTCGGTCGCCGCAGCTCCAGCACACCATTCCCTTGGGCTTGGCACAGCACATCAAACTAACCAGGTACGGTGGTACTGTACTTCTTTCCTTTCCAGCGTATCTGCTGCAGCTGCGCTTTCACCAACCTCGGTCTCCTCTCCATTGGATTGCTATGGCTATCACTCTCGTCTCATTCCGTTGCTTATGACAGGAGCCACGCAGGCAATGAACGCACACACACCGGAATACCAGTGATCCCAACATACTCAGTCCAAGATGGGCCTCAAGGAGACTGATGATGCCATCAACGCACCCACTTCGGTTTCTGACCACGCACCGGGCATCCCCCGTGTCTCAAGCTGCAGCACCGACAACGATTCTGGCCTTGCACTTTGCCGGGTCTGTCATTGCGTCGAACCCGATCTCAGTGGCCAGTCCGCCCTCGGATTCTTGGGCATCGCGCCGCCTTCCACCACCAGCAAGGATGCGTCTGCCCCAAAGGAGTCGGATGATGCCATCAGATTTGTTGAGTTCATGAGCCCCGAGGGGGAGATATTCGTGTGCGCCACTGACCTCGAATCGGGGCCCCTGCACCACCAAGACCGGCTTGTGGATCTAGGCTGTTCTTGCAAGAACGACCTTGCCCTCGCGCACTATGCCTGTGCCTTGAAGTGGTTCATCAGCCATGGATCCACCACCTGCGAGATATGTGGAACTGTTGCTGCAAATGTAAGGCCTGACGATTTCAACAAGGTTCTTGCGTCCCTCAAGGACTACGAAGCTCTCAGGGAAAGGACGTCCACAGGGGAAATCTCATACTTGCAGCATGGGGCAGATACTGGTGTTGATCCGGACGCCGTAGCGGCGATACGAAGGCAGCGGCTTAGCGAGATCTCGTCTTGGTTCAATCCTCACAACTCTCACGTGGCTGTTGCCCAAGGCCACATTGATCAACCTCAGCCGCCACTTAGTCCAACCAATAACTCTGTTCTGGAGCATAGTGTTGTGCCGGCGACACGGGTACATACAAGATGGAGTTTGGAGAGCACTGGAGTTTTTGTTGCTACCTGCCTAGTTGTCATTATTCTTGCATGGTTGGTTGCTCCACATGTTGGCAAGGTATGTTTTTCTCTTCTTATTGTTTACACATCCTCGTGTGAAAAATTGCTACTTCTGAACTCAACTGCATACCCCTTCTTGACTGAATGCTGAAACATACTTGTATAAGTGACTGATCATGCGGTTTTCTTTTTTACCCTTGATGAACTGCAGTTTAGTAACTATTGGTGTTATTTTTTGAAGTTATGCAACTTGAACTTTGTTAGATAAAAACAGTCATCTGATCCATAGAAGTAACTGTGAGCCTGAATTAGAAAGTTTAGATGCAGCGATCCCTTTGTAGCCTTTGGTCATTCTTGGACCATATTGAGGGTGCTCAGTGCTCACATGCATAGTTATTTCTCGCCTTTATAAATCTGGCATTTTGTTTTCAGCTAATTAGCAATGATCTATTGCTCTCTTGAGGAAAACAAAACTAATGAGCTAGGTTGATGTAAAAGAAAGGTTCCCCTATGGATGAAGCATTTGGTGTGAAGTATGATTTTGCTTTTTGGGTTTCTGTGCAGAAAGCTGCTGTAATCTGTCTTCATATGCTGCTTGGAGGTCTATGCGTATTGACTCTAGTAATATCCCTGAGATTTGTAAGTAGACGGTGATCTTTCATAATATATTTCATTTCCTTTTAGCTAGATTTTATTTACCTTTTGACTAAGTGTTTAGAAAGCGATGGCCTTTTACCATTGTCTGAGTGCTAAATGATCCTTTCTGATTGCAGGTTTTCCCAAGAATCCAGTATGGGTCTATGCAATATTGGGCAATCTTGTTTGTGTCCTGGTTTCTTGTGTTTGGTGTTTGGGCTTCACGAACACGCAGCGCACGCTCCTCATGAGCATATAGTGTAGCATGAATCATTGTAGTAGTTTTAGGTACTGCATCCTTGTGTATATTCACGTGTACTATATAATGCTTGTCTTTTTCCGAGTTCTATATAAGATGTATATGCTTATTCAGAAAAGATGGAAAATCACGTGCAGCGCTGGGTGCGATTATTTCCCCCATTTGTTTCAAATAAGCAAACTAGGGTAATATTGAATTCTGGAACAGATAAAACTAGCCCATAGGTAGTCACCATGTGTTTTTTTTAACTAGTAGTCACCCTTTTTTTTTTTTGTTAAAGTGAGTAGTCACCATATAACAAGAGAAGAGGTTGGTCAAGCGTCAGTTATAGGGTAGTTTAGTTTGTATTATGTAGTTTGGCGCTGTAGCACTGCCCTAGTGCACAAGCCCCTTGGGTTGCTTCTTATTTATCCATATAGGATGGGATGAGAAATGATTTGAAGCATAGCCCTATTATGGTTTCTGATATTTGTTCCTCCGTGTGGAAATGATCCTTGGGCAGATCCACAAGAACTTGAGATGGATGTTTCTGCGCCTGACAAATCGTCTATGTGTATAGGGGAATTTGCACATATACCACCACTTAAGATGCAGTTTTCATCAATACCATCAGGCTAGTCGATGACATGTGGGGGGTCCAATCCATGCATAGACTTAGGCTGATGGTACAGTAGACATCAATCGGTTGCAGTGGGGGTATTTGGCTTCATTTCCTCCATCCATCAGGTATTCAGATATCAGATTGGGGTATTTTCTATTTATAATTCAACACATAAGCACAGCATAAATAGCTTTGATCGTCCCATTGATATATCTATGCTACACTAGTTTACACAGACAAAGATTAACAGCAGTAGCAGACAATCAACTGCATTGACCATCCTAGGCTAGGTAGATCAAATTTTATGTGCTTTGCTGCACATATAATCCATTCCAAGTAATACACACTTTGCATGTTGTAGCTGCTTACAATTGCAAATGCACCCCTTGTTCAAAACCAACTGGTACTAGTTTCTATCGCCATTGCAAATGCACCCCTTGTTCAAAACCAACTGGTACTAGTTTCTATCGCCAGCTTCATTCCTTCTATTCTACTTCTTGGCTGAGTGGACTATACAAGTAGGAACCCCCTCCCTGCTCCCTGGCATCCATCACCTTTCACCAAGTACCGTTTCAAGAAGGGCCTCCTCCTCCTCCTGCACGCCACACACAAGTTCAAGAGATCTTATCCACCTTGTCTTAACCAAAACAGTATTATGAACTATGTACATAAGGTAAAGACCAGGCTGCGTACCACTAGAGCTGTAAATTCTGTTTCTTCATCTACTGCATCCAGAACTGCAGGGTCTTCCATCAGATCCTGAAAAACGTCCATGGTGCACGTGTAAGTGATTGCCATTTCCTCTGCTCTAAATATAGACTGGGTTGATAAACGAAAATGCTAATCACAACATTCTGAAAATGCTTACATCCTCAGCAATGCGTAGCACACCATCCTTATCCTGCACAAACATGTGACAACATTCTCAGACATCATGTATACAAAACTAAATTGCACCACAGATTGAACAACAACCAACTAACCCTGACTGCGACGAACAGGAGCGGATCAACTGGCGTATAAATCATATAGTGTGCACCATCCTGCAGATACAAAATGTCAGCAATCACAAGCATACCAATGAAGACCCAGTATTGACTACTTGTCAGTTACTTATTTGCCACTGTAATGTAGCAGCATGCTGCACAGGCCAATTATCCTATGATGAAGCTAGCTCAATCACAACATTTGTACATCAAGTTGACCAAAATCAGAAATTCATTCATATTGAATATTGCATCCAGGCAGTTTGCTCACCAAATTGAAGCAGCAAATCTCTACGCCTTCGAAAGGTACACCATCACCACCATCACCAGAATCTGCATATGAGATACAAGGTAGGTTACCCTAAAAAAATCCATCCACAAATACAGTTTTTTTGGGGGTTAAATTTTCTTAGTCATTTTGACTAGATGACAAGGTACGTTGGCCTCATAGTAGGGGAAAAAAAAGGATGCCTGTGATTTTGGTTACCATGAAACTCTTGAATGGCCTCTTGAGGAAAGCAGAAGCCACCCCTTGCAGTATAACAGAATCTGAAACGGAGAGGAAAGGCGCTTGTACAGAGATATTGCGATAGAAGTGAAGAGAGATACTCTGAGGCGTTTGCATGATCCTTACCCGCTTTCGACAAAGTGCATATGTACTCTGGCAAGGGCATAGGCAACAGATGGAATGATTTGCTTGAGTTGGTCGTCATCAACCTAAAGAAACAATGGATAATCAGTTGAAGGAACATATATAACTATATAAGGCAGAGATGGTGAAGACATACAGCTACCCATCCACTGAAATTTGTGCTCTTGAGGACCTGCACAGGCCTGGAAGAGTGTCACTGGGGGAGTCTGCCATGAGCATGAGTGGGCAATGGACAATGGTATGAAACGAAAGTGTGTGGGTGTGGAGGTTTACATGTCAACGGGGCAGAGAAGCATGCAGTCGTGGTCCTGCGAGCTCCTGAATACTCTTCGGATAATGCACTCCAAGGGGCGGTTGCTGGTGTCGTCGATCTGCAGAAAGAAAGTGAATCCAAGCATAGCATACCAAGGTGCACAAGGAAAGAAAGGAAGAAGAAGACGGAGAGGAACAGTGCGTACGATGGTGACGATGCGCTTGGATGCTGCGGCGATGCACCTGCCCTGGTCATCCAGCACGAAGCCGGCCGGTGGCTTGGGCATGGCGGCGGCCCGGGTGCCCCCAGCGAACCTCCCCTCCTCCTCCCGGTCGCCGTCGTCGTATTCATCATAATCATCTTGGTCCAGAGGGACCCTGGGCGGACGGCGCGCGGGTCCGGGGGCCTTGTTTCTGGGAGGGGGCCGTGGGCGGGCGCGGTGTTGCTGCTGCTGCTGCTGCTGCTGGCGGCGGCGCTGCCCGGACGGAGACGGCGCGGAGGGGCAGAGGGGCTTGGTGGTGTGGACAAGCACTAGCTGCTGTTGCCACCGCTTGCACAAGACCGGCGGCACGGCAGCGGCCGCCGCCATTTCTTGTTGCCTTTGCCTGGGAAGGAAGACGAGTGGATGCTGCTGCTGGATGGATAGCACACTGCACACAGCAGTTGAAGGAGATACTATCGTTATGGGCCGGCCTGGTCTGGTCTGGGCCACCTCCGCATGCGGTAATGCAGCCCATGGGCCAGCACCGAGAGCAGCCCACGACCCCAGCAACCCCAGCACCGGCGGCGGGCAGGGCAGACGCTCCTGCGCTAGCGACTCGGAGCTTCCCCCCTCACAGTCGCAGCACCGCCGCCTCTCCCGGACAGCCATGGCGTCGTCGAAGCTGCAGCTGCAGCTGCCGGCTGACGACAGCGTCCTCCTGCTCGTCACTCACTCCAATCTCTCTACCTTCGCAGCCGACATCCGCGTCTCGCAACAGGTGGGTTGGGTGGGTGTGCTTCTCATCCTGCCGGGATCGGTGACCTGGATCGGGATCTCCATCATCTCTGCTCTGCTAATGCAGACCACCGTGGAGGCGCTCAAGGACAAGCTCTGGCGCAAGACCGGCACCGCCGTCGCCTCCATGCGTCTCCAGCTCCGCGACGACACCGGCGCCAAGATCGCCGACCTCGATGACGACGCCGCGCCGCTCGCGGCCTACGCCCCCTACAACGGCTACCGGATCCATGTTGTTGATCTCGATCCTTCCTCGCTCACCTCGGGAGGCTGGTTGGAAGACACTTCCCTTGTCGACAAGTACAAAATCTCCGATGAAGCGTACGATAAGCTCGACAGTAAGTTTAAGTTGCCCTTCCCCCGGCCAATATATGCGTTTCGATAATATCTGTTTGCAGCTTGCAGTGCATTAGGCCCAATGCTGATTTTATGATTTTGGTGACAGCTAACTTCCGAAAATTCAAAGAAAAGATGGTCCCCAAAAACTCCCCGTCAGAGGATAATAAACAAGTAAATTACTAGTTATTATTACTAAAGTTTTGGACCGACTTCTTTCATCTTACCTATACTCTATTTCTTCAGCAGTCAGAAAAGCATATGGAGGATCTGTGTTCCAAAATCAAGGTCAGTTACTTTGGTTCTTCACATGTGCATTTCATTTTATTGCACTAAGACTGGCAAATGGTCCAAAATCAGTGTCAAATTTTTAGTGCTGATGATTTTGCACCCTGTCAGAGCCTCCTTTCAATTCCATATATAATGGCTGGCGCAGTCACGATATATATGTACCTATTGCCATCCTTGCTATAATTACAAATAGCCTAATTTGAGCCAATAATATAAGCATTTCATTGCCTGTATGTCACTTTCCTTTTCCCATTGAACCTTTTTTCCCGCCAAGGGGAATATGTGAATATCCTTAGGATTGGTTTTAAACTGGTACATTTCATGGACCATGGTTGCCATCTGCGTCAAGTGATCTAACAAGTGTGTCACAGGTGGGAGATAGATGTGAAGTCGAGCCTGGTGCCAAGAGGGGCACTGTAAAATTTGTTGGTAGAGCTGAAGCCCTTGGACGTGGATTCTGGGTTGGAGTGCAATATGATGAGCCACTTGGAAAGCATGATGGCATGTATGTTCAGTCCTAAACTATGAAAAACAAAAAATTATCTTCTGTGTTGATTTCGTTATCAGTCATTTCTGTTATGTAATGCTAATTGCTGCTTATGTCATTTTCCTTGATTTTGTGATGGGTAACCTGCTGTTTTTTATATTAATAAATGGCAGTAGCTCTTTATAACATTTTCTTGTGCTTCTTGGATATTGCAGGGTGAAAGGCATTCGCTTCTTTGAGTGCCCTCAAGGTCATGGGGCAATTGTCAGGCCAGAGAAAGTAAAGGTATTTTCGTTGCTAGCTCTTTACCTTGTGTGTACTTAAGAGTGAGTTTTGGTTAGTCGTTATCTCTATAGCTGATTGCTGAAATTTAGAGGCGCCTAGTGTTTAGTGTTTCTTCAAATAACGTTTGGGAACATGAGGAGTAACACAACCTTTTCATAGTAGCGGGTCGTGTGACATGTGTGTGTTTTGCATTGTAAGGTCTTTAAGTTTTTCTAAGAAATAACTGTGAACATGTATCTTTGTGAAATAACCTTTTCGAGTTGAGTTCCTATTAATAAGGATGAAAAAGTTAACCAGGGCGGGTTGTTGTAATAATAGTATAACAGGTGATTTCTGGGGTGCAACCATAATCTCCTAGCTGAGCTAAGAGGTTGCCTTGTATGGGATTCTTTCTCCTCGCTTTATCAATACAAAGATATGCAGTTCTCGTGCGGTCGATAAAAAAAAAAACTCTTAATCTTTTTTTTTGTCACAGAAGTTTAAATGTTCCTCAGCAGTTTTTTCCCCTTCTCAATTTCTTTTTCGCAGGTTGGCGACTTCCCGGAGAGAGACCCATTTGAAGATGAAGAGATATAGGCAACCGAGGAGGGGTGCGTGTGCATTTGAAAACGGGTGGGAGGTCCGTGTTGAGTTGCATTTGAAACGTGTGTAAAATTAATTTGGAGATTCGAGTGTTCACGCTTGCTGTTACTATCTTGTTGGTTACAATACATCAGAGCAGGCGTGCGTGATCTCCGCCAGCTTCGTTTACATACATGTGGGTGCTTCTCTACTAGAAAATGTAGATGATAGAGCTTTTTATTCCGTGTTTCCAGTCCCCTGTTCCCCTTCAAAAAAGCGGAGGAAATGATGGAGATTTTTGTCAACTTATGCATAAAAGTTTTAGAACACTTCTTTACATTGTTTATCCAAAAGAATTTGAGAAAGTTTTTTAAATAAAATTTTGAGGAAATTTGTTCAAACTGCAATAATATACTTCTATCTATCTGTATCAATTGAACTTAAGATTAATTGATTCAAAACAAAAAATTGGAAATTACTAAGAGATGGAGGAGTATGTCGCATCTCCTTTAAGAGATGGGGGGAGTATGTCGGTCATTATAAGAGCATCTTCAAGAGGCTTTGTTAGTTTGGCCATTGAAAAATAAAGAAACTTGCTCTCCAAATCATTACTTACCACAATAGATTCTCTAAAACCCGTCATATATATATTCTGAACATGCCATGTCATCATTAATTATTAAGGACCCATGTGGCTGGATGCTTCTTTCGTAGCATGTGTATATTAATCAAATTGTTTTGTCTCGAAACTAACCAGAGCGTGTATGAATCAAATTATGTGTTTTCATGAATCAAATTCCAAAACCTAGAACAAAAACAACAACCCTATACCAAGCTGTCGGACCTATGTATCTCGATCTGATCCGGTGAAACAATGGACCGTGGAAGATGATAGGGAGATGAGAACCAATCTAGACCTTGCGCGAACAAGTACTTCTAGCTGTAATCGGTAGCTAAGCAGAGGTGCTTGATCATGCACCGCCTATGCTTATACATCATTGATTGCCCTTGGAAAGGACGAGGAGCTTGATGAATCATTGTTTGAACAATCCAACAAATTCAACAATGCCCACAATGTCGTCGGCCACTGTAATAGAGGCCACAACCTCTACCTATCTAGACAGCTTAGACATAGACTTCACCAAATGCTCTCATGGGAATGGAAGGAGCACTCGTGGGAATAGGAAGAAACACACAAGAAACGCCTAACACACGGGATGGCAAGTTAAGCCCCGTCGCGGTGGCGTATATTCTAATGAGCGATCATCATCATCATCATGACATAGTGCACCGAGTGGGATACCAAAGCTGTAGGAGTCTGTTTACAATGTTGATGTCAAATTGAATAAGAGTAGGATTTGAGTATATTGGAGTTGCTCTAAGAAAAAATAACACTTTTTTTTTAAGATACTCCTACATTAGACCGCAATTTCAGTCTAACCAAAAAAAAAAAAAAAAAACCAAAGAAGACAATATATAGTAGAAAAAAAATTGTTTGCGGTTGACTGGTCCAAGGAATTCAAGTCCAAAATTCCAATCTCTCTGCCTTGCTTACACTGACTAGACTAGAGGAGACCTGGCTGTTGCCTTCCCCTCCTTCCTTCCTTCCTTCCCCGCCCCACCGACCCTCCATGACGACGTGGTGAGGTCTACTCCCCGGGCCGTGGCCGACGCCGACGCCGACGAGCAGCTTGCTCCATCCCCGCCATCTCGTCCACAGACTAGTACACTAGTCGTGCAAGAAGAGATGGAGGACGGCGGCAAGGCGCCGGCCACCAGCCTGGGCACCCTGCGCGCGGTGCTCGCCATCCTCCAGTGGTGGGGCTTCAACGTCACCGTCATCATCATGAACAAGTGGATCTTCCAGGTTTCCTCCTTTCCATCCGCATTCCCTTCCACATCTGGGAGTATCTTCCGCGGATCTGGATGCCAGATGCTTCTACTGCCCATTCTAGCTGATAGCCTTGTAGGGAGGGAGGGGGAACGACTCTTTTCTCCTTTCGATTCGAATATCTAACTAAATTGTTCGTCCATACTGCTTGCCATTATTTACGGTAAATAAAAAAAAATACTTTCCCCACCCTCCAGATTAGATTGGGTTAAACAGACTTGGATTGTTGTTGCAACTGGTTTAGTATTACTTTGGTGGTTAGTCAAGCAGGGATCAGCAGCCTAGTCACTCACCGTATTTTATCTCGATTTTACTGCCTAGTCCAGGAGAGTTGCTGCTCGTATGCATTCAGCAATCTCTCTTTTGTATGTTTGGGTAATGATAGGCATGTAATAGGAGGTTATTGCAATGCCTTTCTTTCCAAATAATCCAGTCCACTCATTGTGCAAACCGTCTGTCTAGTATCATCTTATGGCTGGTGGATCTAAGATGCTCTTCTCTGCAGAAACTGGATTTCAAGTTTCCTCTCACCGTGTCCTGTGTCCACTTCATCTGCTCTTCAATCGGAGCCTACATCGCAATCCATGTTCTTAAGGCCAAACCGCTGATTGAAGTTGAACCAGAGGACCGCTGGAAACGGATATTCCCAATGTCGTTCGTCTTCTGCATAAACATTGTGCTGGGAAATGTGAGCCTGCGCTACATTCCAGTCTCCTTCATGCAGACCATCAAATCTTTCACTCCTGCAACCACAGGTACCTTGATTATGCTACCTCAATCTTTCACTTGTCATCTTGCTGTGGTATGGTATCACAAGAGAAGATGATACGCTGCTTTCATGCCATGCAGTTATTCTGCAGTGGCTAGTCTGGAATAAGCATTTTGAGTGGCGCATATGGACTTCGCTGGTCCCCATAGTTGGGGGAATACTCCTCACTTCCGTGACAGAGCTTAGCTTCAACATTTTTGGTTTTTGTGCTGCCATGGTTGGCTGCCTGGCTACATCTACAAAGACCATCTTGGCAGAGTCCCTGCTCCATGGATACAAATTTGACAGGTACACGCTTGTCTTATGGCATTGGTGCCCATGTGCTTATGTTTAGCAGCTGCGTGCTCTGCCAGTAACAGTGTTCAAAACATTTCATCTCTTCTTCAAGACCATTTTTCCTGCTGAATGGAGGTTGGAACTGCTAATTAATCAGCAAGATGGTTTATTCTATTTTCTGCAGCATTAACACGGTGTACTACATGGCACCCTTTGCCACCATGATACTGGCTCTACCAGCAATGTTGCTTGAAGGAGGTGGTGTAATCAACTGGTTCTACACACATGATTCGATTGTTTCTGCGCTGATTATCATCCTAAGTTCAGGGGTGCTTGCGTTTTGCCTTAACTTCTCCATCTTCTATGTCATCCATTCAACGACAGCAGTGACTTTCAACGTTGCTGGTAACCTTAAAGTAAGGCATGACTACATTCTGGTCCATGTTGTTCTCCCTACTCCCTCTGCTCGACATTGACATCTTAATGGACATGCTTCTGTAGGTCGCTGTGGCAGTGTTAGTGTCATGGTTGATCTTCCGGAATCCAATCTCTGCAATGAATGCAATTGGATGTGGAATCACCCTGGTTGGTTGCACTTTCTATGGCTACGTCAGGCATTTGATCTCTCAACGGCAGGCTGCAGCCCCAGGGAGTCCAGGAACAGCTCATGCGAACCTGTCAAGAAATCAGACGGAGATGCTTCCCCTTGTGGATGACAAGCAAGAAAAGGTTTAACAAGTTGGCATTTCTGCAGTGGAAGAGGTACAATACAAACAGATGGTACACCCAGAGAAGACTGACTGTGGTGATATAGTGCTGGGTTCATCAAGGCTGCATAAGCTAGGCCTCGCAGTAGTTTCTTCACTTTTTGAAGAGAGAACTATATATGTACTCGTGCGTGTGTTGGTGAGGTTGGTCAGAGACTAGTAAATCGGAACTTCTTATAGCATCATTTCCTCCTTCCATTTGTGATATTAGTCTCCAGTATCAGAATTCAATTCGCTATTAGGGAAGGCTGATTTGCTGTGGTGTCTATGCTTACCCTACATATTTGACTACTGACCTGGGAATTTATCATGTGCTCTTCTCGAAAGCCGCCTGCTCTGTTGGCGTGCCAGATGCTACAGCATTTTCCAAAGTTGTGTGCAACGTTGCCATGGCTACGAATGATATGCTGCCATGCAAGGAATAACGCCAGGCTCCTAGAATCAATGTTGCCCGGTCCGGCAGTCTTAGCATGTCACTATAGCAGACAAACAGATAGGCTTGCATTGTGGTCATTGACCTCAGCACATTGTGGCTTCAACAGTTTTTGCCTAATCTATAAGCTGAAAACTTTGGCAGCAGCTTCTGCTATGTATATACAACCTTCAAGAATGAGACAGAAGACATTGGTTTTTGATGTGAAGAGAGTTAAGCGCACGCCAGGATTGGGCTTGGATGCTGAGGCTTCTCATCGACCACGCCCGGCAACTTGGTGGTGTTGCCGGCGTGAGCACAGGACTTGCAGGCCACCGACAGCGGATTCTCTGTGTTCCAGTCATCTGGAACTGTTAGGAAGTGCTTGCTGATGAACTTTCTGAACCTCTTCTTGTAATCCCTGGGGGAAATCACCGTTGGTGATTCATTCTTGGGCACCACCAGAGACGCTTTCACCATTGTCTCCAGCTGCTTGTCCCATGTATACTGCCTCAGGTAGTCGATGATGCCAAATACAAGTTCATGCTTCTGCCTGTCCACTCCAACGAGCAAAGAGTAGTCCATAACATTGATCGACTGCGAGCACAAACATTTTTGTTAACACTTCTTCAATTCCATCTATCTATGAATTATGATATGGCAGCACAAATGGAAGCCATACATACCGTGAGAAAAGACGTATCATTCCAGATTGCCCGCTCCAAGAGATGCTTTGCTCTTCCACCAATATATATTGGAGAAACACGCATGTCATCCACAAAGTTTTGGTCCAAGTAGACAGTGCCATGGTCATTTGAGTCAGAGACATATCGCGAAAATATGGCGCCTTTGAGATCATATGTCCGCGACACATTGTGTCCAAACAGGATGTTTTCCATCACCATCAGATCCATCTTAATCTCCTTGCCATGTCTTATTTGCTTGATCTGAAACAAAACATGATGTTCACGGTTTAATAAAAGTAAGACAGCAGTGGGAAGAAGGAAGTCATGCAACAAGCATTTGAAATAACTACCTGATAGATTCCTAAGATCTTGGCAAGGCAAGTTTGGCTTCCCGTGTCCAGAGAATGGTTAACATGCTTGAAGTGATCAGGCGCGAATTTGATGAAGGACTCAAACTCTGTCTTCTTTATTTGCTTTATGATGAGTCTGTCATCCACTGTTTTTGCAAAGAATGCCTTGCTCTTTCCGCCTTGAGCATCCCACTTCTTGCAATGGCTCAAGGAAGTAATATATGCAAGCTCCGATGGGCAGCATTTCTTTCGGAGGTTATAGAACTGGTTAGAGTGTACACAAATGACTGAGTACTTCCCTTTGAGAGCTATTCTCCCGTTGACAGATATTTCTGGATGGAGAGAGGATGATAGAAGTGAGCTATCATAGCTGGAGAGGTCGTCAGATGAAAAGCTTGCCTCAGAATCTGAAGATCCAAAAGACGACGACCAGGACAAAGAAGCAGAGGAACTTTCAGATACTGAGCTGTAAGACTTATCCATTGGTTTAGCATACTCTCTACCCCTGATATCTGCTGGTTCAATCTCAGCAATAGAATCCATCAGTAAGTGGCGACAATCCTCAGATATAGCAAGAGCTCGGGATATTATACTGGATATCTCATCCTCTGATACACACAAGATACTGCCACCTGGACCTACTGTGAACTGTGGACAGCCCATCTCCTCGGTAGATTGACTGTGTCTGTCCAAGGGGGATAAATGAGTTGGACAGTAGTGGTTAACGACTTGAAACCTTTCCAAACAGCCAACTTCCACTTCCTGCCTGTAAGCCAATTTGGACTCATTCAGTGGGTTCCAAACCCATTTTTCCCCGTCACACCGTTGCGGAATATTGCTCTGAACGCCCAAGCAATTTGATGCCCCAGAAGATGGCACTTTTGTACTATGCCGATCATTGTAATGCTTATTCCATGCATCATCAAGCAAGGTTGATGCATGTCTGCACGTCCCTGGTTCACTGAACTTCTCTGGCTCGATACATCTATTCTGAAATGATGCTTTGCTGCTCATGCGCTCACCGATACCGCCTGCTTCAGCAACTACTACAGTTTGGTCACCTGAAAATTCAGAGGTTTCCGTGATGCCATTACCCACTATTGCATTTTCAGCAGATGTACAGTCTAGAAGTTGATGCAGACGGCGGTCCCACACATAAAGTTCCAGCAGAAGATCCTGATAGAGCCAATTTACATTAAGGATATCATCCACAGAGCTTGATTCCCTATTTCGATCAACAGCCTTTGCTAGAGAATCCTGGATGATGATAAAGATAATGCGTGAAATAATGATTACCAGAAATGCAGAGTAAATCAATCAGTGTGACCAATGGAAGGTTCATCCAAAAGAGGACAGAAATTTTTACCATGAACTCAGCCTTCTCTTTAATCAACATGTCTTCAAGTTGGGAAAAGTCTTTAACAGGAAAGAAGGCGCCACAATAGATTGCCAGCTCAGGAAACTGATCCTTCAGCTTCTGTAGTATGCTTGTGACCTCAGAGAAAAGTGTAACTCCTGTAGCAAGAACCTTAAAGAAATGCAGCAGAGGCATTAGGCTCCACTATGGATGTTTACAAAATAAGCATGAGATGGAACCAACAATTGAGAACGATACGTACATTTCTTACCTCTTGCCCATACCACTCATGCATACTGGGATTGTGAAACTCAAGAGTAGGCTGGGGTTTGCAGGCATTGTAAATTTCAACTGAGGAATACTGGAACATTGCAACTTTGGAGCCCAACCTGAAGTTGACAGATCCCAAATAAATGAATTGAAAAGGTTCAGTCCAATATATAATGGAAGCAAAGTAATTTATGAAATCATATGTAGCTGCCGTTCTAAGGTTCTTGGCTCTTGAACTTACCCAAAAAAGCGCAGACAGTCCCTATTGAGTGAATGCCCGCATATTGACAGCCTTCTAGCAGTTGAGTGGCTTGAAAAACTGAGTTCAAGGAACTTCCCAAATGAAAGGTAGTGTGCTTCAGTTGACATTATCACCCTTTGGGATGACCTGGAGATCCCATTTTCATGTTCACATCTTAGACATCTAGTCCACATCCAAATCTTTCCTTCTGATTCACCAGGTAAACGATACTTAGGCAGCAAGCGCCTCACAAGAACAGTCAAGTTTCCATTGCGATGAGTGTAGGAATACATGTGAGCCTCTGGAGGCTCACCACATGAGGAACAGCTGAGATTCTGCAAAAAAGACACAATCATGAGTCGTGAGCATATTCTTTAAATCGAGGGGCAAGGTTCTGTATCAGCCAAAAGAATGGAAGCAAGAAGTCGTTTGCTTGGAGGTATATCGAATTCATATTCAACAGAAGTAGATCGGTAAACATAACCTAGAATGATAGCAATGTTACCTGCTTCTGCAAAATGTCTTGCAAATAGCGTCCTAAGGAAACATCAAAATTTCCGTAGTATCTTATACGGGATAGACGGCTCTGCTCGCAGATAACCTGCTTTGTGATACACTGGCTGGACAGCAAAATAAGTATGCTCTGAGACTCCAAGACATCATCCATCTCATCTATATCAGATGTCTTGTCTCCGCTATTGTAACTGGTGCTGTGTTTAATATTTTCTAATGACTGCTCATGTTTTTCATTAACCGAAGGGTCATCCAATGTTGTTTGCTGATTGGTTTCAGAGGATGTTTGTTCCTGGGGATTGCTTAAATGATCCACATTCTCACCAGAACCAATTGGTACTCCAACGTTTGGGCTGATATGGATGCCTGCGTTGAATTGAGGCCTGTCTTCTATCAGATGATCAGTTGCCTCTTGAGAAGCAGTGACCGGTAAATAAATATTATGATAACGGAATATATCAATGAATCTTCTCGGTGATTCTGGGACTGCTGATACTAGTCCTTCAGAAGGGAGTGCTTGATTAGAATCATAATAGATTACTGAACCCTCTCTGAGCTCATTAGGGAAGTTCTTCTCGGGTGAATTTTGAGCATTGAAATTTGTAGAAGAAATGGTAACTGGCACCCCATCAGTAGATTTCTGTACTGATCCAAGTGACGATGGTTCTGCCTTCCTAGTGACAGAAACTTCTTCTTTGGAAGAAATCTTATTGTTCAAGATTAGTCTCTGATCTTCGAAGAAGGACGTCTCAAGAACAAGGCGGTATGCTGCAAACACTGTGTAGTTCATGACTTGCTTGATTTTCTTTAGTTCTTCAGTATTTGCTCCCCTTAGCAATATCTGCAGAATGAAAGGTATAATGTATCATCAGCGGTGGGCTGTAAAAGGTATGATCATGCATGAATCTTAGTATGATTAGTTAGAAAGGAACTAGCAGACCTACCGTGCATCCCAATGGCTTGTGAAAGCCTTCCAGGAACATTAATGTTTTAGATGGCCTCTTTCCAGGTGCAGTGCTGCAGGTAAGGTTGTGCTTCTCCGTCACTTTTTCAGTGTGGAAATAGTCACACTGCTTCAGCTTTGGCCTGCTGAGAACCTCTGGAAATGAGAGTATGGGAGTGCCAGAACAGCGAGCAATCCTCTGCAGCCGGTTGAGCTTCATGTCAAGGACTAGAGTGACACCTTCCTTGAGAAGAAGCTCCTGTATGTCACGTGAAACCGTTTTCTCGACCATGATGACATTTGGGCGGCAAATCTCCATCATTTTGCAGACAGACTTGTCTAGATGGTCCTTCTCCTGCTCTATGGAACTGAACGATGAGAAGCCAACATGGGAATGGCCGAGGACTCCGCTAAGCAGCAGCAGCCTGGGATTGTGACATTTGGTGGGCATGTGCTTATGAGCCACATTCTTCCTGAAGACTAAGCCCCTGATGACCTCACTGCATGCAGATGCAGATGCACATTATATTATATATGCTTGACATGTGTGGTGTGAATAATAATAAATATAATTAGCGTATGTACCATTGGCGAGGCGTAGCAGATGCTAGGCACTTGACCTTGATGTAAGAGGAAGGGTCCATTTGGTTGCCTACAGCAGTGCCAACATCAGGCTTGATCACAAGGGCGGCTTCCCAGGACAGGGAGGTGACGATATCAAGCCAGCAGCAGCAGCTGTTGGTGTCAATGGCAATGCCAGCCGACTCTAGAAAGCGAGCGGCGAGCATCCTGAGCTGCCCGTTCATGGCTCTCAGCATGGCTTCCTGCCGCTCCTCCCTGTCGGCGGCAGACTGATGATGGCACCACCTGATACTGCTGGTGGTAGTATCATCGGATTCGTCGTCATCCTCATCTGTGCAGTAGGGTGTACTACCTCCGGCTGCCAATTCCATGCTGTCAGCAGCAGCTACCTCATCAGGCGGTATCCAGATGGCTTCGTCGTCGTCGTCATCCGATTCAGTGGTAACGACGACGGCGTTGGCCCCTATGTGATTACTATGAACAACCTCATCCTGCTTGGCAGCAGATGATGGTTTATTCGGATTACCACCGCCACGAAGGGCAAGGGCATCGTCCTCGTCCCTGCACGTGAATGAATTATATAATGTAGCATCTGATCTGCTGTATGAATTTGCACAAGCTAAGAAAGAGAGCAGTACTGGGCCGGGGGCTGATGCTGACGACAGGTACCTACCTTGTGTGCATCAGAATCATAATGGAGAGCACGGCAGCATGCAGTCGATCGTTGGTGTGTGCCCCTTCCCCCCCTCCACTCCCTGTTCCCCTCCCCTCCAAGAAATCCTTAGCTTACTTGTGATCTGATGAATTGAATTCGATTATGTATTACTGATGCATGCATGCTGCGTCCAATCCAAGAAATCGATGAGCTAATAGATTAAAACAAACCGGCACGCATATACATCTGTTCCAGCAGCAGACTCACCTACACGGACCCTAAGATGATGGATGTGATTGGAGATGGACTGACGATGAACTGGAGTTCGTTTTGTGTACGTTATTGGAGGATTCTGGCCGGAAGAAACAGCAGCTACGAGAAGGAAGACGAGCAAACGTTCGGGAGATCGAGATGAAAGAAATAGCTAGGGACTAGGTAGCTAGCAAGAACCGGACTAGAGGCTGCTGCCGTGTCTTTGGCATCAATCAATATCGAATTATCGATTGATTGGTTCACTAATATTTTATAAATAAATTCATCCATCATATATATTCCACATAAGAAGCAAGTATGAATTATTGTCCACCTGTATATGTGTGGACACAACACAAGGCATGCATGCATGCTGACACACGTGTACTTATACATGATATATCTCTCGATCGCCTTCGGTTGTTGTCCACACCAGCTAGCTTGCCCTCGCCATGCAATGCAGCACAGTATACAGATAATACGATCGAGATGCAGGAAAACGCCATGCCACGTGTATTACGTGTACCGCGTACGCATGGATGATTAGCTAGCACACAGCAACAGCATCGATCCTTGTACATGGAGTACTCACTCATATGCAGTACCCACGTGTCCCTGCATGATCATCAGCTCAAACCTGAAGATGAGGAAATTCTTTACCTTTGATCGAGAACGCATGCTCTCTTGTGCCAATTAGTTTTGCCAACTTGTTAGAGGTTTAATTCTGTGATTTTGGCAAAAATTCTAGGATGCCAAGTCCTTTTGCCAAGTCCAAATAGCAAACAGTTGGAGAAGACCTCTTTTTTCACTTTGGCATTTGGTTTTGAGACTTGGGAGAATTATAAATTTGCCAAGTGAATTTTAGTAAATTGTTGGAGTTGCTAGATCTAATGACATGGCTAGCGTCCAAATAGGCTATATGCTGCATGGCCTCTTCCTCTAGGCATTTTGGTGTGGTTAATTGTGGTTGATGCAGGAATTTTAATTTTGATATTAACTTTTTTGTCATCTCCAAAATTATTGAAATTCACCTAATTTTTTTAAGATTTTTTAGACACTTACAAATGAAGTATGTTTTTTTTTTCTTAATAATTTAAGATCAAGACAGGATATTAGCATGATTTATGACTACACACATGAGCAGAAGAAGATGCAACATGAACTAAGTCTAGATTTATACATAACGTGTATTAGTGTGATATAGATCTATGATTAATTCACAAATATTTGTTCCATAATAAGGTTTGTCTTCTAGGAAGTGGAAATGACATTTTTTAAGGAACAAAGGGGTAGTGTCTAACCAAAAACTAATGAGATGATCAAGACGATGAATAATCTACTTTAATTTTAATAAGGGGTGAATGTTTTTAAAAAAAATGACCCAAGCTGTTGAACCGACATGTAATAGCGCGCCGTTTTGTCCGTACATGTTAATTAATAAAATAATACACAACCTTTTTTCGAGACCACGCTGTTGCGTGTATTTCAAAAATAAATCTTCGGGTTCGTGAAAAAACAATGGATGCAATCATAATACTTTGACTTTCCTGCACGCATCGGCGCAAGTTTCGTTTCACTGCAAACCATTACGCGTACGTGGCACCTGTAATAACAAAAATAATCATATATATAATCATCAATCATGGACTGGTGGATGCCGTACGTGACGCCCACTCGCCCAGCCACAGCAAGAGGACTGGAGCTCACGCGGTCGGCGGTCACGCCATCCATCCCATGCATCGCCATACTTGCATAACCTGCAAATTAACCATGCAAAGCAAATGCAATAATAATAACAAGCTCCTGTATTTTGCATATATGTATGCATGTATGTATATGCAGTGGACATGTACATCAGTCATCGTCTAGTCGAGAACGCGCATTTAATTAATTTGATCATTTATTTAATTTATTTTTAAGCTGGCGACACATCCATACCATTCATTTGGCGAATCCAGATGTGTAGCTGCTTTCCGCAATGATGTACTGTAGTAATAGCATCATCATTCAAATCTCCATCATCGGCAGCTCTCTTTATCTTGTCATCATCAGTCCACGACGAAGCCATGAAAAAAATTAGGAGTGGCTGAACTGTAGCGCTAAGGTGTTGAAATTGAATACCTATCATGAGTTCGACGATCAAACATTCCATCATCCAATCACCAATCACAGATCGATGTCTTCTACTTCCAACAATACCAATAGACTATATATGAGGATATATTAATTTGGAGCCTCTAATTCTTAAGTTTAATTAATTTGGAGTTCATTGTACATAAAAAGAGATTGTGCTCTAGAATTAATTCACAAAGATGGATGTGACATGGATGATGACCAGGAAAAATCATAATCATATAGAGTGAGTAAATGCAATCCTCGTAATTAGGATCGGAGGTGGAGAGAAGAGGTGCACCACATGCATATTCATCATGCTTGTAGACGCATGCACTCGATGGATGGATGGATATATGGATATTCATGATGATGGACAGAATTTAGCTGCGAGAAACAGATGGTCGGAGAGAGGGCGGCTTTCACGTATGGGCCGCCATACTCGCTCACACGGTTAAGAAAGGGACCAATCAATCACGCAAACTTCATCTCCATCGATCGGTCGATATATATGCTCGATCATTTTACAAATTTCAAATTATATTAGTAGACGTGGCCTTGTAATTCCAATACAACTTGTCCACGTGTACTCATGCAAAGCGTGTGCTTCAACGAAACGTACCAATAATGCATGCATGCATGCATGGCACAGGAAGGCCCACAAAATACTGCAGCTGGCATGCATGTGTCACGCACACGACACGTGGCCGTCGATGACTGAAATTCCCTTAATCAGTGTCACACTGCACCTCGTTGGCGAGATCGTTGTTGATTTCTTTCGCGCATTATATTCAGCAAGCAAGCTGCATGCATTTTCGTCCGCCAGCCCACCAGTGAATGAACAAAGTCCAGTCCAGCATACAATGCGTGCACCGGCAATCGTTCTATTGGGCCTCTCTGACTAGCTGGGCCATTGCATCGGCTGTGTCTTTGCCTACCTTCTTGGGCTTCTGGGCTTCTGAAAAACGAAGGTTCTTTTCATCGTCAACGTCAACTACGGCTCTAGATCCTTCAGTTTTCTTCCGCCAGGTCTAAAATCAGTCAGTATCAAAAACAAAAGTCTAAAATCAGTCAAATCGTCTCCCTCACCATTCTAAATTACCTATCAGGTTCACTTAGAGCTGGTTTTCAAGATTTTTTTCGTCGCTATTTTAATTTCAAATGTATAATAAACAACTAAATAAGTTTTTCTACACTATGAGAATATCAACTAACATTGTTCACAAAAAAGAGAATATCAACTAACATAGTTAAAATTTTTAAAAATTATAGATACATATTGGGATACGTTAAGCCTAAGTAAGATATTTATAAAACACGAACATATATCTTCAAGTTTTAGTAAAATATTTATAAACCATTAAAAACTATCTAAAGCTTTCCAAAAGTAGATTTAGCTCTTGGAAAATGGAAAAATATCCATCAAAATTTTGAAAAGTTCTAAAATATTTCAATCAATGTCTAAACAAGTTTTCCAGACTTATAACAATAAAAAGACATAATGCTAATAAGTATCCATAATTCCGATCAAAGGAAAATAAGTATCCATAATTGATTGCATCATGCGTTTTTATTATGGAATGTCTTTACAACAATTGAGTGCAAAGGAGTTTGTTATATATTTTCATGTTTCTTTTTCTTTTCTCTAGAGTTGAATCTAATTTCAGAAGCTTCTAGATATATAAAACTTTTAGGAGCTTGGACATCATTTTCATGGTTGATCATAGATTAGTTGGTTGGGTTTCTTGTGGTGGAATCTACCCACACGGATCAAGCCCTCGACTTGTCACCGGTGCTCGCATTTTTCTGAATTTATTTTAGGATTTTCTGGCATTATACTTTAAGTGGTAAGCGTTCCTGTCGACAACTACGCGCCAGTGACTTTGGCAAGCTCTAGATCTATTGGCTCAGTCCTTCCAAGGTGCTTATAGAGTTTGGGTTTGTGTACATATTAGGCGTCCGCGTTGTACTGTGTAATCTAAAAAACTCGCTAAGTGTTTTCCAAAAGTTTTGAATTCAAAATGGCAAAAGTTGCCTTGAAAATCAGTGGGCGACTGCTCCCTCTGTCCTGAAACAAAGTGCATTATGACCTTTGAGAGGTGTCTCCAAATAAAGCGCAATTAGGAAATAAGAAATTGATATTTCTTTAAAATAAGAATACATGATTAGAAAACTTACTCTCTTTATCCTCAATGCTTATCATATTTTCATACGGAAACTTAGATTACACCCTTTAATAATGTAAAATACGATTAAATTTTAATAGACTAGAAAGTTAAGTGAGAGGTACATCCGTCTATTGCTTTCTCTATCTTATTTTTCCTGAGAATAGTCACAATAAACTCTATTTCAAAACAGAGGGAATAAAATGTTTTTAAAACTTGATTGTAGTCACAATGGACATTCGCTATTTTGTCCACATATCCACTTATCTAGTGCTCCCACCCCTCCTTATTATGCCTATGTGCTCCCGTTCCAAAACAAACCATCCAAATATGCCCAAAAAAAGTTGCAACAAAAATAAAGTTGATATAGAAGATGAAAAGTTCTATGTTCATGTAAAATTTAAGATTCAACAAAAAATTATGTAAGGATATAAAAAAAGGTGAAATCAGCGCTAGAGTAGTTGCACTCAACCTTTTCTAACTCGACTCATATAATCATGGATCACATGAAACTTTTATGCACGCACATGTTGGATTCACCAAACTAAAGTTTATAGCTAGCTAAAATTTTAAAGCTAGACTCAGCTAAATTTTAGTTGGTTCAAATAGCTAAACTAAACTAAATTTTAGTTTGTCTTTTATTTAGCTGAGTTGTTTAAATCCCTAACAGCTAAATTTTAGCCAGCTAAAGTTTAGCTGATGGATTAAATATGAGCACCTTTCAGACACTCTTTGTATCCTTATTAATTGCTAGGGCTAGAGATCCTAAACTCCTATAAAGCTAATGTCCACTAACTATTTCTCTATTATCTCCTTAAGCCACATCATCCACACCCACTAGCCATCCGTCATCTTCCCACTAAGCATATGCATGCAAGGTTTTTGCGTCACCCATTCAATTTTTATTCACTAAGCAACAATAATTTAATTAGTACTTTCTACACGCTGTGTCGATTGGAGATTGCCCGTTTCTTCATGCTGGATAAGTCATGTCGTTTTGCTTTTCCAAAGTATATAATACACAAGCAAGCTGGTGAGGTGTTTGCTTCTGTGTGTTCTCAAACGATCCCCATGTATGAACAACTAGTGGAATGGCGCGCACCTGCGCGCCCGGTTGAAACGCTCGTAAGATGGTATTAATGAAACACATGAGATGGCGAAGTAGAGAGATATTACGACACATGGAAGGGCTAATTATATTACAACAGAGTGGTCTGGTGATGCTACTATGCTACACGAGAAGGTTCATTACAATACGATAGGTCTTGAGTTACATCTGAGATAATGCATGAAAATATAAAAGGTTGTCTGCATCTGGTGGGCAGCGGCTGCCGGCTGAAGCTCATAGTGGGCGTAGTCTGATGTCCCTGTCCGAGTCTTGTGCGAAAGCATCTAGTAGTTACCTGCGTTGTGGTGTGAACAACGCGTTGTAATGTAAGAAATAATTCATCAATTGTCAGTGTAACATTGAAAGACTAAATGTTTATGCATTACTCTCGGATCCATAGCGTTGTTCGCGCAGCCACCATCGATCATGTTCGTCAAGGTTTTCTTCCTCTGCATGGTGATCAACAGTTAGGATTTATGTAAGTATTGCACGGGGTGGTGTTGAACTGTAAGTATACTCTGTTACCGTCAATGAAGCTGCCATCTGATGAAGTTTCTGGACTTGGGTGCTCTGGATAAGGACTGAGCATTTCTCGCGTGGCATACTCAATCGTCAGTGGCCATATACTGATGTAGTGGCCAGTAGGCATTGTTCTCTTGATCCCTATGTGTGCTACGGAAGGCAGAAAAGATTCATGGGCTTTGGTTCTGAATGCGCATGATAGATCATGCTTCCTGAAGGTGAGGTCCCTGATAGGTCCAATGTTCGCGAAGACTTTGTTGACTATTTCTGGATAATGAAGGTGGGGTGGGAGTCCTAGAATCTCGATGTCGAGTTTCTTGGGTTGTTGTTGTGTCTGCTGGATCTGTGAGGTCTGGTTGTTAATGGGTGGGAATACACGGAGGGGCAGGACTGTTGCTCCATAGTCGGTTGTCCATGGCACAAGAGGAATGGTGTGGTTTTCAATGGTGAGGTATATCTTGTTCCCAAGGTATGTTGCTATGCCAGTTGAATCAGCAATGACAAGGAAATCGGGGCCATACTCACAGATGTTTTCGAGCTCGATGTAAACGTCAACTTACTTTGACAATGATTGCACGGCCCAGTACGCCCGTACGGCTGAGGTTGACCTTGGATTCGTCTATGATGGTGAGGTTGGGGTAGCAGAATTCTCCCATGACGTTGTGCTGCAAGTGATTGAGTTCGTGGTAACTAAAATGTCAGCGGGTAATGTTTAAGATAGGAGATGTGATTAAGAAGAAGGAACGAGACGGAAAGATTTGCTTACCTTTGGGCGGTCGTGAAGCAGCCTGAATCTGGCCGTTGGTGTTGAACAAGCTTGAACAACTGCCTTTATTCGCTGGTGATCTTCATCTAAAAAGGAGGAATAATAGGATTTGAAGAGTAGAAAGAAGGTTGGAGCGGTAGAGTAGTACGAAGGGGTGTCGTGCCGGCGGTGGTCAGATCTTGACGGCGTACCTCGACAGCGATGGTGTACCGGCGGTGTTGCAGATCTGGAGCGGCCACGTGGATCTGCTGTTCGCGCGGCGTCGCGGGGCCGTGGCGGCTATGGTGGCGTGATAGGCGAGGTGGGTATTCCGTCTAGGGTTGTGGCATGGCGAGTGTGCCGGCGTTGGAGGCGACGAAGACGGTCTGGGTCGGGAAGAAGAGGAGTCTGCGTGATGGATGCGGGGTTGTGTAATTTGCCTTGGCACGGTGCTTTGAGGTGTTTTTGTTTATGTTTGTTGGGCCGTCTGGCACCGGAGGCCCGTCACCTTTTTTTCTTCGCTGTTATGTGGCGTTGGTGGTGTTGGGTAAGAGAAGCGTGCGGACTTGGGCCTATATTTTTTGTATTGCCACGACTTCAGTGCTATTTTCTTGGCAGGCTTCATTTGAATTCTGTGGGCTTCATGACACATTCGTTTCGAATAGCAAGGCATGGTCACTTAGGTATCAACATAACCCGGTCTAAAAAAAAAAGGAAAAAAAACAGGTATCAACATAACAGTAGAGATATCGAAGATAACTGAACTCCAGGTCCTTCAATGGGACAGAGAGCTGGTAGGTAAGAAGAGTAAAGTGGAGCTGGCTCTGTGCGAGAAGCGCCTACGGGTCGCTACCATTTGACGGGCTGAATCCGAGGGGCTGTTTTTTTTTGTGGTATGGGCCCAGCTTCGTATTGGATCCGACGGCCCACGCGCAGACCTTTTATGATTTAAGCCCACGGCTCGATAGTCTTTGACGGGCCGAATGTGAGGGGCCGATGCTTTTGTGGAACGGGCCCAGTTTTTTATTCGCTCTTGGGGCCTGCGCGCAGGCGTTCTATGCATTAGGCTCGCACGGTGGGCCCTATTTTTTTATTCGTTTTTGGGCCCAGTCGTCGACTAATTGCATACTTTTGTTTGGGCCGTATGTATTAACAGAGGAAGGCGTTCGATTGTTTCATGCGTTTCAATGGAAGGAATTAGACCGTCTTGGGCGAATAGCTCAGCATGACTCATAGCGTTCTTGCTGACATGGTAGCAGAATGCAACACACGGGGCGGCATAGCCCTCTACACTACATGCCTCCGTACAGCTGGCTGGGAGGACTACTTTAACCAGCCAGTAGGAGGCGCTAATGTCACTAAAACATCTACATACATACAAAAGCTATCCCAGCACCTCTCTCGTGACTATATGTTCTCATACAAGGGATTGGGAGGCCTGCCTCAACCAGCTAGTAGGAGGCATGGATGACACCATAACACCTACATACATACAAAAGCTATTGTAGCATCTCTGCAGCCTAGTATTACCTGTATGAAAGTTTAGCGTGTGCAGCTATAGGGGTTGGTGTAAACTTGCCGCAGAGATGGACACTCCTGCAGAACCACGAAGTTTGAATGGTATGGGCATCATAGGTATTGTGTGCCAGTTGTATCAGCGAGCATGGTAAACAACATACCATTTGGTTTCAGTTGTGGTCTGCATCCCTTGCAGACCGGTAACCTCTGCCCTTGGGCCGCTCACTGGATGACTGGACCTTGCATCTATAAAACAAGGGAATGGATAGCTTTAACAGGAATCATCGCCGTGTCACGTGGCTACTAAGGAGGACAACATGATGCATACCTTTTGCTTTTGGGACGCTCGTCGCCAGCATCTTCTGTGTTGTTTGTGTTCTTCTGTGTCACGTGTGATTGTGGTGTATCAGTGGCATCAACCTCCTGGAAGCACAAGGGAAATGATCAGGACAGTTGCCATTGGCAATGTACATAACATGCTGCGTGGGCTCACTAAGAACTCTACCTTGACAGCAGAGTTATCTAGGCTAGTGTCGCTGCTGCTGTCGTCTTCCAGCTTGTTGTCGCCATGGCTTGCAGAGCTATAAGGGTTTTAGCATTGTGAGATGCAGAGGATCTGTAAGTGCAGTGCATAGCAGTGATGAGGTGTAGTAGCATTGCGAAACATGCTTGCGTACACATACCCTTGTGCTGTGGAGCTCTTATTTGTCGTGTCGCTTGTAGCCACGTCCTGGGGAACATCAGTCCCTTTCTGAAACAGAATATGAGCAGAAGATGAAGATATGTGGGAGGAATCAGCACGGATGGATGGAACACCTAAGCGTCTAGATATGATTACCTGACTGGGCGAAGCTTCGTCTGGAAACAGTTGCTTAGGAGTCAGTGCATGCCCAGGCGGTGATCTGTTCATGGTGTGTAGGGGTGTGTCTTCAGTTCCACTTGGCGGGGGAGGTGTCTGTTGCCAGCAAGGTATTTGCATGTATCAATGGCTCGGTGAATTTATTACCAAGTCGATGCTACAAACAGAGCGTGATGTATACATACCTCGGTGCCAGTCAGATGGGCTATGTCGGTCATAACAGCATGATGAGGAGCCACGAGGGCCAATCTGGAGGGGCTCTGTGTAGGAAGTGAAGAGGCCGAAGGTGAAGGAGTCGGGCTGCGTATCTGAGTATTCCGAAGCTGCCTATCCCTGAGGGCCTCCTGCTCATGATCTGTAGGCACTCCTTTGATGAGGTATGTTCTGGGCCCTATGCCTCGACATGTGTCTTCAGTGACAGTAACCCAGAACGTATATTTGCGTGACAGGCAGTCCTTAATACACTGGGGGTACTGACCAGTCCGCCTAAATTCTTTCAGCACATACTCAATATTTTTGCGGATGATCTTCCTTGAGTTTTCGTCGTAGGAAAAGAAGAAAGCTTGCCCCGTCTCATCTTCCGCGGTCAGATTGAGCGTGAATCTGCAGCAATGGATGTGAGTCGTAGGTTTATCTGTGTAAGGAGACATGTGGTGCGTGCCATGAACCGTTTGGCACGATGTGTTTGAAAGAGTTGAGGACTTACAAATTTTTGGTCTCGTTCCAGGTACACCTTGGGCAGCGGAACGGTACTGTCTCATGTTCGATGCTCTTCTTGCACCGTGCGCAGCCAAGATAGTGCCACGGTTTGTTTTCATGAACAGATGTAATGGTGACAGTGCATTTGAAGCCCCCTTCCTGAAACATAGTGTCTTTCTGGGTTAGAATGAAGTAACACAGCTGCTTTTGAATGACAATGCATAAGATGTTACAAATGTAACAAGAATTGGATGCATTGTATAGTATAGAAGTCGCCGTTACCAGGAACTAAAATGGATTCATGCTGTTAAGCTCAGTGACTGTTTTGTGAGGTAGTTTGCTAGGAGTGGCTGGAGCAACCGGCGAGCCTAACTGCGGAGGAGGCCTTTGTATGTGGATGGGATCGACGGACAGCCTGCGATATAAGGAAAGAGAGAAGGAACAATGTCTGAGCCACATATGGATCACACTGGAAGCAGTCTTACATGGGAGGTTGCACAATGACAGCAACAGGCAGATAAATTACCTGGAGTACAGTGGGTGTGCCTCCTTGATCTTGGGGTTGAAAAACCATCGGGAAGAATCGCCTGCGCTGATCTGTGTGACATCTGTACAGAAGCCTGTCAATTCTCAGGGGAGATATGTGGTACAGGATGTGTGATCTGCTGTTAATCAGAGAGAGGTACAGAGCCTACTTTGTATAAGCTTCGCCGTACATCCAACGAAGAGGACAACAAGAGACCGTTGACCCTCAGAACCGGAGTCATCCGGCAGCGAAAACTCAACCGCACAATCATCCCATAGAGTAACCTTGAATTTTTCTCCACTGCACGCCATTGGATGCAAATATTATAGTGTTTATAAACTGCAGAGGATAAAGGAGGTAGGAGGATAGGTAACCGAACTTACTTAGCATCTAGAAGGGACACATCTCTGACAGTGGCAATTCGATCTCGCTGCATTAGGTGTTTAGGTTCTGGATTTCCAACCGAAGTAATGATACCTAGCACATCTGCAATAGAGAAGAGTGTCAGGTAACGCAGTTTGTAAGTCACCAGTGTTGGCATTGGAGTGCATTAACTGAATTTGGTCTTACCATATAGCTTGTACTGAGCCTGTCCAACAGGCATGATGTTCTTGTAGGGTGTGATGTTGTAAATGATAGATGGAAAAGTCTGTGGTGGGTCCTTGACTACTCTGATTTCAGTGTATTGGCACAACTCAATCATGAGTTTCTTGTCGAAAGGGACATAGTTTGTCTTTGAGACCCTAACATTGAAGTTGCTAATCATGTATGTGCTATCCACCTGCAGCTGTGGCCCTAGCGCCGACACATCCTGCTGCATTATTTGGGCGTAGGTAGCATCTCCCTGCAAGGAATCGAAGGGGCGCATTGCTGTTACATGTGTAGCAATGTAGTCGAGGTAAATACGATAAAAGTTGTAGGAGATAAACCTTTTCATCAGCCAAAACGAGGCCTATGTACCGCACCGGGGCGCCTGGCTGGTTGCCGTTGTAGATCCATTTCCTCATAACACGGACACAGATCGAGGAGGCAATAGGCTTTATGGAAAGATCCAACAGGTACAGCTTCTTTGGTGTTCCGTGCTGCATGGTTTACTTTGGGAAGTGTAGAAAGGACTGCAAGAACAGTAAAGGAGTCAAAAAATAATTAGTACCAGGTACACACGGCGAAGTGTATGAGTAATCCAATGGAAAGAAATAACGATTCATATGAAACAACAGTAAGGTAGAGGCACATCAATAATATCGAGAGCAACAAACACGGTCTTACTGAATATTAAGTGACAGCACAACTGCCAATACAGCAATGTATAAGACATAAAGCATTGGCTATTGTCGTGGTGACATGTGCTTATAGCAAATCATGATACCAAATGTGTCGAACACATAACATTACATGGTGCTGAAGGAGCCGTGGCTCGCGACAGCGGCATACATGGATCAAGATGACCCTCCAAAAGAAAAAAAGGGCACACCCCCAAAGCAGCTGTGTCGAATGGGGAACACAGCACCTAGTATCCAAAATGCAAGCTAGTATCCAAAATACAAGGCAGAATCATAGTGGCGCCGAAAGAGCATTATATGGTTGGCTCCACAGCGGCGAATGAAGCAAAAACCTCGTGATAGACAACATTTCTAGTTTCATTGGTAGTCTTGCCGTCATCGTCCTCAATCAATATCTTGAGGCCTTTCCGGGAACTCACGCGGGACATGCCAACGTATAGCTGGTCGTGCGAAAACACAGACTTCTTGAGGTAGACACCAACATGAGCCAAAGTTTGTCCCTGACTTTTATTTATCGTCATAGCATAGCAGACCTTGATTGGGAATTGGCAGCGCTCTAGCAGGAATGGCCACTTGCTGGATTTTAATATGAGGGAAATTCGTGGGATGAAGACAGTTTCTCCAACATGGGTTCTAGTCACTATTGTAGCCTGTATGACTCTATCACCCAAGTTTGTAACAATCAGCCTGGTTCCATTGCAGAGACCACCCGATTGATTCAAGTTTCTTAGCATCATGATGGGAACACCCGGCTTCAGATTGAGGACATGCTGTGGGAAATTGTTACCACCTAATGAGTTCAAGAACTCAACAGGGTACAAGACCTCCCAGGACTCATGTGAGCCTTCCGACTTGGAAATACAGTCACAGCTGAGATACTCCTTTGCATCTCCGGGTATGAGAGAGACAATGTGATCATTAACACTCTCAGCAACTTCATTGGTAGGTGTCAAGATGGCTCTATCCTTTAGGTAGGTCTGATTTTGGTAGTTGTCCAATAGAGCCGGGTATATAGCTTCAACTATACAGGACATTGTATCTGTTTCAGTGTGAAGCAGCAGGTCATCAGGTATTGTGATCCATGATGGTTCAACCTCTCCATCCTTGGACCTACACTGAACCTTACCCTCGCCTATGTCAAGCAGCCAAGCACTAAATTCTGCTATACGCTGCTGCTCTGCAGCATCATCAACACATGATGCAAGGCGCATGTTTTGGCTTAGCTGTAAAACAGTGATGCTAGCCCATAGAGGTGAGTTCACTATAGCAGCGTTGACTATTTCCTGCCTGCTGCCACCCTCAACAACAGGCAATATTTGTCGCAGATCTCCGCCTAGGACAACGACCTTGCCACCGAAAGGTACATTCTTTAGTTCAGGGCAGTCTGCGGACTGAATATCACGAAGGCTTCTGTCAAGAGCTTCAAAAGCCTTTCTATTGGTCATCAAAGCCTCGTCCCATATTATCAGTGATGTGAGTTGTATCAGCTCAGCAAGGATTGTTCCTCTTTTGATATCACAGATTGTGGACTCATCAAGTTCGCATGGTATCTTGAATCTTGAGTGTGCTGTTCGGCCTACTGGCAACAACAGAGAAGCAACTCCGGAAGATGCAACAGTGAGGACTATTCTTTTGTGGGCTCGCAGATGGGCCACAATACAATTCCAAAGGTAGGTTTTCCCAGTTCCTCCATAGCCCGAGACGAAGAAGAATCCCGGGGAATTAGAAAGGACTGAAGATACAATGAAATTAAATGCCTCCAACTGGCCTAAATTAAGTGTTGACAGCAAATCTTGCTGTGGTGTATCGTGAGCGGAGAAGTAGGATAGCTGCTCTTCAACAAGCCGATTTGATATTGGGCATGGATGAACCTGGAGCTGCTGTGGTAAATTGAAATCTCGGATGTTACAACCACTTTGAGCAAACAAGACGGCAAGCTCATCAAGAACAGAGTCCATAAGATCATCATCACTGACACGGTAGGATCTACTCCGCAGCATGTCTCTGTACTGGTATTGGATGTCATCAGCCAGCAGGCGCCACACTTTCTCAAACAAAGCAAATTCATCCCCAACTTCACAGAAGAGCAGCGTTGTTATGAAAAGACTACGCAGTTGAGCTGATGTAGCCCAGGCTGCCGCCTCATCAAACATTTCATACAATTCCTGGTCGTCTCCGATGAGCCCACGAGATCTGCAGGCCTCTTTGAACGTAGGATGCTGGATACCGTTGTGCCATCTGAGATCATCAAAGCTTAGTGCACCTCTAACCGATAGAAGGAGGAGTCGTAGATAGTAACGCTCGCCTGCGGAAGGGTGAACAAAATGTAGGCGTCCAACCTTTGGTCACTTCTCTCGCCGTTCATCCCACTCCCTTGTCTTTGTGTTCCATCTCCACTTAGATGGAAACTGCAGATATGTGAGAATTCTGGCTTGAGGATGACGGAGGTTCGCATCGAACCATTGAGTGAGCATTGTTTTGCGTAGGAATGCAACATTCAAAACCTTGTCCATCTTAGCCCTTGCACTGTATGTGATGAAATTATCATTAGGAAGATGCGCAGGCATTCTTTCCACAGCAGGGAAGTGCCTGTGAATATCATAACCGAAAACACGCCAGCATGCATCTTTACAGCATATGTAACGGCAGTCTAGGTACTCTTTCACTTCATTTATAGTTTGTGTTTCTGGATCAAAAGGAACTGTTTTGCCAGTGCGAACTCTCTGCAGGTATACCTTGCTGCAATCAGCACCCTTGGTGACATATTTGAAAAGGTATTTGACAAAGATGGTCTTGTTGCACCATTCCACATTCATGTGTGCCTGATATTTCTTGAGCAGTGAGTTGTTGAATGGGACGACCGATCTGTTGTCAAGGCGATGGCCGGCTTTCTCAATGAACAAACCATTGTCACGCCGTTTGTAAACAGCAAAGCCATCAGCATCAACAGACGTTTCGTCCTGGAAACTCTTTGGATAGTGTTTGGAACATTTACGATCCTTCATACAAGGACAAGAAGGATTGAGTTGTCCACAAGGACCATGCATCATATGCTCGGCCACAAGCGCATAGCCAAGCGGGTCGATAGCGGGGTCAGGAATCTCAGCATTGACAAAAGAGTCAATAAGACTTGGAGTTGGGTTTGTTGTATCAGCAGATATCCATAGAATGATATGAGCATGCGGCAGACCGCGCTTCTGGAACTCCACGGTGTGTAGGACTGTGGATAGAAGAAGTCAGTAGCATTAGAGGGGAAAGGCAACAGCAAAAGTATAGAGTTGCTGGGTAAATGGCCACACAATGTGTAGGCCGAGCACTACCTGCGTTGCATTTCCCCAAAGCACGACCCTTTCTTATGTCGGTCAGTAGCTCCTCAAGCTTCATGTTGAAGACCCTAATAGCTATATCTGATCTATCAGTTGAACGCTGCCCCGGCTCAAGAATACCCTCAGCAATTTCGGGCCATTTAGGATTACATGTGAAGGTGACAAAGAAATCGGGTGCGCCGTACTGTCTGCAAATTGCCATTGCATCATGGTAATTTTGTATCATATACCTACGACCACCAGTGAAAGAAGCAGGCAGTATAGTAAGCTTGCCCATTTCATCACCAAAGAGGCATCCTCTGCCCAAAGCATCGGTGATACCCTGGATACTTTCGGTTCTGATGTCGCTCTGATGATCAACAATGTACTGAAGCCGGCTCTCATCAATGCAGGCACGGGCATCAACCATAATTTGACTCGACAGAGCGCCATAGCAAAGGTATGGATTTGGCTGGTTCAGTCTATAATGGAACATGTACCTAAAGTAATCCTGCATTGTAACCGTAGTCCTTTTTTTTCGGTTGTAGGCTGAACACCATTGTACAGCACTCCAACCTGGAAGCCTCGTTCACCATATGGAAACAGAAGCGGATATTGGAGCGCCATGAAAGCAGGATGAAGGGCTGTGATACGGTGAAGATCTCCAGCGCGACTCTGTATGAGTATATCCCTCTGGAAAGTGTCGAGAGAGAAATCACCAACGACCAACAAAGCGAGCTGTTCTGCCGCGGGTAGATTGTACTGCACAGGATCTCCTTCCCTGGCTCCAACAATTCTAATGGTGAATTCTTCCTCACTGTTGTCCTGCAGACGGTCCCGTGCAATCCGGAACTGCTTAGCCAAAGGGTTGTGATCATCAAGCATTTTTGTGAGGCTCTGTATAATGGACACATCGAGGCTACTTTTGTCTGACTCAGATGGATGCAAGGCAGATACCCGGTTGGCCACCTCATTAGCCGTGTCATAAATATACAGCTGTATAAACTTGGGTGGCGCACCATCAGAAGGAAGTAGAGAGCCTATACGGTGATGGACCTGGCCACAGATTTTGAAAACAGGTGGACCCTTGCCATCGTTCATAGAGCGATCTATGTTGGCTCCCATGGATGTGAAGGCAAAGAGGCAGTTGTACTGTCTGATGTTTTGCATGAATTTCTTCGAGTCTGTGTTACCATCGAACTTGGCCAAAGACGCAAGGGGTTCAGGCCACGGTTCGAACCGAGGTATCTTGACCTTTCCATTCTTGCAACAAAGGTTGTACTGTACTCGGTCCTCGCGGAATGGGGCATCACGATTTATCCTCTCAGCATGCCAGAACAATGCGTGGCAATGCGGGCAACTCAGCTCGGGCGCCCCTAGATACGATCTTCCTGGGTGTGACACTGCAGCAAACGAAACGCGCTTTGAGGAAGGAATATATTGGAGTATGGAAGCAGATGGATGAACTAAGGACAGAAGATACCTTTGAGTGCATCAATAAAGTCCTGATCAAAATGTCCACAAGACAAAGGACCCTGAGATGTATTGAGGAGGCCTGAAAGAGGTGTATGCGAAGAGACGGTGAGGCAGTGAATAGCAGCATTTGATGAAAATGGGACATGGACAATAGCGTGGCGACGACAGCGGCAGTAGGACGACGGACCTGCACGAGCAATAGCCCTTTGGGACAGCTTTTTAGCCCGTCTCCTTCGTGCTGCGGTAGACGCCGCGGTGGTCACCTCATGCCGGTCTGGAATAAATTGTGAGCCCCATTTGGAGACCATGGAGGAGCTGGGTCGCGATTCCAAGTCTACGTAGTGCAATTGAGGAAAGCAGCAGGACACGGTCAGGCACAGCAGCAGGCCGAAAGAGAGGAACACTACCACATCCTGTACGCTGCATACCTGACGGTGGAGTGGAAAGCGATGCATCAAGAAACGAAGGAAGCGCCAGAGAAGATGGACCGTCGTCACGGCGTCGTTTTCGGACCCTACGCGCTGAAGTCGCTGACGGCGGTGAGACAGCATGGCGGTCAGGGACACCTAGCGCATGGTCTTCTGTCAGCGTTGGACGAAATCCAGAAAGAGATCCAGAAAGAAGATAACCTAGGAAGTAGAGGAGAGGGAGATACGCACGGTGTCCTGACAAAGGAGAGGATGGCAGGCCTGTCGCACCAGGCGTGGATGTCCGCACACCAGGGCGCCCTGAGCCCCAGCGCGGACAAAGAGTCACGGTGAAAACCAAGGAGAAACCAGAACACACAGGAGGCAAAGAATCAGACAATAAGCCGCGGGAAGAATAAGCATCCCGCGCACAGCATAGAAATTAGAAACAAAAACAAAGGGACGGCGCACCAACCTGGGCTGCTAAGCTGTCCGGAATCCTCCATACTGAGGGCAAGGCAGCTAGAGCACGAACGCAGAACATCGTGGATGGACACGCAGGCAGATTAGAGGAAAAGGATTATAGAAAACACCCGGACTGACAGGAAAGTGGAAACCAAATCCGAAGGCAAAAAAAGCAAGGAAAACCAAACTAAAGAAACCAGGAACGTCTGAAAGCAACCTTGGAGACGGAGGGCCACACGGCGAGCATGGCGCGTGCCTAGGAACTACGGGACGCCAGGCTCAACCATGTACGCCAACTCTTCAAGAACGCTGTGCGCACACTGTACAATGTCTGGAGCTAAAGGAATACAGTCCTCTGACGCGGAGACAACAGCGCGGGCAAGACGCGCGCCGGTATTAGCAACTACGAACAAATGGCGTAGTATATCTTGCTGCTGAAGCAACAGGTCATAATTATAGTCGGCAACAACAAAGCCGTAGACACCCTTGAGGAAATTAACCGCCTGCAGGGCAGCATGCTCATATGGGCCAAACTCAGCGTCGCTAGTGGCTGACCAGAAAAACACGCACCGTGGCACATCATCAGAAAATAACAGAGGAAGATGAACCTCGATGCCACGCAGAACAGAGCCATCATCCATGATTTCGGTGACCGGTCCTAGGAACGGCAACGCACACCGCTGGGCAACTATGCGAAGAATGGATAAAGAGGAAACCCTAACGGCGAACATAGCAGGACACCAAGGGCGAGGCCAGCGCTAGAGCCAGGCAACAGAACGCAAGATGGCAGCCTAAAACAGAATGTGCGTTGGGAAGTCAGTAGGAGACTCGCGCCGAGGGAATAGCGAAGAAGACCAAACGGCTCCTCCGTGCTCGCTCCACACAGACCGCTGTATTTTTTTTTGGTTTGGCAAAAGAAAGGAGGTAAAAAAAACAAAATGGACGGCAAAAGCATTATGAGTCCGTGGCAGAAATGATATAAGAAGACAAACAATATATAAGAAGACAAACAATACAACGCTAATGGTAGTAACGCCGGAGGCAGCAGAAGCCGGCGAGAAGCAGAGCAGGGTGGTAATACCTTTGGAGCAGCCAGGAGAGTGACCGCAAGAAACACGAGGACCGCGGATCACAGAGTAGCAGCCGACAGCGACAAAGGTCCCGTCTGCTACGAAAGAAGCACCTGCATAGGAAGAACATAGAAGATTAGCACGTAGGAAGCACGGGGAAAGAGAAGAGAAAGGTAGGAGGATCAGCGGTCAGGCCACTCAGCGACAGCAGGAGCAAACAGAGACCGAGCGTCCCCACGTAAGCACAGCAAGAGCCGTCGTAAATCCGAGCGAGTCCGTCTCCCCCACCAGAACGGCTCTCCGAACCATGAGCACATAAACGCAGGGAGAAAAACGAAACCTGGATTCCCAGCACCGAGAGACGAAGCAGGCAGATCCAGTCGAATGAGCCGACGGACCGTCGCGGGAGACGCAGATCCGGAACGCGGACGCAGCCGCGGAGGTCCCAAAGAGCCGTCGGGGAACAGCGGAGGCGGCGTGTCCGCAGCTCGCAGGTCACCGCGCAAGCACGCCGGCGTGACGGAACCGCGCGGCGGAGAACAGACAGGCCGAGACGGAAGCGGAGACGGCGAGGCCGAGGCCGGAACCCTAGATCGGGTCGAGATCCGGCGGAGCGGACCCCAAGCTTCTAGAGACGACGGCGGAAACCAGCGAGGCAGGCAGCCGCCGCCCCTACGCGGGCGCGGCCGACAGGACGGGGCGCGGCCTAGCGCAGCATCCTCGGCGAGGGGACGACGACGGGACGGCGCGGAGCGGCGGAAGGAGCAGGCGGAGAGGAGACCGAGAACGGAGCGAGAGAGACAGCAGCGCAGTGGACTGGGAGAAGGTGTGGCTAGGAACGCGCGAGCCGACACGGACGGCGGCGTGAGATGGGGAGTGGGGGAGCGCGGGGGGGGGGGGATGCAAAATAACGAGATTCTCTGAATTTCTTCTTCTTCGGGCGAGGGTTCTTAGTCTTTGAAGGACCGCAGGCAAAAAAGGACACCACGCAGGAAGGACCTGAAGGGGCGAAACCGCGATTCACCAAAACAAGAAGCACACTCGTGCAAACCCTTTCGGCGCGACGTGGATAGCCTAGGTGATTTCGGAGCGACGTGTCCGCCCTCTCGATCCAGCAAGCAACATAGAATGGATGGGGTTAATAATTTGCCTCAACAATTATCCAACAAATACCGCAGCAACGCGCGGGGAATTCACCTAGTTTTAATGAATAAAAATACTATCCAACAGGTTTTTAAAATGATCAAGCATTTTTTATTCTGGATTTCTCGCCAAATATAAATAGTGAAAATGACTCCACGAGATATAGGAAATACGTAGGAGAGTGAGAAGATATGGAAAATGATACAGAGCAAAATCAGAAAGACTCTCCTATACTGTTGCTCAGTATGGACAGAGATTAATCGGTGAGGTGACGTGACACCGTCCCTGTTCATGTGGATCGATCGTATCGTGCTCACCGACCCGACACTCGATCCTAACGTCTCTTGAATTGGTTTGTTGTCACGTCTTGATCTGTCGTCGTGTCGTCGTGGGTGCCATGCATATGGGTGAAGACTTCACGCAGTGCTCGCATGGCCTATAGCGTTTCTCCATCCCCCGACGACGACCTTGCCCCAAGCCAACGAAAACCTGTCGTAGAAATCAGCAACGAAACAATCATATATCGGCCACAGCGCTAAGCTAGCTAGAGCCTAGAGGTACACATCGATCAATTAATCTGTTAGTCCGACAAAAAAAAAATCTGTTAGTAGTTAATGGGGTGTCTTATTATTAACAGTACGCCGAGCTTATCTTAGGGGGTATCCGATAATTAATATCCACAATATTCGGTCAAAAGTAATGTCCACAGTAGTAGTAACAACTTAAGGCAGTTTTTACTGTTACTGTTACTGTACTACCACCGCCGTGTTGTGTTGCGTGTCCACCCCCGGCCCATTCCATTCGTCGTTCATCGTCCTACGATCAAGCGCAATCAGCAGCAGTAAACATAAACACAGCTATATATGTGCTCTGGTATGCATGCAACATCCTTCATCATCTCATTTTTTCCGTCGTACGTGTTTTTGGGTTGGTTACATGTCATTCTCCGATACAACTCATCTTACTCCTAAAAGAGTCAAATGACATCGTCAGCGCCAAACAAATCGGACCGCCCGGCACTCCCCTGGCCGCCCCTGGGCCCCGCCCCCGCCTCGCTAATCCCGCCGCCCCTGGCCGCGCACTTCTCCCCGCCACTCACGGACGCCGCCGCCGTCCCGTCGCCGCAGCAGCACGTCGCGCCGCCGCCGCCGCCGTCCGTCGCGCCGGGGCCCCTCAACGGATCCAGCGAGGACCCCTCCGGCCGCAGCCCACTGCGAGGACATACGCCGCTGCCGCCGTCGTCCGTCGCGCCGGCTCCAGCGACTGCACATCGCCGCCCTCCCCCATCGAAGACTCGCGCCGCAAGGCCGCCTCCATACACGCCGCCAGGTCCTGCGGCCCTCACCGCAACTCCCTCCGCACCGCCCGGGGCGCCTCCCTCGGCCGCCATCCTCCGCGGCAGCAAACTCCCGTGCTGCCCGGGATTTCCTTGCGCTGCCATCCCGTCGTCCTCGCCGTGGAGCGCCGCCAGCGGTGGTGGAGTCCTCTCCTCAGCCTGCTTCTCTATCTCCGTGACTCCTTCCTCCAGCCCATATATTCCACGATGGATGAATGTGATTTGAGATGCCCAGATAGGGGTTCTTAGATGCGAGACGAAGAGGAGGAGGAGGCAGTGCCGGTGCGGATCCGCGGCCAGCGTGACGAGGGCGAGATGAAGAAGGTGGTGCGGACAGCGAGATGAAGGAAGCCATTACTCGGCGCCGAGGGCAGTTCGACTAGGGCGGGATGAAGGAGGCGACGGCGCAGCTCCGCAGGCAGGCCTCCACACACGCCGCGGAAGAGCACCAACCAGGACACCGTGATCGTGTGTGAGGTGAGCTCGTAACCACCGCTTCTTGCTTGTTGGTGATTCGTCGGCAGAAAATTATACTTGTTTATTGATTTCTATTTCCTTTTTATTTTGCTCATCATGGTTGCCTATTCATAGAATCACCACTATCCTTTACTCATTTGGTTGCAAGTGCTTGAAACTTTTTTTCTTTCTCTGTAGGGTTCGAAGATCTGAAAATGGAGAGTGATTTTCAGTAACTTGCCATTCAAGGTGCATAGTTAAGTGGTCACTGTTCCTTTTTTTTTTCTCTTGAACAGATAAGCCAATTGTGTGCATGTGCCTTATTTTTTTCTCTCTTACGGAGTAAACAGATATAAGCCAATTGTGTGCACGTGACTTGCAGGTTACAGAGAAGGAGACCATGTATATGTTCAGTACAACAGGGTTTGTTTGGGATGTGTCGATTCCGTAAGTTTGGTGGGGGCTATATTACTCCTTCTATTGAATCGTTTGTTCCTTATGTGGATTAATAAAACTTGCAAGTATTGTAGCTTGATTACATCCACTCTTTAACAGGATGTCAAAAGGCTTTGCTTTTGCAAGTACTCTATTATGTAGGATTACATAAATCTATTTAAATTGGTAATGGACTAAACTTTTTCTGAATCAGGCTATAAACATATTAGTGGAAAAGTTGTTGCAACTTGCAAGAAACCTTTGGTTGTTGATTGGTCTGTTTCCAAAGTATATACTGCAAAAGCTGTTGCTAAGGATAATGGTAAATATAAAGTTTCTTTTTATCAGCTATCTTTATGCTTCCTTTATTCCTTACGTCATTCATCCACTCAAAATTAAGAGTTCTCACATAGCTAATCCAAATTTTCCGTGCTCTGTCATTTGTATATTCCACTTAAATGTGTATGGTTCTAGATCTAACTACCAAATTAAGCCATAAATCAGTGGTTCCCACGGCTGATCTTGCTGCTGAGCAATCTGTGCATTGTTCTATGTCGATCCACCAAAATTAAACATACCATTCTGTTCAGTCCAAACTGGCAACTGAATGGTAAGGATCGAGATTCCAAATAACTAGAGCATGATGAATGGGTTGGAGCATCAAATGTGAGTAGCTGTGGGGAGCTAGAGTCGGTATCCCTTGCTAAAATGGTTCCAAATTTCCCTGAAAAATGCATTTGACCTAAAGGCGCTGCTGCTCATGGTAGCATGACATCAGTCAAGAGGTAATGGCCGAATCATGTCAAGATTTACTTATTACTTGGTGTTGGCAACACTGAACTTCCAAAAGTAGAAATAAACTCTTCTCTATTAATATATGCCGGGCAGAGCTCCTGCCGGCCGTTAAAAAAAGTAGAAATAAAAGAAGAAACAGTCATCAGTTACAAATGAAAAAAATATAATCAGGTTACCTTTTTGTTCTGGTACTGCCTTTTTCTTTAAATGAGCCAGCAGGTTGTTTTAGGCTTTTCGCTTATTTAGAGATCAACAGCTTATTTATGTGTGCTATTTACAGACTACAGCAGGTTGTTTGGTAAGGATTTGACAAGGAGTAGGACATTTTGTCTATCCCTTTCATAAAATCAATTATGCATCATTATTAAAAAAAGAAGTTCGATTGTGCATCTTTAGCTGTTTCATACTTTCAGTTATCACTTTTTAGTACTCTATCCTAATTTAGGATTAACAAGTGCATCTTATTCTCATGGATTTTGGGGCAACGTATTGTTCATTGACGATAGTGGATGATCTTTGGATCACTTTTTCATCTTGTTTCAGAAAAAATTGAAAGTGGCTCAAGCTATTGTTAAGAACCCTTCAGGTACATGCTAGGAGATTCCTCCCCTTCTGCTTATGATTTTTGTAATTCAAGGTAAAAGCTCAATTATTCTTTTCAATCTGCTGCTGCCTCTGCTTTACCTCTGAATCATCTGATAATGTATTCATGTGCCTTTACAGATATCACATGACCATCTTACAATCAAGCCTCATGGTTTTCAAAAAAAAAAAAAAAGTGTGCCTACAGTGCAATTTGTGTTCATGAGAGGGCCGATAAGAATGTTGTCCCTCAGGCCACGAACGCTCAAGGTCATAACTTGCCATTCATTTGCTCCTTCCATGTGAAGGATCGTGGATATCAGGTAAGAGACCGGCCACTCACAAATTCAACAACAATAACCCACTATCTGGTTTTGCAGGATGTTGAATCAGGTGCTGGCAATTGCTGCCATTGCTGATCTATTGTTTCAGGCAGCAATAGGAATTAGGCATTGTGAAAAAAAGTAGTAAGAAGGCAACAACTGCTACATGCAGTATCTTTACTATTACAATGTTGCCCCAAATGGAAAGCTATGCTTGCCCCTCTGATGGCCATGGAATCAACGCATCTAACATTGAAGTGCACACATCTCATTTATGACTATGTTCTTTGTTCTAATGGATTTTTGTTCAATGAGATATCTATTTACTGAAATCAGTTTCATCTCCACCTTATGATATATCTACAAAATATTATTAGTTGTTTAATTTTTGCAGCTCAATGGTGATAAACCTAAGCGATCAGGAATGAAAGCATTTTAGCATATGAGTACATTTTGTCGCTGCAAGAATTATATACTGATATAAGTCTTGATTTGGTCCTTTTCAAGCAAAGCTCTGTTCCAATGCTTGTTTAATTTTTGCAGCTCAATGGTGATAAACCTAAGCGATCAGGAATGAAAGCATTTTAGCATATGAGTACATTTTGTCGCTGCAAGAATTATATACTGATATAAGTCTTGATTTGGTCCTTTTCAAGCAAAGCTCTGTTCCAATGCTCTATGCTCTTCCCCAATCTACTAGATGTTCTGGATACTTCGTCTCTGGTTGGCATGTGATTCGTTTCTCGTGCTTTTGTTGCTTTGTTTCCTGCAACAAGATGGTTAGGATCTGTTGTCTTCTTCCCTACCTTTTGCAGCTATCGAATTGTTGCTCCTCTTTCTAATTGCAATTTCAGAGCTACACATTGGATTGGACAGAGGAGCAGAACAACGGCAGTGCATCGCTGCGGGTGGACAACCCAGAAGCTGCTAAGTGGACTGCCACTGGTTTCTCAGTCCTCATGCCGCCGAGTGGCGGTCAGTTCACGTACCCTCCTGTCCCTGCCTCGCTTCCATTGGTACCGTGGAATCTGCACATTTAACCTTTGCGATGTGCTGCTTGTACTGCTCTCCTAAAGTAACTGGATGCATTCCGCCTCTTTAAGATGGAATTTACAACATCTTGTTTTTTTGTGAACTGGCAGAAATAGATGAAATGCCTAGGAATTTGATTCTTCTAGGTAACTCATCCACCATCGTTGCTATGGTCGTCGTGCTTGCTGGATATTATGAATCTGATTCCTGTAGCTAATATGATATTGATGTTTCAGTTTTGCAATCAAATTTAGAGTTATATTTTAGTTATCTACCTTTCTTGAAGATTTATGTAATATCGTTGGTATCAACATTGTAAAACACACTTATATATATGTTATCGTGGTATTTAGTGTTCCCGTTGCAACGCACGGGCACTTAACTAGTCACCCATACATACATGCACACATGGACACTACAATCCGCTAATATATTCTATTGTATTATAAACTAGGAGAATTCCCCGCGTGTTGCCGCGGGTACTAAGGAAGAATAAGAATAGTGAACAATTAAGATGCATTTTACATGCCACGATAAATTGCTAGTAGTAAATAATAGTGGATTGCTGAGGTGAACGCATTGCATGTCAAGGGAAATAGATTGATAGTGGGCTGCTGATGTGGACGCATTGCATGTCGAGAGAATTAGAGTGGGGTTTGTCTATATAAGAGTTATAGATATTAGGAATTTTTGTTTTTTGAGAACACGCTTTATGCGCGTATTTCATTAAGAGGAATAGAGTTTTGTTACAAATTAAGAACTTCTTGGTAACAAACACGTTACCAAGAAAACCTAGCTCTACTGGATCCAGGGCGAAACGCTACATCGTTACAACAATTGAACTTCCCAAAGAGCAGCAAGAACTAGAACTAGCCCAAAGCACGAGCAAGCAGCCTGGCTAGGTGGGCGTTGCGCGCTTCACACCAAGTGTCGCCCTCTTCCTTGATCAGCAGAGCAAGCCTGTGCGCCGTAGTAGCTCGAGCCTGGAACGTTCTCACGTTCCTTTCCTTCCACACGCACCAACCAATCAACATAACAAACGAATCGAAGCCTCGGCGAAAGAATTTAGGAACGCTTTTTCTGCAGTCTATCCACCAGTCGACGACTGAACGGCCTAGGAGGCGCGTGTCGAGGCTGAGATGCACTCTAGACAAGCAGATCGCCCTTTCCTGGCTGAAGCAGCACCCAATCAAGATGTGATCCAGTGTCTCAGGCTCTTGGTCACAGATGATGCAGAGGTTGGGCTCCTGCAATCCATGGCGGAATCGGCGGTCACCGCCAGTACATCCAGCACCGGTTGTGAAGGGTAAATATTAGGACTTGAACAAGTCTTTGATTTAGAGCATCTCCTACTTCAATTGTCGTTAGTTACTTCTACTCTTAGTTAGGACATCTCCAACAAAGCCACTTTAGCTAGCGAATAAGAATTAGGGAGGTCATCATTTTGCTTAAATGAAAGGAGAGAGGAGAGAAAATTTTCTCCCTCGAGACCTCGAGACCACTTATGAGACCCACTTGTTCTCTCTCCGCTTCGGTCTTGTCCTCTCTCTTTAGCTGTGTCATGCACAAAACGCGAGTGCCAATTGTCTTTTTTGGTGACACCCATTAATTTTGAACACTATGTCAAAAGATAAGCCATTCGATGATGAGTACACTTTTCTAATAGCCGTTGGTGATATGAATATATCACCTAGGATTATGAGATAGCAGCTGACTTATTAAATCGTTGAGAACACACCCTTACAACACTTCATCTCTTTGCTCCAAAACAAGTTGGTATGGTATTAAAAGGTAGAGTTAAACACAAATCAAAGATTGTCACCTAGGTTTATTACCTTTCAAAGTGTGGTTTTGGATCCTTAAACCTTAAAGTGGTTCGCTAGAGGGCAGGGTTTTTTGTTAAAGTCGCTTCTTACTAGAACAAATTGACTGATGATAGTGACCTTGTTGTCAGCTCCTTACCGGGAGGGAGAGAGATGACAAAGGGTGAATCACTAACTAACACAAAACGACCTTCTCATTAAACACGGGTCAAAATCAGTTTTTGGGGCCTGTTTGGCCATGTATAGAAGGGAAGGGAGCAGACCACCAACACCATGCGGGGAGACAAAACAATCCAATGCAAGCAAATTTTACCCCATCCAGCTGCTACTCTACTACGGCACGGCGGCGACGAGGGTGGTTGGGAGGCAGGCAACTTTTGATTTATTCATTCTCCATGGCCATGTCTTTTTTATGTACTGCTAGAAAGATATGTAGTATATCCTCCAGAAAGCCAAATTAAAGTTGAGAGAGAAGTCGATCGAATCGAATCATATATGATGATGGACCAGACTGACTCCTCCGTTCTGTCTCGTGCGACCTTCGCTTCGCTTTGCCTTGCTGGACTACACCTACACCTATGCACTCTCAAATTATGCAATCCAATCGACTCTTTTTTTATATAAAAAAACAGAGAGAGAATATTATTACGCCATCCATTCAGCCGAAAAGGCGGCAAATAAAGAAAGCAAGGTCCATGCATGCAGAGAGGCACCTTTAATTTGCACACATCAATCACATTGGACTATACTACATATACTATGGGTGGTCTAAAGACAAGAAAAAGGTATGAAAGAAGGAAAGAATATGCAGTGCACCTTCCATGCAAAGCTTTATTCTTGTACTGTACTGTATTCTAGTGTATATTCATATCATGCATGGAGGAAAAAAAGATAAGATATGCATATGCTGTTTAGTTAGTGGCACCCAGGCCAGGATGAAAAATTAAAGCTGGGTGGACGCATGATGCATCAACTACAACTGCTGGTAGGTATATAGTACACTCTACTATGGGAAAATGTAGCCTGCCTGTTCAATTTTTTCATAGATCACTGCAATTCCCTCCCCCACAAGCACAGTCCACATCACATGATTGATGATATGAGAGAAAAGGAGGATGAAAAGAATGCATCAACCACCTTTTATTAATTAATTAGTTGATCGATCTTGATCCCCACAGGCCACATGACTGATGATTGCTTTGCCGGCTTTTGTCCTTGTTGCCGCTGCAGCTTCTGGATCATATATCTTACTAGTCGACTATTTTTCCATGGATGATGATTCATACATATAGCAGTAGTATATACTAATCCTCATTCTGGATGATTCAGAATGTACTACTTACTATTCATAGAATGTGCTAACTTTGTTCCTTATTCAGAGACAGGAAGGAAGCTTCTGAATGAAAACTTTGTTTCTTATTCAGAGTAGTAGTACTGTACCACTCACTCTTCTCTTCTCTTCAGACACGCAACACAAGATGGCGCCCTTCATCTACTGATCCTCCTATCTTATTCTTATCTAGGAAGTAGTAGAGTTTTACATATATTTATTTGCGATCCGTGGTAGTAACAAATAGTAATAATTTAAGAAACTAAAAAACGTGCTTGGTTGCTGTCTTGCTGATCGATACAGCAAGGGCAGGTTTCTAGTTCCAGCAGGCAGGCAGGGCGGAGCATAGCATAGCAGACTCGCTAGAGCAGCATGTCTGACTTTGCCGGCAGCCTCTTGTAAAAGTTGAATGGCACCGATGGCTGCTTGCTCCGGAAGCGCGGGTGGCGCAGCAGGTAGAGCCCCAGCACGACGGCCACCACCTGGAACGGCGTGACGTAGAGCACGACGGCGATGACGAGCGAGAGCATGATGAAGATGGTGGTCGCCCTCGGGTCCCTCCAGCTGAGCAGCGCCTGCGCGCGCTCCCCTTGCGTGGCCAGGTCGCCCACCACCGTCTGCACCCGCCCGGCCACGCTGCGCAGCCGGTCGTAGCGCATCCGCACCACGTCCCCGGGCTTGCTGGTGGGGAACGTGTCGAACTCCTCGTCCAGCTCGTCCGGGTGCACCAGCCCGGGCTCCGCGTACGACAGCACCGTGTCCATGTGCGGCGGCTTGCGGGGCCGCCGCCGGTAGTTCCACACGCCGATCATGAACAGGTAGAGGAACACGGTGGGCAGGATCAGCTCCGGGTAGCACACCAGGATGAGGAACAGCACGTGCACCAGGATGGTCGTCAGCGGGTTCTTCCACTTGCAGATGCCGTCCATCCATTTCGCCACTGCCACGGCGCCCGAGAAGAGGGAGGTGATGCGGTAGAAGTTGGCCTTGCTCCGCCGCAGGCTGAACATGTGCGAGTCCACGTCCAGCATGTACTCCACCACCTCCCGCCGCAGCGGCGGCTCGGCGCGCCCCAGCCGCGCCGCCACCATCTGCATGGCCTGGAACCGGAGGTAGTCCAGCTGCAGCACCGAGATGGGGTGGCTGTAGTGCATCTTGGGCAGCAGCGGCTTGGCGTACAGCCCCAACATGTTGGCCCACGCCGTGCAGGTGAAGCGCACCGCCAGGTGTAGCTCGCCGGTCTTCTTCAGGCCCCCCGGGGTGAGCGTCATCAGCGGGTAGAAGTGGGTGTACACCCGGTCGATCTCCAGCGTTGACAGCCGCACGCGCACCTTGCCGATGCGCTGGTCGGCCTTGCTGCCCATGGCGTTGTCGAACACGGCGACGGTGATGATGGTGCAGGGGTCGAACACCTCCCAGGTGTACTGCTCGTTCCACTGCGGCGCCAGCGAGTTGAGCACCGTCCGGGTGCGCACCCACTTGGACCCGTACTTGGCCACGCAGTACGGGTTCTTCGTCGGCCCCCCGAGGTTCCGGGCGCTCAGGATGCCCAGCTCCAGGATGCCGACGGGTGACTTGCGCAGCTTCTTGGCCGACGGCTGCAGGTCGCTGCTGTAGTGCGTCGACTCGTCCAGCACATGGTACGCCGTCTCCAGGCTGAGCCGTAGGTGGATCTTGCTGGAGAAGTGGGTCTTCTCCGCCAGCGCCTTGGCGGCGGTAACGCCTGCCGCGGCCTCGTCCGCCGTCAGCGCGCGCGACAGGTTGAACCACTTGGACTCCACCGACTTGGCCAGGTCGTTGCGGTACACGAAGGGCGACACCACGGGGATGATGACCCGCCCCACGGGCTCGTCGTGCCCCGCCGCCACGCGCTCCTCCACCGTCACCACCAGAGGCTCGTCGAACGGCTCGCCCGCCACGAACATGAACTCCTCGTTCCACACGGGGTTGGGGGAGCCCTGCGGCTGCCCCGGGCGCGTCCGGCGGACCTGCCACCCGAGCTGGATCTTGGCGATGGTGGGCGCCAGCGGGCGGGGCTGCTTCTCATGACCATGGCCATGGCCGGCGGGGTACACATCCTGCGCCGCGATGGCCACCACCTTGAGGTAGGCGAGCTTGGGCGAGTAGTAGACCTTGGACCTGGTGCTGGACAGGGCCTCGTAGGGCAGCGAGTGCGCGTCCGAGTGCCACGCCTCCGGGAACGCCTCGTCGGCCTGCGTGCCGATCCAGACGGCGAGCATGATCTCGCCGTGTCGCAGCTTGTCGCCGTGGTGGTCGGCGAGGCGGTACCACTGCGGCGCTAGCGGGCTGTCGGGGGGCACCCGGTGCGGGATGTCGGTCATGTCGAAGAGGACGCGGCCGACGAAGTCGTCCTTGATCATGTCCTTGTCCTTGACGATCACCTCGAGCTGGTTGGACTGGAGATGCTCCCGGGAGAAGGCGAACGTCTGGCGCCACACCGGGTTGGGGTTCTTGTCCAGGTGCTTGGTGATGCCCTTAAAGTTGCCGAGCTTCACCTCCACGTAGGGGTCGAGCGCGCCGGTGACGTCCATGTTGGGGAGGTCGCGTGCCTTGACCACGCTCACGTACAGGTACATCATGGGCTCCACCATGTCGTAGGTGGACGCGATCTTGGCGGCGGCGGCGGCGGCAGCGCGCGGGCCCATCTTGGCCGGGAGAGGAGGCTTGGTCTCGACCAGGCCGAAGGTGGGGCCGGGCGGTTGGGCGGCGGCAGGCGGTTTGGGCATGACGACCGTCTGGCCGGGCGGAGGAGGAGGCGCGGCCACGGCATGGAGGGTGCGTCGTGGAGGCTGCTGCTGGTTGTCGGAGGCCGAGGCCGGCACGGAGCGGAAGATACGAGGAGGTTGCTCATCCCCCTTCCCTGCAGCAGGTGCGTCTGACTGCTCCACCGGCTGCTGCTGCTGCTGTGGCGCGAACGCGGACCTGACGATCCTTTCGGGGTCTCCGCTGGCAGCGGCGGCGGCGACGGACTCCTGCTGCTGGTGGTGGTTGAGAGGAGCACCAGCAGCAGAAACCGCAGCTTCCTCTCCCTCTCCAACGAGCAGGTAGATCCTTAGCGCGATGTCTCCCGACACCCGCGAGAAGAGCCCCCGCTTCTCGAGCGGGTACCTCTGCAGCACGGCCTCCTGCGGCGACGGCGCGACGGAGGCGCCGTTGATGCGGACCCTGCCGAGGAAGGTGTGCGGGCGGAGCGCGTTGTGGTCCTGGAATCGCCGGTCGTGGAAGACGGAGACGTCGACGGGAAGGGACGGGAACCGCGCGGGGTCGCGGACGTCGAAGACGAGCGTCTGGTTCCATTGAGGTGAGCGGTCGGCGGGCTTGGTGGCGGTGCGCTGGCGCTGGTCATCGAAGTCGACCTCGACGTAGGGGTTGCAGGAGGCGGCGCCGTCCTTGGGGGCGAGGTCGGCGGCGTCGGAGATCTCGACGACGAGCTTCATGGCTGCCTGCTGGTGCTGGTACGGGGCTGGTTGGGTTGATGGATGGAATGGAAGTAGGAATGAATTTGGGATGGGAATTGGTGAAGCAGGGCGGTTGGTGGTGCGTGCGTGCAGTGCCTGGCCGGATCGATGAGATGATCTATGGTGGGTGGTGCGGGGGCGGTTAGCTAGCTAGCAGCTAGAGGAATTGAGGAGGAAGGCCTGATGCCTGTTTCTTTGTTGCTGGCGATCGACTGATATGATGTGGTGAGGATGATCACCGTACGACACGCCATGCTTGACGATATTCTTCATCTGCTGTCCTGGTGGAGCGCTAACAGAAAGGCCCGGGGCGGGGAGGAAGAAGAGGAGGAGTGGAAGTAGAAGATCAATGGAGCGAGCGATGGAGGCCGCGTCGTGCGTACGTGATGAATACGATGGTTGGTTCGCGTGGCGTCCCACCACGACTCCACCGGTCTGTCTGGGACTGGGGCTGGGACGACGACTGCGACTCGCAACCTTCCGTCCGTCGGTCGGTCGGCCGGCCTTCTCCTCCTCCTCTTGTGTTTGTGTTGCCTACAGGGGCTGGCAGTCCCGATCGATCTGCTGCTGTCTGTGTGTGCTTGCTTGCTCTACGTGTATTTGTACTGTATATATGCTCACCAATATGTTAGTTGTTGTCTTGTGCAGGCAGGCTCCTGTCAATGTCAGCTGGGCACCACACCATCACCACTGCAGCTGCTCCGTCGGCGCCGCCTCCATGTATTTATATATGCTAGTGTACATACATATGTCGTACTTGATTGACCTCGCCTCAAGGATACTATGAATACATGCTCTATATACAAGAAGAATGAGAAAGAAAAGTCTCACTGTTTTTTTTTAAAAAAAAAAAAAAAATGTGTGAGATCAATCATAGACCAGAGTTGCATGGTGTTGGTCGACATATGATCGATCGATCGATCCAATAGATGAAACAAAGCTTTGGTTGCTTACAATGGACATGATGGCTTACGACGATTCATACCATCATGCCGTACGTCCATCAGGCCTCAAATCCAAATGTCATAAAACGATAATATGCAACCTTCGAAGGATATCTTGTTTAATTTGTTCGTCCATGGATAGTCGAGAGACTACTAGCTGCATCATACTATCATATTGTAGACAGCACGCATCGATAGATCAATAAGACAATCATCAACCCTTGAATGGAAGTTGCATTGGTCCCTCTTGCTACTGTCTACTCTTGAAAGATGGATCCAGCGAAAGTCCTGGCTGTTCTTTAGATTCCTCGGAGGGGCTAGCTGCAGCTACACGTTCCTGCTCACCGAATTAGAAAATTAGCAGCACCCTAGGGTTTCCACTTGCCACTTTATGTGTGTTTTCATTTGGTTCGCCACACTTTTTAGTGACAAGTTGAGGTCAGCGATCACTTATTACCATTGTTGTTCTAAAAAAATTATAAAGAGTATAAAGCTACCACTACTATAGAAATCTTAACGCGCAAACACAAACCTTGAAATGCATGATTGGTGGTGTTTTCTTTGTCATTCCAGTCACCTTGTATGCATTAATGTCACCAGCTGCTCGTATCGCACATTGAAGGAAAGGAAAGCAAGCGGGATGGAGAGTATGGAGCCAATTGGTTTTTAGGCGTTTAGCGGAACGGACAGTGGAAGCTGGTGATGGTAGTAGGGTCACTGGAGTGGAGTAGTACTCGGCTGCCCGTATTCGGCTTTGGTATCAGACAGTTGGGCCAAGAGTGTTGGACCGGATCGATTACTTTACTTTGGAGCTTGGACCACAGTATATACTGTAGTACTTGCACTTGCTTTGGTCACCACGTACTGTACGTGCTGCCGGTATGGTTCTGGCTCTGGTCCAATCCAGTCCAGCATAGAGTATCCTGCAAATCTTCAATGATTCGGAAGCTTCCATCCCGTCCTACTCATCTCCTTTGGAGGCTGCCTGATACTACCCAATCATCCAATGCAATGCAATGCAATGCAATGCGGAATTGTTTCGCCACTGCACTTGTATATACGGAGTAGCTAGTATATCCAGCGCACGCGCGCACACGGCAATGCATAATACAGGCATGGAGCGAGGGACAGGGTGGGTAGCATGCATGTGCACATGCCATGCTGCCTGGTGGGACTGGGACTGGGACTGGGACCCCACACAGACAGAGACTGCTGACCTGACATGGCTCCCCATCTATCAATTGCCAAAGGATGGAAAATACTCCTACAGTAGTAGTGATTCTAGTGAATAATGAAGGAACGAACGAATGAATGCCATCCGACGGATTGGATTGTTGTGTTTACCTGCGGCAAAATCCAAGCAAAGCAATTAGTATTCAGGTATGGCCGTTCCGTAGGGGTGTGTAGTGCCCCTCCCCTCATTCAGGAGTCAGCAATCAGCAAGCAGATACTTAGTAGACAATCGAATCCAAATTACTGGGCCGACCATGTGCCATTTCCTCCTAGTTCTCCTACTAATAATACTCGTAGCCCACAGGCCGCTGACTTGCTGTGCTACCAAAGCAAACCCCCACGGCCGGCCTGGCCTGCCTGCCAGCCTAAATCCAAATTCCGGCCCACTATGGGCCCAATCTTTGCTGGGCTGCACCATCCATCCTCATTCAACCCACCCATTGGGCTTCCCTACCTAATGCTCAAAAAAAAAAAAAAAAAGGGCTTCCCTGCCTTTTCTAGGACTAGGAGTTTCCTTTGTTTTATTATTATTATTATTATTAGGGGCTCAGAAAAAAAAAAATCAAACAAACCGTTTATATACAACCTTTAAAATGTATCAAACTGTAGATTGAGGTCCGTATACTCGTTACAAAGGCTTATTTTCTTTTTGAATGTCTGTTTTCCTTTAACAAGCATTACTTACCGCGACAAGAGTAGTGGTACCCTGTTATCGTGCAATATTTGCTTCCCCATATCTGGTGGGGTGTCTTATCTTAGCAATAGATGACAACGCGTACTGTATGTAAACACCTTCCGTCTAGGCTTAGGTTAGACTACATGATGTACTTAGTGACTAAAACAAGCTGCCGCTAATGGCTAAAAAAGCTAAGTGTAGCTGATTTCAACAACCTAATGGGCAGCACTGCCGCAGCGTTGCGGTTTTGGGTGTTGGATTTTGAAGGCAAAATGTTTCAAACGCAAGATGGCGCCCCTGCGCTCCTGTCCTTTGTCGAAATGTCATGTGTGTCCTGCCTGCCTGTCACAATACACTAGTTCCTCGGCATCACAAGACCAAGTTGCAGCCCTTGCTTAGCGAAGCGAGCTCTCCCTTGACCTCCTCTTCTGCTTGCTGTGCTTCGCCCCAAGCTCCAGCTCCCGCCGCCGTTGCTTGCTCTTGCTTCACTTCCACCCACCGCCGCCGCCGCCGCTGAGCTACCCTCTCTCCTCGCCGGGGAAACCTGAATTGACAGCAAGGCAGAGAGGCGCTAGCTGCCCCTCTTGAGCGAGCTCGGGAGTCGGATCTCATCTCGCCCCCGATTTGCTCGCTATTCTGTCGATCCAGCGCAGGCCACTCGAGACTCAGCCGGATCCGACCGCCAATTCCGCTGCCGACCGCCCATTCCGCTCATCATCAGGTACAGTCCACACACCACTTGCCTGGAATGGCTGGATCTCGAGCTTCGGCTGCTCACTCCGCTCTCCAATTCACCTCTGCAGAGCAGTGCAGGCTCACCAGCATGGACGACGTGCAGCTGGGCTTCAAGGAGGACGACGCCATGCGCTTCATCTTCGGCGAGGACATCGTGGGAATGGAGGACCACGGCGCCTTCGACAGATCCCTCATGGAGCTTCACGTCTTCAAGGAGGTCTTCTGCGGGTCCGGGGCCGCCGCCGACACCACCACACATCTGCCCGCCGAGATGGACCTTGGGTTCGTCCACACCACAGCCGCCTCTGCTGCCGGCCACCTCAAGCCCACGGAGACCTCGCCCTCTCCATTTCCTTCCCATGCGCAGCACCACCCTGCCACTGCTGATCCACACCCTAGAATGGATCATACTAGTCACCCAAACAGCCACGACCTTCATCCCCAGGTCCAGGAGCATGGACCCGACCTGGATGCTGCTGCGTTTTTCCAGGGACTCATGGCTTCCTGGCAGCATGGGGATAAGTGTGCCACCCATCTGCTCGGCCTCTCCGATGACCAGCACCAGTTCGTCGGCCTCAGCCATGACCAACACCAATTCGTCGGCGCAGATGCTGCCCACAGCATTCTGGATGAGCACACGCAGGATGCTGGAGCTGGGATGTGCAACGTGCCCGGGCTGGGTTGCAGCAGCAGCACTAGCGCGGTCGAAGACCCCATGCCTTCCTACATAGAGGCCCTAGCGGAGATTTCCGAATTCCAGAGTGCCAATCTCCTATCAGATCCCTTCTTGCATCAGTGGCTCCAGGATCAGCAGCAATTCCCCAGCAATGTGTGCTTCGCTTACGATCAGGGCCAGATGGATGACACAACTTATCCCCTATGTGCAAGTACAAAGGATTTCTCTGACAGAGGGGGAGTAGAGCAGCATCTGTTTTATAGCGAAGAAGCTCATAGTACTCCGACAATGCCTCAGCAGTCCCAGATTTGGTTCAGCTCTGGTCAGTTCACCCAGCTCGATGGCACCATATGCCAGAACGGCACGCCTGATGCGAATATTAGTTGCCTGGATGAAATTGATGTTCATGGATGTGGCAGCACACTACAATCTGGCTCCGCAGCTGCTGCTTCCAAGAAGGCATTGGGCAGGGATATTCCTGACCAGCTGGAAGCACATGCACACCGCCTTTTCAAGGACGCTGGATGGACTATTAAGCCACGGAAAAGGAATGACAGGGCTAAGATGGCGTCCTACTTCACAGCTCCAAACAGGGAAGCGGTTCATACCTCACTATCCCAGGCCTGGAAGTTTTGTGGCAACAAGTTGTATGAAGCTTACCCAGGTTCAGAGAGGGGAATGTATCCAAAGGAGTGGTCAGATGTCGATGCGTTTTGGAAGGATCTCACAGATACAATGGCATATGTTGATAGGATGCTTGCCCACCAGCAACTCTCGCTTCTTCAGCGCTGGCAGATTTTGGACCCTTTTGTAGCTGTGGTGTTCATCAGTAGGAAAATCACTGCTCTTCAGCAACATAAAACTCTTAGAGCTGTCGACAGTTCAACCTTTGTTCTTGATGGCAGCTCAGATATGTCATCGGAAAGTAAGACCATGCACAAAGCCAGTGAGCTTTTGGCAAGCCGGGTGATTCAGTTGACTCCACTAATCACGGACTCTGATTGCAGCACGCTTGCAACTGAGAGCTACAACGGGCATCAGTCTTTACAGAGCTATCATGATGTGGAAGACAACAACGATAGGGATACGAACCCAAAGCTTTCCTGCAACGATAGTCTGAATTATGATGCAAGTGACCAGACAAAACATCACAACGATGCAAGTGATGATGGAAGGCAAACTTATGCTCAACCAAAAACTGTTAACAGCTCTGTAAACAAGTCAAGGAAGAAATCGAAAAAAACATTTGATATTAGCGCAGCTGGACCGGATGGGACCAATATAGCAACCATGAACATGGCTGACCCAGGACACATCAATGCCTTTGAGGAACATGGTATGTGTTCAGGTGTTGGCACACTAAAAGACAATATGAAAGCTGAAACAAAATCAGAAAAGCTAGATAAAGATGACCAAAGCAGGAAGTGTGACATGCTCCACTCTTCAGTGGGCAAGCAACTTAAGGATTACAATACATTCCCAGAAACCAACTGTACTGCAAGGGAGTCACAGTCTGATGCCACAGCATTCTGCCATGATGACAAGGTCTGGAAAAGGATACTCCCATCCCAAGGAGAATTATATGAGGATTCACAATGCAAACCAACAGAAAATACTGTACCTGTTGAGTTATCCCATGAATCTAGTGCTGATGTTCTAGGAACTCATCTAGTGTGTGACTCACAAATCTGCAAGACAGGCACTACCAAAACGACACCGAAGGTTTGGTTGAAGTACATGAAGAAAAGACCTCGTGAGTTGCGGATCAATGATGAGGACCTTTTGATTACAGCTATAGTGAAAAACAAGGATCTCAGCACCTGCCATAAATTTGCTTCAGGCTTTTCAGCTGCAAAGAAGTTCAAGAAGCTGAAGAGCCACAAGAAAGGTAACAAGCTACTTTCCAAAATTGGGAAGGCTGGCACAAACCTATTGGGTGGAAAGAGAGTAAGCTTGGCCCGCAAAACTGTAATCTGCTGGTTGCTTGCAACTGGCTTTCTGACCGTAAAAGATGTGATACAGTACCGGGATCCAAAAAGTGATGAAGTTATAAAGGATGGACTGGTTACCTGGGAAGGTATTGTTTGCAATTGTTGCAAAGAAACCTTATCCGTATCTGACTTCATGGCTCATGCTGGTTGTAGTCACTCACAGTCCTCATTGGGCCTCTTTCTAGAGTCTGGCAAATCATACACTTTGTGCCAGGTTGAGGCTTGGTCTGCTGAATTTATGAGCAGGAGAACCAATGCATGGGGTAGAAAACTTGAGGGAATAGATGAAAGTGATGACACCTGTGGTTTCTGTGGAGATGGTGGCGAATTACTTTGCTGTGACAATTGCCCATCAACATATCATCAAACTTGCTTGTCTGCTAAGGTATCTATTATCCTTCATATGATATTAAATGAATTGATACTTATTCTATATGTGAAATTGTTTCCTACTTAATTAATTTTGCTTATTCCTTTACATATGCAGGAGCTTCCTGAAGGTAGTTGGTACTGTCATAATTGCACTTGTCAGATATGTGGGGGACCAGTTAGTGAAAAGGAGGTTTCGACGTTCTCGGCTATTTTCAAATGTTTCCAATGCGGAGATGCATGTAAAAGCCTTATCTTCCCTCCACTTTTATCTTATCACTTGCATCATTTCCTCTGCTGTGCTATTACCTTACGATGCTTAGCAGTGCCGTTGCAGAAAGTTGGTGGGTTAGTTCATGTTAACTTTGCATAGCCATTACTTCATTTATGAAACGATTTCATTAGCCTGTGTTGATCTAAAAAGGCCCATTTGGTAAAAATGTAGTCCCTTCTAGAATTTTTTTTTTCAACTCTCACAGGAACTGCTTCAAGGAGGCTTCAATTTTTCAGTGTAAAAGAGCTTATGCTTCAAATAAGACCCCCTCTAGCTGTGCTCTATTGACTTCTTATCAAGCTTTTAGCAGCTTTGAGCTGAAGCATAATTTCTTGCAAGGCCCAAGAATAAAATCCATAGAGTGTTTTCATACCTTATTTAACTTGCCGCTCTTCAGTTCTTCATTATGCATTGCAGATAAATTATTCGAGTGCTCTTATCTCTAACTTCAATTTGAATTGTTTTGTTTTCATTGGCAGACCATGACACTTGCATTGAACAAGAGAAGCTACCTCTTGAGGATCAAATACCTCAGACATGGTTTTGTGGGAAATATTGTAAAGAGGTAACACTTATTTAACTTAGTTTGTCAAGATGACGTTGAAAGTTCCAAGACGCCTTAGTGAACGTAGTCCATTTGTGTTTTTTCATACCTTCAGAAATTGCAATTTGTGTGACCATTCCGCGCCATAGTCTTATAGATACAATGGATTCATATGTTTGAATGCTAAGGACTGCATGGTTCACAAAATCAAACCTTCCCGGATTAAATTTGGTTAACCTGTTGGCTCACTAGTTTTTTCAATCCTCAAAACTGTATGCCAATTTTTATGGCTGTTCGCGTTAGAAGTAATCAGCACCCAATGCAACACTAGACAACATTTATGTTACTTCTTTGTGCACCTAACATACTCCCCATCCTAATTCCAAATATTTTGTTGTCCGTATTCTTCTCTTTCTTTCCTATTATTAATGTGTTTTCTACCCTTGCTGCTAATAGATATTCATAGGGCTACGTAGTCATGTCGGGACAGATAATATTCTTGACAGTGAGCTTTCATGGTCCATACTGAGATGCAACAATGACGGGCAGAAGCTACATTCTGTTCAGAAGATTGCCTGTTTGGCAGAATGTAATATGAAATTAGCAGTGGCTCTTACTCTATTGGAGGAATGTTTCATTCGTATGGTGGATCCTAGAACTGGTGTGGACATGATACCCCATGTTTTGTACAACAAGGGGTAAGTTCCTTAATTCCTTATCCTTATGATTTTAACTTTACCCATTATTTCATTATGTTTTCTTTTTCAGTTTATATTTGTTGGTCTTATTTGTCGAAGCACAAGACTAAACGATACCATAATGATTGATTGATCTCTTCATGTTTTACTGGAAAATTGAACTGACAAAATTGCTGGTATGCTAAATACAAAAGATACAATCTTTGGGATGTTCTGTTAATCAGCTGAATGCGTAGCTTTGCCTTTTTTTTCCAAATCTACTTAAATTGATATAGGGTTCTGTCTTTGATATTATAGAAGGAACTTGAATATGTATATATATTTTACTGAGCAATGTCAAGGTTTACTTACATGGTTCACTTCTTATCAGATCAAACTTTGCTCGTGTGAATTATCAGGGATTCTATACTGTAATCCTGGAGAAAGGTGATGAAATTTTATGTGTGGCTTCTATCAGGTAAATTGTTTTGATCAGGTCTTTGTTAGACATTGGACCTGTTTTCTCTGAAGTATTCTTTTAATGATTTTATGCATGTTATTTCTACCCAGTTACTTGTCATTAACTGCTGTTTTGGCTTTATCAGTTTAAGCTATTCTTTTACAACTAAAACATGCATATTTTCAGCATACGCCATGTTAGCTTTCAAAAAATCCACATAGTATAGAAATAGAATAACACAATGAGATAACCATAAACAACAACAATAATAAAATAACTATATGTTTCTTCCATTTTCATTGTGTATCTCAGTATCTGAGAAAAAAAAATACTATAACTAAATCTTTATTTTTTTTCTCATGCAGAGTACATGGAACTAAAGCCGCTGAGCTGCCTTTTATTGCTACTTCTGTAGACTATCGACGACAAGGAATGTGCCGAATTCTAATGAACATCATTGAAAAGGTAAAGTGGAATAGGAAGTCAGACAAAGGTACAAAACTGTACAACAGTACTGAAAAAAGTTATGGCTTCCCATGATCGTGTATCGCATTAACTTGGACTTCAGCTGTGCGTAAATGTTTTTTATAAAAAAACGTGCGTAAATGTTAAGATATGATTTTTCTCCCATCTACCTGTCGGTTCCATCCTTTGCTAAGACGCGATTTCTTATCAAATCAATACTCTTTTGCGTAAATGTTAAGATATGATTTTTCTCCCATCTACCTGTCGGTTCCATCCTTTGCTAAGACGCGATTTCTTATCAAATCAATACTCTTTTATCTACATATCACTATGTGATTTTTCCCCATTTCCTCTAATGCAGATGCTCCGTTCATTTAATGTTAAGATGTTGGTCCTTTCTGCCATCCCAGAGTTGGTTAGCACATGGGTGTCAGGATTTGGCTTCAAACCTATTGAAGATGCTGAAAGGAAACAACTTCATAATGTAAACTTGATGCTGTTTCCTGGAACATCCTTGCTAACAAAGAGATTGGATGAATTTATTATGGCCACAAAACCAGGTTCATTACCTGTTTTCTTACTACTCATTTGTGCCTTGTGTTTTATGATTTGGGTATAGCATGACCTCCTTCCATTTCTTTGTGTGCCCATAATACTCATAATTTTAAAACTATGCAGGTGAGGAAAAGGATATACATGAAGTTTCTGGAGTACCTAATATGCCTAATGGGAAAGCAAGTGAGCATTTTGAACTCCATGACCTAGACTTGTCTGGGACAGAGTTTAAAGCTGATGTTTCCATGAGTGGTCCATTCAGAACACTGAAACATGAATGTGGTTCAGCAGCATGGTTTCAGTCTACTAAGGTTTGGCACATCAATCCTTGAGACTTTAAGCTCTTTTTACACTTAAAACAAAAGGACTGATGTTTCCTATATAGAAGAATATGGTCAGATGATTCCACATAAATATCCATTTCCATTGTACCGGTTTACTTGTATACATTTGCAAGCTTATCACTTGCATGTAATCCATTTCAGCTGTGCTGATTTACTGGTAACCTTTGTGGTCTGCGCAGGCATACAGTATTTACAATTTTAGTGTTCTATAGGCTCAAATCTTACTAGTACTATTTTGTTTAGCCAGAAGCATGCTGTTCTTGTATCTCATCCTCCAAGTTTAGCTAAATGTGCATTATAAGGATAACTCATCCTGTATTATGTTCTGCAGTTAGCTGTTGGGGAAGTGTGATATTCTTACACACAAAATATCTGGGCTCATGCTCTCCATCAACACTAGCTGCTTTGTGTTGGCCAATTTCGTCTTCCCACCTCATGGTTCAACTTAATTTATAACAGCAAAATCATCCAAACACTTGCTGCCATATTCATTAATCTTTTTCAAGGTATTTGCAAACTTTGGCAACACTCTGTTATAACATTAGCTGTCACTTGTGGTACTTGTAGGAGTTTGTCTGTGGTGTTTTTATTTCTTGGAAGTTTTGCAATGTGTCTATTGCAACTTAACTCATTTTCCTTACTGTGGTTTCCCTTTTAAGCATGGATTTAGTTTGGACAGTCATATTAGTTGCACTCCAAACGCTAAATCTCAATATTCTTAGAATTTTACCAGCATCTGATTAGTGGCTTGCACTTGCACTACATATGTACCCACTCAAGTATATGTAAACCTTCTTACTCTGCATAAGGGCTGTATGGCTGTGCCTTCAACCCACTCCTTTATTACATGCAACCCTGTTTTGTCAAAATATCCATTCAACCATGTTACCGTAGCTAGTTTGTTTCCTTTCTGGACACATGTTCAACAACAGTAGGTGCATATACTTGTAACAAAGTTGTAGAATTCATTTTCTCCTGGAGGACATCTGACAACCACTCTTTGTGTTAAAGAAAACAACTCCTCATTAACCAAGGATCAAAACAAAAAGTATATGAAATGGTATATATCCCATATAAGATAACACCTGATTGTCACAAAGTTCAGAGGGATGAAGCTCAAACCAATTGACATGAGTAGCCTGTCAGACGGCAAAATTAACAGCATGATAATAGTAACTCACCAGCTCTAGTTTCTAGAGTGCTTGAACTGCAGCATTTTTTTTATAAAGGTATAATGTAAGATAACAAACTAACTATGGCTTCATTCTCAGTAGGTTCTCAGCAGACTGTTGGGAAATGGATTGGATGAGGCAGGCATCCAAGAATTTGGATTGAATTGGATACGAGGCGATTAAGCAAAGTTGAAGAAACCACAGATTGGTCTCTATCCTGTTCTGCATCGAGAATTTGGAAGCTGTGGAGGCCATGCTAAAACTCTCCTGGGTGAAGTGCTCTCCTGAGATAGGGTGATTGTGTGTGGTCAGTCAAATTCTAATTCTGAAACAGAATTGACTTGCATATGCAACACCTCAGTTGATATTGCTTGCACGTTGAACATAGAGGATGTATTTGTACACCACGGAGCTTAATGTACAAAGTGAAACACATTCGACCCTTTTTCAAAGTAATTCATGATTGGAAGTAATCTAAGCTGTTTGGTATACAACAAAAGGGTACTGCAGGAACATGGTAGACCTTTTGATCTGAATCTGAGGGCTATGGATGATACAATGTAGCAAAGCCATCCAAACTGCTGGGGCATGGAAAAGAGGGTACATATGGGGGCCAAACTTGCAGATTGAACTCCTGTCATGTTCATTTTAATGGACACGGCAGAGAAGAAAAAACCGATGCTACTACTCAATGCTCAATGCAGGCACTGATGGAATGATATGGTATAAAGTAAGTCATCTGACCACTACATGGTTTGCTACCTTCCCTTGTAAGTTTTGGGGAAATTTATTTGGCACATGTGTTGTTTGATATTTAGGTTGAGTCAACAGCAAGCCCAAATGGTATTGCACCTGTAGGTAGTTGATGATCATGAGTGCTCAGGTGATAAATTGGTGTTGTAATGCTTGTGGCTACAGAAAGATTGTTCAGAATGAACTTGAATTCATGAAGTTTTTGACGAATCATTTGGCTATTTGGTTTGTGTATATGTAGTGTACATATGCATGTAGTCGAATCTTTGCCTCCCGTGGTATCGGATCTGGCACTCGAGCCTCGTCGTGGTCCTGGCTCCTGAGCCACTGAGCGCCGTTCTCCTCCGGTCCTCCGCTTCCGCTGGCCGTCTTTGGAGACGGTCCTCCAAAAAAACAATAAAAGATGATTCAAGTAATTGTTGGGAACCGTCTGCTTCCATTGGTTGACAAATGACATGTGAAGGGAGAATGTTGATTTTTTTTTTCGTTTTTGCTCCGGCGACGGTCATTGCTGGATATGGAAGAAGTTGTACTGAATATAAATTCAGAAGATTGTTACATAAGTTCTGAAAAAGACTGTAGACTCAGAAGACTATCTATGTGTTGCAAAAATAGGAAAAAAACTGAAAAATGGAAGTTCTAACAAATATATACTCAGAAGACTCTCTTACAGAAGTTTAAAACCATGAACTCAGAAGATTGCTGCAAAAATGAAAAAAAAAAAAGAATGGAAGTTGTTCTGTGTATTGACAAATATAAACCTAGTAGACTATTTACAAAAATAAAAGAACTATAAACTCAAAGACACTATGTTACAAAACTAGGAAAAAAAAAACTAAAATTCAGAAGACACGTGGCAAAAAAAAAAGGACTATAAACGCAGGAGACTGTGGTACAAAAATAGTAAAAAAATCTAGAACACAAGCAAAAAACATAGGGAAAATCTAAATATTCAGAATGGCAAAAAAATATAAAAACTATAAACTTAGAAGAAGACACCGTGTTGCAAAAGTAGGTATACACTCAGAAGACACTGTGTAACAAAATAGGGAAAATAAACTTATAAACATATTAATACTATAAACTCAGAAGTCACTGTGTTACAAAACTAGGGAAAAAACTTTAAAATGTGTTGAGTTTTTTTAGAAGAAAAATGTGTTGAAGTGGGATTTGAAGTTTTGAACCCACGTTCATTCAGAAGAAAGATACCGTGTTACACAATAGGAAAAATAGTAACGAGATTATAAAATAAAAAACTATAAATGCAGTTCATTTTAATTTCATTTATTTATTTCTAAATCATAGTAATACAGAAGGGACGCCTATTTGTATTTGAGTGGGAGACCCCTATCACTTTCACCCTAGATTCATTCGACGCTCCACTCGTGTGTTTGCCCGGCGCCGGCGCCGGCGCCGGTGCTGGCAGACTGCAGGACTGAGGAGACTGAGAGCACCTGAAACCCTACCCACCAGAGGAAGAGGAAGAGGAAGAGGAAGAGGAAGAGGAGAGGATAGCCGGGGATGGATTCCGAGACGCAGAGGGAGCGCGAGCGGCGACTCCGCGCCTGGGACGCCATGAAGCCTCTGGGCTTCACCAAGAAGGAGGTGATCCCCGTCCTCAAGAACCTCCTCCAGCTCTTCGACAACGCCTGGGAGCCCATCGAGGACGATGGCTACCGCGCCCTCACCGACGCCCTCTTCGAAGCCCGCGACCGACCCCCCCAGGTATTCATAGGATTCATTCCTCCTCATTCCATGGTTATTATTTGCGGCTGGTTCAGGATGATGGGGTTCGGCTTCCGCCGCAGGAGGACGACTGCAGGCGCCGGCCTTCTGCTTCCCGTTCCACCGAGGCCCTTCGCATCAAGAGGCCCAGGATCAGTGTCGCAGGTTGCTCTATTGATCCCCCGTCCGCGGAAGCGCTAGGTGGACCTTCATCTGAGCTACAAATCAGGGCCTCAACCCGATATGCAGATGCCGTGCCTTTACCCGGGAATGCTGCACAAAAGAGGGCAGTACAGATGATGGATCAAGATTTTCAAGATGCCGTCTTCTTGAGAGAGCCTAAACCTGAACCTGATACTGATGATCTACAATGCAATGCCCAACCTGCCTGCATTACTTCCCATCCGCTCAATGCCAGCACCTCAGATACTCCACCTGTTCACGCTCCATTAAAGATTTCAGGTACGGTTCCGTACATCATCCTAATAATCAGTTATTACTCAAGTTTTTGTGCTGTGGATGTTTTCATATTTCATATATTGTAGGCCATAAAACTCCAGTGTTTGCTATATTGACTTATTGTGTTGCAAGATCAGTTCGTTTTTTTCAGTCAATCAGTCTGATTGTGGCACTAGTGCTTTCTTGCTGTTTGCTTTCTTTGCCCAACGCCATTATATATTCTGATTGGACTCTGCTGAACCTTATGTAGGTGCTAATGGCAGGACAGTCCAGCATTCTAGAACAAGTGCGGCGTCTACTTCCTTTGTACATAGCATGACAAAGCAACCTCAAAGTCTGCGAAATGGGTTTGACCATGTGACTGTGATGCACAATGCTGGGACAGGATCTGCACCTGGAAAAACTCAGGAAGCACCTTGTTTACACACTGTTGTTGCTTCATCCGCTATGGGTGAGGTCGAGATGTCAATCAAATGCAGCATAGACCCATCAAAATTCCACATGCCTGATTTAGAAGCGGTTTTCAAGATGGTTGAGGAAAAATGCCTTCGTTCACACAAGAGCCTCCCACCTGATTTTTCCATTGCCGGTCTCATCAAGCAGATATGCCAGTGTGTCTCACAACTAGGCAGTGATCATACTGCAGAACATAGTAAACACCCAGATGCTTCTGGCAATGTCAGAAGCTCACAGAATAAGCCAACAACGAGTAGTGCCCCATCCTTGGAACCAATTGATTGCATGAACAGCAGAAGCGGGGAATATAAAGCTGCAGAAGAATCATTGATTATGGAAGCTACAGAGAATGGTCCACCAAATTCAACAACCTATCAGCAGGCCCCTTCAGCACTTTCTCCCAATGGGTCTACCCATGATTTATCTGACATATCAAAGGGAAAAGAAAAATTCAGTATATCAGTGGTAAACGAATTTGGAAGTGACAATTGTTTACCTTCCTTTTATTATATACCAAGAAATCTTGTTTCCCAACATTCCTATGTTAAGTCTGTTGAAACAATTGGTGACAAGGACTGTTGTTCTGATTGCTTTGGCAACTGCTTGTATGCCCCTGAACCATGTGCCTGTGCAAGAAAAACTGGTGGTGAATTTGCATATACACCAGACGGATTGGTTAGGACAGAGTTCCTTGATAAGTGTGTCTCTATGAACCGATTTCCAGAAAAACATAATATGTTCTTCTGTAAATCTTGCCCACTCGAGAGGATCAGGAATGAGCCTGCACCGGAGCTTTGCAGGGGGCATGTTATTAGGAAATTTATCAAGGAGTGCTGGAGTAAATGTGGTTGTAACACACAATGTGGTAACCGTGTAGTTCAACGTGGTATAACATGCAATCTGCAGGTAATATTTGGTGCCCCCCTCCTGGGCGTTTATTGTTTTGTGCAGTGCAGCCCCCCAGGTATACATGTGCTGGTTAGTTGAGTTGCCATAACTTTCTTGTTCTTTTTACTAAGGTGTTTTCAACACGGGAAGGGAAGGGGTGGGGCCTACGCACACTTGATGAACTTCCAAAAGGAGCCTTTGTCTGTGAATATGTTGGGGAGTTGCTAACGAATACGAAGCTACATGAAATGACAACTCAAAATATGCACAGTGCTAGGTACTCGGTGCTCTTAGATGCTGGTTGGGGTTCTGACGAGGTGCTGAAGGATGAAGAGGCTTTATGCCTGGATGCAACAGATTGTGGGAATGTTGGAAGATTTATCAACCACAGGTGTTCATTCCAGCATGTTCATTGTGTTATTTTTAAATGTTATCAATGATAGCAAATATGAACCATTGACCCTCTCATTTTTCTTTCTGGTTGTAACAATACGTCACGTAGGTGCTATGATGCAAATTTAGTTGACATCCCTGTTGAAGTGGAGACCCCAGATCATCACTATTATCATGTAAGTTATTCTTAACTTCTGAATTGGATGGGTCTGCATGTTAGCTATGAAAGGTGCCATGTTGATGATTTTTCTTTATTTATTTTTGTAAGTACAGTTTGCATTTTTCACAACCAAGAAGGTGGAGGCATTTGAGGAGCTCACATGGGTAAGCCTTGTATGGTTTTGTAATAAAAAAATGATGATCAAAATCAATTACTGCCGTCACTTCAAGTATATTTTTAGTACAAAATCAATTACTGCCGCCACTTAAAGTATATTTTTAGTGCTTACTAATATTTATCTGGGGCTTCTGTAATTAATGTTCATCCTGTGGGAAATGGTTTTGTGCTTGTAGGATTGCTTTACGTGGTTGCAATGCTAAACCCCTAACTCTTTAAAGTGAAATATATAATCCTTATTTCAGGCCATTGCCAAATTTCTTCCAGTTGGTCATATTTTTTGTGTCATTGCTGAATTTTGTTTTTACGAATGGTAACTCTACTGCAATTTTCATGCATCATGTACATTCTTCAATTGCTTAGGGTTCTTGTGTTGTAAAGTTTAATTTTTGGGAGCTGATCTGTTATGGGGGTGGGTATTTTGGGATAACTAGGCCTTATGCTATGCCAAGAGCTTGAGAGATAGAGAGAGACTAGAATTGTTTCTTCATTATTCCTTAATTCATATTGTGCCTCATGGGGCTGATTATAAAGGTTACATAGGATTAGCACCTCTTGTGACTAGACAATATGGTACTATTACTAATTGCTCTAACATAGATAAATAACTAAGATAACTTGGGCCTATTGGGCCGGCGGCAGCCTGTTGGCTGCCCATGACATCTCCCCTGCCCTTGGAGACCCAACTCGCCCTCGAGCTGGATAGCTTGATGGCATTGTCTTCTGTGTCGTACTGGAGCAACACACAGGGCCACCGGATGGCCTAGGCAGGATCGGTAGTGGGAGGCGCTATGCAATCCATCGTGGGATAGTAGCCTCGACCTTCTTGTGCCTTGGTCCTGTTGATGATGACAACAGGGAGCACCGGCCTGTTTGTGGGCTGTAGTGGACCTGCTTGTAGTTCCGAGGTAGGTAACAACTTGTTGTTTTGGTCCATGGCCGGTAGGGCTTCCGCTGGAGAGGCCCTTGACACTATGGCAAGAGCTGTAGTGGCCCGGCGGCGGTATCAGGATGCCCTCTTGTGGAACGGTTCTGTGCTGTTGCAAGCCACGATCTCGTCGAGAGGACGTAGGGGCCGCTCAAATCGACGTTGGAGCAGCTCCTAGAATCGGCGCCATTGTGGCGTACCCTCGTCCTGTTGGACCTGGGTGTACCACACCTTAGCGCGCTCCTCTAGATGGCGGTCGGCCATCCAGACCTTCTCTTCTTCCATAATGCGCTCTTCTTCCATAATGCGCTGGTGGCAGAAGTACGATTCACACCAGTTAAGGAAGATCAATGGATTGGTTTTGCCATCATACTGGGGAAAATCCATCTGCTGGAATTTCGGGGGGCGATCGACGGGGGTGTGTGCCCGCGGCTTGCTTGGAGCCCGAGGATGAGCGATCGGAGGACAGGGCGTCCAGCACCTTGGCGTTTGCCTCCGCGGTGGCCTACAGCTTCTTGGCGGCGGCAGCAAGCGCCTCCACGAAGGTCTTGAGCTCGTTGTTGTCACCCATGGCATGGCGGCTGGGCTGGCGAAGTGGAGCGAGAGGGCAAGGATCGGGCGGAGATGGCGGCGCGGCGGCTGCTGCTGGTGGTGGCGCGGCGGTGCGGCGGCTGTGGTGGTGGAGGGTCGGGGGGGATCGATGGAGATCTAGATCGATGATTTTTTTTTGTGTGTGTGTGACGGAGAGGATTGGCAGCGGCTGTGGAAGAATCGGCTGACTCGTGATACCAGATGTTATGGGGGTGGGTATTTTGGGATAACTAGGCCTTATGCTATGCCAAGAGCTTGAGAGATTGAGGGTGACTAGAATTGTTTCTTCATTATTCCTTACTTAATTCCTATTGGGCCTCATGGGGCTGATTATAAAGGTTACATAGGACTAGGCGACTAGCAGCTCTTGTGACTAGACAATATGGTACTATTACTAATTGCTCTAACATAAATATGGTACTATTACTAATTGCTCTAACATAGATAAATAACTGAGATAACTTGGGCCTATTGGGCCGGCGGCAGCCTGTTGGCTGCCCATGACAGATCTGTTAGTTTGTAATATACAACCTGAATGCATCAAAACAGATAGGCAATGATTGTGGCTAACTTTTTCGGTAACTACTAACTAGTCTCTCTTGCTTTGTCTTTATAATTTTTACTGTTCCTTGTTTGCATATTCCATGCAATGCTCTTTAGTTGATTGATGAATCAGCCTAGGATGTTTACTCTTTCTGATCAAGTACTGAACATTCCTGGTTTCAGGATTATGGTATTGATTTTGATGATGATAAGCATCCTGTGAAATCATTTGAATGCCTGTGTGGAAGCAGATACTGCCGCGGTAGAAAGCATTTGAGTATGTTCTCCTGGCTGCTCATAAACCTTCCCTTTTGAGCGATAATGATGATTGTAAGTTCATTCTGTGCTGCATTCTGCCAGCTTTCTTCTCAAGTTTCCTTTGAATGCTTTGACAGGGAAGCGAGGCAAAGCTGCTTCGAAATGACGTATTGGCTGAAAGCAGTGGTGCATGGTTTTGGAAGCAGACTAATCAGTTTTAGAACTTGTTGCTGTTAGGGTGGTGTCTAAGATGTCTTGTTAACCTATGTAGTTGTCAGTAGGAGACCTGAGTTTATGCATTGATAAAGTGATAGTCTGGTGTTGAAGGGGCTTACATTTTGGAATGCATGCAATGCCCGCTGTGCTTGACTGCAGAACGTGAAATTCAATGAGACTGACTGTACTGGGCTCTCAGATAATTGTGGCATCGTCTTTGCTTGTATCTACGAAAGATTTGCCATGTTTCTTTCTTTCTTTCTATCTTTCTGTTTCTGGGCAACTTGCCAACTCGTCCATGAATGAGTCATGTCCCCATGCAGTTCGTATACTATACTACATTTGAGGCAGGGAGTAATGTCTATCGGGCTCACATGCACATCGGCATCTTTGCTTTCTAGTATCCGCGAAAGATTTGACATATCCTTTTTTTTTTTCTGTTTTTGGGCAATTCGACTATGAATGAGTAGTCCTGTCCCCATGCAATTTGCATATATACACAGGTCTGTTTGGATCTCCTTTCCTTTGGTAGCAGAGGCTAGGTAGGTGGGCATGCAAGGACTGCCTTGCCTTTGCATATAACAAAGCTAGTCGAGAAAACGGTAAAATATTTAGTGCAAACCACATCTTCGGTGCAATCAGTGAAAACCCTATTGAAAGTGTACTTAGAATTTTTTTTTTCAAAAATAAAACTATACACACTAAAAGTGCATCTATAGATATACATTGTCACAAAATTTAAGATTTAAAATTGTTTTGTAAAAATTTATATAAAAATAACAATTTCCATTTGCATATGTGATAAGATTTTTTGGATTTTTGTGCTCTAGTGTATATGCAAGTGAAATTTTTTATTTTCATATATTTTTTTAAAAAATAAGTTTGAATATCATATTTTTGTGACATTGTACATTTATAGATGCACTATTGGTGTGTATAGTTTTTTTTTTAAAAAAACTTCTAACTTTAGTTTTGCAAAGGTTTTCACGATTGCACCAAAGATGTAGTTTGCACTAAATATTTTTTTACCTGAGAAAGTAGTGCACCAAGAAATAACAAAATCGCCTTTGGTGACTTGGTGTACTCTCTCCATTCCAAAAAAGAAGTGTCGTTTTAGACTTTGAGACACCATGTTTGACTATTCGTCTTAATAAAAAAATTGTGTGAATTATAAACAAATAAACATATTATTGTTAAAGTATCTCTAATCATAAAATAGGTCATGATAAAATATATGATATTTATATAAAATAGTTTGAATAATATGGATGGTAAAACAAGATGTTTGGAAGTCTAAAGCTACACTCTTTTTGGGACGAATGGAGTATGCCTCAGGTAGTGACGACACGACATGGACGACAATTGCTGCCATATGTAAGTGTACGTTTGCTACTCCTATACACTATACTTGCTCAATAGTAAAATCATGAGTTCAAGTTCCAAATGTTTTGGGTTGAGTACACAAGGGGAAATAATGTTTTTTTAATTGTTACCATTGCAATTTTTCAAGGTTTGAAGATTGTCGTCACTATTTGACTTATTCGAAGATTGCCATTACAAATCTCGATACTCTCACATCCATGTCATGATCTACGTCTCTTGTGTATCTGACCCACCTGCAGGCTACATATTTGTGTACCAGACCATATTGCCCTAGATTCAGTATAAGGTAGAGCAGCGAGCGTCCACCCTCATTCATCTCCTTTCTCCTTCCTCATTCTCCTGCGCGCCATCGTCGTCGCCTGCCTACCCTTGTCACGTATCATTTCTCGCCGTCGATGGCTACCTGCCTTTGTGCCTATTACTGTTTGGGGAGTCCATGAGGTATATGGGACAAATCTACCCATAGAAGAAGCCTAACTAATCATTTGAAATCATACCCCACCAAGGTGTCACTTGTAAATAACCATTATCTATCTATATATGTGCCCAAAGGTCCTCACCTCTCATTCATTTTCACTTGTTCATAATCAGTGTGCCCCCTCTCCCCTCTCTCTCTCTCTCTCTTTTGGAAACATATCCCCACCTCTCATTCATTTCCACTTGTTTAGAGTCTAGTGTGTCTCCTCTCCTCCCTCTCTCTTTTGTTTATTTAGAACCGCTAGTTACAACATAATATAAAATTTAAAACATATCCAGGATATTCTACATGTATTTGAGTACTTGTGTTTATAATTTTTGGTTTATTAGCTAAATGTTCATGTACATAGTTCATTAATAATTTTTATGTTTTCTATAAAAGTGCAAAATGAAATTACACTATTTATGAGTTTGTTACCAAGGACAATATACAAATATGGGAAAGAGACCCGCAAAGGGAGGGGAAGAGGGGAGAGAAAGAGGCCAACCACAAGAGGTGTTAGGGGGAGGGGGAGAGAGGAGAGGGAGAGGCCAACCACAAGAGCTGTCAGGGAGAGGGGGAGGGGAGAGGGAGAGGGAGAGAAGGAAGGCAAGCATAAGAGGAGAGAATGAGGGAGAGCAAGAGGCAGGGAAGGAAGACAACCATAAGTGGAAGAGAGGGAAGATGCATTGGGGCTGAATGATATGTTCTTTTGGTGAAATGTAATGCTTTAGATTTTAGCTTCTATTGGCTCAATTCTATGCTGTAATGAAATTAAGTTCTAGTTGTAATGTATTACTGCAGCTGCACTATAACAATGTCATCTGATGTAGTAAGACAGATTGTTGGTCGAGCATTAGATTTTTTCCTTTTGTTTCTGTAATACTATGCTTCTCTTTGTTTTTGATGTTGTTCTAGTGTTTAGAACATTTCAAGGCTTACTAGTTCTATGATGCTCTTTGTTGTTTCCGTGCTACTATGATTTCCTTTCGTTTCCATTTTGTCTACGCCTCTATGGTGGTCGATGGTACAGTAATCATCGTTTATCATTTTTTTAGTGCGGTGTTGCAATTTTCATTGTTTGCATGTTGATCATGTTCATTATGTAGACTAACTATGTTTCTGATGAATTGATGTCTAGCGTTATACAGAAGGTAAGATGAGATGAATTGATGCCTAGCGTTATACAGAAGATGTCTCTGCTCTGCATGGCAATCTCCATTCACTGATGCATTGCTTATGACGGCGGGGGAAATCTCTACACTTGTGCTGAACTGTCAGCAGGTTTATTCCGTGTGAAAGTTTCGATGAAAGACCTACATTGTATCAGTAGATTTGAAGAAATAGATGCCATTAGAGAGGTCTCGCAGGGTCTTGATGTTCTTATATGTGAGGCCTTCCGATGGCGCAAGATTATATTTGGTAGAGGATTGTACTCACCAAGCAGCAGTGTAGACATTGGGCAGGGTGTTGTAGCTATGAAAGGAACCCAGCAGACACTTAAATACACTCGGAAGGGTTGATCTTATGTGTTGATTATGCCATTTTACAAAGCTATGTCGCCTGATGGATATATATCAAAGGCCGACGTGTGAATCATCGGAGGACTAACCAGAGGTACACAGTGCAAGGCTTGACACCCTTACCTACTAGACAGATGACCTGACCTCGGTGGATGTTGAATCTGGCCAAATGAAGAGGCTTGTGGATTATTATTTTCAGAAACATGGCAAGGTGATGGAGTACCAAATGCTTCAATGCTTATACTAAGACAAAGTTGTAATTGCAGCTGCTTGCTGATAATAATAAAGGTTGCTGCTATTTGTCCAAAAAGAAAAAGAAAAAAAAATCACTAGATGACTGATAAAGCGGTGCGGAACATATTCATCCTGGCATTGCAAAGAAACGAAATCCCTTCTAGTATTACAGAAAATTTGCAGACAAACCAAGTTGACATCCATTATCATAGGAGCATTGTAATTGGGAAGCAGCAAATAAACAAAGCATTGGTTCGACCTTTGATTGAGAGGAGCTGGGCATTACAATAAGCTATAGCTTGCCAAGCCATAGGCAATCACTCGGAGGAGGGGTCGTCGCCGTCGCCGTCGCCGTCGGCCTGGGTCTGGAGCGGCGGTAGGAGCTGGGACTTGCGGCGTGTGTCTCGGGGCGGCAGCGGGATGGCGAGGAAGTGCTTGGTCTTGGAGATGGGGCGGGAGGGGCGGAGCTCGACGACGTCGCCGACCTTGAACTGGTTGTCGGGGTCGTGCGCCTGGTACTTCTTCTTGATGCGCTCCCGGCGCTTGTACTTGGGGTGCGGCGCCAGGCGCACCACCTCCACCCCGACCGTCTTGTCCGCCTTGGTCGTCACCACCCGCCCCGTCAGCTGCCTCGCCGCCTCGATCCGCAGAAGCGCCGCCGGCCGAGCGCCATAGGAGACCTGCGGCGGCGACGGCGACACCGACACCGACACCGACACGAAGGGGGAGCTCAGCAGCATCTTCGCTATCTGGACTGGACTGCTCGGAGTCGGAGGGTCTCGTCCTCAGGGCGCAGGGAAGGGGGATGGATGATAAGCCCCAAGCCAGCCGATAAGGTTTGGTTTTGGTTTGGGTCCGGGTGGCTTATTGTTTTGTTCGCGGTTCCGCTCTCACTGCCATTCTTCACTGTCTAAAACTTGGACATGTGCATCGTGGTACAAAGTCTGAGCGAATTTCCGTTGCATGCCAATCGATAAACAAGCAAACCTCATACTCAAAACTTTTGCTAATAATTATGTTTAACCTTTTGCTAATTAGACAGCAAAATCAATTCCAAGGGTGGAGGAACGCAGTGCAGTCGCATGAGAATTCAAACCCCATCCATTCTTTTATTATTGGGCAATGAATTGATTCCATACAAACCCTTCCTGTCAAACATGACTCGACAACAATCCTACACCTAATAATAACAAAACCAGAAAAAAAAAAGAATTACACGCTACAAAACCTTTCTGTTCTTTCAATGTTGCAGGGGCGTGTTTGTACTCAGTGGAATGAAAAAAACAAAACCATGTCCACTGACCCAACCCCAACCAATACAGACGGACAGACGTTCTCACCATCCTGTTGTGGCAGGCAGGCAACACCGACCCTTTTTACCACCTAGTACTATGTTTTGTCCATCTCTCTCGCTCCAGCTGGGGAAATGCTGTACTGTGCTGTGCACCAACTAGTAGACCAGTATACAACCACCCGACGAACCGAATTCATTCTCAAGTGCCACCCAACCAGGGAAATGCAGCAGCACACACTCTCGACGACCCCTCACAGACAGACACACATACATTCCCATAGCCCTTTCTGTTCCTCTGTCTCCACCACAAAGATGATCTATGAGGTGAACAAACCACACCAGCTTGCTTCTCGACTGCCGTCATACTCCATATCTAGCTAATTTCTGCACAACATCTGGTTGCAGGGTCGCCATGCATTGTTCCCACCCACCGTTTCCAAGCAGCTAGACAAAAAAGAAACAGTTTATCCCGTTAATTTATAATCCTTGCCATCACATTATGCAAACGTAAAGGAGGACAAAGAGGCCAGCTCTACCTGCTTGTAGCCATTCAGAATCTGGCACACCTCATTGTGAAGACCTTCACTTTTTATCTCCTACAAAGAAATCAAAACAGTGTGCGTTAAATTGAATATGGCTATAAGTGAACCTTAAAGAAATTCCCCGATCTAATAGGAATCGCAACTCACAGTCCAACTTGCACAAGCCTGGCAGATGTAAGCTAATGATCCAGCGGCTCCTGTAGGATTTGCTGCCACCTGGTGTAACCAAATAAAATTTCAGAAGAAAATCACCCAGATAGGAAGAGTGCAGCCATAACCAAGAGGGTCTGGATATACCATTGCACACAGTCCATGAAAAGCGTCCTCTTTCTCAAAATCATCTCTGATCCTGGATCACACCAAAGAAACAAGTTCTATTCATCATGCAACAAACCATAGATAAAACACTTGAAAACCATCCTTCCTTCTCTAACCCTTTGTATGTGCTTAAAGACTTTAGGAAGGGGCACTTACATGCACAAGGCATTGCACCATGCTTGCATGAAATGCTCCATATGAGGGGCCACAATGTCTGGACAGACCCAGCTAAGCCTCCCAAGAGTGATCGCACTATTTTCAATAAGTGACTTGTTCAAACCCTGACAATGTGAAGGGGGGAAACTAGCCATTTAGTTAAAATCTGAAATGAAACGTGACACAAGAAACCTTAAAAATACTCACCTCTGGAGATTTTAGAATGGGAACTAAGCAAGAAACAACTGTGATCACCACAGGTGCAATTTCTTTGCCAATCTGGAAACAAACAAACTCAGTCACATATATGTACAGAGCTTCATAAATACCAATCAGTACTGATATGTCAAAGAAATAAGCTCTGTGGTGGGGCCTGGGCCAGTGCACTGCAACTTTATAAGTGACATATACCATGAGGAAACCGCCAAACAGTTTGAACTTTAACAGCATCCAAACAAACAAAAAGGTATTTTATGGTTTGCAAAACAATTCAGCACTGGGTTAAACCATGGTATAAAAGTAGGCACTAACCTTGATTGCTAATTCACCAATAGCCCAACAGGCATTGTTAGCTACTGATACCGCATCCTTCACAGACTGAGGATTCTGCAAGTTATGAGTGAGAAATGAATCAAGGCAATTATGATAACAAAATATAGACCACAGAATATGCTTACCAGTTGCTTTGCTGCAACAGTAAGAAATTCTTGAAGGCGTGGATGCAAATGTATTGGGCAAACCTGTATATCAAAGAGTGTTAATTTTTTTGTAGTGTGTAAATTATCTCCAAGATAATACGAGCTAAGGTGGTATGCAATCAACCCTAGAAAGGTCTCCAAGAAGGGCAAGGGCACTTTGTCGAACATCAGCTGCTTCATCCATGCAGCATTGCAAAAGTAAATCTCTCAAATTGCTCTGTGCAACCTACAACAAAATAAAGATGGCATATCAAACTTCTGCATATTTGGTACTAACATTTTAAATATAATCAGCAAACAAAGGAAAAGCAGTAATTGCCCTTCGAAAAAAGTAGATGTCATGGCCATACTTTAACAATAGTGAATTCCTCCTCTAAGTACATATTACAGATAAATAATTTAACTCCGCCCCTGACGCACCCATGTGGGTATGTGAATGGGGTGTTCATGTAATTGTGTCTAAAATGTACTTGAAGGGAAAACAGTATCATATCCAAAGACAAGAACTTACAAGACTTTCAATACCAGCGCCAAGACCTTCTGCGAGGCCTGACAGTAGGTCCAACGAACAAACGATGAATTCTCTATCATACACCGCACCAGCTGCAGTAGGATCAATCTGCACATTGGAGGGAAATCATAAAGGAAAAGAAAATGTATGAGTCATATATGTGATTGGACCTTGTAGCTCATCATATTTATTGTTTTTCCAGATGACCAAGGTCCAGGGTACTCAGAAAGCACATTACAATGTTGGAAGATGATTTCTGTGCTTACAAGTGACCAAAATACATAGAAACAGCTAACGGGACACGTAACTACTAAGGTGAACATCTAATTCCTTCCATGAACCATGACACATTATATAATAAGTTTCACCAATGAAAAAGCTAGAATGATGTGTGTCATGCACGATTGGACAGCTCCAATTTGATATGTCTCTGACATGATAATCAAGATTGAGCAGTCAATGCTAACCAACCATCTAGTTAGCAACTGGATGGTCTCATTTTTCATAGAAATTTGGTATTAGCGTTAAGTACATCATTGCTCTTAGCTGTACACTAAAACTGTGGTTGAAATGAAAAGGAAAAAAGAAAAAAAAAATCACTGATCAGGTCTCAACAAAAAACAAATGATTGTGAAACTGCGCTTTGTGTGAAAAAGTGGCATACTTGGATGAGATGAGCGATTCACAAAGAACATGACTCAAATATGTTATAGAAAGCAAAGATTAGACAGACCTTTGCCAACTGTTGCGATTGGATAAGATTGATGCACCTTAGAAAAACTGGTTCCGCAAACTGAGCAAATCCGGGTCCCAACGCCTGAAGATTAAACATAAGGCATTGAAGTCCCAATATTGTATATGAGCATCTTAGGAACAGCTCGGGAAAAAAAAAATCCAAAACTGTAGACAGTCTTCTAATTATTCACATTCTTCTAGTTTCGACCACAATAGGCAAGGCCTTGTTTAGATTGCAAATTTGGAGGAATTTTGCTACTGTAGCATTTCGTTCGTATTTGGCAATTGATTTACAACCAAACTGTGCAATTAGTTATTTTTTTATCTATATTTACTGTTCCATGCATGTGTCCAAAGATTTGATGTCATGGAGAGTGTAAAAATTTGGAATTTGGAAGGCATCTAAACAAGGCCTTATAAGAAGCTCCTACTCCAAACTGTTACAATAGATGATTTCCAGGTAAGATAAGAACTACATAGATGGTTTCCACAGATTACAACCACAGTACCTGTGCAATAGATGTAAAGCATTCAAGTAGTGGAAATAGATCTTTGTCAGAGTTGGAAAGTTGCTGCCACTTCGTGATTAAAGGTGGCATAAATATATCTAGATATTTTGCCTGCATAGCAACTTAGAAGAATTAGTATCTTCACAAGGAATCAACATACAAGAGAACATGACATCAAGGAGTCTGGACTCTGAAAGAACCGAAATGATTTTCCACGATATACAGAAGAAACCAGTGAAAGGTTTGTGAAAATGTTATCACCTGATTTAGTTCTGCTCCAACAGCATCAGCCAGGGTACCAAGGGCGTCATAGAGTATCCGGAGATTTCGTCTCTGCTCAGAAGCAACACATAAAACTAGAAATAAGAATGTGAAAGCTAAAATAGCAGTGCTTGATAACAATCAGTGCACGCAAAAATAAGATTATTTGAATTTTGAAGAACCTGGTATTTTCCATACGCACACATGAGGTGCTGCAAAATTACTTCCAAGTGGGTTACTAATTCTTCGGAAGCTTCCTGAATGAAAACAAAAAAATAATATGTACAAATGAGGATCTGCAAAGTTACTTGCATGCATTATATTAAATCTTACACAATTCCCTGAAAAAATCAATACTATAATATGTCAATAACCTCTTCAAGAGTAGCAAACGCCGAACAAGCAGCCTCTTGGACTCTTTTGTTAGTATCCAATATCCTTCTGAGCAATCCCATGAGAATCTTATCAAATTGTTCACGACCATTTGGATGATCAAGGCTCTGCATTGGAGACAAGAATACAATTCTATAAGAACCATAATGTACAAATTTTTTTAAAAAAAATGCAAAAGTGACACTTCTCCAAAACAACTCCACATTCCTAAAACATGATTTGAACATAATGAGCTTCTGCTTAAACCCTAGAATGGAAGGAATAAGAATAATATCAGGGAATAAATGTGCCATGTTACCTGAACAATGAATTTGCTGTATCGAGAAAGTGTCCAACATGTAATACTCCGTATAAGAGGAAATTTATCATCCAGAAGGGGGATTAGGAAGGCAACAATCTACATTTCAATGAAGAGATCTTATAAAATGTACAACATATACAGCAAGATGCATCGTGGTACAGTATAGAGAATAAGAAAAATCACAATAACCCACAATTGCAGAGAGGACAAGTCTAATAAAAATAGTTGAGGGATAATAATAACAATGAATATTTTGAGTTTCAATTTATCCAGTAAATACTAAGATTGCAACAATAGAATGCTCCTACAATAGACATTTTAAAATCACCACATATTGTAGCAATCTTATAGCTATGTTCTCAAGGATTCGTACCATAAAGCATCAAGTCAGCTGCCTTTAATAAATGCAATACTAGCGTTTAGTCATCTACCACAATGAGATATCTAATGATTTATAGAAAATAAAATATATTTGACTACCATTCTTGCAGCCATATGAACATAGCCACAATTATCCATTACTCTTACTCATTAAATTTACCTGAGGAAGGTGTGGGTATAGACCGCTAATGCACCCCTCTGCTATAGCACCTAGACACAACACAGCAGTTTCCCTCTCCTTCCAAGAATCATCGTCTGTTCGAGCCAAATTTTGCTGCAAATTACAGAGAATGGTGTATATTTAACCAAAAGATGCAAGGTTAAGAGCAGCACATACTATCAATAACGCAAAGGCAGCCAAAAGGCATACACTTGGACAGATCCAATCATCGAATAATCAGGACATATGTTCTGAAGAAACCTTGCAATAATAGTTTTACATTATGAATTTCTTTTGCACCTTTTATGACTAGGCAACTTTCAGGAATGGCTTTTAGGGTTTTCAAGCCATGCTATTTGACTAGTGCTAATAATAACTTTCAGTGACTATTGAGGAGTTTCACATTGTTTTCAACTAAACACAGAGCCTGTACAATAGGGCTATATAAAGAAATCATAAACCAACAATGATTTTCCACAAGCCATGCAAACGGCACCAATTCAGGCCATTTGATTAATTTTTTTAACAAAAAGCACTACAATTACCTCAATCAATGGCATTAAAGTTGGAAGAATGCTGTCACCGAACACATTAGAGAGAACATCCAACCCAGCAGCACTACACTTTCGCAGGTTCCAGACATTTACAGCATCATCATCATCCTGTTTGAATCACCAGTATTTTTTTAACACATTACATAGATGAGGTAGTAAAGGGATGGCAAAAGCCATCAAAACTAAATGGCTTTAAAAGAAAAAAAATTATAAACTCACATCGTCATCTCCAGTTTCTGATCCATGCAATCGAGAGGCATGGAAGCGGGGCTTCAAATCCTGTTACACATTGTGTACATATAATGTTAGAAGAGGCTCACACTATTCTTTATATTGCCAGTGTTAACTGACTTCCAAGAGAATTAACTACAGAAAAATCTGCAATATGCTATGTGCGTTTACAATTCAGTAGTATACGGCTGCAAGTTTAAGCTTTCCTGTTGTTGTTAGACAATCTACTGCTCTCACATCTTTCTTTTGTCATAGGTTTCCTGCCAATAGGACAGCAGTAGTTGGGAGTATGGCTATAGAGACATATAGTACGTAGTATGGCTACAGTAATAAGTAGTAGGTAGTATCAATATGGCCCTTAGTTTGACTTCTGTAATCTTTGCTTCTACAGTAATAAGTAGTAGGCACTAGGCAGTATCAATAGGACAGCAGCTCATTCACGTGTGTCCATGTGTGTGTGTGTGTTTTACCAAAAATGCAGGAGTGTGTGTGTGTCTGTGTGCTCTGATCTCTTCTTCAACCTCCAGCATGTGTGTGTGAGAGGTGTGAGTAACAAAGCCAACCAACAGTTATTAGGTAAAATACAGCAAAACAAAAAAGAAATCCTGAAATCAGCTTGGTCAATCCATTGCTGATGCACCACTCCACCCCCCACCCAAAAATTATATCTCACTGATAGTCCTGAAATGAGCTAAAGCCATAACGTTATCACTTCATTCTGCCGATGCAGCTCTAACCGCTATGATGGATGGCCACAGATGGAGCCACTCATAAAATTAGGCCATTATTGGTTATGAATATTGCTCAAAAGGAATAAAACCAACCTGGTCCCTGTCCGGAAAGGATTCATCTTCCTGAAATAAAATGTATATATATAATATTTATCAGAATAAGATATTGCCATTGATGAACCACTGGATCAAACATGAAAGCTATTAAAAGTTTACCACACCTCAGCATCATCGAGAGATTCATCATCATCTGCATATACCATGTTCGACAACAAAGTCTAGGAAAAAATTGGAATGTAAGAAATTATATCCAGCACCAAGGGTACAGCTTCACTAATTTGAAGTACAAGAAAGACATATACCGGGATTAAGCGTGGCAAGAACTCCCGTAAACCTTCAGGTGGCATACTCACATCACAGTATGCAGACCTGAAATATGTAAATAACAGTTTAAAAAATGAGAATAATAGGCTTCTGATTCCTAGCCATACAGTCAGTTACTCAGACTTAGTTTTGCATTTTTGCCAAAAAAAAAAATTGTGAACTTCAAAAGTTAGAACCAACAATTAATTAAATTGTTGTAAAGTGTCAACACAGAACGCGCCCCATTAGTACTACCAATATAACTCAGATTCAAATAGTCAACATACAGTACTAGGTGCATTCTATATTTTTTAAAGGATTGGTGCATTCTTCTTGCATCCCTCATTACACTCACTTACTGAAAACATACCAGAACTCGCAAGCTTCCAGGGCGACTTCCTCATCTGAATCTTTATTAGCTTGAAGGATCAATTCAGTAACATTTTTAAGATGTGGCTGCAGTTTCAATATCCAATGTTAGATCCAGTAGGTCAAGGGAATAAGCAAACTAATATGAGTCAAGGCAAAACTTGTATACATCATCAGAAAAATTATGGGAAAATAGGAAAATGGAGAAGTTTGGAGCACTAGTTGCATCACTAATACATATTAGGTGAGAGCAGGAAAAAAAGTCTAATAGACAGCAAACGTAACACACCTCCAGAATTGATGGGCGAACTTCAATGAGCTGAACCCAGGCTGAACAAACCTATCAAATAAACAGGGACAATTAGCAAGTTGACATGTTCCATTGAAAAATCATTATTGCCATTTTGCTTGCTGACAAAATCAGCTATAAGCCTAGAAAATAAATCTTGCTTCAATTATGAAATAATTAAATTTCGATGCATTTGAATCTTATTCTCTTGCAAATAAGTAACACACCATAATGTGCAATTTCATTATAACCAATAAGTTAGTACGATAAGTAATTATCCACAGTGAATACCAATTTCCGAACATCAGCTGAAGGGTCCTTTGCAAGGTTGAACAATCCCTGAATATACTGATCCATAGACATGTAGAGTGCCTGTGCAAATCTAACAGTGAGTCAAAAGCGTTGATAAAGATAAGCTGAAGAAGGGGGTAGGACTCTTACCGATGGCATCACTACTATGTACTGATTTACGCAACCCAATGATAGTTTTCTCAACGTAGCATGTGGTGACTGGAAAAACTGAAGGAAGAAAACAGCAGCATGTATCAGAATGAAACCCTATAAATATGTTAAACGAAACTGTTCAAGCATCTACCATCTACATGCCACCACAGATCATGCTTAGCTGAATTATAGGCAACTGGTGTTGAAGACATAAATATGACCATTTACATAGATAGAAGAAGTCAAAGTGTCAACTGCGAAGGTATGTAATTGACTATTTCTGGATGTTGGATATAGACCTGCAGTATTCTCGGCATAAACACATTGATCGGTCGTTCAGACAAACCAGGAACATCAACATCGAGCTGTTCAGGGATATCCTCACAGATCTGTCATGAGAAAGAAAGGTTTTGAGAATGCAAATTGTAAGGTACACTACATCATGCTGGTTTAATGCATGGAACCCCTAGTATGACAGGACTGCACATTACCTTGTATATCGCACCCATAGCACCTTCCATGTGATCCAAATCATTACTATCCAAACACTTATGGAGTGCCTGAAACAACTCAATCCATCCAGCAACTTGTACAATTGGGAAAAGTACACTGATCACTGTCCCAACTGTAGATCTAATTGCCCTATTGGTAGCCCCTATACATGGTAACAGCTCAGACTTCACATAATGCTGGAACGGAGGTGGCATGGAACTGAAAGTCGTTCGCAAATTGTTCTTCAATAGTAGACCAGCTGCCTGTCTAACTTCAATAGATTTCCCCTGGTACAGACACCAGATGTCAGATATGCCGAAGAAAGAATAGCTTGACCTACAAGCATAGTCATATCGAAAGAGAATGCATGGCTACCTGTAAAAGTCATCCCAATGTCGAAAAGGTTTTAGAACGAATAAGCACGGAAAAGAACACAAGGGAAACACACAATCCACAATTTTCATCCCACATTAACTCCATGATTAATGACACACTCGTTGATTCAATTCATTGTTTATCACTGTTTCTTATATTTGCCGATCACACCTGAAACTAAATTCGTTAATAACTAAAATACAAACCGTAGGCAGAAAGTTAAAGTAAGTCAAGTGGCAGTCCTTTGAATGTGTTTTTTCCATCATCATTCCAGAGTCTAGATAACACCAACACTACCATATTGTTTCTGCTGGGGTCTCCCTCCAACACCTCAATGCATAAGTATAGACGTTTCCTATCATCTGTATCTAATGTTTTAGACAGTGGGAGCAAGCCATCACTCACCTCCAGTGGGAGCATCAGCAATCAAAACTCAAACACTACTAGAACTCAATTAGAACTCAATTAGGCCAAATAACTAGCCACCTGAGCAAGATTTTGATGTGGACACATGAGTACCCCAAGGGTTGTAAAAATCGCATGATTTGCAGTTTAAACATTCTGGGAAATTTGAGAAATCATTTATAACAACAATAAGCAATGATGCAGCAGCAAGTAGGACACACATAAAAGATTAGCATGGAAACATGCTCTCATCTCTTACTGTGCATCGGCTAAGCCCTACTTGAACCTCCTGACGCCACACACGACAATTCAAATTACCACCGAATGAAACTGAAATACTACATAGATAGGTAGCCTTATGTCGGCACTGAAAGTTAAGCTTGATTGCCAACGCACCTTTGTGTGTACACAAATAGCAAACGCAACGTACGTTATCATTTCAACGACTAAAACAGCAGGATATCAATATCGATTTGGATTACAAGTTAGCACGTGCAATCCAAGTGGGGGCGCTACACTCCAATGGCGACCTAGGGGTCAAACAAACAAGCTTGAAATCTCTAGTAGCATCGGAGAAAACCCTAGGGTCAGCTGATCGGAATAAGGCGGTGAAGGTGACACTGGGAGCAGAGCAGGGAAAGGAAGGCTGACCTCTCCGCGGGCCAGGATGAAGACGAGGTAATTGTTGAAGTCCGGGAACTGGCTGTACTGCTGGAGCTGCTGCCAGATGCGGGCCTGGTCGGAGTTGGGGGAGATGTGCGCCTCCAGGAGGGTGCAGATCTCGTGGAGCCCCTGCTCCTGCGGCTGCCATACCGCCGGCGCCGCCATCGACGTCGACGATCCCCGGGGGAAGGAGCGGGGGTGGTGGGGGCGATGGGGGGATGAGATGAGGCGGCGGCGGCTGGGGGAGGATACGGAGCAGGAAGGAATCGGCGGAGCTCGTCTGGACAAGGGAGTCCCGAATCCAAATCCAAACCCAAACTCAAGGGGTGGACGCGCAAGACTAATAATGTCGTCTTAATGCCAAATTCAATTGAATTGATAGGATTTTTGCTTCTTCGCTCAGCAACTAGCTCAACTTCCTCTCGTGGCCGACTTGTTACAAAATTATACTTATTCCGTTCCCTTGTAATATAATTGTCCTCCCTAAATAAGTGAGGACCTTTTTATCAACATGCGAGTATTAGGAAAAAGTAGTGACAAGTGATTTTACACTTTTCACCTCCACTCTTTGTTTTTTTTCCGCCTCCACCGTCACCTAGGTTGCTAGCATTCTCGCCAACATTCTCATCGGACACCTGTGGAGGTATAAACTCCATATACCCTCACGGCCTAGTTTGGGCCGACACGCTATCACCAGGCCGGCCCATCAAGATTCAAGACCAATCGGCTCAGGCTGGTCGGACAAAACTAAAACAGGCAAGATTCCCGAAGACCGACAAGAAGGACAAGACCTAGGCGAGATAGGAAAGTTTAGACTTGTAAAGTATGTAAACTTAGTACCCGGATAGGCTAGTTCCGACTTGTAACCTTGCTCCCGTGATATATAAGGAGAGCAAGGACCCCCATGCCGTCTGACGTAATCCGGCATAACGCACGAGACTCATACATCCACATCATAATCGAAACAGAGAGCGAGGACTAGGGTTTTACGCATCTTTGCGGCCCGAACACCGGGTAAACCTCGTGTGATTGCTCCCCGCTGTTACGTCTTGCTCGCAATCTCGTGCGCCTTCCACCAATCCATTACCGGTCGTGGCATACCCCCCGGGCGGACTATCGCCGATATTTCGTCGACAGTGGCGCGCCCGAGGTAGGGGGTGCGCACCGAGATTTTACGTCAATCAAGATGGTTTCCTTCCCGGCTTCCATGACCTTCGAAGCCGGCCTCACCTTCAACTTCGGAACGTTCACCCGGACTTCCAACTCAAAGAAAGCGCTACTACAACTCTCACGCCTCCGGCTATCACGCCGACAATGGCACCAACAATGGTGGCCGCGCCAAACCGATCCAACTCATCCCGGTGACCACCATTGCAGTCCCAACCAATCCACCACGATAGTTGACGGCACGGCGTCCAACACCTCCGACCGGTCCTAACCAAAGGAGGCATGTCGGCAACACGGATCTACTCCGTTTGATCCATCAACAAGACATGAGGTTGACGAAACCCATGCCAACTTTGAGTCGCTCCGACGACGTGTCGATCGCGATCTACAAATCGCGCGACAACAACGAATTCCTAATCTATCGACACGAAGGCGTAACAACCATCGTAGAGTCACTTTTGGCGCTCCGAGCGGCCACGTTTGCAGCCGGTGAATCTACAACGACGCGTTCCAACAAATCCTCGTGGCAACCATACACGGCCGGATGGCGGCGAAACTCACGCGGCTCCGACCACGGCCGATCATCGTACGCGGTGGTCGGAAAGGCCACCAAGCAACATACGGCGAGAATCCCGGCCGATATCCAAGATCTAAGAACAAGGACTTCACAAGCCTCACGAAGCAATAGCGATCCGGTCAAAACGACACAAGCCGGTCGGCAAGCTACGCCCGAGATCGGAGCTACGTATCAACGGCCCATCGCAGAACGCACGCCGCAACGAACGGCGGAGACGTCGGCGGAAATCCGACGAACCGGTCGGAACCCGCCAATCGCACCTACTGCGGCAACGCAGCAAGAACGATCCCCACAAAACAACACATCTAACGCCCGGTTGTTCGCGAACGCACCGAGCTAGGCCGCCGCCCTTCATCGTGATGAACAACGGAGGAAAGGCGACGGCAAGAGATATTGGCTGCCATGGCAACGTCAAACGCGACGAGCAAAGAGCGGCGACCACGAGCACGTTCAACTCAATCCCCTCCAATGACAATGGCGTCGGCACACAGGGCCAGGGCACTTGCGGACCGACACCAAGATGTAGAAAAGAAACGGAGGGAAGCACATCAGAAACACATGGCAGCAACTAGAGAGAATCGCCGCAGTTTCGGCATAAGCCCATTAAGGGACGACACAAGGGATTCACCTAACACGGATGAGCCTCGTTGTTGTACCCAACCCATACAGACGACTACTGTATACAAACGTGCTCGGAGTCCTCCTCCTAGACGAATGGTTCCGACTGTTCAAACAAACCGTAATGGTTTCATCACTCCCTTCTTGGACAATTTGCAGACCAGAGAACCAAACTGGAGGCTCCCCAGTCCAACTCCTCCTGAGGACGGGATACCTCCGCACACCGAGCACATATTCCCTAATCCAATAAACCCAGCCAATCTTCGGCGCATCAGAACAGTCCGATCACCAGGGCGCAAAACATCCGAAGGCATGTTCATAAACGGCGAGTGGTATGAAGTAGTACAAAAAGGAAGCCAGTTTGAGAAGAACTCAAGCTCCTTAGATTCTTTTACAGATGTACCTTTTCCAAAAAAAGGACAATCTCAATACTACTCGGAACGAGATAAGTATATCCGACCACGCCAGACGCAGAGATGATCAAGCCCTAGACGATGACGACCTGCGCTCATGCCGAAGAAGACCCAGTCATGGTCCACGACTTGGAAGAAGGCGAAGCGAGCCGGAAAATTGAAACAACAAGAGATGAAATCTTCTCTCTTATCGGACAAGTTTTTCTTTTCTAGGCTATTTTCCTTTCAAAGTTAAAATTAGCGTCGATCGTACACATCATTGTAAGTCATTCGATGACGAAAAAGCAATCTAATGTGTACTATGTTATAATAAGAAGTCAAGTTTTCTGTCAAACATTTGAGCACATGGATTTTTCTTCCCTACTCAAAGGAAAATCATTCCTCAAAATGACGCATCACGACATCCTCCGACGCAACAAACGAGGGCTCTAAGCCCCGAAATAAAAATCCTACGGCAAGAACATGATACAATCATGAAAACGGATCAAAATAAAGGGATAAATAAAAGGAATCTCGAAGGATTCTGGCACAAAACACATCTCAAAAGGATCCACTTCTTTCATTAAAAATATAAAAAAATTTTACAAACGGGGGACTGATTGCATCTAAAGCAATCTAGTCATCCCCGAAACTTTGCCGACCACCAGTCGACAGAGTCGCGGCGACGACGGCCTCCGCCGCCCGGTGAACTCGACGGCGCCGCCCTCCATGGCGTCATGCGCCGCCACCGATGACTCCATCCCACGGACATCAACACCCGAGATGGCGTCAACGGTGGCATAAGCGGCGGAGGCACCATGACGAACGCCATGAACCGCCACCGCGGCCACTTGGCCGGATCGCCGCCCGCCCGCGCGATGACATCGCCGCCACAGGCGTTCACCGCATCCGCCGCCGCATGAGCGGCCTCCTGCGCGCTGCTCCGTGTCGGCTCCGCAAAAACAGTAAAAAATTAAAAATGCCAAGACGAGAACAACTCGGGGCATATGAACAACGGAGAACTCGGTGCCCGCCGACCCCGATGTCGCGGCCTCGCGCCGCCGCGGCGTGTCCACTGGACCTTGCGGGCCGGCCTCTCGTCCGCCGCCTCATTGACGGCGGCGTTAGCATCGGCGTCGAAGTCGGCGGCCCGCCGCTTTCCGCCTCCGGCGGCTCCTCCTAGGCGGAGGAGAGTGCCTTCGGAACAGGTCCACATTCCCCTCCGCCCGCCCCCTGGCCGCTTGGTGGCGTCGGAGTAGAGGTCCCGACGTGCTGCGGCTCCGCCGACGACGCTCGAGCGCGGACGCGAGAGAGTTCAACGAGACACTTTCGCGAACGCGGCGTGGAAACGCGGCGGCCGCCGCCACCTCCTCCGCCACGACGGGAGCCACATGCTCCGCCGCGAGAACGGCGGCTCCGGCCTCCACGACCCGAGCCACCCGCTCGGGGCCGCAGCCCCCCGCACATCCCTCCGCTCCTCCGTCCGTCGCCCTTCTCGCCGCCTCGGCGCGCCGCGGCGGAGGTGCCCGCCGCACCTCCAATGGTCAGGAGGGTGTACCTACATTGTGAACGAAAAATAGCGGTTACACCCAAAGAAGAAAACCCCAAGATTAATCAAGGAAAACTCCAATCCAAGCTCACCTCCTCCGCGGCCTCACCTCCCTAGGGAGTTCACCGACTCCTCCTCCTCCGCCGGCGCTTACCGTGACGGCGATCCATCTAGGAGGCGGCGGCGCGAGTATGGGATCTAAAACCCTAAGTTTGCGGAAGCAGATGGACAAGAAAAGAGAATGCGCTGCAGAACTCCCAGCTGTCGACGAAATATCGGCGATAGTCCGACCAGGGGTATGCCCTGACCGGTAATGGATTGGCGGAAGGCGCACGAGATTGCGAGCAAGACGTAAACAGGGAGCAATCACACGAGGTTTACCTAGGTTCAGGCCGCAAGGATGCGTAAAACCCTAGTCCCGCTCTCTCGTTTCGATTATGATGTGGATGTATGAGTACGTGCGTTATGCCGCATTCTCTCCTTCCGCACGGGGGTCCTTGCTCTCCTTATATATCGCGGGAGCAAGGTTACAAGTCGGAACTAGCCTATCTCGGTACTAAGTTTATATACTTTACAAGTCTAAACTTTCCTATCTCGGCTAGGTCTTGTCCTTCTTGTCGGTTTTCGGGAATCGGCTGTTTTAGGGCGTCCAGACCCGGCCCGAGCCGATCGGTCTTGAAGCTTGATGGGCCGGCCTGGTGATAGCGTGTCGGCCCAAACTAGGCCGTGAGGGTATATGGAGTTTATACCTCCACAGCTAGTCCCCGAGCATCATGGATCTTGAGGGAAAAACACCGTCTTGCTTGGTTGAGTGAGAAAGGGTGGTCGGACACACATTCGACATATAGTCCGAGCATGGCTAGAGGACCGTCTAATGCTTCTGACCACACTTTGCTTACATTTGGTTGACGTTTTCGGTTTTGACCGAAAGATTTATGATGCTCCTGAAAAGAAAAAAGAATTTTGAAAGGGTCCCAAATCTGGAGACGTGGGCCCTCGTTAGTGTGTGATGCCTGCCATCACATGGTATCTGTCGTGATTGGTCGTTGCCTTAGCTTAGTTTTGAAACTAAACTCTTTGTAAAGAGAAAGATTCAGCCGAGTCATGCAAATGACGTGGGCCACGTAGTCCCCGAGGTTGCTTTGTAAGATAGTATATGTTGCGCAAGCTCTAAAAGAAGGATCTAGCCCATGTCACCTCTCGGTGACGTGGGCCCACGTAGTCCCCGAGCCCGAGATGAGGTGGAACACGTTATGTCGTGTCTAAAAAAGAAGACAATTATATCGTGCTTTATGTGTTTCCGACCACTCTTTGAGTGAGACCAAGCAGAGCCAAATTTCATTTGGGGTCGGTTTGAACCATGCCATGACTTTGTCATGATTAAGTTAAAGCGGCTTTGCTACTTAACTCGCCCCCAAGTGGGTCGTGAGACCATGGTTTTGAATCTAAACCCATGAAATAGCTTAGCTATTTGTGTGCCGAATAACCGGTATCATTGGCAAAAAATCCCGGCTCACTTGTCGGATTGTGTGGGTTGAAATATGGATGCTATATCTGGCGCTATACTTGTAACTTTGTTACAACGGGTTGGAACAAACTTTGCTTTGTGAACCCGATCTTTTAGCGAGGCTATTTTTAAGACTATAGCTAGAAGACAGACTTAAATGGCCATCGCAGCTTTGCTTCCGGCCAGCTTTCGGGTTGTCTCGGTAAGCCGTGCGTCTCGTAAAAAGAAATGAATTTAAATGGAGAGAGGAACCGACCAAAAAACCTTTTTTCGGGGAGGCGGCCCGGTTCTCGGCCCATTAAGGGTAAAAAACCCTAGTGTGGTTAAAAACTTCGGTGCCGCCGTCATTTGACTGTTCGCTCTCATTTTGCCTCGCCGTTTTTGCAACCGGTTCCTTGTGCTCCCGTGCTCCGTGTCTAGGGTTAGTCCGAAACAACCGCATCCTTCCGCCCGAAGATCATGGGGAAGAAGCGTCAATCCGCAATGAGAAAGAGGAAGGAGAAGAAGGAACAAAGGAATATGAGAAGCAAATGAAGCTCATGTGGTCGCCCACTCAATCGACGGCGGCGTCTCCGAATGCTTTGGCGATGGCGATATGATTCCGCTCTTGGAGTGTGGCGTGTGCCGCCACGAGGTGAGGCGTTCCCCCGTCCCTATGATGGTGAAATAGTTGTATTCAAAGATTATTTTATCGGGGTTTGGGTATTCCGATCCATACTTTTTTGGTAGAACTCGCATCCTTTGGAAGATATCAATCGCAATCTCCAGCGAACTCTATTATGACAATCGCTCTTTTTGTTGCGTATTGTGAGTTGTATCTTGCCATTCCCCCAAATTTCAATGTCTTCGACATTTTTATGAGTTGAAGAGGAGAGGGAATTTGGGTGGCACCGATGAGGCCGGGGCATGTTACATTTCGCTCCGTGACGGGATGCGGTCGCGCTGGTTATCGTTTACACACACTGATAATGTGAAGGATTGGTTCAAGAAATGGTTCTATGTAAATGACAATGAACAGGGAAGGCCTGTTCCTTGTGATATTACTCAAATTCCCCGAACCCAATCACTTCGGTCGGATAAGCCAAACACTACGAGATGATTGAAGTGAATGAAATTCATGCGATGATGAACTTAAAGGGTCTCGAATGGTTTTACTAAGTGGCAAAATGTTTTTATCTCTCGCCGTATTCACCTCTTAAGGAGAGGTTCAACTTTCTTTGGGAATATCGTGGAGAGGACGACCCTTCTCGTGAGACTCGGAGCAAATTTCGTGATGATATCTCTTTGAGGCTCATGAAGATGTTTAAACGAGGGGATGATACTCATATCCCTAAGCCCGTAAGAAGGCCATTTGATTGGAGACAACCACCTCCCCCGGCATGTTTCTTTATTTTTTATCCTCTTATTTCGTGCTTTTTGGTTTGATTGTTTTGATGCTAAATTCGGTTATATGTATAGGGTCGTCATATTTATGTGTCTCGCGTCCCTCTTGATGATCTTCCTGCTGGAGAAGCTTTGCAATACCAGCGCACCGGATTTGATCGAGGAATTGTGTGAATGGAAGGCCGATGATGACGCCTTGTGAGCCCGTTGATGATCAATCTAAGGCCGCCGGAAAGCGGAAGGTTGTGTATGAGAAGAAAAAGAAACGTTCGGTGTTCGACGGGGTTCTCTATCGCTTCGACCTTGTGCTTCTAGTGGTCAAAAACGCCGTTATCGTCGGGTTGTGGAGTCATCGGTTCCGAATCGATTCGAAGATAAATTGTCCATTGCTGAATTTGCTCGACGCAAGCGTTTGCGTCATGAAAGGGTGGTGGTCGGAGTTGTACTCCTCCCCGTGTACCTCCTCAATTGGCCGTTGATTCCGGGAATCAACCTATTATGCCAATTATTAGGACTGGGCTTTTGGCTGATGATGGTCAGCCTGGTAGTTTGGCTGAGGGTTTAGAAGATCAGAATGCCTCTTCTGCTGTATTGCCTCGTGATACTGAGGCTGATGTTGTTATTGGGTCTTCTACTTCTGTTCAGAACGCGGAGACCGAAATGCCGGATTGGTTCAAACTTCACTTTGAGCAATCTGAACTGTAAGTATATGAACTTCTTGGCCTGTATCTTTGCTATACCTTGAATTCTCTTGATTATTGTGAAAAAATTTGTTGTTGCCGGACTCCTATTGTTGAAGATTTGGGCGAGGGAGCCCTTGGTGGAAGCCGGAACTGCTTTGGTGAGCCAAGAAGCTGTTCCCGAAGTTGTAACTCCTACGCCAATGTAGTCATGGATCAAGAAACTATTCCCGGTTGTGCCACTCCGCTGCCGATGCTATTGAGGATCCAGGGGATAGTTCTTGCAAATGTCGTTGCTTGAACCCGTAGTGGTCACTTTGCGGGTATCAACATTATGGCCTCCTCTCGAGGATGCTCGGCCCGTCTTTGCCGGGTTTAGCGCTAGATTCTTTCCCGGCCTCATCTGTTTGAAGGTGATCAATATCGAATATGCGCTTGGGTAGTTTTAGACCCGGTGCATCGACAAAGATCACCCCGAGATAATGGAAGAGGTCGGGGGGAACTTCTTCGGTGCCCATATTCCCGGTAGCCGTAGCTATGTAGCTCGTCGGGATGACAATGGTGAATGGCACATTTTTGAAAATGTTACCGGGGTGCCATTTCGATGGTTTTGAGCAAGTGTTTGCCGATCTTCGGGCTCGTATTAAGGTTAGTACTTGTCTTAGTGGCTTTTTTATTTTGCCCATTCTCATGTTGTGAAGGATCCTTTTGCGGTGATTGAAGATATTGCTGAAAAGCGTCGTCTCGCATAGAGCGTTCAAACCGACCATGTGTGAAAACGGTCTTTTGCGGAAGCAAAATGAAGATTTGGAGCGGAGATCCGTGTTCACGAAGGTCGTGAAAAGCTTTGGGAACTTGAGAAAGATTCCCCGTTGAAAAAAGTTGCGGCCCTTCGGGAGCAAAACAGGTTTGTTTTACTCATTCTTGTTACTGTGGTTTTGACGAGAATATGTCGATTCGGACGATTGTGTACTTTGTAGATTTGGAGAGTGAAAAAGCCCCGAAGGTCACCGAAATTGCTCATCCTGACCGGAGCGGAGAAGAAAGCTCGTACGAGAGATTGAGCGCTTGGAAAAGGAGGCACGAGGTGCGTTTTCTCCTTTTTTATTATCTTGTTGTTGTTTGGCTCTTATCGTATCTTATAAGTTGTGCTTATGTAGAAACGCATGAGCGTCATATGGCACAATTCGGCGTGCTAAAAGATGATAACCGGCAAGAACGGACGGGCGCTACTTGTCCATGGCGGATGGATTGCAACCTCTATTTGTACTTGCGCGGGGTGAAGTGAGGCCGGCAAATCCTCTTCTCGTTCTGAATTTGTTGTGGATCGGTGCCGCCGTTCATGGCATTTGCTCAAGGAGTTTGTCGGGAAGGGAGTCGCTTTGTTGCGTCAAGTGTTCTAGCTCTTGCGCAATCTCACTTTCCTCGGGCGATTTCAAGCGCTTGGAGTCCGGGAGGCCCTTGAGATACTTCTCCGGAAAAGCTCGAGAGACTTGCAAAATGCTTGTTTGGGGTACCGCTTTGTGTTATCGGCGACAAGATAGATCTTGTGCACGAACAATAACTTGAAATTAATTTGTGGTATTAAACTCTGTGGTGCTTTGCACCGTTTTGTAACAATATCTGGTGTTCTTTGATACAAATGGTAGTACTTTTGTTGCATGTCTAGGAACAATTACAATTGCCTTGTGTGCTAGGCATAGAATTTAATTAAGTGTTCTATGTGCCAAGAGTTTGGCAAATCTCTAGGTGGATCGTCTAGAGTACACGGTTTATAAGTCGTTGGTCTTGTGACTTGCTTTGACTAGGAAAGGTCCTTCCCAATGAGATGACAATTTGTGGAGATCGTCTCTGTTTTACGAATTCTTTTGAGGACGAGGTCTCCGACCACAAACCGTCTTTCTTTTACATTCTTGTTGTAATAGCGCCGTAGAGACGCTAGATATTTAGCCGTTCTTGGGAGTGTTTCCAAGTTGCGCTCTTCTCCCGAATCGATGATAGTTTTTTCGACTTCATTTGTGGCTTCCTCGTCATAGTTTTTGTTCTTGGTGAGCCAAATGCCACTTCATCCGGTAAACCGCTTGACACCAAATATCATGAAATAAGGCGAGACGCCGGTATTTCGCTTGGTTGAGTTCGAAGTCCCCATATCACGAGGTAATTCATGATACCATCTTCTGGATGGGTATCATTGTCTGTATAGCCTTTTTCGTAGGGCGTCTATGATCATCCCATTTGCTCTTTCTACTTGACCATTGGCTCGAGGGTGAGCCAGCGATACGTATTTTACTTTTGTTCCTAAGTCTTCGCAAAATCCCAAAATTCACCACCTGTGAATGTGGATCCCAAATCTGTTATAATGGTGTTGAGTACGCCGAAACGATGTACGACGTCTGTTAGGAATTCGACAAAATTTGAGCATTTGCCTTGACTAAGGGCTTATATTCTATCCATTTTGAAAATTTGTCTATAAGTACATAGACAAATTGATAGCCGCCCGGGGCTTTTTGAATGGTCCTATCATATCTAGTCCCCAGCATGAAAAGGGCCATGCGGGCCGGTATTGTTTGAAGCTCATGTGCGGGGACATGAATTTGTTTAGCGAAGAATTGGCAACCTTTACAATCTTTGAACTAGTTTCTTAGCATCGGCTAGTGCGGTTGGCCGGTAAAAACCCGCTCGGAATACCTTTCCGACCGGTGTTTTGATCTTTGCATGATTTCCACACATCCCTTCATGAATACGTAGTAGTAGTTCTGCTCCTTCTTGAAAGAAATGCATTTTTGCAAGACTTCGGCGCTTGCATTTTTGCGCATAAGTTGCCCATCGACTAGGACATAATGTTTACTTTGCGTCTTATGAGGCGCCGTTTTTTTGTTTTATCGTCGGTGTGTCCTTGTCAATGAGATCCGAATAAAGGGAATTCTCCAGTCCGGCTTTGTCTCCTTTGTTTGTTCCAAAGGTTCCACGATGGTATTTGCTCGTTACATCCTTTGTAGTTGAGGGATCTTGTCGCTTTCTTTTCTTTGGATAAATAACTTTGGAGTTATCTATAGATTTTTTGCTGATCTTATTCTGGAGCACTTATTCGAAAGGTCTTGGTCGGATTAAAAGAATGATCTTTTGTTCTTCTTTGGTCGGAGGTGGGCAATGAGTATGCTTTCTTGAATATTATCTTTTTGGTTTTGCTTGTCGATGGATCTGTTTCTTTTTGTGGTGGTTCTGTGCTACCTCTGTGTGACGAAGGTAATAGTAGATCTTGAACAAATACGTCGGGTGGCATTTTTGCTCTATCGGATCCCAATTTAGATAATTGGTCCGCAAGTTTGTTCTTTTCTCTTGGTATATAGGTGAATTCCAAGCCATAGAATTTATTTTCTAGCTTCCTTATCTCTGCTACGTATGCCTCCATTTTTTCATTAGTGCAGTCCCATTCTTTGTTGATTTGCTGGACAACTAAATTAGAGTCTCCAAAGACGAGGAGCCTTTTTATACCCAATTCTATGGCTATCTTGAGGCCGTGAAGTGCAGCTTCGTATTCGGCCGCGTTATTTGAAGCTTTGAAATGGATACGCGGCACATATCTTAGGGTATCACCGCTTGGAGCTTTGAACACGGCGCTTGCTCCGCTCCTTTATTTTAAGGGAGCCATCGAAGAACATTTCCCATCGTTCGGCTTCGTTTTGAAATGGTGGTAGAGACATGTCCGTCCATTCTACTAGGAAATCAACCAAGGCTTGGGATTTGATGGTTGTACGGCTTTGAAATTTTAGGGTGTATGGGGTGAGCTCTATTGCCCATTTGACGATCCGACCCTTGGCGTCTTTATTGCGAAGAATGTCACCAACGGCATGTTCTGTTACTATTGTGATCGGATATGTGTCAAAGTAGTGTAGCGGCTTTCGTTTCGTTATTAGGATCCGTACAAAAGTTTTTGTACGTGTGGGTATCTGTTTCGAGTCGTTTAATACTTGATGTAGTAGACTGGTCTTTGTACGCCATATGTATGTCCCTCTTCTTATCTTTCGACGACTATTCTTGTCTTGACCACTCGATCGGTAGCCGCAATGTATAGCAATAATTCTTCGTCATCTTTAGGTGCTTAGTGCTTGGTGGCGATGTTAAATATGTCTTGAGTTCGAAGAAGGCTTTGTCTGCTTCGCTTGTCCATTCAAATTTTTGCTTGGCCTTTAATAGTTTGAAAAAGGGAGGCCTTTTCGCCAAGTCTTGATATGAAGCGGCTTAAAGCCGCCATGCATCCATAAGTTTCGGATATCTTTTATACCTTTGGGTTGCGTCATTTTTAAAACCGCATTAACTTTTTTGGGGTTTGGTTTAATGCCGTCTTGGCTAACTACGTTGCCGAGTAGTATCCCCGATGGTACTCCGAATATGCATTTACGTAGGTTTAATTTCCACTTTGAAATTTGTTTAAAGCGACGAAGGTTCGCTCTAGGTTGAAACTAAGGATCCGCTCTCCTTTGTTTTTACGACTACGTCGTCTACGTATGCTTCGACCAGTGGTCGGAAATTTCTTTTTGGAGACACTCTTGGATAGCGTTGGTATGTTGCACCGGCATTTTTGAGGCCAAACGACATGGTCGTATAGCGGATGCGCCGAAAGGCGTGATGAATGATGTTTTTATTTGATCGTGAGTTGCTAGGGCTATTTGGTGATACCCGAATAGCAATCTAAAAAGAACAACGGATTCGCGGCACTTCGGTTGAGTCAACTACTTCGTCGATGCGAGGTAGTTTGAAGGGGTCTTTAGGGCAGTGTTTGTTGAGATCGGTATAATCAACACACATTCTCCATTCGCCATTTTTCTTTTGTACAAGAACTGGATTGGATAGCCAGTCAGGATGATACACTTCTTTTATAAAACCAGCTGCTAATAGCTTTAACACTTCTACCCTAATCACCTCCTTCCTGTCGCGAGCAAACCGTCGTAATCTTTGTTTGATTGGTTTGGCGGTTTCTGAGACATTAAGGAAGTGCTCGGCCTTTTCCCTTGGGACGCCTGGCATGTCTGCTGGTTTCCAAGCAAATATGCTTATGTTGTCCCGTAGGAATTGGACGAGCGCGTCTTCCTATTTATCGCCTAAATTGGCTCCTATAAGAGCAGTTTTCTCCTTATCTCCGGGGATGAGCTCGATCTTCTTTGTGTCATTGCTTTTGTTGGTGACCTTTTTGACTGTTTGATTGGGATCGAAGGTCGGCTTTCGGTCTCTGTTTGCTTCAAAGCATGTTTGTTCCATATGGGCTTTGAGGTCCGCTGACCTTCAGCCTGCTTGCAGCGTTTGTTTAATCGTGAGCCATAAGCACATTGCCTCGAGAGAAAGAATGCCCTTTGATGTTGGCATTTTCAACACTAGATATCCGTAGTGAGGGACAAACCATGAACCTTGCGATCCCCGGTCGACCGAGTATGGCGTGGTAAACGCCTTGAAGTCGGCTACAATGAAGCCGACGTAGTCTTTTACGAAGTGTTGTCTTGTTCCGAACCGAACGGGTAGAGTTATTTTTCCCAATGGCATTGAAGGTTTGCCTAGGCATGACTCCCGAATGGTGAGTCGTAAGGTTCGAGATCTTCGATCTTTAAACCTAGCTCGCGAAACGCTTGTAGGAATAGAATGTTTAAAGCACGCCGCCATCTATGAGTACTCTTTCCATACGTATGTGATTAACGACCGGGTCGAGTACCAAAGGGAAACGCCCGGCATCTCGGTATATTTGCCCACATGTCGGCTCGTTAAAGGTTACTTGGTTGTTCCGACCAGCCGGAGCTTTAATGTTCGTATTTGGTCCATCGGACTTAGCGATTGCCATGATCCTCCTTTTTAGTAACTTTTTGTCCCGCGAGTTTTCGAGACCAACTTTGCCGCCAAAAATCATAGCCGACAAGTGTTTGGTGGGCTCGTTGAACCGATGCCGAGGATCTTTGTCGCCGTCTTCTTCTTCTTCCTCGGCCTTGTCCTTACATTTCGGGCCGTTTCTCCTTACTTTGTTTTATTAATCTGTTTCTTGGCGGCTGCCCTGCAAGATTGCTTGTGAATCCGCGACACTTCGCCCATGGTATGCCCTTTTCCCGGGTGTTTAGGCAGTCTTGGCCTAGAATTTTCTCATATTCTGGATCGAAGTCTCGCTTCTTTTCTCTCGCTAGGTGGTACCGAATGGACGCGTTGATCTCGTGTCTGCTATAATTGTTTTGTATGCGATTGTCGCGTCGTCGTTTATTGCGACGGTTATTGTCACGTCATCGTTTCGCGCATGTCTTTGCGTTGAAAATCTCTTTCTCGTCATCGTTTCTTCGAAGTTTCGTATCCTTGTCCGGTTTCGGGTAATTGTTGCATGGCATCGTCAACGCGAGCGAATTCACGGGCTATTCGAACATCTCGTCGGTTGTAGTGGGTTGTCTTCTCAAAAGTTCTTTTCGTAGATCAATATTTCCGGGTTGTCGTAATCCCCGTACGAAAAGGGACACGACTTCGACTGATATGTCCGGAATTGTTGTCCGAACTTCGAGAAGCGTCGTATGTAGTGACGTAGTGGTTCATTCGGATAATCGACGATTTTTGCTAGATCGTACTTAGTGCCAGGTTGCTTTGGCATGTTATTCTGTAGTTCTCGATGAAGAGATGTCGCAGTTGAGGCCACCGTGAATCGACCCTCTCGTTGTCGTAATAACCAATTATTCGGCCCACGTCGAGTACGATAGGGAGGTAATTGGCCATGACGTGTTCATCCCCTCCGCTGCTCGTACGGCTACTTCGTATAAGAGGATCCAATGCTGGGTCGACCTTGCCATCGTACGTTTTGATGTCGGTATCCCGAAACTTTTGGGCCGGACTACCTCTCGCAGGTAGCCGAATAAGGCTTTGGCCCCGAGGCATCCATGCGAGCTCGGTATCGGTCGGTTGTTGATGACTCTCGGAGGTCATTGTCGTCATATTGTTCATCATGATGGTGATTGAAGGGTTGACCATAATCTCGTTGTCTCTCGTGGTTGATCTGTCTTCTATCATTGTGTCTCTGGTGAAATCTGTTGTGAGGAAAATTCCCACAACTCTCTCCATCGTCTTTGTAGTTGTGGTTGTTAGCACCTCCCTCTCTAGAGTCCGGGATTTGATTCTTGAAGAAACTACGCGGCCGGTGGCTTCGAGAGATGCGGGGCGCGCTTGTTCTCTCATATGGTTCACTTGAGCTTTAGCGGCTACTAGAAAATCAATTGCTTCCTCAATTTGGGGAGTTTGAGGAATATTGGCCGTCTTGAGGCGGTCAATAGCAACCGCGATTAGCACTTGGGGTTGTGTGAACTTGTCTTTCGTTTACAAGGTCAAAATCATCGCGAGGTTTCGCCGAAAACCCTGCGTCGTCCGACCATACGATCTTGGTCGGCATTTACTGGATTGCGGCTTCGTTTTGTCTCCGTTGTTCCCGGGCTGCGTTTCGACCCTCTCGCCACGTTGCCTTTGTTCGTCGGTTTCTCCATTGATGGTGACCTCGTTGTCACTAACATGACATACTTGCGTTCCTAAGGGGAGGAAAGATGGGAATTGCTGTAATTCTTGAACGGATTTGGCCGGTTATGGATTTCGACTGAATTTCCTCATGTTCCTCTGGTCGGAACACGGTAAGTTGTAGATGCGGAGTAGTGTCGATACGCTTGGTGCTGTTATTTGCGGATTGTACCTCTTCTTCGTTGTCGGAGTAGACCATCGTATGGGCGGATCCCGAGAGTTCTAAGATATTGTAGTAATCGTCGAGTCTGGGCGTGTCTGGAGTAACGTCACGTGTTTTCTCTGGAGATTGGTCGTCCGTGACTTCTTCGAGGCCACATGGTTGACGATATGTCCTGCGGGTGCGTCGAAGGCGTAGCCGATCATATCTGGACGCGGATCAGGGATTCGGTTGTAGCCTTTGAGGTAATCTGCTAAAAGTTGGTGGTGAATAGGTCGGCGGTGTTTGGCAACCCGTACGGAACGGTGATACAACCCTTGGATCTAGGATCTTGTGATCCGATGATTTTTGTTGGGCGTTTCTTGGCACTCGGCCTCTGTTGAAGGATAGTAGGTGATTCTTGCTTTGATTCAATCTGGATAGATCCAACCGAGAAAAAACTCCATGAGCCTATCCTGTTGATCATGAGTTGCTTCAACAGATCGGCCCAATTTTCGTCTGGGTGGTTGATTCTTTGCCTGGAAGAAAAGGCCGGAGTTCGATAACTCGAGCTTTGATGATGATGCCTCGTACCGAGGAGGCAAAGGATTTGTGCCTTCATTGCTTTGTGGAGCTAGGATCGAGGCGGACTCTCGATGTATGAGGTGTCCGGAGCGGTTGTCCGATCATCGTCCCAATGGTGAAGGTGAGGCCGGCTTCGAAAGTCATGGAAGCCGGAAGGAAACCATCTTGATCGACGTGAAATCTCGGTGCGCACCCCTACCTGGGCGCGCCACTTTGTCGACGAAATATCGGCGATAGTCCGACCCGAGGGGTATGCCCCGACCGGTAATGGATTGGCGGAAGGCGCACGAGATTGCGAGCAAGACGTAAAAGGGGAGCAATCACACGAGGTTTACCCGGGTTCAAAGCCGCAAGGATGCGTAAAACCCTAGTCCCGCTCTCTGTTTCGATTATGATGTGGATGTATGAGTTCGTGCGTTATGCCGATTCTCTCCTCGGCACGGGGTCCTTGCTCTCCTTATATATCGCGGGAGCAAGGTTACAAGTCGGAACTAGCCTATCTCGGTACTAAGTTTATATACTTTACAAGTCTAAACTTTCCTATCTCGGCTAGGTCTTGTCCTTCTTGTCGGTTTCGAATCTCGGCCTGTTTTAGGCCGTCCAGGCCAAGCCGATCGGTCTTGAAGCTTGATGGGCCGGCCCGGTGATAGCGTGTCGGCCCAAACTAGGCCGTGAGGGTATATGGAGTTTATACCTCCACACCAAATAAGCCCCCGATTTATAGAAGAGCTCGGAGGAATCAAGAAGGCAACCGATGAGATCGTGGGTAATCAAACCCCCGCGGCCCTCTCGTTCCCGAGAGCACGGCGACAAAACCGCTCCACTAAAGCAATATGCATTTATACGTTTCCCCGCCTCGGAACCCCCGCACGCTCGCCGACTCGTCATCGAGGAAGGTGGAACGATTGTGCCACCGACACAAAGGACCCACCACGCCGGGAAGCATTGACTTGACCGGGACCAAAATTGTACCCGGATTTGACGTGACATCCCGGCCGCCGATGCACGGTTGCATTAGCAAGCGAATATTTTTTTTTCGCCCCGCACGTGATCATGACGCGACACGACGGTTGAAAGATAAGTATCTCACATCCTTAATAAATTTTTTATTCATCCTCTCCATTTCAAAAGACCACACTTTAGAAAAACCGGTTTTCACAAATTTCTTACCTCAAACACGAAGCAAACCAGGAATGCATCGTCTCGGGTCCCACTCGCTACGTGTTAACAAGCATCACGCTCAAACAACACGAGTGATCCAGCGGTCGCTCCCAAAGGAAAAGGGCTCCAAACATTCCCGGCACCGTCTTGTTTGTTTAGGATCATCTAATCCCTAAGGACTGGCCTGGCTCTTGAATGAGAAAGAGAAGAGTGCTTTGCTCGGCAATTTTTTCTTCCAAACTTGCAATAAGCATGACTTACCCTTCGCATAACAGAATTTTACACACCATATCACTATTCTTTCGGAACAAAGGCATGATCAAAGCCCGCCACGGGAAGACGGTGGTTCACAAGCAAAATACGATAAGTGCTCTATTAACCTAACATACATGCCTTCACCGATCTTTTTTCACAAAAGATTTCTTTACACGAACTACTTCAAAGTACGTTCGAAAAACTCTTTACAAAGTTAAAAACACCTTTTTTCTTTGTATCAAATGGCCAAGTACGTCACCCCTCCAACGAAAAACAATCGGCGTGCACCTGTCTCGATCAACCCCGCTACGTGTTCACGGCTCCAACGCTATACAACACGAGAGGTGTCGGCGTCGCCTCCAATGGAAATAGGGCCCTAAGTGATTCGGCAAACGCGCTATTCACTATAGGTCACCTACACACTGCGGACCGATTAACTCTAAGGAGAGGCGATTACTAAAAACCATTCTCAAACAACACATCTTGATACAACTCTATGTCATAGATTATATCAAATCACATCAAATCAAACATTCACTCATACCAAATTTTCCCTTTGCAGCAACAACTCGAAGAACTGATTCACAAGTTACGAGATAGCATCGGTATAGCATCCATATTTCAACCCACACAATCCGACAATGAGCTGGATTTTTTGCCAATGATACCGGTTATTCGGCACACAAATAGCTAAGCTATTTCATGGGTTTAGATTCAAAACCATGGTCTCACACCACGCTGGGACCGAGTTAAGTAGCAAAGCCGCCTTAACTTAATCATGACAAAGTCATGGCATGGTTCAAACCGACCCCCAAATGAAATTTGGCACCGCCCGGTCTCACTCAAAGAGTGGTCGGAAACACATAAAGCACGATATAATTGTCTTCTTTTTAGACCACGACATAACGTGTTCCACCTCATCTCGGGCTCGGGGACTACGTGGGCCCGTCACCCGAGAGGTGACATGGGCTAGATCCTTCTTTTAGAGCTTGCCGCAACATATACTATCTTACGGCAACCTCGGGGACTACGTGGGCCCACGTCATTTGCATGACTCGGCTGAATCTTTCTCTTTACAAAGAAGTTTAGTTCAAAACTAAGCTAAGGCAACAACCAATCACGACAGATAACATGTGATGGCGGGCATCACATACTAACGTGGGCCCACGTCTCCATTTGGGACCCTTTTCAAAATTCTTTTTTCTTTTCGGGGAGCATCATAGATCTTTCGGTCAAAACCGAAAACGTCAACCAAGTGTAAGCAAAGTGTGGTCGGAAGCATTAGACGGTCCTCCACCCTGCTCGGACCACATGTCGAACGTGTGTCCGGCCACCCTTTCTCACTCAATCAAGCAAGACGGTGTTTTTTCCCTCAAAGATCCATGATGCTCGGGGACTAGCCGTGGAGGTATAAACTCCATATACCCTCACGGCCTAGTTTGGGCCGACACGCTATCACCAGCCGGCCCATCAAGATTCAAGACCAATCGGCTCGGCTGGTGGACGGCCCTAAAACAGGCAAGATTCCCGAAGACCGACAAGAAGGACAAGACCTAGGCGAGATAGGAAAGTTTAGACTTGTAAAGTATGTAAACTTAGTACCGGATAGGCTAGTTTCGACTTGTAACCTTGCTCCCGTGATATATAAGGAGAGCAAGGACCCCCATGCCAGGGACGAATCGGCATAACGCACGTACTCATACATCCACATCATAATCGAAACAGAGAGCAGGACTAGGGTTTTACGCATCTTTGCGGCCTGAACCTGGGTAAACCTCGTGTGATTGCTCCCTGTTTACGTCTTGCTCGCAATCTCGTGCGCCTTCCACCAATCCATTACCGGTCAGGGCATACCCCTGGTCGGACTATCGCCGATATTTCGTCGACACCTCGTTATGTTGCACTCCTCGTTATGTTGCACCCTCGTCTTCTTATTTCTTCTCTTTTTCTTTCACATTGTGTTGCCCCCAACGCCACCACCTTAGTTGTAGGCTTGTAGCCCTGCTTGCTAACAACTTCACCACCAATGTCCCACCATCATCGCCACAACGCTATCCTTCCCTAGCATTGTGGTTAGTTGTCGCCGCCGCCTACCCTGCCCATCAAATATCCGAGCACTACCTACTCGTGTGGTGCCCCTGCCGCCTTGTTCATCAAATCACCTCCACTGCAAGCCTCATTGTGTTTTAAGGTAGTTGAGTATGGAGATTTTCCTAGGAACCCATAAATCCATAACTATAATAGTTGGGAAGGAGAAGAAGAACAAGAAGACACGCAGGAGGAGGAAGACAAATGAGAGCAGGAAGCAAGTGCAAACGGTCCAATTGTGCGTTGATATGTGTTGCTATGCTTTCGCTTGTGGTTGCAACTCACACACACTGTATAGAGATTTTCTTAAATAAACACTTGTCGTTAATCTTTTATGATGATAAATAAGCACATTTATTACTCGTCAAATTAGATAGGTATGGTACAAAACAAAAGATAACAGGGTTAATTTTCTTTTTGGTGTCTCTTCTACTCTTCTAGTGTGCAACATCTTGTATCGCCTCCTCTCTTCGCCACCATCATCTCTCACTCTCAAGTGTCATTACTACCATAGCATCTATTACTATTTTTCATCCTCCATACCTAACATTCCAGTGCCTTGTCCTCATAATACAACCATTACATGTCTACCTAGCGACTACCTATGACGATAACGCAGGGTAAGGGGAGGTTCAACCCCAACCAAGAGAAAACACCTTCAATTCATCCATGCCATCCACGCCATTAGGCAACAGCAAACTATGCACCCTCTTCGCCCCTTTTATGTCGTATATCATCCCCTCCTCTTATCCTCCCTCTTATCCTTTCTACCTATATCGCAAAAAAATTACATGGAGATACAAGTTCGAGTGGCCAAGGATCATCATGGTTGGGCTTCGAGTGGAAAGGAGAAGAGGAGGCCCCAGTTAGCCCCATAAGTCTTGAGTCTTGATCCTTTTCATAGGAAAAGAAGGTTATTTATTTATTTATTTATTTATTTATTTATGAATTACACTCATACTGTATATACGAACACACGCATGTACCCTACTTTTATAAGCACTTCCAGATATTAAACTACTCTTATAAGCACTTGCAGAGATTAAACTAACAATAGATATGGAGGCCGACAAAATAACCAGATGAGCATGTTGCTTACTAAAAAAACAACGCCACCAAAACTCGGGGTTGCGCGTGTTATCGACTGCATTTAATTTGTTTCAGGCAGGCAGTTGATGCGATTATTATTAGTGCAGTAGCGATCATTAGCTCTGTCAGATTGGGGCACGGTACTTGTATATAGTTTCGTCTTTAGTTTGATTAAACCGACGTCTGAATGATTAAAAATCAGTTGCGCTTGTCAGGTGCACACATGTATTCATCGGTGCTTCTCAAAGGACTACTCCACCCACAATGCAAAGCAACAGCCACAGTAGTAGTACATCGATGGCCGGATATATCGGTATTGGCATCAGCGTCAGTCAAGTGCCGGAGGCGATCGAGCAAGTGAGACAACAGCAAGTCAGCAACATGGAGTATCCTCTCCTCACTGCAGAACCCAATGCAACGCAACCCATCATGATGGTTCATCCAGTCCGTGAGGATGAATGAGGTGAGATCACTGTAAAAAAAACTGCCACTTGGATTCCTGATTCTCTTGTCCGATGGATGGCGCAGCAGCAGCTGAACCAACCAAACCACTCTGCTTGGTTGGTTCTGGTTCTGTCAAGTCTGAATGCAATGCAATGCAGTCTGAAAAGAGCAACATGTACTAGTAAGTATGTCTGTCTGTCTGAAGGGATGGGATTGGTATGGTGGTTAACTACAGACATGCAGACGAACAGGACAGGCACTCTTTTCGGCATGCGGCATCTGCACAAGGATCCCTGGCATTGACACGCTATGATATGGTATATGATTTGATGGATGCTGCTAATAATGTTCAACGTACTAGCTGATGTTCTGCGACACTTTGAATTAACTGATGTTCTTTATGACTGCTCCGTATACTACCAGATAACAACTTCAATTGATGGTGAACAACAACATCAGAGTGGTTCTTTGAGCTGCTAGGGCGGGGAGTACTCCAGTAGAGTGGTGGTATGAACTTGAATGCTGGCATGTTTGGAAAGAAGTAAGCACGTGATTCGTTTGGCCGGCGCATGGATGGCATAGAAAGGCCGGATTGGGATGATGAGAAATGAGAGCACACGCATGGCCGCATGGGGCCTCCTCCTCACCTTTTTTCGCCTTTTCCTCTGCTGCCGTGTGCAACGAGACGAGAGAACGCCAAAAGAGACAAGAGGGACCAAAGGAGCTCTCTCTCTCTGTCTCTATACACAGGCCTGGTAGTGGTAGTAGTGTGTGTAGTAGTACACTAGTACCCTACCAACAAACAGGGAAAAAGAAAGCAGGCTCTCTTTTGCCAAAAGCCCAAAGCAGGCTTGCTCAAGAACATGATCGATCAGCAGCATGCTGCATGCATTTGCATTGGCCTTAAGCCATCTCTCAAAGTCAAGGGGTCCAGAATCAAACAAACCAAACTAATTCACCCTACAACCTTCCACTCCATAATAGTATGAACAAACAAATACTGTATTATTCCCTCATGTTACTTGTCATCATATATAATGCACGCAACGCAAGCACAAAAAAACATAGTACCGCTCAGACACAACAACAAAACACATGTGCTACTGTATGTGCTATGTTCTATTGCTATGCATGTTTCTCTCCACCACCAATGTGTAATGTTATGTTACACTCCTCACTGTATGCAAAAATCAAAATTGTGCCACATCATCTTTTGTACACACATCCGGAGCCAGACCCCTCCGGCCCTCAGCACCCCGGCAACGACTGGGCTGACGTCATGTCAGACAAACTGGCATCTGAATCGCCACAGTGTCTCAGGTAGGACTGCCGCAGGGACTTTGCTGATGATGCACCTGACGCTCCATTCGCCTCCCACTGTGACTGCTGCGGGGGTCGAGTGACCATGGTACACAGGCTTGGACCCGATTCTCCACAGCGCCTTAGGTACGCCCCATGCTGGCTGGAGGTGGAGCCTCCAAGATAGAAGTAGCTTGAAGAACCACACCCGGAATTGGAGATGAAGGATGAACTCACTTGTGGACTGGGTGATCCATACCCTGAATGGGGCGATGGATACCTTATACTGATTGGTGGAGACAAGTGGCTGCCAACCAGGGAGAGGGAGTGCGTCGACGACGACAAATGTGAGATGCGAGGATGGGGAGATGACATATTTGGAAGGTCTGCGATGCTTCTGCTTCTGCTTGCACGGATACCAGGTGAGCTTATGTGAGACCTAAAGGGGCTGGGAGAATTGGGGGTACTAGAAACAGAGTAAGCACGAGAAACCGAGTGTGATGAAGGATGCCGGCTTATTGGCCTTGGAGGGGATGCTGCCACACCCACACTCGACCGGAATGAAGACGGCCGAGAAGGTAACCGAGCAGCAGAAGAAAGTAAGGGGGTAGCCTCTGTGGCAGCAAGTTCTGATGCTCCACTCCTTGCATCTCGCTTGCATACAGGACAGAATGTTCTCCAAGAAGTCAGCCACAAGTCCACACAAGCTGCATGGAACTCTGCAAGGCAATACACACAAGTTATCAGTTTGCTACTTTACACATCCCACTCTTTGCATTACTGGTTTTATACAAGGGTACGCTTCGTTCAGTGCAATGACTTGTCTTTCCCCTCATCAATTAAGCTTACAGTACTCTCAATGCCTAAGGATTAAAAAACAATTATCTTTACCCTCATCAATTAAATTTGCAGTACTCTTGATGCCTAAGGATTAAAATAACTACTACGTAAATACTTGCCTTCCGATCAGTAATAAATAAGTAAAATCTGAAATGTTCTCTACACCAGACACCAGTAATGCAATAAGATTAAGGCGTCTAAATGAATTTGCTATATATACTGTTGTTACATTTTAGCTTTCTGTTTTGATTTGTCTAGTTCTTGTTGGTTTTCATAAAGATCTTGCACCCAAACCCAAACCCTGAAAGATACAGTAGCATGTATGCCAAAAAAAAAGCAGGGTGTTAGAAGTGGAGCAAACATACTGTGACGGCAAGGCAGCACTCTTAGCTTTTCTCCGACATTGTAGTCTTCCAAGCAAATGGCACACATTGACGATGTGCAGTTATCTTCTTGCACTTTTGTAAAAACAAGACTTGGAATAGCTTTAACTAACTGACTGCTCATTCCATGGAATTCTCGATCTTCTGGGACTCTAGGATGGTCCCTCCTTATTCGATGCCTTCTCACAAAGAAACACGTAGCTAGTACAGCAGACATGGCAAGTAGCGATATGAATGAGATTGCCATGATCGACCAGGCCGAGTTTTCAAATGTAGGTAGTATCCACACCTCTACATCCGCATGGCCTGAAAATTTCTTCAACACCTCTCCTGAGGCCTTCGAAACGAAAACAGCATATATATGAATGCCATTTGAGCTTCCAGCCACTGAAACATTTTTATCTAGTTAGACAGATAAGGTAATACAGGATCAATTGCCAATACAATTTAGTGGAATGGAAATGAATCCAGTTATCAGTTAATTTTGTTGTATTATTTGAGCATTATCAGCATAAATATCAATGTCTGACTCATTTTGCAGAGAGCATTTTCTTGTGCACCAATCTTGTCTCTGATTAGTGAATAACTATCTACAGGTAAAAATGGAGAGAGGTGATAGGCATCTATTCGACTTCACAAAGCTATATATAAAGGACATCATGCAGCTACACAAAGTGGCAATAAGAAAAAAAAATGGATAAGGAGCAAGAGCGAGTGACAAGGTAAATTACTTGAAACCAGGACCCCACTATTTTCATTGTCATAGATGATTGCAGCTTTGAATCCAGCATCCTGTGCATTGTTTACTTTCTCATCAAATGCACACCCGCCTCTTATAATTAACGCAAAGGGAGACGGAGTGCCATTGACTGCTTTGATTGTTAATGGGCTGCAGGCATTCAAAGGTTCAGAAGCATAAACTACTCCACTGACTCCAGACCCTTTCACTCCTGAAGCTGCAATCCAACCAAAAAGGTATGTTTAAATCCTTCAGTAAAAAAATGGAAGTGAAAAGGAATAAGCGAGAGCCTAAGAGACAAATGAAGCATGCACAATCATCAGAACCATAAAACCAAGCTTAAAGTTAGTCATAAAACCAAGCTTAAAGTTAGTCAGATAACTGATATAAAACAGCCAGAGAGCATGATAGTAGGAAGATATATAGTGTAGCCAATAATAAGGCCAAACATAACACCTAAATTGATCACATACACAAGGCATGCAAACAAAATGTTTTAAATCAAGTGGCACAGGATGGTAGCAGTTGGTGATCGAACAAAACTAAATGATTGTAAGATGTGCAGGACTTACAAAAGCTTGCCTCAATGTCATCAAAGGACAGGGTCAGATTAGTCCCCATTAGCACGACATTGGCAGCTCCCATCCGAGCCATAAGACAGATCATCACACAAAGAATCAGAAATCTACTCTTCATCTGGCCAGTGTCCAAAGCACTAGAAGAAAATGCAGCTCTTTTTTATTTTTTTGAAGTAGAAGCACAGAACCAACAAAACAGATAGCCAGCTCAATATTCCAAATCTGTGTCTCCGGGTGCAGCTAATGGCTTAGGCCTGCTCGGTACCTGCAGATCACAAAGCAGCAAATCAGGAACCATTCGTTATTCCTTAACTGTATGTGAAAACAGGAAGGAATTGTGAGTAGAAGCTGGAGACGTCTAGCATTTATTTTTTTACGATTTAGTAGAAGGAACTAAAACTATTGCTTCTGTTTTAATTTCCACAATTGGCATGACAAAGAGCCAGTCTTCCAGAAGTAAGTGTGTTCCAGAGAGAGAGAGAGAGAGAGAGAGAGAGGGCTTCCCCGGCTTGGGGTTATGAAACAAGACAAGCACACATCAGCTCATCAATGGTGTTCCCTAGACCCTAGGAAATTGAGTTATGACGAAAGAAGCAATTCACATGGTGAGGTCATGAGCTAGAAAATCTCTAATCGCCAAGAATGTCCTAATGTTAGGACTGAACATTGCTAGATGATGACGAGCAGGGGCGGCGGTACCCAATAATGACAGGATCATCCTACCTTGTTCTTTCTCTATCAATCAAACACTGTTTGTTTGTTCAAAAGAATAAAAATAAAAATAAAAACAAAAGGACCTAGAAAGTATACTCCTACTGAAGGACAACTAGTAGTAGTTGAAAGGAAAGAACGGATCTTTGACAATATTGAGCAGGCAGGCAACGGCGGAGAGGAGAAAGAGAGGTGGGATTGGTGCGGATGCGGACCTGGGGTAGCAGCGGCAATGGGGACGTCGGCTTCCATGTGACGAGGGGGGCTGTGGTGGTGGATGAACCAGGCGGGAGGAGAGGACGCAACGCGATTCGTCGTCGAGGCCTCGCCGACCTGAACCTGGACCTGAACCACTGCCCACTGCCGACCTGAACCTGGACTGGGCAGGGCAGCAGGGGATGTGAGAGAGAGTTGTTGAGGGGGGCAGCCGGCGAGGTCGGCTTGGCGAGGGCGAGGATATCCGTTCCGTTGCGTTGAGCTGCACTGTCATCACCCAAAAAAACTAACTTTTTTTCCCCATGGTTGCAAGTGTCCGTCAGGATATGCTCAAGGTTCTTCTTCATATTTTTTTTTTTTTTGACAACACGGTTCAGTTGAAGTTGAAGTGTGTGTAACTGTGTCAACATCCATTTACAGATTTGCGTCAAAAAAACATCCATTTACAGATGTACTAGTGCTATCATCCAAGATGTTCCTGATTGTGACCACATGATAACATCTATAATAAATACTATGGCCCTGTTTGGATGCCATGGCTAGAGCTAGTTTGGGCTAGTTTGCACCAAATTAGCTCAAAAGTTGCCAAACAGGAGGGTTAGAGCTAATTTTTCGCAACTAGTCTACCCAAAAAACTATCCCTCTCAAGGGGTGATTATTTGGGCTAGTTTGGTGAGGACCATACAAAAAGCTATTTCTCTCTCTTATGTAAATGAGTCAAATGATTGAAAAAGCATATTTATTACTCATCTAACCCTTTCATCCAAACACCTCAAGGGCTAGAGGTAGTTTAAAGATAAAGTTAGAGTTAAAAACTAACTCTAGCTCTAGCCGAGCTAGAGGATCCAAACACGGCCTATGTCGAGTAGCAGTAATGATGGATAGGAGTGTTTTGGTTTCCCAGGGGCGGATCAAATTTTGATGCCCAACCAAAACCAAACCAAAATAGCTTTGGCCGCCCGCAGCAAGCAAGAAGCTGCCTTGCCTTGCCAAGCCATCTAATCTAATCGATGAGATAAGACATGAAATCTGCATGGGCCCAACGCTAATTTGTTGCTTTGTTTCCTGTCTTTGCTTATTAGCCATCTGGTTGGATCGGAGTATAACAACCCACCGCACACAACCTGATGGAATTCAATTCAATCCAATCCACTGAATCATGCATCTTATCTTATCTTATTAATTTTGTATAATATTACATTGCATCAATCTAGATGACACCAATCATTCATCCATTATATAACCCAGAGAAAACAACCCAACACATATAAATAATAATAGATTGGATTGGTAATCATTCATTACATCCACCAAAAACAAAACAAAACAAAAAATCTCTTTCTTTTGCTACCAAGCTGCTACGTACAGCACTCCAAACCTGAATTTGAATTTGACTAGGGTCCATGTTTGCCCCCCGAGAACGCCAACTGAGTTTGCCTCCAGGAAGGCAGCGGCCAAAAGGTCGCCATTTAAAAAAAAAAAATTACAAGAACAAAGTACGCAAACAACAACAGAGAAAGGCGTGTACTGTTACTGTACTTGAAGCAATAATATAATAATTTCATCAATCAACAACAGAATCTATCTACAAGTGCTAGCAGGAGTATTTCCCGGTGGACGAGCTGGAGAGGCGCCTGCTGCTGCCGGACCCGGACCCGGACCTGTGCTTGTAGACGTGGGAGCGCGCCAAGTAGAGGAAGAGCACGAGCTCCACGGCGCTGAGCCCCGCCAGCAGCCAGTAGAAGTAGTCGAGGTGCGCGCGGTTGAGGTTGTCGGCGAACCAGCTGTCCCCGCCCCGCTGCCGGTGACACGGTCGATGACGGAGATGAGCAGGCTGCTGATGAACCCCCCGATGCCCATGACGCTGAGGTAGAGCGCCAGCCCCAGGCTGCGCAGCCCGTCGGGCATCTGGTCGTAGAAGAGCTCCTGCAGGCCCACCACCGCCAGCACGTCCGCCACCCCCATCATGGCGTACTGCGGCACGATCCACGCCCAGCTCATGGGCACCGTCGCCGACGGGTCGTCCACCAGCCCATGCTCCCGCGCCGTCGCAAGCCGCCGCGCCTCCACCAGCGCCGCCACAGCCACGCCCGCCAGCGACGTCGCCATGCCAGCGCCCACGCGCTGCAGCATGCTCAGCCCCGAGGGGTTGCCCGTCGCCCACCGCAGCGCCGGCACCACGGCGCGGTCGTACACGGGCACAAACAGAAGGATGCTCGCGGGGCCCAGCGTCTGCAGCACCGCCGGAGGCAGCTCAAGGTTGAGTCCGACGCGCCGGTCCAGGGTGCGGCCCTGCTTGTTGAACAGCGTCATGATCTGCGCGTACACAACGCCGTACGCCAGGCTCGACGCCCAGATGGGAAGCAGGCGCAGCACGCACCGCGCGTCGTCTGCCTCCTCTTCTTGCCCAGAGTCTGCAGACTGGGAGAGAAGAGGGCCTTTGCCGGACACGACGACGGCGGCCAGGCCTCGTGCGAGGCGTCGGAACGGGGACTTGGTTTCCGGCGTGGGCGCGTAGAGACGGTACGTCGGGGTGCCCAGCAGGAAGACGAGGAATGCGCAGAGCACGATGGCGCAGGGGACGCCGAAGCCGAGCCCCCACCCGACGTACTCCTGGATGTAGCCCACCACGGAGACGGACACGGAGATGCCGATGGCCATGCAGAAGAACCACCAGTTGAAGAGGGAGCCGCGGGAGGCGCGCTCCCCGGCGTGCTCCGCGTCGAACTGGTCCGCCGCGAACGCCAGACCGCACGGCTTGTCGGCGCCCTGCGCGATGGCGATCAGGTACAGGGACACGTAGAAGAAGGCCACCTGCGCCCACCCGGGCTGGCATGACACCTGCGTCCACTCGGAGGTGCTGCCATCCTTCCTGCAGGGCATGTGCGACGGCCGCAGCTCCGGTACCGTCGCCGACAGCGTCAGCATGCCATACCCCTGCCACCATTAACGATGGATTCCATTTTCCATTCCTCTTATTAGTATTGCACGGCCACATGTATAGTACTGTAATAATAATCATTAATTACTTCCAACTAATTAACATGCTTCTCAAGTCAAGTACTAGTAGTGGTATCACTGCTGACATTACAATGTGCAATCTAGAGTAGAATGGCACGTTCCAATAGGCAATGCAGTTGTTCAGGAATCAGGATGTGTCCACTTCTCACGAGAAATGCAAGTCTCAGACAGATTATGGGAATTACTAGTTTTGAGCCTTTTTTTTTTACAACTTACTAGTTTTGAGCCTTGGAGGTCTGTCTAACCGCAGTTGCAACTCAAAATTTCCCAAGATTGATCAAACTATGGCAAGCATAAGTCCACAGACCGTAAGTCAGATGGAGAGCTCCAAGGTTGGAATTACTAGTTTTGAGCCTTGGAGGTCTGTCTAACCAGAGTTGCAACTCAAAATTTCCCAAGATTGATCAAACTATGCGACGCACAAGTCCACAGACCCTACTACGTCAGATGCAGAGCAGCAGAGTTCCAAGGCGTAGGTTGGAACCTAGAATAGGATGTGAAAGAAATTGACAAAGACTTTTTTTTTTTTGAAGTAACAAAGCATAACACGGTGAGAGGGGTCCTATGACTACGAGATGAGCGTCTGCGATCACAAGAGAATCTGTTTTCCTGACAGTGCACGTGAGGTAGGGCAAAGGTAGTGACGAATGAATGAATGGATGGAAGTGGCTATCTTATCTAGAAATGGCTAGAGATAAATATAACACTGAAGAAATGTATAAATATAACACTGAAGAAATGTCCTGGCTCGTTCTGGGAGCAACAGTTAACATGCATGCATGTTTCGATTCCATTCCACTAGCAGGACAAGCAGAGGAACTGGTCCGTGTGGTTTGGTGGATGGATGAGGATGGCAGAACGTGGCAACAACGACGGCGGGACAAGTTGGCAACCCACGCAAACCAGCGTGGATTACAGAGAATTTATTTATTTATTTATTTATTTATGTAATCAATCAAAAAGTTGCAGCACAGTTTGTGGTGTATAGAGTAAGGTGTGGCGGCAGACTGGGCCTGGCATGCGATGCGGGTGATTTTTCCTTATCTTTTTAAACTGATGAGTGAAATAGATACTAGACGACAGGGTAAAAAAACGGAGGAAAAAAAGGAAAAAACAAAGGAAGATATTGACCGAGCCCTTTCACTTCTTTGTTTACATATAGTGCACGTGCGTGCTTAGCTATCTCTTTCATTGATATAGAAAAAAAGTAGAAGAAGATGAAGAAGGGGGAAAAAAAGAGTTGACTGATTCACGGATCGGGTGCAGCAGGATCATCATCATCATTCCTTAATTAATTGGGGGCATTAGTAGAAACCAAAAGAAAAAACAAGAGATTACCAACCAGGACATAGAGTGTGCAGGCGACGATGACGGATCTGTATCGCCCCAGGTAGGCGTCGGCGAGGAAGGCGCCGAGCAAGGGCATGAGGCAGGCGGTGCCCGACCAGGCGTTGACGGAGGCGGCGGCGGAGGCGTTGGACTGCCCCAGCGGGCCCGTCAGGTACGTGATGAGGTTCGCCGAGATGCCGAAGTAGGCGAAGCTCCCGGCGATCTCAACGCCTGCCATTAGAATCGCCGATTGGAAGAAATACGTAGTACATACTCTAGCTGCATGCTTATGGTACCGTACGTACCCACGACGAAGAGCGCGGATCTCCATCCCCCGGAGCTCCCGCGCTGCACGGCCCGCCCAAGGTAGTCCGACACGCCGGAGAGAGAGGACGACGACTCGGAGTCCTGCTCCTGCTTGTTGGACCTGGACGGCGGGAGGAGGGGATCGGCCAGGATGGTGTCGGCGCCGCCGCTGGGGTCCATGGCCACCCCCGCCGCCCGGCTGCCACTTGCCTACTCTGCTCGGCCTCGGCGCGCCGCCTAAACGCCCTTCCCTTCCCTCCTGCTCTGTCTGTGCCTGTGGTTGCTGCCTTTGCTTTCTGCTTTCTGTCAATCAATAATAATGACAAACGATTCTTGTGTGTGGTACTTGTGGACTTGTGGTGGTCGTCGTCTACCTCCCTCCATCCCCCCGACTCCCTCCTCCATACATACAGTACATGCTTGCTTGCCTGGTGTTGCCAGCCCCTCCCACGTTTCAATTTTATTATTCCATTTTTTTACTTAGCCACCACCCAATCAAATCAAATCAGTCAGTGGCGATCGAATCAGAACATCAGCAAACACTGTAGCGTAAGTATAATACAAGCTGTAGCCCGACACGACAGGATCCGCTGGCTTTTCCGTCCAAAAATCTTTTTGGGAATTCGGTGCTCCTGTCCTGCATACTACTTTTCATTCAAAACGATGTGAACGTCACAGCTCCAGGCCTTTTGTGTTTGCTTTTTTTTTTTTTTGGCAGGCCCATCGTTTTTTTTTTTTTTTTTGCTTTGCTTCATGAACCATCCAACAAAGCATAGGTCCATGTAATGCGACCCAATATGCATCATACATGGGCCAGTAGTTATAAAGCCCATGTATGATGTATGTTGGGCCGACACTCGCTCTTCTCTTCTCTCTTTGCAATCTCTCAGCTCTGTTTTCTCTTTTTTGTTGTTGACATTGACAAAATGCCATAATATGTCATCTGAATGCAATGCGGCCACCTGCAATAATCCTCTCGGGCTGACTACTACCCAATCAGCATTCAGCAGTCCCATTCCCATCACCGAGCCGCCGCTTCCTCGTGAGCTCATCCAAGTCTCCTAAAAAACAACAAATCGAGAATCTCAAAAAAAAAAAAAAAAAAAACAACAACAACAACAAATCGAGCCGGCAGCGGCCGGTCTCCTCAACTCGACAAGCTGAATCAGGCCGGCCGGTCAGGGGAACGTGTCGCCGACACCGTCGCATATAGAGATTATATTCAGTCGGTAAAATGCTGGCAGGGCCAAAATTAGCAGATCACCAACGTATAGCTCTGTAGACGGGCTGCACACTAGTGACAAGTTACAGGTGCATGAAGCAAAAGATTATATTCAGTTCATGGCAATAACTCGACATCATGCATGTACTTATATAACCATCGTTGTCTTGTCCTGTCAAGACTTTGGCAGCAGGGCTTCTCTTCATCGATCCGATCCTGCCGTACGTGTCCAATTCAGTCCGTTGATGAGTCGGTATCTGCAGGTCAGTGCCAGAAATGGCGGACGCGCAAATCCATCATGCTGCCAATGCAATAATAATCCCATTATGTCTTTGTACCGTACGGTACGGTGTCTGCACAAAGTTTTTTTTTTCTCGAACATGCCATAGGCATGCATCGGTGTCTGCACAAAGTTAGTAGTAATCTTCTTACGAGCTACATATAACATCTTATTACTCCACACACACACAATTATTAGGGGTAGCTAATCGATCTAACGTGCCAAAATGCTTCTTTAATTTGATTATGGAGCTAAAACGCTTTGTACAAAATGTTTAGCAAAACAGTTCGGATCGGAGATTATTTTCAATGCGGAGGATAATTAAACTGGTAGAAGTTGAAAATCATGGCATCAGCTCCTTAGTTGTTTCCACGCATGGTTTCTCTCTTGTTGTGCCATGGCGGTACCAGCTGTGGCTCCATGCTAAAAGGTTATGTCATGCATATATGGTATGACTTAAGTCCTAGTTCTCCTTAGAGCAACTCCAACATCCTCTCTAAATTGCTCTGTAAAATTCGTTTTAGCGTTTTATAGGCAAAAAATGCCTCTAATACCCTCACCATCTCAATCTCCAATTTGGCTCGTCTTCTATTCCCGATTCTCAAAATAAGCAAAGCCTCCCTTGCTCGCCATCCCCATCCTTCCTGCTATTTTTAGCTCACAATCCTCCTCTGTACGGAATGACGGAGCTAATTATACAATTGTTGGAGTACTCTAGCTTTTTAGTGGGCTAGAGAACTGCTAAATAAATTTTTATTTTTTAGAATATTTCTTTGGATAGATTGTTGGAGTTGCTCTAAGGGATAAAGAATTTGTGAATCAGACGCATTAAGCCGGTGCAAATACACCAATTTACACCATCGTCCTTGGTTTAATAATAAAGGGCTAAAAAAATAGTCTTTGCAGTATCAGTTCTCTCAGCGAAACTTTAAGAAATGTGCTAGCACGTGGGACCTTGGGCATGATATATTGGTGAATAAGGTAAAGGGGCTAAAATCCTTACCTCTCCATCACTCTAATTTGTGCACCATTCACTCACTCATCGTGTCTCCATCTGTTGTGTCTATTTAAGGGTTTGTTTGGCTCATATACTTTAATCCAACCCTGATCTATATCGATTGGAAGGAATTAAGATGAAAAATTAGTTTATTTTCAACTTTTTGTTTGGCTCATATACTTTAATCCAACCCCGATCTATATCGATTGGAAGGAATTAAGATGAAAAATTAGTTTATTTTCAACTTTAGTTTCTTATAATAATCCATTAAATTGAAGTATATTATTGGAGTGCACCAAAATTAGTGTCTTTTTGAGCTGCAGCAAAATACTAATTAAATCAAGCCGTACGTGGGAACAGTAGGAGAGGAGAGAAAATGGTGGGAAATAGTGTAAAAAGTGGGGAAGGAGGGATTCGAGCCTTGGTCTACAGAGTTAGAGGGCAAGTTGCTCACCACTGGACACAACTTGAGTTGTTTCAGTACCATTCTTCAATCTATTTGAACCGGATTAAATCAGTGGTTCAACCGATTGGACCAATCAAACCATGAACCGGCGACTCCAGCGGTTCAATGTCCGGTCTGGTCCTGAAAACTATGCTCTACTCTAGCTAAAGGCTGAGCATGGTACCTTTTTTTGATAATGTATACCTGTATTAATTAATAGAAACAAACATGTCCAAATACAAGGACACCGAATAAGAATACGTAGGACATCTGCCCAACCTATATTCTACGAGAAATGAAGCCGGTCGCATCCGCTGCCATGAAGACCGCCGACACCAGCCGACGTCGCCAAACCTGAATCACCAGAAGCCGGAGGAAATCACCTACGTTGAGGTGGACTGCAGCAGACGCTCAATCTCGCGGAGGCGAAGAAATATTTGAGCGTCCATCCGTCAAAATCACAATCCAGATTGGAACGACGAGAGCGGCGCCGACGATGGCATCCGCCGTCGCGGTGAAGCCAAGATCGCTCAATCCCGACCCGTGCTGCCGGCAGATCGAGTTCGATCCACCGCATTCCATCTTGCCGCCACGCCCTCAGCCACCACCGTAGCCTTAACCTAAAACGCAGCACGAGCACCGCCGCTCCGCCACGACGACGAAACAGCAACTGCCGCAGACTCCTACACCGCCTCACAGGCCTCCCATCATCACCGGAGCATGCGACGATGAGGTGGACGATTATTGGGAGGACCTTATTCCACCATGGCTGCGCTGCCACCTCCACCAAGCTCGCGCCACCGGAAACCCTAACCCTAGAAAAGGGACCTAATCTACACCGCCGGTCAAGGTCACGTAGTTCCCCACACATCCGATGCCCCGAGGGCCACCGGAGGTGGATGGGACCGGCGACCTCACCGGCGGGAGCACAAATCACTGGTGACGGCGCCTTGGTGGAGCTCCCCGTGTCCAAATAACATCAACGGCGAGTCACCATCCTTGGAGTACGGTCATTAGGGACGCGTGTAGTTGCCACCCGTCGCTAAATATTAATGATATATGCTAATAATATATATCGGGCGCCAATAAGACCACATTGTAAGGGCAAGCATGCACTAGTGATGGGCATGCACATGTTGATCAGTTAATTATGTGGTCCTCACTTTTATCTGTTTTTCATTTCACGTTGCGCCACTGCATGCATCGTGCAGTGCAAAAAGGTCGATCGCCACACACAAGCTAGCTAGGGTCAGATGGGTATTTAGCCGTGAGATATGAAAACAAATTTAGTTGCTTATAATAACAATTATAAAATCTTCCTCTTCTGAAACACCCGTAAAACATCTCCTTTTTTTTCACCCATTTTAAAAAGCTAAACGCTAGCTGAAAGGTAAACGGATCCAAGGCGCTGCAAAAATGTTGCCTCTTTTATTTGTATTAAAAGTTAAAACTGTTGTGAAACGTCTCTTTATTTTCATCAGTTAGTAGGTACTTGGATGGGCAGACAGAATTACGAGAGTAGGCATATGCGGTGTCGGCGCCATCGAAATATGGTCGTGGTTGCGATGATTTTTTTATATATATATATGATACCGATCGAGCGATCGAGATATGGACGACGGTACCGTGGAGTAGCTAGTGTGTAATGGGTGCTGGACGATCGATTTGTGTTCACGCGTACCGTGTTGAAATTGGGCAATTTGTCCCTTTCACTTCAGCTCCGATATATAGCAACACGTAGGTACGCATACCATGCATATATAATATGTTTATTATTTTAGAGTTCATAATATGTTTATTATTACTACTGAGATTGAGATGATGATGATTTTTCCCTGATGGCTGCTTTACTTTATTATTGTACGTATTTCCATTCAATATATGTGCATTGATCTCGACATATAACGGCCGGGCAGTACATCGATCGTCATTGGCTCATTGCACACATGCATCTTCCTCCAGTCCCAGCTCTCTCGCTCCCCTACTAGCTACTAGCAACGTCTCAGGGGTGAGGTGAGGTCATCTCGATTGACAGATCCATCCCTCATACTGTACCACCGAGCGCGAGAGCTTGGCAAAGGCAAACGTACGCAGTCGTAGAGTCAAGACCTGCAACTGTCAAGGCGATACACAAGATCACTCCATCATTTAACCCTCGGACGGCGACCCCTAAGTAAATCAAGTACTAACACGACGTGCCAGCCTCATATATCACCACACCAAGCAGCTAGCTAGCTAGCAGTCCAGACAAAATACGATCCATCGCCCGGAGCACCTTATTTCCTTCTTTCTGCTTTCCTTTACACATACAGACATTGATAGACGACGACCAACCTCCCAACACAAATTATATCTATATACTCCTCCCTCAGTCCCAAAATAAGGCACACATGCATCGATCTCACTTTAAGATAAATCATACTTTTTCTAAAAAAATATACAATAAACAATAAACAAACAAAACTCTGTTTTTTTTTTGCCAAAGATAAAGCAGTCTTTTTATCCTGACTTAACACGGTTACATGTCCAAAACTGATGGAAGGTTATATACCTAAGGAAATTTTGTTTTGAGGTCACAACGCTAAATTCGAACAAAAAAGGGCCTAATAACGAACATAAGTTTTTTCTAGGACCAAATACCTAATTCTCCCCATCTTCTACTCCATCTAAATAGCTAGGCAAGTATACATACATATATGCACATATATGAATCAATGTCTATCCGTCCTTATATTGTTTCATATATTCCGCTATCATAATTCATATATAAGTATAATAGTATATAAGTATAATAGTGAGGTAGAGCCAATGAAGAAACCACGTATGTACTCTTGCTATACAAACGGAGGGCGAGGGCTCTGAGTGCTACCGTCGGAGGAGAGTTCCACACGAGCAGTAGCAGAACCTTCCATCGCCTTCGGTCTTTCTAACCGTCAGAATGGTTGCTGTAAGCCGTCGAAATTCTCTCCAAAGATTATAAAAAAATTCTTCTTCTTTTTAGATAAAGGATAAAAAATCCGGCCTTTACATCCTTGAATGTACACAACCAATTATTACAAAGTCATGGATCACGAAAAGAAAAAAAAAAGCTAGAGTATTAAACATAGACTAGGAACTAAATGAAACCGGTATAAATGATTCCACCCTCTATTTGAAATCTCTAAAGCAATTATCTCCAATTTCTTGCTGATCATCGAGAGTGCATCCTTGCTTGCTCTTCACACTGTAGCTAAGCCCATAAGCGTAACCAGTACGCTCCCCTGACAATAACCTGCATGATAGAGTTAATTTTCATTTTGTTAAAAATAACATCATTCCAGCATCGCCAGATATCCCAGCAAAAGGCAGCCATCCCAACCCAGATCAAGTTTTTGACTCTCTTATGCTGATTCATGAGCAGTACCAAACATATAGCTGATAGATCTCAGTTGGTTCAAACCAGTAGCAAACAAGATAATCCTTCACATCATTTTTGCACAAGGGCAATCAAGGAATAAGTGTTGGATGGTCTCATTCCTATTGCAGTAAATACATTTTTGGCCCCCTCCCCAGTTTTTCCTTGTGAGGTTGTCTTAGTTAAGATGACACCCCTTTGTAGGAACCAAAGAAAGATTTTAATTTTTAGAGGAATTTTTATCTTCCATATCTTCTTGTGATGAAAATGTGGTTTTTTTTAAAAAAAAAACCAGAGTGATGAAAAGGTGGTTGTGAATCAATGAGGTGAAGATACATTGAGCGAAAAGAAAATAACCCGGATTTGATTAAGCTCCATTTAAAGTAATCTGAACCTTCCACCAATTCAACATTTGATATCTTTGCTACTAGATTAAGTCACTCTATAAGTTTATTATCCACCAAAGCCCTCCTAAAAGAGATGTTAAGAGGGCTTGCGTCCATCACTTTTGATACAGTTGCGTTAGGATCTAAAATAAATTCTTCTTATATGGCTTGTTTTTTTAAACTTGCCTATACGGCCCCAAAATGAAATTATTTTCTTTCTATGGCCTTCTGTTTGGTTTTTTTTGCACTTGATAGTGCTAAATCAAGGGTCCACCACAGGCTCAAGAAGTTATATATTTTAGGGTTTGCTAAGTGGACTGAGTTGGGCCTATACAGGCTTGCCTCAATTAATAGTGGTAGGTCTCTTAAGGGATCTGCCTTTAAAAATGATCCTCATTTTCAAAGATAAACCTCATAAGAGAACCACCTCTTTTATTCTATTTATAGAGACAACAATGTCTCCTTAAATAGACAATTCGTCTCTAAAAAATAGGTTACATTTTTGAGATACTGATGCTATTTTATGGTCTCCTCAACCTCACACGGGTTCAAAAAGCCTATCACTGCTGGATTTTGGAACCGAGAGTGCGTGCGTTACCGATAGTAGTGACATAGGCTTCCATTACCACTACTATAACCAGTAACGATGCACCTTTAGAAAACAAAAGAGAGAGAGAGAGAGAGAGAGAGAGAGAGAGAGAGAGAGAGAAAGGAAAGCACCCATCGGACTACCTCCCGTGGCTTGCTTGGCCTAGCAAGCTCATTGTATTCATCACTGGTGACGTGAGCCCCACGCAGAGAAAGAGGAAGATTCATCGTTGAAAGAGGGGAAGATTCAACATATAGATTCATCACATCACATCACATAGAAAGTGAGAGTGCAAAACATCATACATGATACATTGCATTGATTCATTGCATCACATATGATTCATCAAATCAAAGAGAGGGAGAACATGTCACAAAGAAAGGAAACACAATACGCCATCATCGATTCATCCATACATCGCATCACCGTGTTTGCTGCATCTAGGGACAACGTTGCGCAACAGTTAGCTAAGTAGAGGAGAAGAGAGAAGGGAAGAAGGACAACGTGTTAGCTATATGTTGAGAGGGAGGGAATTGAGACTAAGAAACTGGGCAGGAGGGATATTGAGAGGGAGAGAGAAAATAAGAGAGAGATGAAACACATGATTTAAATTCATAACAAAATTTCAGGTTGAGGGGAGAGGGTGGGCGGTGTTAGGATTAGGAATCATGACTTAAATCATTTACGAGTCGGCAGTGATATATAATTTTATCATCGTCGATCGGCTTTAAATTATCTTGCAGAGGTTGTATGTTCCGTAGCCATGTTAGCGAGTGTATAACAACTGGTACGACTGTGGAGGGTGTTTTTTTTTTTCTGAAAATTACACGGTATAACACAGACGTTCACAACACGTACGCACACTGACCCTATGAACACACGTACGCAAATCCTACCCCTATGAGCAACCTTCGAAGGACTGAGCTGGCAGATCTAAAGATTCCTGAAGTCACCAGTGGTGTCTCGTTGTCTATGGGAACGTTATGCACCACTTAACGTATAACGCCGGTAAATCTTAGAAAAATCTCAAAAAAAAGTACGAGCATCAGAATTTAAAACCTGATGGGTAGCATCAAGACAGTCCTACCATTGGCCCATATACCCATTCACAAGGACGGGCTTATTTGACGCGTTGCACAGTACACGCGTCCGTGGTCCTCGAAGCAAATGCAATCTGCAAATATTTAGGAGACAGAGCGCATGAATTGTACTCTCACTCATTGACAGGTACACGACTGAAAGTACTTACAGTACTACTTATAATAAATGGCACCTTGCTGTCCTAAGTTGTCCGGTGTCTTCATTTGTACGTACTACTCCATACAGAGGAGGATTGAATTTTGGAACGGATCGATCTGATATGTGCACTTTATCCCCTTCATGTCATGCATCTATCCCCTCGTAGCCGTAGGCTGCAAGCAACACCAAAATGCATCTTACAAATTGAATGCAGTATATATCTTTTTCGGCAAAATTTGCTGTAGGACACTGCGAAAAGGGCTAATCGGCCACAACACACCGCAAACGCGACTCTTTGCTGAGTACCATTACAATTTGGGGGTTCTTTGCCACTGGACACCGCACGGAATATTTAATTCATTTTTCAGGTTTGAGAAGAGAGAGGGTGGGGGAAATGACTTTGTTGCCCTTGTCTTCAACCTTTGGCTGTTCTTTTTTATTTCACGGTGACGACTCCGGAGGCGCCGCAACCGAAGAGGAGCTTGGGCGTGCGTCCTCCACCTCCACCTCCGGCCACGCCTAGGCCCGGTGCCGCCTCCAGCCGCCTGCACCTCCCCCGGGTCGCTGCTGCACCCTCCGACGCGGCGAGGAACCAAGAGGGCGGGTTCACCCGTGGGTGCCCACGGACGCAGCTGTAACGAAGACGTGCCGCGAGCTCACGAATCCGCGAATTGGCGGCGACCGCGCTCCACCAGCGAGAAGCCAGGATGCCAACCGCGCCCTGCAGCTTCACCCCGTCTGCGGTACACCGGGCGACCGCCTCCAGCTTCACAGGATGGGAGAGGGATGGAGTTGGGGGACGGGACGCCATGGACTTGGTAGATGCCGGTGTCGAGGAGCTCGCCGTGGTGGGGGATGTCGGGATCCATGGGCGCCCCGGCCAGGATGTTGAGGTTGGCGCCCCGGCCGCGGAGGCACACGCCCATGAGGAGAAAGGATGGGGCGCCGCCTGGGAGCTGGGTGCGCCGGTGGGGATTGGGTGGGGGAGGCCGGTGCTCCACGCCCGCGCGCGCGGCCTCATGGGCCGGCGCCGCCACGACCGCGCCCTCGTGCACCGGACGCCGCCGCGCTGGACTGCTGTGTGAGCTGGGCGTGTGAAGGAGCTGGTCGGAAGAGAGAAGATGACAACGATGTCTTATGGCAAAAATAAACGAACGGCCGAAGGTTGAAGACGAGGGCAACAAAGTCATTTCCCCCACCCTCTCTCTCCCCAAACCTGAAAAATGAATAAAATATTTCGTGCGGTGTCCAGTGGCAAAGAACCCCCAAATTGTAATGGTACTCAGCAACGAGTCGCGTTTGCGGTGTGTTGTAGCCGATTAGCCCTTTTCGTAGTGTCCTACAGCAAATTTTGCCATCTTTTTCTTATGATGAACAGGAGGGTTGTTACTCCTACATACTAGTTTTTTTGAAAAATCTCCTACATACTAGTTACTCCATCCATAACAGGGAGTAGGGACTGAAAGACGAAGCAATGAGCAATAATAGTTAAATAACAAAATATATGCGTTACAAAGAAGATAGATAAATCTGCACACCAAAGATCGATCAAGTCCTCCGTGCTTGCATTTTCTTAGACTTTTTCTACAATTTTTCAATGTTATGCTTTAAGTGATAAGCGACGTTCCCATCGATAACGAGGTGTCAGTGGTGACTTTAGGAATCTTTAGATCTACCGGCTTTGTCCTTCAGAGGTGCTCATAGGGGTAGGATTTCCGTACATATGTTCATATGGGTGAGTATGCGTACGTGTTGAGCGAGCGGTACTGTGTAATCTCAAAAAAAAAAAAAATATAAGCACATACACAAAATGCTATAGCCATAATTTAGTTGCAAGGACGTCTAAGTTTTCTTCTTTGCTTGGTGGATACCAAGGCCGCAAGATGTCTTTGAGAGGATTTGCAGCTTGTAACACTTTGGTTGTTTGTTTCTGGATCGGAAATGAGATTATTTGGTTTACTCTCATATGTTCCATCACATCAAAATAATACTCTTTATAAAAAAAGTAACGACACAATTGCAATTTGAAGTTTTCCAAAACTCGATCGAAAGGGTGACGAGGCGCTAATTAATTGGGATTTGCAAATTCAGGATAGCACAGCAGCTACGAGGGAATATTGGTACCAGAGAAAATGAACATATATCACGTGTACTATATTGCAGTTTACTACGCATGTGTATGTGTGCAGCAGGTGAACAAACATACTACTCATGTTTCATAGCTAAAACATATTCGAACAATGTTTCAGAAAAACTTGATGTTTTTTAGCTCTTGGACAATAAACTACAGGGTCCATTTCAGCTTAAGATGTATTCCTTTTAACGAGGCCCTTAATTATTTCTTAGTTAGCATGGTTCACCTTTAATCAACATAGGGATACATGCATGCATGGTGTTGATCACTAGCTAGTTTGTTCTAGAGAAACTTTAAAACATCATGCTTAGGATCGGGTGACCGATAGATCCCGAGAGGGGTTCCAGCATCTTCCAATAAGCTAATAACAATAATCTCACGCTTCTCTTCTCTCTTAATAACGTACGTCTGTTGTTAAAAAGATGAAAAAAAACAAACTAAATAAAGCCTAAAGGTGATGGCAACTCGATCGAATCCTTCGGTGATCAACAGAGACGAGACGACGATGGACCCACCACCCCAATATATAATGCTTGGTACGGTGGTGGTGGTGATCGCTTCACAGACTTTTCTCCTCCTTCTTAGCCGACCAAACGACCACCGCCCTCTCGCTCTCTTCCTTTCTCTAATTTCTCTCTCTAGCCACCCCACGCGTGCATACCCACTTTCTCCTCTACACATCCTCACTTCATCACTAAAAATACAAATCTAACTTTTTATTTTAAAAAAAAGATGTACAAATCTAACTACTCGACATCGGCATGGTCTCCATACGTATGACAAATTTATTTAACTTATATAAACATATACTCCATTCTTTTGCTTTTTCACATTATATCCAAGTACATAGCACAATCTACATATATAGCAAAGCCAAAATATGTTATAATTTGGAACATAGGAGGTACTATCGTATTTAGCTTTAAGAGTTTCTGTCTCCGTTGTGTGCGTGACTAGTGGCACGTCGATGTAAGAACTCTACTTGTCAATCTTAATGCAATGGTGTGCGCAAATATTTTTGCATATTCGAGAAAAAGAGTTTCTGCCACTGATTTTACGCTTTGGACGACATTAGGAATAGGAATCTTTTCTACATGGGCAGTTTCATTCGATCCTCCAGTAATAATCGGCGATTTCCAACGTACTAGTGTTAGATTATAGATGATTCATTAGTAATGCTGATATATAGAAATGGCTAACTAACCGCCTGTAGAAATTGTCTATATGATCCTTATCATACTAACTATAATGCTATATGTTCAGCTAATGGTTTATGCAGTTGCGGCTTATGATGTTTTGGTGTGAGAAGAAAACATTGTTTAATAAATAAAAAGTAGGGCAAGCAAACTGGGTGCTTCTACTAGGAGTTAGCTAGCCAAAACAGTAGATTGCATTACATGACAAAAAGTTTTAGGAGCAAAGGATGTGATGTGTGCTTCCAATATGATACCTTTTGGAATATATAAATAGGGCCCAGGAGGAGGTAAGCTGCCGCTTGTGTTCCCTACAACTTAATAATTTGTTGTGCCCGCGCGCAGTAAGTAGATTGCCGGCCATCGTCTTAGCTTCTTCTTCTCCACCAGAGACACCGGTCGTCATCCAATGCATCTCGAACTGCAGCAGGAAGCCATTTTCTAGTAGCCTTTGAGAAGACTGCGTGCGTGCGTGCGAGCTAAATTAATCTCCAATCCAACAACCAGCTGCAAGAATCTCAGCGATCGATCGACGAGCCTGCCCCTGCTGCTGCCCCTGTCCGGCCGTCGTCTCATCTCGCGATCTTTATCTCGAACCGCCGCGCCAGCTGCTTGTAGCTGGGCCGCCGCCGTCCACTCTATCTATCTGCGCGGCGGGCGGCGCACAGTTCCGGCCGGTAACCTTCTCATATATATATTTGGTGAGTGTCCCCAGTCCCCACCCCACAAATAATATATGTACTTGATTAAAATTCCCTGCCTGTTTGTTTGGTTTGGTCCATATAATTAAGCTTCTTCAGTTAATTAGTTGGCTTCCAGTATGCATGCATGTAAGAGTATTTGGCTATTGCTCGTTCGTTCGTCCGGTCCTCTCTCCCTGCTGCAGCACCAACTGTGAAAAGAGCTGTATGCCTGCTAGCCACAGCGTACTCTGCGGGCGTTCCATCCGATCCGCCATAGGAGGATCGGAGTACGTACCAGCAGGCCGCTAGCTAGGACGACCCAAACAGCTGCTGCCAGCCATATGGGCGCCTGCTAGCTGCCAGTACGTATATACATAGTACTAGTCTGTCTGACGATGGAACAATTTTACCAAATAAACTTTGACGACTTGACTGCTTAACTAGAAACTGTTACTCACATGTTGTTACCCGGGCCGGCCAGACCAGCTGAATTAATTAATTTGTCCCTGCAACTTGAGACTGAATGCTCTATACCCCTGTGTGTACCCTATCTATTAGTTGGTCTTGGTTTTTCTTTCTAAAACGTATGTGGTACCTGTTTAATTAGGTACTTGTTGTCGTCATCACAGGGTGCAACTAACTAATTCCGTATATATATATATGTACACTAATAAGCTAGTACACGTGATTGATTTTGATGATAGTAAGTCTCAACCTCTCTGTCATCGTGTCTCTAGCTAGCTGCATATACATACATGTAGTACTTGAATTAGTTCCCAATACACACAAGCTATGTTATGTTTCTAGCAGGATTATTAATTGTACCCTAGCTATTTGCAATGCGATCAGTACGTGTAGTTAGCTGGTCGACTCGTCGGTACGTAGCTAGGCTCTGATCAATGTGTGAAGTCGGCCGTCAGAGAGGAGGAACCAACCAATGCCATACCTAGCTACCTAGCTAATCCTGAAGTGCACTCAAAGAAACATGCATATTGCTAGCTGCTGGATACCACTCCGATCCACCTCAAAAGAAAGCTATAGTAGCCGCTTCATCTTCATCCTCACGTACAGACGACTAAACGATAGCAGAAGCGGGTCTTTTTCCACTCCATCTCTAGAGACCGGTCCATCCATGCCTCTTTTTTTTTTTTTTCTCTTTCTCGGCCCGGCCTCTTTTTCTTTCTATTCTATTCTACTAGCTATAGCTACCTACCAGTTACAAAGGATAGATGACATCTATATATCCATGCACCTCTGCAATCAAACCATGATCTATATATCAGCTCAGTACTGTACTTCAATTCTTCATTCTCCTTACACTGATACACTATACATGCTGCATCAATTTATTTGCATAGGTGTCGCCTAGCTTTCGTCGTCTCCACAGGTTGCAATATATATAAACATCAGCTAAGCTAGCAGATGAGCAGGTCGTCCAAAGGCTAAAGTAGCATGCTGTTCTGTTAGGTCTCACTGAGTCACTGAGTGAGGTTGCATCTAATTTCTGAACTATATAGTAGCCTACCAAAGACTGCTGCATCGAGGAACCATCTCTTCATTTGCTTTGTCTCTCGATCAGCAGAACCTACATATCGCGTGACTGTGAACTGCTTGGAAAGCCCAGCCGGCTACCTAGGGTACCTTACCTATCTATAGCCCCGCCTATATATCTATATATCTTTTCTTCATCGTTCGCATTGGTTGGCCACACGCATCTAGTCCTACTCCTACTGTCCTACATATATGATATATGCATACAGTCGTTATACATGGAGCACTGTTGTTCTCCCTAAGCTTCCTCCTTTACTCACTAGAATATATGTATACGCTGCTAGTTTTCAGAGGACAGCAAGGAGCGGATCAAGAAGCAGCTCAAGCCTGCAATAACCCACACATGGATCAGCCGCAGGAGGAGTCTTGTGTTCCCCCAGGCTTCAGGTTCCACCCTACAGAGGAAGAGCTGGTGGGGTACTACCTTGCCAGGAAGGTGGCCTCCCAGAAGATCGACCTCGACATCATCCAGGAGGTCGATCTCTACAGGATAGAGCCATGGGATCTGCAAGGTACGGAGTACATGCATTTTATCTGTTTATTTTCTCTTTTCTTGTACCGGCATCTATGTGTATTGTTCTCCGGCTCCGCTAGCTTTGGCCTCATCATCAATATCTCCATATAAATGTAATGGGCGCAGCCAAGGCTGCTAAACTTTGCTCTTCTTCTTGTAATTAAGCTGGTATCCCCAGCAAAATGGTTCGAACAATTTGCTTTCAATATAAAGCAGGGCCAATGGCTTTTGGTCTAAAATATCTCCATATATATCGGCATATGCATATGCAGAGAGGTGCAGGCAGCACGCCGGCGGTGGGCACGACGAGCAGACAGAGTGGTACTTCTTCAGCTACAAGGACCGCAAGTACCCCAGCGGGACGAGGACGAACCGCGCCACGGCGGCCGGCTTCTGGAAGGCCACCGGTAGGGACAAGCCGGTGCTGTCGTCGTCCACCAGGACCAGCTGGTGCGGCAGCACCGGCGGCAGCAGGGTGATCGGCATGAGAAAGACGCTGGTGTTCTACAAGGGGCGAGCCCCCAACGGCAGGAAGAGCGACTGGATCATGCACGAGTACCGACTCCAGTCCAACGAGCACGCACCCGCGCAGGCAAGAACCAATGAATTTAATTAATTAACTCCATCTCTCGATCGTTTTTATGTATTTAATCATCATGTTTCTCCTTCCTATAAACAATATAAAATTGATCTATCATCAAAGTTCTCAACTGATGGAGCTCTGTTTCACTTTGCGTATCCTCCTAAAGTTATTCCATCAGATATCAGATAGATAGATATATAGATAGTGTGTCAGTAGTTAGTTGTGCACTTTTCGATCCATCGGTCGACCAAAATAAAAAACAAAACAACAAAAAGAGGAACTTCTGAATTGGCACTTTTACATACAAAACGTTCGGACATCTATCTCTGACACTTGTTGTGCGTGCAAGTGTAATGGATCGGACATTGCTCATCTCATCGATGGATGTATCACAGGAGGAAGGTTGGGTGGTGTGCCGCGCATTCCAGAAGCCTATCCCCAATCAGAGGCCCTTCTTCCCCACCAGCTACGCCGGTTACTACGACCACCACCTCTCAACGACGACCACTCGGCTGCGCGTCGACGGCCATTTCCTGGCCGGCTCATCATCAGCGCTGCTACACCTCCCTGCAGTAGCAGGCGCTGTAGGCAGCAGCTTTCCTGCTTCGTCGTTATACTCAGACAACGACGACTTGGAGTCCAAGAAGCATCTGTTCAGTATCCCGCCGCTGGAGAGCCCCACTGCCATAGCCTGCCGTTCTGATGGCGGCGGCGGATACGCTGCAGCTGCACAGGGAGGCAGCTACGATGAACATGAGCTGATGATGATCGGAGGAGGAGAAGAGCAAGCTGTAGCTGCAGCCGCTGCCGGCGCCATCGACTGGAACTTTTTGGACAGCCTGCTGTCCGCGACGTCGCAACTCCATGAGCCGTCGGGATCCTTGTTGCAGTGACGGCAGCTGCAGCATGCATACGCATTCCACCCCTGCACACTACTGTTGATCGAACACACGGAGAACATTATTATTCATTCATGGGCATTCCATATATTAGTTCCATATATACATTATTACTAATAATTCAGATGTGTGTGTTCATATACATACATACTTCATTGTTATGTGTACTTACACATTACAGACTGTTTCACTTACTAGACTTAGTTGGAGCTCGATCATCATCATTCTGTTAGTGTACGTTGTTTGTAGTTTTCTGATGAGCCCCAACAGGAAGTAGCTAGCAGCTAGCTATACACAATTTGTTCTCACCGGCTTATACATATGTAACATATATACGGCTATCTATTATTATACTAGAGGACCGGCGCGCCCTCGCGCGCCCCAGAGGCACGCCTTCGCGCGCGTCAAGGGTACACAATACATTGAAACCTGCAATGCATAATCTGTCATGGAACACAAAAGTTTAAATTTTAAAATTTCAAAATTTAAAATTTTTAAGTGACCTTGAATGGGAAAATACCCAAAATAAATTTTATAGGTCTCAAAATGTCATGAAACTTTGTAGTTGGAAACTTCTTCATTTGAGTTCATCTCGTCATGCTAAACTACGTTTGAATTTCAAAAATTCAGAATTTAAATTTTTTAACCGACCTCGGATGAAAAACAACGAAAATAAAGTTTGTAGATCTCGAAAAGTTATGAAACTTTGTAGCTGGGAACTTTTTCATTCGAGTTCATCTTGTCATGCTAAACAAAGTTCGAATTTGAATAACTCGAAATTTAAATTTTTTAAACGACCTTGAATGGGAAAATACCGGAAATAAAGTTTAAAGATCTCGAGAAGTTATGAAACTTTATAGTTGGCAGCTTTTTCATTTGAGCTCATCTTGTCATGCTAAACTACGTTCGAATTTCTCAAATTTAAAATTCAAATTCCATGAACGACCTCGGATGAAGGAACCCCCAACACAAAAAACGTAGACCTCGAAAAGTTATGAAACTTTGTAGTTGACAACTTCTTAATTTGAGTTGAATTCGGTGGTGGAAGCTAGCAAAATCATCTCCGAGTGACGAGGAGCTGTACGTTTGAATTTGGAAAATTCAAAATTTGAATATTTTAGATGACCTCGGATGAAAGAACACCTAAAATAAAGTCTAAAGACCTCGAAAAGTTATAAAACTTTATAGTTGGCAACCTTTTCATTTGTGTTCGTCTTGTCACGCTAAAGTACGCTTGAATTTCTCAAATTTGAAATTTAAACTTCGTAAGCTACCACGGATGGAGGAACTCCCAACACGAAAAGCGTAGATCTCGAGAAGCTATGAAACTTTGTAGTTGGCAACTTTTTCATTCGAGCCGATTTCGTCGCCGGAAGCTAGCAGAATCAGATATAAGCGGCGAGAAGCTGTAAGAAGCGGATCCTAGCTAGAAGCTGGTACTGTACGGAGCGGCTCCAAACAATCAGGACCGCACGATCGAGGATCGAACGGCCACGGGAATTTGGGCCTACGTGGACGGCTCTTCCTGGAGGGAAGCCCTACGGGCTATGATGTTTTTAGTCTAAAGACCTCAAAAAGTTATGAAACTTTATAGTTGGCAACTTTTTCATTTGAGTTCGTCTTGTCACGCTAAACTACGCTTGAATTTCTCAATTTTGAAATTTAAATTTCGTAAGCTACCTCGGACGGAGGAACTCCCAACACGAAAATTGTAGATCTCGAGAAGCTATGAAACTTTGTAGTTGACAACTTTTTCATTCGAGTCGAATTCGTCGCCGGAAGCTAGCAGAATCAGATACGAGCGGCGAGAAGCTGTAAGAAGCGGATCCTAGGTAGAAGCTGGTACTGTACGGAGCGGCTCCAAACAATCGGACCGCACGATCGAGGATCGGACGGCCACCGGAATTTGGGCCGACGTGGCCGCGTCTCCTGGACGGAAGCCCTACGGGCTATGTAGTTTTTAATTACTTAATCACTGATATGGTATATACCTGTGCATATATATGACGCTTTTTTAATTTCAGACTGCTGAAGCCTTCTCGTGCTATTCTTTTCAAGAAAAAAAAAGGATAAGGCCATTTGAATATAATATTTGATTCACGCGGGATAGATCATAGATAGCTACTTAAATTAGGTAGATGCATTGCATGGGTCGATCGAGTAAAGCGCACACTGATCGAATTGTTGTGTATGCTGATTGGTGAGGCGCAAATTAAGATGGGTCAGTTGACGCCATGGTTAGTTAGGCTACTGAAAACAAAAGCAAATTGACAGGGACTCGCACTATCTCGGTTGCCACACGTACTCATGGTCATGATGGCTCGCCTAGCTTATAGCTGCCCCAACGAACGCACAATCGTATTCTTGGGCGTGTGAATGTGCGACCCTAATAAGCTAGCCCCGGCTTGCGTAGCCCATTCAACTACTGTTTCATCCATCACTCGCAAATCGCAACAAATAATTAAGTTCGTCCAGAGCATCCATGATCCATCGCTATCCACACCTTAACCTATCATATGCCGCGTTTAAGCGAGCAAAATATATACTACTGCTGTGTTCTGTGTTCTATCCATAGGTGGCATACATGTGTGCAATGAATTTCTATGTATTAATTGTAATTAAGCTACTACCTAATAATAATGTGTTCATTTAATGTGACGCGTTTTTTCATACACATCTCTGATACAGGGCTAATAGAGACACAGTTGTAAGCGTCACTAATGTGTTCACGTTAGAGACACAACATAAGTGACACAATACAGGACGATTATTAGTGACACAGTTTTATTAGTGACACAGTTTTATGTGTCTCTTGGAACTTTTCGGATCTCCCTCCCTCATATCTGGGGACAATGGGGGCTGGATATATGATTGTGGTACAAGGAGGCGATGATGACGACGTGCCAGGGCCAGGAGACATTGTCTGTGTACTGGCTGATATGATAGCTAGTAGCGGATTTTTTTTTTCCTGATTATAAACCACCGATTCATATAACAAGGAGAAGATGTTTGTCATTTTCACCGTCGATTTAAAATCGGCATTAGTGAAGATTACTTATCGGCCAACGTCCACTTTCACCACCAACACCTAAAACCATCAGTAGTGCAGTGATGAGAGGTTTATGTGGCAGTGAAGAAATCTTGGATGAGTTGTTGGAGAGCATTCAGATATTATTTCATTTTGATTATGGTTTGTAGTCTAAATCTAAATACTTAAACCACTATGATTTGATCTATAAACTACAAATCAAGCATGGGTCTTGGAGCTATATATGAGTTGTGCTTGCCAAATGGTATAGAGAGCTTCAATTATTATTTTTCTCTATATCTAATACGATGCCAAATGATCCTTAGCACTAGAACTTCTGTTGTTCTGCTTAATGGAGTACAAGGTAGAAGCTTTAAGTGTCTAAGAGGAGTTAGGCAAGGGGACCCTCTCTCCCCCCTCCTTTTTACTCTGGCAGCTGACCTTCTTCAATCCATAATCAACCATGCTTGGCAACTTGGCATAATTAAGCACCCTCTAAGTGAGTCTTTTGGTGGGGACCATCCTATTGTACAATATGCTGATGATATCCTCATCTTCATGCCTGCAGATGCAAGATCCCTATTTACCCTCAAGAGCCTGCTCAGATCTTTCTCAGATTCATCTGGACTTCATGTAAATTTTCACAAGTCTTTCATGGTACCCATCAACCTTAGTGATGAGAGAGTACAACACTTGTGAAAGGTCCTAGATGGCTAGAGGGGGGGTGAATAGCCTATAAAAATTTCTACAAACTCACTAAGCAAACTTCGTTAGATAAACAAACGGCGGAAAGCAAGTTACGCTTAGCCTACTAGGTGTTGCAAGCCTCCTATCCAACAATTCTAGTATGTGATCACTAGTACACACAAGAGCTACCACTAGTGATCAAGAGTTCTACCCACGGGATTTAATCTACACAAGGAGTGGTTCCCGACCGACCACACAAGCAATTCTACCCACGGGATTTAGTCTACACAAGTTGTAGTTCCCGACCGACCACGCAAGCAATTCTACTTTGCAAGAATGTAAACAAGATAATGCAAGAGAGGGTAGGAGCTTGTTATACCGACGCGTAGAGTCGAGGTTGCCAATCACCGAGAGAATGAACAATTAATTACAATCGGCAACACACAATCGATGACGACCAATCACCGGGAGACAAAGATGAACACAATTGTTTTATCCCCGGATGTTCACTTGGGCACCGCCAAGCTACGTCACCCGTTGTGTCGATCAACACCTAGATGGTCCTTTGGTGTGACCCTCAAGCCACTTGCCCCGCAAGGCACTTCCCCGCAAGGAAACCACAAGGCGCCACTCTCAAGTGTGATACTCAACGACACGCGCAATCCAATAGAGTTACTCTTCGCGATCCCCGCGAGGTGAGCACAAGAACCTCTCACAAATCAACCGGAGGTGGCCAAGAACAATCACCTTCTCTTGCCAACGCCTCCAACAATCTCCAAGCCGGCTAGGAGCGGTACTCTCCAAGAGTAACAAGAAATCCACCGGCAAAACCACCCACAAGTGCCACTAGATGCCCTCAAGCAATGCAATGCACTAGGTGATTCACTCAATCTCTCTTAGGATGAACAACCAAGCAAGGGAGAAGAGTGGGAGAGAGTCTCTTAGCTCAAAGAATGCACAAGGGATGAGAAATGGCCAAGCGACCTCCCCAAGGGCCGGCCACCTTCTATTTATAACCCCTCAAACAAATGTGACCGTTACCCCCTCGGGAAGCCAGGCAGCACGCGCCGGACGCGTCTGCAGCAAACCGCCGGACGCGTCCGCCGCCTTCTGTCAGATCCCCTGCTCCGCGCCGAGCCGCAACACACGCCCCGGACGCGGCAAGATGTAAGAATAGCCACTCCGCGTCCGCGCGCGCCGGCCCGCGTCCGGCGCGACGCCCCCGGCCGAACGGCCGAAAACCCGAAACTTTCGGTCGGCGTCCGCCGCTCGCCGGACGCGTCAGCCGGCCCGGCGTCCGCGCCTGCGGGCGCAGCCTCCGTCTTTTTCGTCGCCGTGTCGTGACACCAAATTCTCCAACATGCTATCCAACAAGTATACCAACTTGATCATCGGCGATAGCATGATTTCAACCAAATTTTGCATCCGGCGCAATAGAAAATATGCATCCATTTTTCCAAAAAGCGCCGAATCCCGCCTCACGGGCTCGGCGGGAGGAAGAGGGGACCCAAACCCAACTCTACCCCGCAAACCACGGCGCGCCCAAACGCCACCTTTGTAAATGTGCCAACACCACCAAGTGTACATCTCCATGTGCTTGTGTGTTAGCTTTTCACAATCATTTCCCAAAGGTTAGGTTAGCTCACTAGGCCCTACATGCAATGCACTTCATGAATTCACCTAGTGGCACCCGTGCGTCGAATAGCCGATAAGACTTCCCTCTTAATAGTGCGGCTATCGATCCTAAACCACTCACACCCTCTATGGTGTCTTGAGTGCAAAACAAAATGGCCCTATAGGTTATACCTTTGCCTTGAGCCCATTTTGTTCCTCCAAATGATATGAACGCTTCACACCATCATGTGACCGTCTCGATCCATCGATCTTGACTTCACTTGCCCTTCACCGTGCATCGGTCCATCGGCGCCTAGTCTTGCCCGAGTTTCACCATCGCATGGTCCTTCACTCCGAAGCCTCGACTAGCCCTTCACCTTCAACACCGGTCCATGGAGCCAAGCATTGTCTTGATCTTCATCTTTGATCACATGACACGTGTCATGCTTCATATTCAATATGCTCATCATGGGGACAACCTTTCTCTAAATCAACCACTTAGATAAACAAGGTTAGTCCTAGGTTTCATCAATTAGCCAAAACCAAACTAGGGACTTTCAACTTGGCCAACACCTTTGGTTGCAATGTAGGCACCATGCCTTTTACTTATCTTGGGTTACCTCTTGGACTATACAACCCCTTAGTAGATGACTACAAGCCTCTCCTTTCCAGTTTTGAATCCAGACTAAATGGTATTAGCAGAATGTTGTCTTACCAAGGGAGGCTCATCATGGTCTTTGCCTTCCCAACTTACTACATGTGCACCCTTATGATACCCCCCTCTGTAGTTGAACAGATTGACAGATACAGGAAGCACTGCTTCTAGAGCAATGGAGATATTCAGAAAAAAGGTACCTGTCTGGCAGCTTGGGAACCTGCCTGCAGACCAAAGAATGAAGGTGGTCTTGGTATTATTGATATCCACACACAAAACAAGGCTTTGTTATTGAAGTTTCTTGACAAGTTTTTCAATCATGCAGATGTCCCATGGGTCAAGCTCACCTGGGATAAACTCTATGCCAATAATAACATTCCCCCACATGCTAGAAGCCCCATTGGGTCTTTTTGGTGGAAAGAAGTAATGAAATTGCATCCTGATTTCAAAAGCATCAGCACTTGTTGCCCTCGACAGGGCAATTCCATCCTGTTCTGGAATGACAAATGGTATGACCAGTGTCTAAAAGATTTACTTCCCCCACCTCTACTCCTTTGCCAAGAAAAAGAACTGCTCCTTCCAGATGTTCCTTGGCAGAGATACACATAACAACTTTCATCTACCTCTCTCTGATGAAGCAGCAGATGAGTTTGATAACCTCACTGAAATTCTACAGGGCCTCAATGGTAGTCCTAATGAACCTGATTCATGGAATTATAGTGGGAGCTTTGGCAGGTATTCCTCAAAGAAAGCATATAAGCTGTTGCATGGTACTGAAACTGTCTCCCCCCTTTTCCCTTGGTTGTGGTCTGGCAGTAATCTGGGCAAGCAAAAAATCTTCTTCTGGCTCCTAATCAAAGATAGATTGAACACCAGAAACATGCTAAGAAGGAAGAATAGGAGATTGGATGACTATAGTTGTGTGCTCTGCAATTTGGGTGCAGAAGAAACCTTGATGCACCTATTCTTTGAATGTCCCTTCTCCCTGAACTGTTGGAACCACATTGGTATCTTCTGGGATACAAGTCTGCCCCCTCTAGACATGATCATCCAAGCAAGAACTCAATTTGGCTGTCAAAGCAAGAACTCAATTTGGGTGTCACTCATTCAGAGAAATACCGATCGCTGGCTGCTGGTGCATTTGGAAAAGTAGGAATGGAATCATCTTCGACAACAAGCAAAGCTCAATTCACAGTTGGAAAGCTCTGCTCCGGGAAGATATTGGCTTGATTTGTATCAGAGCCAAAGCTGGCCTTGTGGGCATCCAAGAAACCTGGTTAGAGAATATGGCCTAAGAGTCTACTCTTTTTTGTTTTGGCTCTGCGAAGCCAGTAAAATTTCAGCACAACTCGTGCCTGTAATCCTTTTTGTACCCTTCATCTTTTTATATATATAAGCAAAAAGAATGGGGGGGGGGGGGGGGGGGGGGGGGGTTCCCCATTGATTTCGTCAAAAAATACATGTAGAGGCCAAGAGCCTCTTGCCCAACTGGCTAGAGCCCCTCGATGACACTCTACAGGTCCTAAGTTTGACTCCCCACGGGAGCGAATTTTTAGGTTTCTATACTGTTGTTAAAAAAAAAACCCCTCGTCTGTCTCATGGCCAAAGTACAGGTTGTTATCCCCGATCCAGTCTCATAGGTTAGCGGTGCCCCCGTGTCGGGGCAGAGGTTTGGGGATTTTTATGCCGAGGGCTGTCTTACCCCCATGGGTTGAGTTTTTTTTTAATACATGTAGAGAAAAGACTAAAGAGAGGTGAACTCCGGCCGATATCATGTGCTCGATCCAAAGATGTATATTAAGCTTGCTGTATAGAACAAGATTAATTAGGGTAGATTATCGTCAGTCATCCCACGGGGACGGATTGCATGCATCTGTCGATCTTGAGGGAGCTAAGGTCGTGCGACATGATGACAGGAAATGGATGGTGCGTGCGTGTGGTGTGTGTGTACCCCATTCCCATCCGATCCCTCTCTATATATCTCCGACGGACAACGACGTCCGGCTGGTCGGCCGGCCGGTGATGGCTGGTAGAATTGTGCCCGATGCACTCTGGCCTCGCTCAAAATGCATACATGATCCATGCATCCCTGCCTATGGGGCCGGACGGACGGACGGCCCGGCGAGAGCGAGCGGAACAATGGCTGCTGGGGCGGCGGCCGCCGACGCGCGGCAGTGGTGTGGCACACTGCAGGCCGGGGCAGCTATTAGTGCACGCGCGGCCTATCGATGTCCGGCGGTGCCACCAATTAAGATCCGATTATCCGTCCATTTGCATTGCAGGCGCCCTTGTCGGGAGGCAACTTGAATTCGTTCAGTTGAGCATCTCAGTCAGCACTAGGGATCCAATGGATCAAGCCGAGCGTCGTTCATCAACTCGTACCAGTTGCCCAGATTCTTTAATTTACGCGGCCAAAAATTACCGTCTCTAGTCGGTTTCGGCAACACGGACGTGGTGTGCTGGCCTGGTAATTTTTTATTTATTTATTATTAAATTTTGGAACACAAGTATGGGCCGAGATTTGGGTATGTATTGGGCCCAGGAGAAGGCCTAAGTCGTAGTCTCGGTTGGGCCGAATTATCGTGGGCCGAGCCGAACCCTACGAGCGAAGAAGGAGAAGGTTCGCGAGAGGAGGGAGGTTGCTTGCGGCCAGCGCCGCCTTTGCAATTGCAATGCCCTTCTCCTTCTTCCCTTCCGTCGCGAGGCGATTTCCCTCTTGCGCTTGGCTTCTTCCTCCCCCAACCATCGATTCCATTCCATTCCGTTCGATTCGAATTCGCGATCGCCCACCACCCGCAACCCTACCATAGCCCGCGCCAAACCCTAACCCTAATCCTAATCCCGCGCGACACCAATGGCGGACTCGGAGAAGGACGCCGCCGCCGCCGCCGCCGCCGACGAGCCCGGGTCCGGCCCGTCGCACGAGGACGAGGACGAGGACGCGCTGCTCGCCCGCGCCCACACCGTCATCTCCAGGATCCTCGACCGCGAGCTCGACCCTCCTCCAACCCATGTGCGAGCTCCACCTCAGTGCTCCACACTCCTTCATTCCACCAGTTTGTTTATTAATTTCAATTCTCTTGTATTCCTGTGAGCCCACGTCTTGTTAAATTGCCAGGTCAGTCTTTGTATACTAGGGCGTTCTCCTATCCCTGCCTCCTGGCCGTGTTGCACCACCGCTAGTGTGCGTATGCCACCAACTCGCTCTGCTTTGCATATGCATATTACCTGGAGTTCCAGGCGGGAAGCTACATCCCTATCCCTTTTTTTCAAGTAAAAGCACTCTTGTCTGGCCAACTTAACCACATTCATCACTGGATTAAAAGGGAACTTCATACTAAACTGAAACGCTGACAGACGGATATCGGCTACTCTTGCCACCTTGCTCGTCAGGCTTCATGCAAATAACTAGTTCAATTTTTACCATGTGGCGTGGATGCAGAGTTGCAGGCTTACGAGGCAAAACTGCCATTCACACCTTAATTCAGTGTTTAATGGCACAAACACAACGAGTTCCATAATTGCTTGTTCGATTGCCTCCTAACCCATTTGTTTGCCTCTGCAGATATAGTGAGTCATGTGCAGCTGACCCAACTCTCAATAACACAAACGCAAGGAGCACATTTACAATTGGGAAGCTGGCCAATTTGCTCCGGGTGCGTTGCCTACTCTCGACTTCTGTATGCATCTCAGTTTTGCCCATTAGTTCTATGACTAAGCACTGTTACTGCAATCCTATCAACAGGACAATGACGAGTTTTATGAGCTGGTGTTTTGTAAATTCTTGTCTGACACCTCCTACTCTCTTGCTGTACGAGCTGCCGCTGCTAGGCTGCTCCTCAGCTGTCACTCTGCCTGGACGGTTAGCTTCTCCTCTATATATTTCTTTCTGTTGTAGTATGCTCTCAATCTATTTCCTAACTGTGCTAAACTTTTCATTTTGCCTTCTTTCTCCTCAGCCTCCATATCCACACGTCTTTGATGAACCTATCATAGTTAATATTAAAAAGTGGGTAACGGAGGATCCTGAAGCATCTAATGAATGTGAATGGAAGTATCTAGGGAAAAATAAGCCCACAGATGCTGAGATGCTGAGAACATATGCGATCGGGTTGCTCGCTATGGCGTTGTGCAGGTACTGATACTGTCTCATTGATTTATCATCTGGTACTGACTGTTATCCTTTTACTACTGAATCCATTATGATATTCATCTAATTCTTGCACGTTTCAATTTTTCACCTCAGCGGTGGCCAATTGGTAGAGGATGTCTTGACTTTGGGGGTATCGGCGAAGCTCATGCGCTTTTTGCGCATAAGAGTCCTTGGGGATGCATCATCTTCTCAGAGAGATTCTAATCATCCACAAGACACCAAGTATCCTCGAGGCAGAGACGAAAGTAGGGGCAAATCACGTCTGGCCCAAGATGGTTCTCGATTGGATGGAACAAGGGCTGGGTGCGGAATATTATTAACCAACCCAACAGCAGAGAAGGACAATGAGCCAGGTGTTGGAATGAGGCAACCATATGGAGAAAGGTCATTGGATGACACCGTTGCTTCATTGGATAATTCTGATGTCCCCGAGGCTGATTGGACCAATGATCGATGTTATGGCACAAGTGACACAAAGTCAAAATATGGGGAAAAGAATTCTGTGACGAGGCTTATTAAAGATGAAGAGATCAGTGAAAATGGCGAACTGTTGAAAAGGAAGCTGGGCCGAGCCCCCTCCCGACTTAGAGTGAAGGGAAAAGCAGGAGACAGCTTGCCTGAATGTGAAATGACACCTTTATCACCAACCTCCGGATTGAGAATAGGAGGTCGGGCTACTAGAGACAGGAATGTGGTGAGGGTTGATGACCCAAAGAAGACAACTGATGGGAACAATAGATCTGCAGGCCTCGAGTCTTTTAGCGCTATTTCCAAAGAAGAATACGAAGATCGGTTCAGGGACTGCATTATTGGCTTGAAGGATATAACTGACATTGTTTTCAAGGCAGTGAGAGCTGCTGAGGCTGAGGCCAGATCAGCAAATGCACCACATGAAGCTGTGAAAGCAGCAGGTGATGCTGCTGCCGAGCTTGTGAAATCTGCTGCTTTGGAGGTATGGAAAAAAACATCTTTGACTTGCAGATAGCTTGTTATCATCTGTTTCATACTCCCTCCAGTCGCGCTGACATTTTTGTTACATAGATTTTGCTACTTATCTAGACATAAATTATATATAGGTACATAGCAAAATTGATGTACCAAAAAAGTCAAAGCGATTTATAATTTGGAATGGAGTATTTCATTAGTGATGACTATGTCTTATTATGGAGTGCTACACTTCTGCAGGTTTGGAAAAGCGAAAATAATAGTGATGCAGTTGTAGTAGCGGTGGAGAAAGCTGCGTCTGCTGTTGTTGAGGCTGCAGTGTCAACTAGTGTCTCACGGTAATGGGGGAGAAATGCTTACATACATGCACATTATGTTTCTCATTGTTTTGTGTCACTGATCTGTTATTTAGCTAAGAGTTCACTTTGGTGTTACAGAAGCGCAAATCAAGTTGGTGAAGAGCGTGCAGTGGAAGAAGCTGTCCAAACCAGTGAAGACCAGGATTTGGAAAATTTTGTTATCAGTGACAAAGCACAGCTCTTACAACTTAGGGAAAAATATAGCATCCAGTGTCTACAGACTTTGGGAGAGTATGTTGAAGCTTTGGGTCCTGTTCTCCATGAAAAAGGTGTTGATGTTTGCCTCACATTATTGCAAAGGAGCGTGAAAGGCCAGGAGGGACATGACCACTTTGCTCAACTCCCTGATGTCCTTAAATTAATTTGTGCACTGGCTGCCCATCGAAAATTTGCTGCACTCTTTGTTGATCGTGGCGGTATTCAGAAGATCCTGTCTATTCCTAGAACTACCCAGACATATATGGGTCTTTCTACCTGCTTATTCACTTTCGGGTCTCTTCAGGTATACAGAACCATACTTGTTCATGCGATCCTAATGCTGATCTGCTACTTCTCTACCATGCTAATCTTCTGATATGCTTGCAGTCTACCATGGAACGTGTTTGTGCTCTTTCCTCTGACACACTTGACAGTGTTGTTGAATTAGCACTTCAACTTCTTGAGTGCCCACAAGATTTAGCTAGAAAAAATGTGGCCATCTTTTTCGCTGCTGCTTTTGTGTTCAAAGCTGTTCTGGATCTATTTGATGCCCGGGATGGGATGCAAAAGCTTCTCGATATCCTATGTGGATGTGCATCTGGAAGGTCTGGCAGTAATTCTGGAGGAGCAGGATCCTCCAATGTAAATCAAGGGAATGAACGGCCGCCTGCTGAAGTTTTAACTGCATCAGAGAAGCAAGTTGCATACCATACTTGCGTTGCTCTACGGCAATACTTCAGAGCTCATCTCCTTCAGCTTGTTGATTCCATTCGGCCAAGCAAAAGCATCCGTAGTATTGCCCGGAACACTTCTAGTGCAAGAGCTGGCTACAAACCTTTTGACATTAGCAATGAAGCTATGGATGCTGTCTTTCGTCAGATCCAGCGGGACAGAAAGTTAGGGCTTGCTCTTGTGAGAACTCGTTGGCCTGTGTTGGATAAATTTGTTGCCTCAAATGGTCACATGACTATGCTGGAGCTGTGTAAGGTAAAACGCACTGCACACATGCATTATTTGGTTATGTGGGGCTTTTTAATAACTTGATTTCATTTGCAGTTTCAGGCACATAGTGATCGGTATTTGCGTGACTTGACTCAATACGCAATTGGAGTTCTTCACATCATAACACTTATGCCACAGCCACATGTCCGCAAATCAATAGTGCAGGGAACATTAAGCAACAATCGTGCTGGTATGGCTGTCTTATTAGACACGGTGAAAAGTCTCGACTATATTGATCATGAGGTACAGCTTCACTTTGAAAATATGAGTATGAATTAAATAACCTTTGCAATTCCCTGATGATTTCTGAAGTGTTATTTTAAATATCAGCTCTTATTATCACTCAGTGAACTTTACAAATCTGCTTATATTTTGAGCTATAAACCTACATCATTCTGTGCCCATTTCACAAACCCACCACTGCTTGGGATCATTCTCATAAAAGTACAAGTTTTGTGATCATTCTCCTTTCACGGTCAGCTGAGCCCACATGTAAGTGACATGAGGCCAGCTGAACCCAAGTCAAATTTGATGGACTGTGATTGATGTGGGCCTGATTGGTCATGAATATGGTCACAAGTTTGTAGTTTTGTGAGAAGACTACTCAAGTCCTGGCAGGTTTGCACAAAATTTGGTAGACCTGTGATTACTAACACAAGATATTGGTAGGTTGTGAAATATTTATTTTCACTGTTTTTGTGAATCAGGTGATCTGTCCAGCACTGAATGTTCTCGTCAATCTTGTATGCCCACCTCCTTCTATCAGCAACAAACCATTGTCGGCTGCCAACCAGCAACCTGCAGCTACGCAAGCACTTGCTTCAGAGAGCAGAGATAAGAACTTCGAAAAAAGTATTTTAGATAGGAATCTACTTGCAAATCAGGGTGAATCTCGTGAAAGATCTGGTGATGGCAATCCTGCTGAAAGGAACAATACCTTGCATCAAGGAACTGCTAGCACACCTGTTGTGCCATCTGGAGTAGTTGGTGATCGAAGAATAACATTAGGAGTTGGAGGTGGTGGTCCTGGTCTTGCTGCTCAATTGGAACAAGGATACCGTCAAGCTCGAGAAGTTGTAAGAGCCAATAATGGCATAAAGATTCTTTTACAGCTTCTTGGTTCTCGGATGGTTACACATCCTGTGGCAATAGATTCTATTCGAGCCCTTGCCTGCCGTGTCCTGCTTGGCCTCGCTAGAGATGATACAATTGCACATATACTGACAAAGCTCCAGGTATTGCATACTACATAACATTACTTATCTCACGTCCAGTATTATAAACCAGTGGCAACTCAAAACTGTTATTAACTACAATTCCACTGCAAGCTGAGTGTTCCCTCTGTATTTTTATAGTGCCTATTAACATTTGCAAAATTCATATTTGTCAGCTCTTACCACCAGTTAGTATAATTGCTTACATCTTTAGTGTATATAAGTTGTATTTGATAGATTCATGTTTCCTGGATCTTTGAACAAGATATACTCGTTCTCTAGCAATCTCTAATATTTTGAGAAAAATTAGTGGTCAAAAGCGTACTTTTAAAGACTTAAAAATCCTAATTTGCCCAGGCTTGTTCTTCATCATGGCTTTGTGATAGCGCAGATGGCATACTACTATCTTATGTCCTTGTACCTTATATATATAGCTCAAGACGATTAGTTTTGTCAAATAATTCTTGAATGCATACCTTGAAGATATTTATCCACCCACTGTTTCAGGTGGGGAAGAAATTATCAGAACTGATCCGTGATACCGGTGCCCAGACATCTGGGGGCGATAGTGGAAGATGGCAAGCTGAGCTGACCCAAGTGGCAATTGAACTAATTGCGGTAAGAGCTTTCATCTTATGCGATGTGACTATAATAAATTTGTAGATTCAACCCTCTAAACAGGTGAGGTTGGTTAAACGAATACTGTGATCACATGATTCTTTGGCAGATATTGACAAATTCTGGAAAAGAAACAACATTAGCGGCAACTGATGCTGCTGCTCCAGCATTGAGGCGCATTGAGCGAGCTGGGATAGCTGCTGCTACTCCTATCTCCTACCACTCGAGGTTTGATTTCTGTATGATTGCTCTATTGCATTATCTTGCAGCTTTGAGTTCTTTCCTTTTCTTCTTTTCTTATTCCTTGTTTTTTTGGGTGTGTGTAGGGAACTGATGCAGTTGATACATGAACATCTCCTTGGGTCTGGTTTAACTGCCACTGCTGCCATGCTCCAGAAGGAGGCTGGCCTTGCACCTTTACCATTGACAGCAGCGGTGCATCCTGCCCACCAAGTTGCTGCCCTGGAAGCATCATCTGTTCAGCAACAGTGGCCCTCTGGACGTGTTCAGGGATTTCTCTCAGATAAAATAAATATGTCGACAGATCAATCTGCCCAGAGATCAGAATCTATCCTGCCTTCATCTAAGAAAAAGGCACTGACCTTCTCATCCAGTTTCTCTCGAAGAGCTCTGTCTCCGCATCCTATTTCTAGTAGCAGAGCAAGCAACATCCTTAAAAGTCCTGTACCTATTGCGGCCGATACTGGTGATGCAGAAATGTTGAATAGAACACCACTGTCGCTGCCACTTAAGAGGAAGCTTGTGGATGTGAACGATTCTGCACCAGCATCGAAGCGTCTTGCAACCACTGATCAAATGTGCCAACCCTCTGCATTCCAAACTCCCGCTCCTACTCGCAAAGGTCTGTCAGTAGCAGTAGATTCTCCTACTTCGTTTCATTGTGGTCGGACAAACTTCAACAATGTTTCTACTGACAACTTGGACAATTCTCTAGCCACACCAGGAGCGTTGACCACCACAGCACTTCCTGGTGTGAATGATCAACAATCAGGAAATTTGGAGCGTATGACACTTGACTCACTGGTTGTACAATACTTGAAACATCAACACCGCCAGTGTCCTGCTCCAGTTACAACTTTGCCACCACTTTCTCTTTTGCACCCTCATGTTTGCCCTGAGCCTAGTCGCAGCCTTAGTGCACCTGCAAACATAGCTGCTCGTATGGGAAGCCGTGAGATAAGTAGGCCATTTAGTGGGATCCAGATACCTCGTAGGGATCGTCATTTTATATACAGTAGGTTCAAGCAGTGTCGTGTTTGCCGTGATGAGGCATCACTGTTGACTTGCATGACATTTCTTGGAGATGCATCACGAGTTGCGGCTGGTAACCACACAGGTGAATTAAGGATATTTGACTGCAACACTGCAAATCTCCTAGAGACTCAAACGTGCCACCAACATCTTGTTACAATGATGGAGTCGGCATATTCTGGTGGAAATGAGCTGCTTCTCACATCCAGCCTAAATGAGGTTAAGATCTGGGATGCCTTCTCAATATCCACAGGGCCTTTGCATACATTTGATGACTGCAAAGCTGCTAGGTTTAATCACTCCGGAACATCATTTGCTGCCCTTTCTACTGGTACAGCTCAACGGGAGGTTCAGTTGTATGATGTACAGACATATACTCTTGCTACGCGCCTTCCTGATAACGCTAGCAGTTCAGGTTCAGGCCGGGGTTATGCACAACCCATTATACATTTCAGTCCTTCAGACACAATGTTGCTTTGGAATGGAGTCCTGTGGGATACAAGGCAACCAAATCCTGTTCATCAGTTTGACCAGTTCACAGATTACTGTGGTGGTGGCTTCCATCCAGCAGGAAACGAGGTGTGCCCCCCCCCCCCCCCCCCTCCTCCTCCTCCTCCTCCTCCTCCTCATCATCACATATAGTAATTGACCTCGTTTACTTGTACGTTTTGTACCATAGTGTCTTGCTATCCATCTCATAGCATGTTATCGTGTGTTTACGGCATTCTAAACTTAACATATCACTTCTCTCTCATGACCATGCTAGTAGTAGTGTTCAATGTACTTGCCCTTCTTCCAGGACCCGTTGTTTTAGTTCAGCAGCATCCAAGCATAGTATTTCAGTAAACAATGCACAATACTTTTTTTTAGTAGAATGAGGAGCATGGAGTAGCATAACAAGAGCCTTACAAATCATCTGCATTGATTAATTGGCATTAAAAAAAATGTGGGCTAGTGAACATAGTAGCGCATTTATCACCTAATTTTCTTAAGTGGGGTGGTATTCATGATGATGAACATTGGTCTGAAAGTATAATTTGTCCACTGTGGCTTTGCTACTGAAGTTATTTGTTGCACTTGCCATTATTTTAAGAGGAACTTGTTGCTACCGTGTTCATCTCCTTATCTTTGTTATTATTAAATATTGTACAGGTGATCTTAAATTCAGAGGTGTGGGATCTGAGGAAGTTTAAGCTTTTGAGAAGTGTCCCTTCCCTGGACCAGACAGTAATAAAGTTTAACGGCACTGGTGATGTTATCTATGCCATCCTGAGGCGCAACCTTGATGACGTGACATCAGCCATCAATACTCGTAGGGTCAGGCATCCTCTTTTCCCTGCATTCCGCACGATTGATGCGGTGACCTACTCGGATATTGCAACCGTCCAAATCGACCGATGTGTACTTGACCTTGCTACTGAGCCCAATGATTCTCTTATTGGGGTGGTTGCTTTGGACGATCACCAGGAGCTTTTCTCTTCTGCTCGTTTGTTCGAAGTTGGCAGGAAGCGAATAACTGATGATGATTCAGATCCAGAGGATGCTGGTGAAACCGACGATGAGGATGATGATGACAATGATGACTCTGATGATGACGTTCTCCTTGCTCCAGTGCTTGGAAGGGATACAGATTCTGAAGAAATTGGCAGCAGCAGCGATGATGGTGATGAAGATGGTGGTGACGATGATATCCCCAGTTCGGATGACATTGAAGATGACCCAGAGTTCATTGATGATGGCGGCGACTTTGAAGGGGGAGGGGGCTTGATCGATATTCTGGGTGACGACGAAGGGGAGGACGATGAGAGTGATTTGATGGAATCCTTTAGCAGTGGCGACGAGGAGGGTTGGATCATGTAGGTTATTTTTTTTTTGTGCTGCTGCCCTGTGAAAGAACATGGAGCATGGCCCTGTACAATTCAATATTTGTACGCTCACATTGTGATTGTAATTATTTCCTTGTTGTCTAGGGGGTAGCACAGCTCCGCTAGGGAATGTGGAACATAATCAAATGTTGAGGCGTTAGATGATGTAAGTAAAGGTGGGAAAGCCTGTGAGTTTTGCTTTTCGTCGAAGACAAGTTAATTATCGATAGATTAAAATTTATTTATTTGTTCTGCTGACTTGGTTGTGGTGCTCGTTGCTCACTGTCAGTGTCAGTGATGGAGTTGCAGGCATCTGGACCGACTACATTATCTGTTGAGTATCAATTTTTGTCTATGCGCGGTCGAGGCTAATTTCTAAAGATTCAAAGAGTTTCTTTTTTCTTATGACGATGAGAAAGAATCGAATCACATAGTCCTATCACTGAATGTGTGCCTTTCATGCATACCATTAGCATGATTGTGTCGTTGACTTGCATGTTGGAATATATAGATGAAAAATGCATCTGAATCTGAATTGTTGAAAACAGGGGAGCTAGCGTAGTGGGGTTACAGTTACAGGCGCGAATTCAACAACATGCACAAAGCAAAACTGCTAAGCTTAATTAAGCTGCTTGTTCTTGGCAATTGCCAAGCGAAATACTGTACTGTAAGAGAGGTGTGGTGTCAGATTTGGAGCCTGCTTATGTCGAAGTCCCCGCTGGCGTGCACCTGCCGCACCGTCCTGTCGTAGTCGTCTTCGTCTTCCTGCTCCTCCTCTTGCTCTGCCTCTGCCTCCTCCTCGTACTGGTCGTTGTCGTCGTCGTCCGAGGCGGCGTCCCAGCCGTAGCCGGAGACGGGCCTCGCCGGCTTAGGCACAGTCTGCGCCTCCTGCACGATCCTCATGATCTCCTCCACGCTCTGCGACGAGTATGCTGCCATGGGAATGGCATTGGCGCCGCCGCCATTGCTGCTGCCGCTGGCGCCGGCGCCGGCGTCTCCCCCTCCCCGTCGGTTGTAGTATGCTGCCTGGGCCTCCTCCTTGAGCTCCCTGGGCAGGTTCTTGAGGTACCAGGGGTGGCTCTTGATCTCGCTCATGGTGATCCTCTTGTAGGGGTTCTGCACGAAGATGCGTGAGAGGAGGTGGCGACAGTTCTGGGAGACGTGCACGTACTCGGGGATCTTGTACTGCACCGACATGATCCGCTGCAAGATTCCAAGGACACATGTTGTTGGTACATACTATACAGGAGAGGAGCACAGAAGAACACAGCAAAAGAGTAAACCAACCAAGACCAGCAAAAAACTAACCGAGATTGTCTTTCTGAAGTTCTTTGGATCCTTTGGATCCTCGAACGGGTATGCTCCGACGAGCATGACGTAGAGCGTGACGCCGCAGGACCAGACATCGGCATGCTTGCCGTCGTACTCGCGGCGCGACAGCACCTCGGGCGCGATGTAGGCGGGCGTGCCGACCGTTGACTTTGGCCTGGAGTGCAGCACCGAGGACTTGGAGTACCCAAAGTCGCAGATCTTGAGGCGCGGCGCGGGGCTGCCGTCCAGCAGCGTGTTCTCCAGCTTGAGGTCGCGGTGGCAGATGTTCATGGCGTGGCAGAAGCTCACCCCGCACACCAGCTGCTGGAAGAAGTAGCGCGCCTCGTCCTCGTGGAACCTCCCGGCCTCGCAGATGCGCTCGAACAGCTCCCCGCCCGCCGCGTACTCCATCACGATCGCCAGGTGCGTCGGGGTGAGCACCACCTCCTTGAACCGGATGATGTTGGGGTGGCGAAGGGAACGGTGGTTCACAATCTCGCGGAAAACGTTCTCGTCGATCTGCCCTTGCATAGAATCCATAGACAGATAGGAAAGAAGAAGAGCATAAACGACGACAGGTCGACAGCAGCAAAGCAGAGAGACGAAAGAAGAGACCATGAGCATGCAGCAAAAAAAACTCACCCTGTTTCCTCGCTCTATGAACTTCATGGCGACGAGCTCCCTGGTGTCCTTGTTCCTCATGAGCTTGGCCACCCCGAAGTTGCCCGCCCCGATCTCACGAACGGGCTCGTACTTGTCCATCGGATCGGATTGGATCCCTTTGAGCAGCAGCTCCTCCTCCTCCTCCTGCTGCTTCTAATGGTGATGTAATTCTCCTCTCCTGGATTCGCCTCCCTGTGCAGCAACGCACCTCAACCACAAGCTTATCAGGTGAGGTGCTGCAGATTGCAGCTCCGGCCTTTGGAGGTAGCAACAGCAACAGGGATGGGATGGTGGGAGGGAGAAGACGACGAGGAGGCCGGGCGGAGATAAACAGAGACACAAGAGACGACAGGGAGGGACGGGGATGTGTTGTGGGTGGTGGGGCGGCCGTGGCCTGTTTGTGGAGCTGAGCAGGAGGGAGCAGGTGCTGCTACTGTAATGCTGCCTTTTATTTTCTTTTTCTTGTGTTAGGTCTATCTCTCCATCTCCATCTCATTTGCTTTCTTTCTTTCTTTCTCTGTAATATGCATGCTGATGCTGCAAGCTGAAGCTGGATGTGATCCGATGGGATGGACTTGTTTTCTAGTCGTAATTTACGATGACGATGACTGACAGTGCATCCATCCAGTTCAGCCGTCCAGGCGGCACGCACTTGTAGTAAGTAATATACCATCATGCAGAGCAGATCAATGCATACATAGTACTGTGCACCAACCGAAAGGGACCTCACCTCACCTCTTCCTTTAATTTCTCCTCTCTGTCTCGCTGTGGATGGCTCTGCTCTGTGCTATCTCAATCCTTTTCTCTCTGTGAATAATGAATATATATGGGATGGGATTTCCAATTACCAACTACAGTACTCTAGTGTTGGTTGCCTGACCTAATTTGATCTAGTATACTAGTACTATCAATAGTACTAACAGGGAATGATTATGACATGATGGCAGCGCTGCCCTTGCACAGCTGCTGCTGCTGCCGCCTCATCTATGATCAGCCCACCCCACCAGCAGAGCAGAGGAGAAGGCGACCATCGCTTTCAGTACATACACAGACTGCTTACCTGCTCCCTAGATTAGCCACTAGATTAGATTAGAATCACTCACCAGAAATAAAAGGGCACAGGATTCTGCACTTAATAGACACCTGAATATTCACGGCATATGCATGGCAATACATATGTGCTGCACATGCGAATTCAGGAAGCAAGTTGCTGTTGGTATATACTACCACTACTGTAGAGTAGAATATGCAACTGTGGAGTGGAGCGTCACTTTCTTAACGGTTTGAAGAACAAAGATCACCATCTAGTCTAGTCCCACTTGTAGCCGCCCGGCCCGGCCGGGGAGGAGACTGACTAACAAAACAATATAATGGTGAATACTCTCCACCTGTTGGTTAGAAGAGTAGGGACGAAACACAAGCTACACGAAAGGTAAACAAGTTTCTTCTAACATCTACTACGTAGACTAGTTGCCAGCAACACACAAATAGAAAGTCGCCCAAAGACTATTCGTAGAATATAAGACCAGTTCCCAGCAGCAGCAATTGCAGTTGGCAATTCAAAGCTTATCGCTTGATTACACTTTCAGTAGTAGTAGTAGTATGATGTAAAATAATTAAGCTGCATGCAGCTACTTATATATAAAAGCGGGAGGACAAGACTGAGCAAGCAGATTGAGATTGGTAGCCTTTTGCAGCGTCGGCTAGCTCACGCCTCCTTTTTAATTCCGGTTTCAATCCATGCTTGCATCCAGATCGAGCCAGGTCATTCCTCCATCCCTGCTGCAGAGTTGTGCTTCCACATGCGCGCACCAAGGACGAATCCGACAGCCAAGACTGAGGGCGCACTGCATCTGCATGCGCAACGATGCATGGATGGATGCATGCATCACCGGCGCCCTACCTCGCTTCTTTGCTTGCCTGGTCAGGATCCATGCATCATCTTCTGTTTCATTTGTGGTGAAGCGGACGGTGCTCTTATATTTTCCAAGAAACAACAATAATATGAGATGAACATTCTTGGGGCTGGTTTGAGAGCACTTCAATCTAACCCAATACAAATGGATCGGGATGGATTGAAGTGTACTCAAACAAGGCATTAGGTGGCCGGTGATTTTTCGTCCATGATGACATGGCTTCTGGCTAGTTTCGAAGATTTTCTTAAATCGACAATAAGAGTTTACTATTGTGTAGCCCCCGCGAAGACGATAAAAATGCAAATGTGTGTAGCATGGTGCCTAATTTGCAGCCCAGATGAGGGAATTTCAGACAAATTTCCTAAACCGGCCACGGCGCCTTTGACAGCTACATCCAAGTTACTAGTTGTATTTTGGCACGGGATTTGTAAAAGTTCCGACTTCTAATGGAGCACAAGACTTTCCGACCTACACGTAAAGGGCCACTAACGATTGATGTATCCAATCGATCAAAACATGATGCGATTTTTTTTATATGAAAAAAAAACATGATGCGATTTAACTTTCTACCTTTTTCGAATTAACATAATATTATCTATTGTTCTAACACACTTCGTCGATGTTTGTGGGTGTTTTAGGAATAACTCTTTGTGAGACTTCCCGATGAGCTCATTCCTAGGAGGGTTCTTAGCATGTGTTTGGTTTAGGGCCAACCGGTCAATTGGGTTTGGTTGGGTTCAACCCAGTTTTGTTGGATGAGATGAAACCACTTCTCGTGTTTGGTTAAAGGTTTAAGTTGAACCTAATTTTCTGTTTGGTTGCAAGGATGAAAAAAGATGAAATGGATGCCATTTGATACCATTAATATTACAGTTAGTAGGGCCCACCTATCATCACGGCTTTTCCACACGCCGCTCCCAATGCGTTGTCATGCCAGACAGAGAGCAACGACGTCCATCTTGGTCGAATGTGTCCGCCAAAATCGAAGGTATCCTAGGAAACCACATTTGAGGAGAATATGCCAACCCGGGTCAACCCATTCCACTAGACCCCTAATCCGAACACGGGTTCATCTAGATCGTAATCATTCCAACCCTGAACCAAACACTACCTTAATTTCTTTTCCATACAAAAAAATTTATTGAACATGTATGGCCAACTTCTGAAATAGGTCTAACGAGTTTTCTTGGGATCGCTGTGATTCGATCATCGCGCGATTCAACTAGATTCAACCCGAAAACAATAACAAAAAACTTTATTATTTGCCAAATCAAACACCAACGACTGACAGATGAATTGGTTATAGTAGTGCATTCAATGAGCTTAGAACGGAGGCATGTAGCAGTGCATGAAAATGTCATTTGACTTGATCCTAAAGAATGTTGAGGTCTCGTCGAACATGGCCTCCTTCCTCTTCTCCGCGCTCTTGAACAAAATTATGCCGTGCTTCGAGTCCTGCCCTGCGCATGGCTGCTCTATCTCGACGCGCTCGATGTAACCCGGGAACCCAATAACTCTGCACAAAATTCGCACACTGTGTGAAACTAATCCTGCCTGCTACCCGCGGTTCAAAAATGGGGAAAAATAAATAAAAACAGAGCACGGTTATCATGCATTCACATACCGTTCGAATTGGTCGACGATGTCTTGTGCGGTTATACCGTGGAGAAGGGGGCGACCGTCCTTGGACGACACGGGGGAGAAGGCAAGGAACACCGTCCTTGAGTCCTCGGGGGGTGTCCTCGCCACGGGGACGAACAACTCCGTCAGCTCCGGAGCCGGCGCTGTAGTTCTAGGGGTCAAACTCGAGTAGTCAACGTCATCTTCTTCATAACGACGCGACATGGCGTGAAGGTCTTCGTTGAATACGAGTGCCGCGACGGTGTCCCGGATCACGGAGACACCACGTGCGACGACTTCCTTGTGGAACTTGAAGAATCTGAAGTCGATCAGCCTGCTGCCTGCTCTACTCTTACTGTCGCAGCAGATGGACACGATGGTCGGGATGTTACAGACGAGGGCTTCCGGCAACGCGTCGTCATGCGCATCAAGGAGGTAGCTGTATAGGCCATCTGCCTCCTTGATGAGCAGAGCGAGCTTGGGGTCTCCGCTCATCTCCATTCCTGACACTTGTTGGAGGACTCGGATGCCCATGGTCGTCTCCAGCCAGAGGAGGAGGCAAATCACGTTCTTGGCAACCTCTATCATGGTTGGACGCGCGAGAACCCGCTTGTAAGCCCTACGAGCCCTAGCGTTGGCATCCAGCATTTCCCACACCCGCAAAGCCGCCTCCTTGTTTGACTGCTTTGACCCGGCCATGGCGCATATGGTGAGGGGAAAGCTAAGGATCGATGGAGGGACTGACCGGGTAGGAAGCAGGTAGATATAGATCGAGGCACAAACAGACAGAGACGCTCCTAGATATAGCTAGAGAATGAATCACCAGCCGCCTTGTGCTCATGCAGATATCATAAAAGGTAAGATCTATGGAGATATGGAGTCTTAATGATTAGCATTAACAAAAGATCGAAGGCCCTGACAGCCTCACATATGGATTCGATTGAGAAGAATATAGAATAAAATTTTAAAAGTAATTTAACTCAATGGATGGATGTTACCACCTTCCTTGTATTTCTCATATTATATACATAAAACGGATTAGTAAATTGCTTTGTTTAGAGCGTTTCTCTACATAGCTAGTGTAAAACCAATATACTGTATGTAAGCTGTGTACAAGTCCCTAGGGTGTGGAATTTGAAAAATCTAACTTATTATTTAATTTGTGGTGTGAATTATTTTATGAAACTGTGTAAAATATATTCACCCCTGCATATTAATACTTATCAGTACATTCAAATTTCTAGGTGACACCAACCTACCATATATCTCAAGGATTTCCTCTTGTGTGGTCAATGCATTTATATTTACATATTTGAAATGGCGTACAAACATCTCTTCAGCCGTGCTTGTTTCCGTGTCGGCAGAATCGAAAACTCCTTACAACAAATAGAGCCCGGTGACACCCACCTACCATACATCTCAAGGATTTCCACATTTATATTTGCATATTTGAAATGATGTACTAACATCTCTTCGGCCGCACCGCGTCCGCGACGTGTTTGAGCGGTAAATGTGAAAACACTCTTCACCAAACAGAGTCCGGTGACACCCCCTACCATATATCTCAAGGATTTCCTCTTGTGTGGTCAACGCATTTATATTTGCATATTTAAAATGACGTACTAACATCTCTCCAAACCGCGCTTGTTTTCGCATTCGCGGTGCGTTTGAGCGGCAGACGTGAAAACTTCCTACAACAAACAAAGCCGGGTGACACCCACCTACCACATATCTCAAAGATTTCCTCTTGTGTGGTCAACGCGACCACGCTTGTTTCCACGTTTGCGGCGCGTTTGAGCGGCAAACATGAAAACTCCGTGCGGCAAATAGAGCCCGTGACACCCACCTACCATATATCTCAAGAATTTCCTCTTGTGTGGTCAACACATTTATATTTGCAGATTTGAAATGGCGTACTAACATCTCTTCAAACTACGCTTGTTTCCGTATTCACGGCGCGTTTGAGCGGCAAACGCGAAAACTCCCTGTAGCAAATAGAGCCTGATGACACACACCTACCATATATCTCAAGAATTTCCTTGTGTTGTCAACGCATTTTATTTTTGCATATTTGAAATGACGTACTAACATCTCTACAAACCACGCTTGTTTCCGCGTCTGCCCTGGGCTATCCGTGCTAGCGATGTGAAAACTCCCTACAACAAATAGAGCCCTGTGACACTCACTTACCATATATCTCACGGATTTCCTCTTGTGTGGTCAACACGTTTATATTTGCATATTTGAAATGATGTACTAACATCTCTTCGCCGCGCTTGTTTCCGCGTTTGAGCGGCAAATGTGAAAACTCCCTACAACAAACAGAGCCCTGTGATACCCACCTACCATATATCTCACGGATTTCCTCTTGTGTGTCAACACGTTCATATTTGCATATTTGAAATGACATACTAACATTTCTTTGTCGCGCTAGTTCTCGCGTTTGAGCGGCAAACGTGAAAACTTCCTGCAACAAACAGAGCCGATACCCACCTACCATATATCTCACGGATTTTCTCTCGTGTGGTCAACACATTTATATTTGCATATTTGAAATGACGTACTAACATCTCTTTGTCACGCTTGTTTCCGTGTTCGGGATGCGTTTGAGCGGCAACCGTGAAATCTCCTTACAGCAAAGAGCCTGGTGACATACACCTACCATATATCTCAAGGATTGTCTCTTGTGTGGTTAACGCATTTATATTTGCAGAATTGAAATAGCATACTAACATATCTTCGGCCGCGTTTATCCACATCCACAGCGCATTTGAGCGGTAAACGTGAAAATATCCCGCCAAACACTCTGTGTCTGATGCACGTTGGCCGGCCGTGCATCACACCAAATGCGGAAAGTTGAACTGGGCGGTGGGAAATCTCGAGCGCAGCCCCTGAGCCGCGTTCACTTAAACGTGTTTCCGCATTCACACCAAACGCAGAAAGTTTGATCAAAATCTCTCATAACAAATTAGTATCAACAAGAATCAGCCAGAAAAGGGCAATTCTTGTTCGCTGCATTGTTTCTGTTTGGTTGATTCTGGCTTATCTGATTTGTTGTGAGAGAAAAACAATATTGAATAGCTAACTATAAGCATTTATACGAACAAAGGAATATTGTTCTTACTAATACGGAAACCACACTTATGTTAGAGGAGTATTTTTAACTGGTTGATTCTGGCTGGTCTGATTTGTTGTGAGAGAAAAACACTACTGAATGGCGAACTATAAACACTTATACGAACAAAGGAACATTGTTCTTACTAATATGGAAACCACACTTATGTTAGAGGAGTGTTTTTAACTACGTAAACCACTCGTGGTCTGAAGGGATGAGATTGTTGTTGTTTTGCATAGGAAAGCGAGGTCTCTTTTTAGGTTGGTCCTACCTCAAATTTGAGGCTAACAGAGATATATGCGGGCCAGCGACGTGGCACGCATTGGGGGGGGGGGTGTGGTTGTTCGCGGGGAAGAAGAGAGAAGGTATTTGCTTACTCTTCTGTTTGTTTGAGTCGTTATTGTGGGGCGGGGCGGGATGGCTTTCTCAATCAATTTAAGAAAAAATCTAAGAAAAAGAGATTGAAAAGGGGATTTTGTGGAGCTTCTTTTCTCGGTGTTTATAGATAAAGGATACTCGGTGTCACGATCGATCGAGATGCTCATGCTACCATATGCATATGCATGCATGCGCAACAAGTTAATGACTAAGTGCTATCTTTGTGTTTCTGACTGCATGATTGATAGAGACAAGTGATCGATGTACACAAATTAAAGACACTACTAACGACACACACTGCTGTGCAGGTTCAGCGGCATGTGTTTTCCCTTCACTCTCACGGTCTCACCCGGTCTCTATAAACTACTACTCCATAGTAGTGAAAAACTGCCACTAGCCCACTAGTATTATTTAAAATCTAAGTACTGGATTGGACGGATTCCTAATTAATAATGATGCATGCATGCATTGTGTGGTGAGTGGTGACAGCAACGAAGGAATTGAACGATCGAGCTCAGGCTCAGCTCGTCTCGGTCAAGCATCTTCACACCATCGATCGATCGATGAGTAGTAATATAGTGCTACTGGAGGCTGTCGTCGTCGTCGTCGTCGGTGACGAACCTTCCGGTGCCCGGGTTGATTGCCGCGAAGAAGAAGAATAGGATGCTGAAGAGGATGAGCGGCTCGATCTCGTTGACGGGGACGTCTCGACGTTGAGCTGCGCGAGGGCTCTGCAGCTAGAGATCGAGACTAGTACTGGACGTTGCAATGGCTCTGCAGCAACCCATGCCAGTGCCACTGTCTGCACACTACTCCCACCTACAGCCAGCGTTCAGCTTCAGAAGCAGGGACTTGGCAATGGCAAGCAAGCTAGCAATAGCAGAGCAAATGTGTACGTGTGTCACTCGCCTTCGATCGGCTTTCGGCTAGCTCAAAGTGTGCTTGCTCGCTCGATTGATCAGTGGGAGATGAGAGGAGAGGCCGGAGAGATACACTGGTGCGTCACTGCACACTGCTCACTCCTCGCTGGTGCACTGGTTGGTGGAACTTACACACTATACACCCAACCCGATCGAGTGAGAGAACATACAGGGTAAGTAGTCACGGTGGCCCGGTGTTGGTGTCGTGGTAACAAACATATAGCGTACAGTCCAAGAGGAGGATACAAGAGAAATCTCGTTTTCTTCTTGTTGCATTGCATTGGTGTTCCGTGGCGGTCATGTGGCGACGATCCATCCATGTGTTCCTCCCCGTCCCATTCTCAATCACACACACGGACGTACAGCATTGCTAGAAAGGTCCGGACCGGGAGGTAGACGACAAAACAGTGCAAAGCAGCCAATCAACGCTCCAGTTCTCCTCCTCTTTCTTCTATTGTGAGATGATGATTTTTTATTTTTTGAGGGGTTGTGAGATGATGAATTGGCAGGTCTGGCCCCTCTTCTGAAAACGATCGAAAAATGATGGAAAACTAAAATAAGTACAACTAAATTGTATAGATGAGAGGTACATGTACAGATATAACCACCAAGTAACCGAGAAAAGTATAGATGATGATTTTTTTTTAAAAAAAAAGTATAGATGACCAATCAGCACGAGACCCATGCTTGGACTACCACCTATCCTGCTGGTCTCCACCTCGAAGAGTCGTTTTATATGTATATATATAATTTGTGTAGAAAATTAAAACAAATTGGTTTCATGGTGTAGTGGTTAGCACTCCAGACTTTGAATCTGGCGACCTGGGTTCGAATCCCGGTGAGACCTTTTTAAATTTTGTATTGTTTTTGTTCTCTGTTTTCTTTCCCATCTTCTCCCCCTTCGTTACTGAAATTTTTTATTTAGTTAATTTTTTGTTTTATTTGTTTCTCTGTTTTCTTTCCCATCATATTTCCCTTCGTTACTGATTTTTTTGTTTCATGGAAATGAAAATAAAAGGCACTTACTCCATGTAGACACGTACATGCCGGTGAGCCAAGGGTATATACGATCCATGGTTGAACGGCTTAAGCACTTGCCTACCAAGTACCAAGGCATCATCATCAAGCAAAATCAACACACGAGCACAGTGTAGCACAGCAAGGGCACCGGCCACGAGCTCGGTGGAGTCCCTCCCTCTCGGCCATCAGCTCGCCTTTTTGCGTTCCACTCCTTACATGCATGGATCAAGGTTGAACCATCAATTAATTTCACCAAATTAAATCACACGAGAGAGAGAGAGAGAGAGAGAGAGAGAGAGAGAGAGAGATGTTGGTATCCACAAATTGAGTAGGTTAGACGATTAGTACATCTTGCATTGGTGCACAACAGATGCATGGATCAAGGCGTTAGTACTACTGTTCAACAAACATCTCTAGCGTGAAATTAATTGGACATTTAAATTTGTTCATCGACGAGTATGGATATTAATAGTTAGATATATTAAATCAATGCTTTAAAGTTTCACTGGAAATTTTTAAAAAACAATTATTTTTTAACAAAATTGTGTATTGTTGATCATCTAAAAAAATAAAATATCACTTTTTTGGCTCCGCTTACTAAGGTTTGGGGTACACCAAAGATGTTTTGTGTGATGGCCCTAAAGATTCGATCTTATTGTCATTCTTTTAGTTATAGGGTTTGGATGGTGCAAGCTAGGGGTGAGTACAATTGCATAAGCTAAGGCGTACTGCTATTTTTTTTTTAGAGCCCAGGCCACGCACTCTCTTGATCCATTTATCAAATGTAAATAAATGGTACACTAGATTTATCTGGTGCACCAAGGCATGTCCCAAAGAACTTTGTGGTGATACGTGGTTCGTATGAGAGAAAGAAATAGCATAGGCGTCCAAAGAGATGGGGAGACAATACTAAGTACTAATGCTATATTGTTGGGATACATTACCATGTCACATTCGTGCCGCTCCATGGCTTGTACTTGTGCTAATACTAGGTGATATACTACAAGGTTTTGAATACATAAGCCTAAAGTGGTATGTGGCAACAACGGTTTGTAGATATATATTCCAAGCAGACACCTCGTGTTATAATTTACGGTCGTCGCTCTTCGCTGGTAAATATCATCACCATGCCACAGCTAGTATGCAAGGGATGACACCTTTAGTCGATATAAGGCACTATGACAATTTAAAAAGATTATGATTTGGAAATGATTTGAAGCTGCACTCTTGATAATTTTGCCCTGGGAAAACTTTTATCTCTAGCTGCTAGGGTGATGCTGATTAAGTCTTGTCTTGCAAGTATCTCTGTATATTTGTTGTCTTTTATTAAATTCCCTAAGTGGGCTGTCAGAATGTTAAATTCCCATCTCAGCAATTGTCTGTGGAATGATTCAGTAGATAGCCATAGGTATCATTTAGCAAACTAGGAGCTTGTTTCTATGAGAAAAGAGTATGGAGGATTAGGCCTGACTAATATGACAGACCTCAATATCAGTTTGCTAGGTTCCTGGCTGAGAAGGTATAATGAGGATAGAAATAAATTTGGAAAGAGCTGATTGATTTTAAGTATAGGACTGATCAGCCAAACATTTTTCATTCAAACACAGTGGGGGCTTCCAGTTTCTTTAAAGGTTTTATGTGGGCAGCTCAAGTAGCTAAAATGGGTTATAGATGGAAAGTAGGAAATGGTACTAGAATTAGGCTGTGGGAGGATAACTGGCTAGGATCTTCAAGTTTAGCAGTAATATTTTATCCTTTATATAGGATTGCCAATGAGAAAGGAAAGACTATAGCAAACTTATGGGATGGGGAGAATTTGAAATGTACTTTCAGAAGGAATGTTTCCAATGAGTTGTATCAGTCTTGGCTTGAGATAGTACAGTTAGTTTCTACCATCTCCCTCAATGGGGAGGAAGATGAATTGATTTGGCAGTACACCACTTCTGGGGTTTATTCTTCTCAATCTCTTTACAAGATTATCAATTTTAGGGGGGTGAAACAGGTTCATGTTCTTGCAGTCTGGAGTCTTAAAATACCTCCTAGAGTTCAGTGTTTTCTTTGGCTAGTTATGAACAATAAGGTCCTGACTAGAGATAACCTAGCTAAGAGAAGGGAATTAGATGATAAGACCTGTTTGTTTTGTGCAGAGGAAGAATCCATTCAGCACCTGTTCTTTGATTGTGTAGTAGTTAGGAGAGTGTGGGAAATTATATCAAATTTTGTTGGGTGTCAGGTTGGGAAGAACTTAGCTTGTATTGGCAAGTTTTGGTTGAGTAACAAAAAACATGTTGTGCTGAATATGATTACCTCTGCTGTTTTTTGGGCGGTCTGGAAACTCAGGAATGAACTATGTTTTCAGAATGCAGGGTGGAAAGGCATGGAAATGCTTTTACACAAAGTGTCTGGGTTGCTACAGAACTGGGAGATTATGTGTCCTACCGACAAACGGGACCTGCTAGAGCTATGTATCACCAAACTCAGGACAGTGGCGAGGGAAGTCCTCTGGCTACCTTTTGGTGGCCTGGTGACAAGCTGATGATGAACAAGAACCCAGGCGCTGAAGGCGGCAACACCGCGAAGATGATGAAGATGGGGCAATCTCCATGGTGGACTGCTCTCGATATGGAAATGAATTGAGTATCTTTGTAATGGAGCTGTTTCAAAAGAACTGTAATAAGTAGTTCCTGGTGATGCGCAAAGGGATAGCTGGAGTCTGCTTTTTGGGGGGAGAGGTTTAGATCCTTCGCAATTCCTAGTCCGGGATGGACAAACTTGGCAACAAATTTAAAACGGTGTTGTAAACTGCTATTTGGTCTTGTTGCAATATATAAGGCCGGAGCTGAGGCTCTTTTATTCAAAAAAAAAAAAAAAAATTTGCGCTGGTCCAAGTACAAGGTGTGCCTATCAAATTGTTGGTCTGTGTTCCCATGCACATAGTACTGACCTTATTTGAAAATATAAAACAAAATTTGACTCACCACAATCTGTGAAATTGAATTTTGGCATAAAAAATCATCATATTATAAGGGAGCACTTATAAAAATATGGACACTTTTGTATATGACATTGTACAATTAACAAGATGGACATCTTGTAAGGCTATTATGTAAGTGTTGAGCTATGACTTTGAGATCTTGAAATGCTTGCGCGCGGGTCTTGTGTACTTCTCTTTGTTTCACCTAACAATTTACCGTAGCATTTTTGCATTTGTTTTTCTACAATTCTATAGGTATTGGTCACAAATCATATGCTACACAGACAGGTATGTGAAGTATCTATCTAAAATATTCTAGGAAAAAACATATTGTTTGATCGGGACTAGAGTTTGTCGTTAGTGTGGCATGCACGTACCACAGCTGTCTACAAAACACGGTGGGTAAAGTTTGTTACTGAAAGGCCGGCGGGTTAGCAGCACAAGACAAGCAAGATCTACTAGTGGATGGATTAGTACAACAACCTCCTTGGTACTATTCGCTCGTAAACTGTCTCTGTAATAAGAGGGGAAAATGAGCCAAAAAATCTAAAATGAAAATTGAATACGGAATAAATAAAGGGGGAAAGGGGGAAAAAATAAAGGCAGGCGTGGTGTCTGTTTCTCTTCGTTCCGGCCTCATCGTCATCTCATCCAGCCTGTATGTAAGTAGAGTAGATGGGATGGGACTCGAGTATATATCCAATCTCTTGCACTTCCTTCCACTTCCACCCCCGACCCGAGGGAGGATCGGAGCATCTCCCCATCCTCTTCCGCTTGCTTCCTCGCCAAACCCTAGCTGCTAGTACCCAGCAGGAGCAGACAACAATGGCGCCGCAGCCACCGCTTGCTCCCGCCAGCGGCAACGGCGACAGCATCGTCGACCGCGACGTCTGGCTCGCCTGCGCCGTCCCGCTCTCCCGCCTCCCCGCCGTCGGCGCCGAGGTCTACTACTTCCCGCACGGCCACGCCGAGCAGTGCCCCGCGCACCTCCCGGCGCCGCTCCCCGCGCCGCACCTCTTCCCCTGCACCGTCACCGACGTCACCCTCGGCGCCGACGACAAGACCAACGAGGTGTTCGCCAAAATCTCCCTCAGCCCAGGCCCCCACCCCCACCCTCGTCCCGACAGCAGCGAGGAGCAGCAGGAGCTCATGACCATCACCTACTTCACCAAGGAGCTCACGCAGAGCGACGCCAACAACGGCGGCGGCTTCTCCGTCCCGCGCCACTGCGCCGACCACATCTTCCCCGCGCTCGACTTCCACGCCGACCCGCCCGTGCAGAACCTCGTCATCCGCGACACCACGGGGAACCCCTGGCAGTTCCGACACATCTACCGGGGCACGCCGCGGCGGCACCTGCTCACCACCGGGTGGAGCAGGTTCGTCAACGCCAAGCTGCTCGTCGCGGGGGACGTCGTCGTATTCATGCGCCGACCCAACGGGGACCTCATCGTCGGCCTGCGCAGAACGCCAAGGTACCCGCTCGTCTTCCCCGGGGCGAACGCCAATGCCGACGTCCTGGACCAGCCCGCGCCCCCGCCGCCCCGCAACGCGCGCGCAAGGGTGCCGCCCCAGGACGTCATGGAGGCCGCGCGACTCGCCGCCGAGGGCAGGCCCTTCACCGTCACCTACTTCCCGAGACAGGCTGCCGGGGAGTTCGTCGTCCCGCGCGACGAGGTGGAGCGCGCGCTCGCCACTCGCTGGGAGCCAGGCACGCAGGTGCGCATGCAGGTCATGGAGGCCGAGGACACGCGACGCACCGTCTGGGCCGACGGACACGTCAAGGCGCTCCACCAAAACATCTGGCGAGCGCTCGAGGTCCGTCTGAATGCTCGTCGTGCCTCTCGTCTTCCTTCCATTTTCCGATTGCCATTGACCGACCTGATGACCCCTGCCTACTGTCATTATGCTAAAATGATGATGCGATTCACCTTCCCCCACCTTGCTTGTTGTTGTTGGTACCCTTTCCTCCCTTAATTAATTAGTACTACTACTAGAAAGCTATCATTACAACAATCTTGACCACCTGTAGTAGCTTTCAAGCCAGTCGCTCGTGCTCAACAGATTTTGTTGCTTTCGATCAGTGTCGTCCAGTCGTCTTTTTATATATTGCGAATTGCGATTGGGATTCCGATTTCCTCGTGGGGCTGCCGGTGGTTCTTCTGTCGGATTGATTGGGTACCTTCATATGCATGTCTGTTTCTCTTTCCAATTCCAGAGCTGCACTCAGTAGCAGTAGCTTGTCCATACTACACTACAGTATCTTCCTGCTAGGCTGCTACTACTACCACCAAGCAGAACCGCTCAATTGCAACTGTATACAGTATTGATCCCAATCTTGTCGTGACTCGTGATGCCAGCCAGCCTGTGGCTTCTCATTTCTGAATGCATGCACCCGGCCTCCATTACCTGTTTAATTTCATTTGTTTTTGTACAAGAAACCATGCCAGTTTTTGACATGTGCACTGCACGTAGTACTGCAATGTACTCGGTTCCTGCTAAACTTTAGAAAAAGAAAAAAGAAAACTCGGTTTCTGCCAGGGAAGTCACCGAAGAATTCGATTCTTACTTATCATCACGCGGATTCCCAGCCCAAACGGTTTTATCTTCCTATGTTTGTGCTGTTGCCTGTTGCTTCCATCTGTTTGTTGAGGATTTCAGAGCTAAATATGTTTATTATACGGTTTTGGTTTTTCTTTTTTTTACCTATATAACTGATTTGGCATATCTTTTGTCGTGTGGCCTGGTTCAGTTGACCCTTTGTATATACAGCCTGATTATTTTTGAACTGAATATATTATTTTTGAACTGAATATTATTAGTTGGCCAAGATTGTTTCCTTGTCTGTCAGAGCTAAGGGATCGGTCTTGTTTGATTCCCATTATTGCTGATCGCCTACTTGATCCCTACTGATGCCATTACCACTTGACACAACTGCAGATCGACTGGGATGACTCCTCTCCATCATCACTAAAACTGAGCAGATTTGTGAATGCTTGGCAAGTCCAGCTTGTTGCATACCCTCCTCTTCCAAAAAGAGTGAGGATTTGCGACCCAATCGCGCCTCTTTGCCCTGGAGATGTCTCTTATCCTCTGATCGGACCTGAAAGCCAGTCCGTGGCTATGATATTGGGGCCACCAATTCCTGCTGGCATGCAGGGAGCCAGGCACACCGGCCATTGTGCAGCACCCTCTGAATATGCAGCACCCTCTGAATCCTCTGCAATGCTCACGACTCAGTTGCTATTCCCCCTAACCAACAGGGACCTCCAGATGCCACCGCATACAAGCCCCAGTCCTTCCTCTGAGGTTCTGGACCCTGAAGCTGCTTCTCCTCCCAACAACTCAGTAAGCATGCGTCCAGCACAGCTTCCAGTCCAAGTGAAGAGCATACAGCTCTTTGGCGCCACCATCACGCCCCATGTTGTGCAGAGTGATACCGATGGTTCTTCTGAAGAAGTGAATGGAGATCCTAATAGTGATGCTATGGCTGATGACAATGTTGAAAAATATGTGTAAACCATCCAGCTGTACTTGAAGGTATGGTATGATCTTCTCAACACCCTCCCCTCTGGTGGTTGTTGCAATTAAAAATGCAGAACGATTAATTTGGGTCAGATACAAGGTGTATTGGGGGGAGGGGGGAGGGCTTATCAGATGCTACTACATACAAAACCTTATATGTTTTGATGGATCAACCAAAGTAATATTTGTGTCATCATCATGGGCTCCTGTCACCACTGGCATTGCCTTATAGATGCAACCCCCTTTGCTTCAATGACATGAATAGAATAGAGCGTTGATGGCTGCTATATGTTGCTTCAAGTTTTAATGTTCGCAAATCTGGATAAAGTTCAAAGAAGAACATGTACTGAATATGGAAGCATAGAAAATCGAAATAGTGAAAGAGTTGAGAAGCGGAAGAAGCACATTGTTGTTGTAATGAAAAAAAAAAAAAGAGCACAATCTATCTGCAATTGACACTGAAACATTTACAGCCCCGCTCTGCACGCTTAACACCTCCTGTCACTGATGTGTGCTTGCAATGCTTTTGTTTGCAGATGCCTGGACAAGACTGGGATTACTACCTCTACATCTGGGTTTCTACTAGCAAAGCACCAAGTGTCTGTTTCTCTGGTGCATGCAGAGTTTATCTGTATCTAGCTTTTAGTAGGCTGTGGGAGTATTACCATTGCAACCCCAGCGCCTTATTAGTTCTTAGCTAGAGAGAAGGGGGGTAGCATGCATGGCTGTCATGATGGCTGTAGTTTAGTTGAACACCACCTGTTGCTACCTGTAACAGTACGTGGAGGTGCGCGCATTTCATTCGCTGTCACATGCATTTAGATTTTTTTTCCCCCCCAAGATCCGTGTTGGTTGGTTGATTCTGGGAGTCTGCTTGCAATTACATCGTGTGGAACTACTATAAGTATGTGGGTTTTGATTTGGTAGTGGGTCATTGGTCCTTGCCCCTAATCGTGTGGCATTAATTGTTTGTTGGGTCTGGATCATGTGAAGTCATGTGCAAGTGCAAGGCACTCTCGCGTCAAGCACATGCTGACATGCCTGCCTGTCTGCTCACTGCTGTGAATAATTCTTGCGTTGCATTGCATTAGCCATGCCGAACGTTTTCCCAGTGCATTCATGCATCTCTCTTTGGAGAAAAGGCAGTCAAGATGCAACGCATGGTCTTTTTCTTTTATATTTTCATTCAGTTCCCCTTTTTGCATTGCATAATTGCATTGCATTGCTTTGCTTTATTTGATTTACTGCTCTTGAAAAGAGGCGTGCACTGCACCGTGCACCATATACATTCAGACATGCATCATCTTTCTGTTCTGACAGTAACGCAAAGCAGAGTGTCGCTGCATTGCATGGTGTGGGTTTCTCATTTCTGATGCATCGGGTGGCCGCGAAAAGGTAGGTCGTTGCGACATGTCCTCCATCTTGGACCGTCTGTCTGCCCATATCCATCTTTGTCGGTGCATTACTTGTTGCCGATTCAATCACAGGCAGCTCAGCTGACAAGCAAATCCTGCATTAGCTTAGCTGCAATGCAAAATAATTAGGTAAACGGACGGACATCCCATCCGACGACCACTGTCCAGTGTCGTCCACGCCAACACCTAGCTGCTAGCTCCTAGCCCAGGCAGGCAGTCAGGCAGCTGTGCATGATTAAGCTCCATCCACCACACTACCAGACCATTTACAGTTTTACATGCATGCCAAATTCATTTCATACAGCCAGAGCCAGGTCGCCATTTACAAGTATATACGAGTAGAGTAGTAGTCTATTATTTCCTTTGTTTTTTTTTTCATTAAAACCCACACAGTGAGCACATAGCTGGATTAATAAAATAATCATACTCTTGTTTTCTTGCTTTTGAGTATATACTGAGATCACCACTTCCTGATCAGCATCAAGCAGCACACACAATCCTCTTGTTTTCTTGCTTTTGAGTATCTATCTTTCTCTATATAGTATAATTCTTGCATGATGATCATTGGATATATGATTGATTGATCCATATGTGTGGTCACCGCTATTACAGAGAAAAACAGTGTATGCACAAACAGACGAAGTAGTGTACCTGTAGGGTAAAAAAGGAGGCACTCACTCACTCAACTCACTCACTTTGTACAATCATCATCAAGCAATTACAAGGAAAGCCGTACGTGCGTCAGTAGTGGTAGCTCCAAGTAACTCGGACGTCGTCGGAGATCCATGGGAGCTGAGCTGACGGCCTACCACGCCCGGTCGCCGTGCGCGCGCCTCCTTGTGAGGCTCCGGATCCAGCCTCTCCCTCCTCTCGCCTTGGACCGCTCCGCCCCCGCCGCGGCCTTCTTGCCGTCCAGCCCGGCGACGTGACACGCCGCTGCGCCGCCCGCCTTGGAGGACGACCTCCTCCAGCGCGCCAGCTGCAGCAGGCGCCCCACCACCTGCTTGCGCCACCGTGTGACGCCGCCCCGCTTCACGTGCTCCACCGCCACCACCACGGTCGATGACGACGACGACCTCGTCGCGGGAGCGGGAGCGGGAGCCGCCGCCGGCTTGCCTGCCTCCGCCTCGGCCTTCTCCGCAGCAGCAGCAGCCTTGTGCTGGCTCTGGACGCTGTCCCACGTCGCCTTGCCGTTGTCCTCGAACTTGATGGAGATGAAGGAATCTTTTTTGTTGTTTTTCGTTTCGTTTTTTCACATCCCAGTGAAAGATTGATTTGCCAAACGAACAAGCAGAAACAAGCAAAACGAATGGATCGAGATTATGATACGGACGACATCGATGATTGAAAGGCAAAGCAGCAATGCAAGCAAAGCAGAGTCGAGCGGCGGTGCCATTAATTAATTAATTAATTAGTGTAATGGCACGTACTGGTAATCCAGTAGTATTAGTTTAGTTAATGCAAGATCGGTGTTGTATGTACCATCGAGGCTTGCGACGGAGGCGGTGGCGTCGTCGTCGTCGTCGGAGTAGCAGTTGTTGTCGGGGTCCCGCTCCCGCCCCCGGTGGTGGCGGGAGTCGAGTCGCTGGAGGAAGGAGGAGCCGAGCGCGAAGACCTTGGGGAGGGAGATGCTGCTGCTCCTCCTCCTCCTGCGGCGCACGACGTCGTCGCCGGCGTTGTTGTTGTTGTTGGCAGCGGCGAGGAGGAGGAGAAGGCGATCCCTGAGGCAGTGGGCGCAGACGCCGACGACCACTTCCCTGGGATGGAAGCAGCAGTAGGGGACGTCCCCCTGACCATGCCCGTACCCGTACGCCTGCTGCTTGTTCATGCCTGGCAGGGAACCACTGCTCTCTAGTCGATCTGCTACTAGTTTTAATTTGCAATGGACGTCGATGGTTCACACTGGCTGGAGTGGATTAGAGGAAGAAAAGAAAGCTTCACTCCTCCTCCTCGATCAGAGTCGAGAGAGGAGAGGGAGACAGAGGGACGGACGGATGGAGATCTGCGCAAGGAAGGAGAAGGACTCTTGTCTCTTGGGTTGGCCGGCCCTTCCCTTCTCTTGGCGAGACGTGGAGTATCCTTGTGGGGTGGGGATGGGGAGTGCCGGAGGGTGGAGGATGGGGACGGACGGTGGCCTGCCCAGCTCTGTTCTGCTCTTCTACCTCCCCTCTCTGAAATCTGAATAGTCAGCCATGCATTCTGCTTGGTTTGCAACCTTTTCAATTCGCATGCATGCATCTACTGTATGTGTTTTATTACAATTATATTTATTTAATGTTAAAAGGGGCCGGGAAAATTAATAGATGAGATGAGGTGACCAATCAACAAGAGCATTGTTCCTAATTAAACTCTATGTCACTCCCATCCGTTTACCTTAATTGTATGCATGGCCATTACATAGTATAATAATATCCAATTTATAATTAGCATTTCTTGTTGCAATAAAATAGATAGAGAAGGGCTAATAATAATTGGAGAATGGGATGGATGAGAGGAGAGAGAGGATATGCATGGAATGGAACCGGTGGGTCGTGCTCATGGATGGATGGATGGATGGTCCAACTTTTTGATTGACAAAAGAAAAGGACCAGCTAGCTAGCAGCTACCAACATTACTGTTACATAATGCAATTCCATTGCACAGCGTTTATATTTATATTGATTGGCGCACCGTTAAAAGCACATTTTTAAATTACTTGGTAAAAACCAATGATTATGGCAGGTGATCTCTACTCTTTCTTGTTATCGATCTAGCAAATGAATTTTGCCAAACTTTTAGTGATGCTTGGAGTCATGTTTCTAACAAGCGAGTTCGCCTTTAATTTTTCTCTCTCAGTGGTGCACGTGGGTGCATGGTCCTTTCCCGTGACACAACGTGCTGCGTCCACGTCTCAAATCTCATTGAACGCCGGCCTTTGCCGCCACCGCTACCAACACGTACGTACTACGCGGGCCGGGCCGTCGGGGTCTCTCTCTACTCCCACCACCATGTGTCCATCCACACGCGTGTCTGTGTCCGGTCAATGCATGCATTGCCTAACTCCATGTCTCCATCTGCATGCGTGGTCTACCCATCTGCATATCCACCTCCGAAAAAAAAAATATCCAACTCATACCAAATATCCTTTTTGAGGGGGAAAAAAAAAAAAAAAAAGGGACTGAGACGTGGACGCAAAGCTCAGTTAAGGCAAAAAAAAAAACTTAACAATTACCTTACAGAAATTATGCAAGACAATAGGTCCCAATGTTCACAGGCTAAGTGTTATGAACAAGACCTTCATCCATTTTGCAGCATTACAACATGAATGATTCATCTGCACATTGCATGAGACAAAAAAAATTGTCCCTAAAACATTCAACTGCAGGTGCTGAGTGGTATTGTGAATTCCTATATAAAGTTACAAATACACGCCACTCTATCCATGGTAAAGCTCAAATATTACACCAAAAAATTGGACTGAAAACAAGTGTACAGATGCAGGTTCCTCATAGACGAGCTACGTAGGAGTTAGCTTGTGTTACATATCGCACCCATCTGTAAGGGTTGTATGCCTTTGATTTCTTGGCGATCTGAAGATACCTGACCTGCAGGACAGTAATACAGTTCATAGTTGATCAGAAACATTCTGCAATAATTCTGCATGTCAATGTTTTTTGAGCAATTAAGTTCTTGGAGGATCATAGCAACTACATCTCTAAAATTGTTGAGCAATAATTCTGCATGTCAATGTTTTTTGAGCAATTAAGTTCTTGGAGGATCATAGCAACTACATCTCTAAAATTGTTGAGCACCATGTAAAGACAAGTTTCAGAAAGCACACGACAAAAAAAAAGCACTAAAAGATAATTAATCATGATACTATTATTGGGCAAATAATTTTTTTCTAGTGGACAACAAAAACACTCTTAAGTCCTGTAGTGCAAATGGATACAGCCCACAAAAGTACCATACAAAAGTATAAGGCCTTGCCTGCAATTTTGATGCATTGTACATCGGTATAGTGAAATTCATATTCACTGGGCCAGCTTCCTTTGTGAGGTTTCCTGCATTTCACAAAGAAGAATGTCAGGGCAAGTTGGCCAAACAGGAAATTACATGGTGTTGCCAGGTCAGGGTATAAGTAATGCTTCAAACAAAACATGTACCATGCGACTCTTGAGAAAATGTCAGCTTTGCACGAAGGGTGTGCTCAGAACCACCAACAATCTGTAGTGTGAAGTTAAAATTGTTTAGCAAGCTATAGCAAACTGGTTACTAATTTTAAGTTAACATTGCAAATGCATATCATCTTATGCAAGATGTACATATCCTTGTTGGCACTTGCCTTCTTTAGATTCCACTCAAGTCTCCTGGATACTTCCTTGAAATCTGTTGTCTGTCCAACTGCACCAGCTTCCAACTCAAAACTCGCTCTGCAAACCCATGATAGGAACTTTAGCAAACAATATAAGCATCGGCCAATATTTCACGTTTTTAACTTCATAGGAATAAATATATAACTGCAGTTGACCTCATTGTGTATGCGGGGACTGGCATTTGTACTGTGATTGTGTTAGCAGTGACATTCGCGGAGAAGTCTGCTCTTATTTTCAGTAGAACTTCAGCCTGTGTAGATACCAAACTGAATCAAAGCAAGACAAGCATTCCATACCCTCGATGGTCCAGCTTCTTCAATTAGTGCAGTTACACGGAATGGTGGCTTAAATTCTTGGGTCATCCGGTAGTTCATTACAGGAAATTCTCCGTCAGGCGGTATCTATGCAATATTGCAACAGTAAATATAGGTTCTATATTTTTTTCTTAAGTACTCTCCCCACTCCAAATTATAAGCCATTTTCGCTTTTCTAGATATATAGAAAGCTATGTAAGCCAAATGACTTATAAATCGAAATGGAGGGAGTGATAGACTGTAAATATAGTGCTTGAGTTTGGCAAAGACAGACAGACAAAAAAGCCATATTTGAGTACTTACTAAAGTCAAAGTTCTGTCAATATCAAAACTGTCCAGATGTACTGACTCATGGAAGTTGCAATCATCAAGAATGACTGTTCCTCCTCCAGAAGAACTTCTGTAATCTGTCTTTAAAAAATATAATATTGTATGCGATCAGCATTCGACAATATATCGATGACAATTAGACATAGAAATACCAGCATTCTAAAAAAAATAAGTGAGGTTCAAGTTGTGAGTAGATTCAAGTTTCGTAAAAGGAATCACTTGTGCAAAAACACTCTGGAATGCAAATAAGTATAGTGACTATATAAATGTATGCACTGAATAACTCGTCACATTGTGAGTTCGAGAATAAGTGAAACACTATAGGATTATCATAGATTGGTCTCCAATATTACGGAACAGAGCATCATGAAAGATGTACAAGGAGAAACATATTTCTTGTTTCATATCCATATATGCATAACAATATATCATTCAGATTATAGGTTGCTTAAGCTAGTTGTCAAAGGAAAAGCTAATGATCATACCGTATGAAGAAGATCCAGTTCTTCCAATGCTCAAATCCTCATTGAGAGCAAGACGGATTTCTGGACTGCCAGTGAGGTAACTTTTCATTTGAATTGTTCCGTCGATCTCAGATGTAAGTATATAGCCCTGTTTAATGAAAAAAAATAAAGTCATGAAACGACTGGCCCATTAGTGTTCCATGAAAAAAGGATACTATGAGAGGCAGAGAGCATTATACATATACATAGGAAAATATATGAGGTAACAAAATGAAGTGGGATTTAGTAACTTGAGTTAATTTAGTAGATCTGATGCAGCATTAAGTGGACAAAGATCATATCACAAGACATGTACGATTGTAAGATTGAGAACTAAATGGTCAGAACTCATCTCAATGGCCCCTTACCCCCATGGTTTTGAAGTATCATAGTTTAAAAGTAATGCACTAGTGACTGTCATCTTTATTTATTCCAGTTAAAAATAGTGAACACAGAAGTTACTTTAATAGTAGTGATATAAGGAACAAAATGGGAAAGAGGGTAGGCTACTTTAATAATAGTGATATAAGGAACAAAATGGGAAAGAGGGTAGGCCAGATGATGATATATAAAAACTAAATTTGCAGTGAGCACCATTACTATCTAAAACATTTAGAACCACAAATTCAGGACATATATAAAGGATTGCAACAAAAGAAAAGGAAAAAGGAGAATATCTTGAGATGTTGAAGAGAACAAGGCGTGACATAGACCGGTACTTACACTCGAGCTGAATGTCACACTTATTCTCTCAATGATATCAACGAAAATTTCCTCCCTCTTCTTGCCCCCAGGCTCAGTTGCAACAACAGATTTTGTAACAGCTGTACCAGGCATACGCTTTGTGCCTTGCTGCAGAAGATAGGGATGTTAAATGAAACTATACAATTGCCAAAATAGCATGGGGAACGCATGTTCCTCAGTCAAGAAACACTAATGTTATGTTTCTTGCAGTAATGTGCACAAGCGTTACCATGAACATAGCAGAAGGACCAAGTGGTGGCAGCCTTCCGGCATCAACCATAATGGGTTCATTGAATATGTACAACTTCAGAACCTCAGTAGAGGTTGTTTGTGGGTATCCAAAGTCCTGCGTGCACAAGCAAAACCATAAAAATGCTAAGCATTCCCATAAACAGATGAACCATACTAATCACTGTGGAAGCCCACAACTTCTTTGTTAAATTAAATGTTGGCTTTGCTAGTGACTAAAAACCAGGTCACGAAGGATATGAGTTCAGAATGGCATGAGGAAAGATGGTGTAGACTACTTACAATGACTTCATCAAGCAATTCATACACCAAAATAAAATTCTTCCGCAATGAATCTTCATTAAGAACGCCGAGATAATCTTTTGTAACACGTGCAATCCTTTGAAGAAGCTCCAAGAGAAGGGATGGGGAAACATTAATCATTGTGGTTACCACAAAAAATAGTCCGGCAACCTTGACGTGAATATAATTAACCCCATCAACATTCTGAGTAAAAAGTAAGAATACCGATTGTCAGATCAAATAGTAAAGTAATGCACCAATACGCAGATCACAGGTGGAATCGCTGTCTTTTCATACACATACACACGAACCGACTGCTATTTCTTTCAGTTTAGTAAAAGTATTTTATATGCCAATCTACTGTTTAAAGTCTCAGATATTAATTAACCAAAATGATCCACAAAAGGCTTCATACACAACTGATACAGAGACAACTACACATCACACTACAAACCACTTTTCATTGAATAGAAAGTTGCTTTCCTTAATAAGCATAGTTCCTATTCCTGTTAATCCTAAACATATGTAGAGTAGCTTTTTTTTTTGAAACTACATATGTAGAGTAGCTAGAGTAAACCACAAAAGGTATCACACCCAGTTTTACCCCAGTTCATCTTAAAGCGTCTGTCCAAGACAGTACTTGGATCACACACAAAATGTATCATTCCATGTCTTAACCAAATGGTGCATTACAGATTGCAGGGTACCTGATGTAACAGGTAATGGATGGCAACATAAGTACATAGCATGAAAGGAAATTTGGCGATTACACACAATTCAAATTCTGCTACTTGTCCATCCCATTTTCAAAGGTAATGTTGCTCAAGCGACAATTCTGACACTGCTTATCAGTTTATAAATGCACACATTTGACACAATCAGAGTGCAGGTTCTGATTAGACCACAAGGTCACAAGTAGAGCATTCAGCTAACAGAAGGCAAGGATCACAGTTACTATTGCTAAGTTGTCTACCAATGTTGGTCAAAATTTGCAGTCTGAACAAGAGAGCGTGAGTGATAAGTAAGAGATACTACGTACGAAGACTGGGGGCGCCTCCTCTGCCTCGTCGTCATTCCAGAACTTGACCTTCCGGAAGAAGATCTCCGCGCTGCCCTTGGGCGCCTCGCCGCGATCTGCACCGACCCCGCACCAACAGCCCGCACAAAGTTTCTGAATGAATCAGCTCAGGATCGCAACGAATAAGCGAGAAAAATTCCGCCGAGATCGGGCGGCGAGGGACGGAACAGGGATCTAGATCTTACAGTCGCGGAAGACGATGTGGTCGCCGCGCTGCGACACAACGAAGAACTGCGAGATCATCCCACCACGCCGCCGTCGCTTCCGCTGACACGTCTTCTCCTCGGGGCCTGTGTCTGTCTGTCGCAGCCGCACCTTGCGAGCGTGGCGCCGACCCGAGATAGAAGACGAGCAAGAACGGAAACGTAAGGCCCGTTGGGCTGGAGAGGGTGATCTACCATATTATACTTTCCGGTAATGCTATTGATATTACGTCCTAGATTAGGACGGGTCTCAACCGGCCCATTAACAAAACGAAACACCCGTGACGCTCGCCCAAGCTGAACGCTCGCTGCCTTATCCCTCGTGCGCTCCGCCATCCGTCCTTATCCTCTCCACCTTCTCGAATCACCCGTGAGTCCGTGACACTGGGGGCTCGCCGGAGGCACCGGCCCCGCGTCCTCGTCCGCCGGAGGAAGCGGCTGGTCAGCCGGTCTTCCCCCACCCTGACGGTGAGCGCTTCTTCTCCAACCCATCGAGCACATCCGCGCAATCCTCGACCCACAACGATAGCAACGCCGGTTGAGCCCTCCCACCCTGCCAAATCGCCGCCCGGCGTCTAGCACCGGCTGATCCCCACACACCGCGATGTATGGAGCAGCAAGCGACGGTGAGGGCCTCCTTTAGCCTGCCCAGAGCAGCGACGCCCATCTCTTGGCGAGCCCCTGCTGGATCCGGCGGCAGAGGGCTCAGGGCGGAGCAATGGCGGCGGCGTCCCCTCCCTCTCCCTCGCACGGAGCCTCAGCCTGCCTGTACGCCACGCGAGTGGGGCGACGGTGGCGGATTCCAGCGAGGAGAGCTCCCTCTTCTCCTGGTAGGTGGCAGGGGACCCTTTTGGGCCTCATCCTCTTCCTCCCTCCTCCCCCTCTAGATACAGGGATGTAGTGATGGATTTCTCCACGTTGTTTCAGTGATGCGATTTTGATTGTTGCAGAGCATAATTTTTTGATGGTTCACTTCATTTCTTGATTTGTAACATTAGCTTTGTTCTTTTTTTCCCGATGTTTACAATAATTTTCTCCTTTTGTTGCAGCAGGATTCACTGCTTTGTTGCAGTGCACAATTTCTGATGTTTCTTTTTATTTTTTGGTTTTGTAACATTAGTTTGTTATTTTTTTTATGGTTGCAATAACCTTTGTCCCCTTGTTGCAGTAGGAATCTTCGTGTTGTTGCAGCGAATTCGCAGCGATGTGGTTTTGAATGTAGCAGTAGACGTTTTTTTTATGTTTATTCCGATGGTTTCAATAACTTTTTCCGGTTGTTTCACTTGAGTTTTCGGTTTGTTTCATTTTGGATCCTTCGATGTTTCACATTCCTTCGATGTTTCCGGTGGATGCGATGTGGTCGACGAGGCGGGGCCGGGGATGGCTTTTTGAGTCTTTTACCTGTGTGCCATTACGAAAGTTCGCTCCAACCTGTATGCCACTGGAAAGTTTGAGCGTATTTGTGAGGACAAGTCGAACTTCGTTTTACCCTCTGCGCCATTCCGTCCACTTTCTTCAATGACGGTGTCAAATTGTGATGCACAAAGTCTAAAATGCCCTTAAGATTTATTTTCTCCATTTTTTTCCCTAGCTTATTTCATTTTCTCTCTCCATTATCTAATCGGCTGGGCAACACAACTGGCTACTTGTGCCTGCGTACACGCCGGAGCGGAGGCCGCGCGGCACTCTGTCCTCCGTGGACGAGGACGAGTCGGCCAGGTACTTTGGGCCACGGAGGACGGCTCCGGCAAGGGCTCGGAGGTCGACGACGAGAACGAGTTGGCCATGGTGTTCTCCTCCACCTGTTCGTCGTTCCGCTCAGAGGACTTCGTATCCCCACCGCCCATGGCGTCAGCACCACCTTCACCGTACCGAAGCAGCAGCAGGCCAGCAGCGCGTCAAGAAGTGTCGCACGGTGGTCTCTCCGCTGCGCACGGCGGTCTCCCGGCTGCGCACGGCGCTCGCCGCGACCATCGCCGGCCGGCACCAGCAGGTCGTGCTCGGCGCGCGGCTCACGGGCACGCTCTACGGCCACCGACGTGGCGACGTGCACCTCGCGTTCCAGGTAGACCCACGCGCGTGTCCCGCGCTGCTGCTCGAGCTCGCCGCGCCCACGGCGTCGCTGGTGCGCGAGATGGCCTCGGACCTCGTCCGCATCGCACTGGAGTGTGACAGCGCGTATTGCAACGGCAAGGGCTGCGGGTACGCGGTGCGACGCGAGTGCGAAGCCACGGACTGGCGTGGCCCCTGGCCACCGCAGCGTGCGCGGGCGAGCTCCGGCCGGGAAACGCAACCGCACACAAGCGAGGTCGGCCCGGCCAACGCGATGTCGCGCGAGCGAGCTCCAGCTCGACTGCTACGACGCAAGGGAGCGCCGTTCCCCGCCGCCACCGCCGCCCCTGGCCGTGAGCAGACTAGCCGCCTCCGCTGCCGTGGACACGAGCAGGTAGGCCAGGGCGGCCGCCGCTCTGGCCTGCGTGCTTCCAGGTCCACTGCCGCTGCTCGCCGCGCCATCAAGGACACCCGTTGGTGCCCACCGAGCGGCGAACCCCGGCGGCACGTTGGCCGTGCCGCCCTGACCTCTCCGTGGGCTCCGCCGCGCAACACCGCGGCGAGCGCACGATGCGCCTCGTACCACCGCGCTTGCGCGCCGCTGCGCCGAGCACGCCGGCCGCCGCAGCGAGCGTGTCGTCGTGCCTCTCAATGGAAAAGATGCTCCTGTGTCACTGACAGATCGGTCCAGAGAGAAAGAAGGGACAGGACATGTTCTGAGAGGAGGGTATTTTAGACATTTACTCTGCCTGGGTCCACATGTCAGGGTTGGCAAACGGCAATAACCAAACAAAAGGCGGACGGAATGGCATGTAGGGTAAAACGAAGTTCGACTTGTCCTCACAGGTACGCTCGAACTTTCTAGTGGCACATAGGTTGAAGCGAACTTTCGTAATGGCACACAGGTAAAAGACTCTGGCTTTTTCCAGGGCGGGAGACGAGGGCGCGTGCTGGTGCATACTGTAGCAGGGGCGGGGCGCGTGGCCTTTTTTTCGTACTCGAGTGGGCCGGGCCGGACGTCGTGTGCACGTCCTAGCATAGGACGTCCTAGCGCCAGCGCTTCCCTATGCTTTCACTTACATGGACGGGCCCATATTCGAGTTTTTCTTGGCCCACCGTACGTCCGCCATTCGCCGTCAACGAACCACCAGCCATTCGCCGGCCACCGGGAAGGAACAAAAAAAACCGGCTCCCGTTGGCTCAGGCGCTCAGCTCGGCTCAGCCCGCCACCGCCACCGCCAGTGGCCATGCCTCATGCGTCACCTCGGCAGCAAAGCTACTCCATAATGCATGCACGCACACCAACAAGCACCGGCACCGAAAGGACAAGAAACCTTATAGCATTGACAAGAAACCTTATAGCATTTCATATTCCGATATTCGCATATGTATGGATGCATCACATATTCACATTCACAAATCACATCATATATCCAACTTATATATTATTATATGTATGCTTATTAATTATTCACAAACCGAACCAGCGTTTCTTCAACAAGGATCCTGACTGTCACTGTGAAGTGCCAAGCCAAGCATTACAGGGCACAGAAAAACAAATACCAAACAACAGGAAACCTGAAAGAGCAGCATAGTCTGCTGCTCCTCAAGTTCATGTGTAACCTACTGTTCAGCTAAACATTCTACACTAATTACTACCAGCAAGCAAACTGAACTGAAGAGTACCACTACCAGTCTACCACCCTCTGCTCTTTTTTTTCTCTTTTTTTTTTTAGAACAGTCTACCATCCTCTGCTCTGGCTCTGCAAATCTAAAAAAAAACATTTCATGAACGACCTGCCAACTTCACCAGATCAGCCCCACCCAGCGGAATGCAATGTTCTTGTTTCCCATGCTCCCTCCAGGATGATGACATATTGCACTGCCGAACGCAGAATCTCGGAGCCGGCTAGGCAAACAACATGGCCTACTTCCCAAGCTCAGAGAATGGCAGGTCCCACTCCGAGGCATTGATAACTTCTGACCAACAAACACACAACAAACAAAAATAATAAGTTAGCAAGTCATAATCACATAAGAAAAAAAAAATCTACTGATATTTCTAGTATCCCAGCAGTCAGTCAAAGTGAACTTCACTCTCAACAAAAACAAGAACAAATAGGTTCTCAACACAAACCAGGCGACCATGCGATAGCAAGAAATACACAAGAACACAGCTTGCCTGATCTGAAGAAGTATTCGTTGAGTATGCAGAACCCATACACATCTAGTAGAAGCAGTCAACCATTCATTTTGGTTTCATTCAAGTAGATATATTGAAATCAATAGAACATGAGCAGAAGAGCAGCTGAATATGTGAAACTGTTCGATTTTTGTGCATGAATTTAGTTTATTAGAGGCATAGGACAGACATTTTAGATTATGTGAAAACCTACCGTTTTGATAGTATGCTCTGTCATAGCACAAACATGCTTATATACTACTAAAAACAAACCAGTTTATTAGCTAGCAAGTACTTTTCATCATCCCAAGTGTCCAATGCAGTGTTCACTGCATCATGTGGCCATGCAGAGCCAGGAATTATGGTTTGTGGATGGCAGTTCACACAAAATCATATCAAGAACAAAGCTAATGTTAGCACAGAAAAGGTGTACCAACTGTAAAGGGATCCCATATATGGCAAATAAAAGGTCATGATCTAGGTCCAACAAAATCTGAGGATCATGAGAAAAAGTTGAGGTTTGTTGTTACAGAATACTACAGGTGTGTATAGTGAACATGTTCAGATGCATGTGAAGGATTTTTATCTTTCCCTTGAGAGTACAACAAAAGGAAATCCAAAAGGGCTTACTTGGATTCGAGAAACTCCGTGATATCAGACTGCTCTTCATAATCATCATCTTCGAGATTAATCACAGGAATTGTTCGCTCATTGGCCCTATTGTGAATTCTAGCCTGTCGATTTGCAGACCGGTTGAAAAGCATTGGCCCATCCTTCAAATGGCGATTATCATGTGCATGTTTGTCTGCACCATCATTTAGAAGCATTTTCTCACTTTTCAGATTGTAGCTATGCAAACCATAGACACCCGTAGGTAAACGCTTGGGTTCTGATGCCATTTGATAGTTGTGGACAGGATGTCCATCCATGCCATCACTTAGCAGCAGCTGCTCACCAATCACAGTATGGTTCTCCATCCAGTCGTTTTCATGTTCCAGCTCATCTGCATTGTGATTCAGATGTAAATGCCCACTGCTCCATTGGATTCTAGTCGTATCATGCACGTCTATGCCATGACTTGGAAGTAATTTCTCAGTGTCCAACAGGTGAATATCCTGTGCATCATCAACAGCCTCACTGTTGAGATCATACCTAATCATCTGATGCCCATTCTTCAACATGTGATTATCCACTGCACGCTCATCTTGACCTTGAATTTCTGAAGCATAACAATTAGTTTGCTGGTGTGTCTGTCCAACTAAATTAGGCACAGAATCAGAAACATGATCTGCTTGAGGATCACCAGAAATCTCAGGCATTTCACAGGCATCTGGAGTTCCGACGACGTTGAGGTCAAAAACTCTGCACGGAGCTGGCAGATCTGGTTTATCTCTGTTAGAATAGCCAGCACCAGCCTCAGCTTCAATCAGTGGATGTGGAGCCACCACTTGACCCCTTGCTTGAGAGCAGTCATTGTCCTCACCTAATGTTTCCCTCGTACAAGCATCCATGACCATGAGCATGGGTGCATTGGCAGCTTCCCTGTCCTCAACGGCATTGCTGAGCTGGGACCCCCTATGCACGGCCGGTTCCTCAACAGATTCCAGCGGATGAACATTGGCATCAGAATCAGACAGTTGGTGCCGGGGGTGGGTGGCATCCATTTGAACACCATTCAACCGAGCAGCTGCAAACTCACCGTCCTCGCCTTGAGAAGCACGATTCAGTCCATGGATCTCTGACACCATCTCCCCGTCTTCGAGAGCCATTTCCTGATCATTCACCTCTGCAACCGCAACCACCACTGAACGAGGCACCCTCCTCCGCTGGCGCCTTGGCATTTGATCAGCATGGCCGTAGTGCACATCATCAGCAGCAGGAATAATGCCAGAGTCTGGCACCTTGGTGTGATCCAAATACTTGCTGCTGCTGCTGCTCCTGGTCCTGCTTCTACTCCTGCTCCTTGGATCCATTCTGCCGCTATCAGCGGAGGGCCGGCGATCGTTATGCGAGTAGGACCTCGACATGGGAGGTCTCCTGGGCTCATCGTAGTCTCGAGTCCGGCGGGCGGCCCTGTCCACATCATGGCCGGCGTCGTGGTACTTTGGCCTGTCGTCAAAGCTGTGGCTCCTCCTGTCCCATCTCGTAGGCTTGCGTGGCTTCCTGTCGTCATCCTCCCAGTCCCAGGCGCGGGCCCAGTCGCCATCGTTCCGGCGAGATCTCGGATCCCCGGCGCCGCCACCGTCGCGGCTGGCGGGGCGTGGGGCGGGCGGGTCTTCCCTGGCCCGGAGCACATGCTCGGGGATGACGCCCTGGGCGACCAGGTAGTGCGCGGCGAGGCGGCCGGCCTCGAGCAGGATGCGGTGGTTGGCGTCGGCGGCAACGTCGGGGTGGAGATCGCCGGCGCGGGGCGGCGACGGCGGCGGGGTCCGCCTCAGCGGGCGTCGGTGGTAACGCGGGGAGGGCGGAGCAGGCGATGAGCGGCGGCGGTGGCGTCCTCCTCCTCGTCCACCACCCGAGGGCGGGTGCGGGTCGCGGCCGCGAATGCGCGGCCTCGGCGAATGCATGGAAGGAGCCCCGGCACTGGCAGGCCGGAGACGACGACGCGGGTTGGGTGTGTTGTCAAATCTCCAGTGGAGTGGAGCGGAGCAGGCCAAATCGTCCGTTGAGTGACGTGACGTTCGTTGGGAGTCCGGCGAGGCGCGGATCCGAGGTGATCCTGCCTGCGTTCGTTCCGTTTGCTGTTGCGCCGGTGGCTGTGAGGCTGCGAGGGGGAGGGTTTGCTCTGCTCTGCGGTGCGGGGCGGGGGGGCAGGGCAGGGCAAACCGCACACCCCGATAAATAAATAAACAAGAGGAGGAGGGAGACGAAGACGCCCCTCTCTCTCTCTCTCTCTCCGGGTTCTTTGCTACTGGTTTTTTTTCAATTTCAAAATTTCTTATTTTACAGGGCGCTGCTGACACGGGTTAATTAGCGACCGTACGTACAGTACTTTTTTTTGAACTACAGTATTAATTAGTTACAGGGCGCTGCTGCCCCGTGTAGTTTGTTTAGATTCCAGAATTCACCCCAAATTCCACTATGCAAAAAGAAGATTCCCCATCACATCAAAATGTCGGCACATGTATAGAGTACTAAATATAGATAAAATCAAAAACTAATTGCACAGTTTTATTGTACTTTGTGAGACGAACATTTTGAGCCTAATTAATCAATGTTTGGATAATTTTTATCAAATACAAACGAATTTGCTACAGTGGTTATTCCCAACTTTGGATGCCCAAAGTTGGGCATCTAAACAAGGCCTTAGAGTCTTTTACTCCAGTGCCATTAAAAAAGTTTGCTTACTCCTCCACGCTACTAAAAGTTGGCCTCTACCGTGTAGATCCTCGCCTCATTTTCTTTCTTACTCTCACGCCATTCCGTCCGTCTTCTGTTTGATTTGCTCCGTTTGGAGTCCTGACGAGTGGGTCCGACCAGTGAAAAAGTCCAGAATACCCTCCCCTTCTCTTATCCACGTCCTCCCTCTCGCGTCGTGTTACGCTCGCGCCGCCGCTGATGTCCCGCAGCCCTAGCTGTCCGTCTCGCCGCGCGTCCCGCCACCTGCCGCCGTTGAGGTGGAGTGCATCTCGCTCGCCGTCGCGTGCGCTACGCGCCGGAGCGCTCGCGCGGCCCTGCCGTGCCGCGTAGCCGCTCCTAGCCGAGACGTCGCCGCCGGCCATGGCGCTGCAGCGTGCCGCGACCGCCTCTGGCCCTCCCCTGCCGCCGTGGTGCCCACGGCCGAGTCCGCGAGGCCGTGCCGGTCACTCCGGTGCCCTCCGCGTCCCTAGCCCAGCCTCGTAGCGCTGTTCCGGCGAGCTTCCGGCGACCCGCCACCGCTGGTCGTGCCGCTCCGACGACCCAGGCCTGCCCGGCCACCAGCAGCCGGTCGATCTGAGGCCAACGGCCCAGGATATCGCGCTCCCGTGCTTCGCGGCCGCGCAAGTTCCTCCTCCACAGATCAACGGCGGCGCATCCTGGGCACTAACCGCTCATCCCAGCTCATCCCAGCCAGGCGGGATGCGACGACGTCGGCGGCGTGCCGCCGGAGCCGCGGGACGAGGTGCGTCGGGATCGGCTTCGCGAAGTGCTGGTTCGGCACAGCGGCGCCCGGAGGTACAGCGACATCATGTCGAGCCACGCCGTGTGCGTGAACCGGACGGCGAGGTGGAGCTCGCCGCACCGGAGGAGCCCCGTGGCGCTCGCGGCTTCGGTCGAGCAACGGCCGCGTGCGACGCTGCGCGCCGTGGCCGGGCGGCGCGGTCGCCGCGGCCACCACCGGGCGGACGACGCTCGCGCAGCGGCCGGGCGGCCCGCGCCGCGGCGAAGGGCGCCGGGCGGCGGCTGCGCCCGCCCGGCGGCGCTTGCGCTCGCGGCCCTGGCGGCTGGATTTATAGGCGCGGGGCGCGCGTGGGGCATCCGCGGGGAAGCTCCGAGGAGCTCGGCAGGGCACGCGACGGGATGAGGACAAACTCGTCCGATTTCTCCGGGAGGTAGAAGATGACACCGTAGGCGGCGGGGCCCACGCGTCATTGAGAGACAGCAGCTCCCAAATAGAAAAGAGAAACGGCCTGCTCGGGAAAAGAAAAAGAAAGGAGGGAAACAGGCCGGCTGGTGTGCCAACACGCGCCAGGGGCAACTAATGTCATTTGGGAACGCGGGACCCACTCGTCAGAGCGTCCAAACGGCAGAAACAAGCGGAAGGCAGACGGAATGGCGTGAGAGTAAGAAAGAAAATGAGGCGAGGACATACACGGTAGAGGTCAACTTTTAGTGGCGTGGAGGAGCAAGCGAACTTTTTTAATGGCTACTCTAGTTTTTAATCGCAACCCTTCCTCTCATTTTCCAACGAACGCCTACTAGTGGTCCTCCTACGGTCCTACCCAATGCACGCACTTTTTTACACACGAGCATGGTAAGATTCAAAAAACGCAAGCTACTTTAATTCTCCGCTTAATAATACCATCAAGGTCAAAACAGAATCCATTTGCCACTAATAAAAGAATAATCTACCCTAAGTACTCTAGTAAAAAAAAATCCTCAAATCAAAATCAATTTTAATACTTATATATATGATAAGCACATTTATGTTGTATGTTAAATAGTATTCATGAGAGAAACATCTTCTTATATTACTTTCACACATTAGTCAAAAGCATGCATGTAATTTGATAAACTAGTAGTTCAAAAATTACAAAGATGTCCTGTACTTCTCGCACATTAGGCGCGTACAAGCCCTATATTAAGGGGCCGTTTGGATCGAAGGTAACCCAAAGGAGCCTGTCCTGGAAAAAAAGAAAAGGAGACGTGTAGTGTTTTATAACAAAAGAACGTTCCATGCCGTTACTAAGGAAAATAGGAAACGAATGTAACTCAAAGGAGCCTATTCCGGAGGAAGAGAAAAGAGTACGTGTGGTGTTTGGGAAAAAAAAACCGTCCCCTACCGTTACTGAGAAAATTAGGAAACTGTATACACACAAAATGCAATAACGAGGAAATTCGCTCAGACCCATGGAACACAAAGGTTGAGCAGAAGGCAGAGGTGGCGAGGGAAGGGAAAGAAAGAAAATGCAACACACTATCATCTTATGTGTCCTTATTTAGTCTTGCGGTTGCTTTATAGTTTCCTTTCTTCTATTTTGCCAATACACTCATTCCCTCTTTCTTGTGTTTTTTTTAATTCCTTCATTCCAAATAGGTCCTTTAAGAAGAAATGAGACCAAACTAAGAGAGGCCTGCAAGTGCCAACCAAGGAATAGTGATGTGACACGTGAAGTCACTCATTTTTGCTTTCAATGGCACTCTACTCCAGGGCAGAAATTTGGCAACTGCTTTGCTAATACTAGAAATAAATAAATGGAACAAGACGTATCTAGCTGTACTTCTACTCTAGAAGCGCGTTCTAGTGTGCTTCGGGATGCTTCACTGTGATGGGCATGGACGGTGGGTGGGCTGGCCTGCCCATGTGGGGGGTTGTGCTTGTGATGGCAAATAATCCCGTGTTCATCTGTGGTTAGGTGGTGGGACCAGTCAATCAGGGTACGTCTCATCGGAACTAAGTAGCTTTTCTTGTGCTACTAAGACCTGACCAGGACGCTTCAGTTTGGTATGGTCTCATCTCATGATGCAAAAGCAAAATTTTAGCCATCCCTAGATTCGGCTCCTTTGAAGCATTTCATTTTGGTCAATTTGTTAATTGGTGGGGCCGTGCAGGAATAGAAGGCGTCCTCGGCTTCACTACTCAAATGATGGCTGTCAAAGGATGCCAAAGCCGCCAATAAGAATTAGCCAGTTGATGAAGCATAGCATATACCAGGCCAACAAAAAAAACAATGTCACGTCCCTGTTTGTTTCTTCCTTTCCGGGCTTTTCACTTCTTTTATATGGTGGCCCAGCCCAAAAGACACAATCTATCTAGATTCTACATATATTTGTTACAGTATCTATCTACAGAAAAGAGTACTTCAAAATGAAGTGACCCACCCATTCCTGCCTTCTTTCTGGTACCAAAGCAGCAGTAAAGACAAAGCCTTCACTTTGGAACCGATGCATCTCCAAACTAATATATACTCAACTTGTTAACTTTAACCATAACTTCCCTCCAAAGTGATGATTTACCAATGCCGACATTGACCCAAGCAAGGCAATAATGATCATGAACTTTATTCCAGTCAGGTTTTTCACTACCAACATTGCAGCGAAAAAAACAGGGGTGCAAAAAGGCTTTAAAATCCCATGATGGACCAACAAGTATACACAAATCACGGGACAATCTCATCCAAAAAAGACTCAGCATAGCTAATGATACATCTCCGCCAAAATGAACAGAGCAGGTAAGTTGAGCAAACTGCTATAGGGTGCACAAGAAATTCCATTCTTCATCAGGATGGAAAAGAGAAAAAAACAATGTCCTGTATAAGACTTCTGCAGACGACAATCCAACAATACGCCGCATAACACATTTTCCTACTTCCCACGTATTAACCTGGTCCTGCACAGCAAACATGACACAGAATAGTTCATATTTATCTTGTTCTATTGTTCAAAGGTTACTCTAGGACAGTACCCCGCATGATAGAAAAAAATCTTTTTCAATGAATAAGATGTTTACCCAACTGTATAGCTTTCGCTTTCGCCCCAACTGGATAATGAACTAATAAAGAGCCAAAAGGCAAACTGGAAGCATGTACACAACTATACCAATCATTCTTTTGGTAATGCAAGCAGTAGTATTCCTTCCTTTTATCGGGATCAGAGATCGCACCTACTATATATGCTGTTTTGTTCAATGCACTGAAACATTTTTTAATACAAACAAGACAGTATGATATTTGTTTCCTCTACAAATATGGATCGCATTCATTTAGGAGTTATTCTTTCAAAGATAACTAGAGAAGACATGTCATTGGCAAGCTTAACTCAAAAGAAGCAAACGTTGCAAATGAAGCAGGTTAGTATCAAACCTCTAGGTGCACCTTCATGTGGACCCATCTGTGGTCCAAGCATCTGCATCACCGCTCTCAAAGCCTCCGCAGCCTGCTCGGGTCCAGCCACATTTATATGGATCCCATCATCCCTGCGTACTCCTGGTTCACCATGTTCCCCTTCATGTCCATTTGAAGCTTGGCGTGCCTGAGTTCCTTCACTGCCTGAGCCCGAGAAGGCAAAGGGGGGAGGAACAGCAGAACCAGTTGGGAACGAAGCAGGTGGAGTATGGTTATTTGAATTCCCTGTTTGACTCGATCCTTGACCGCTAGCATTGACATTTGCTTGACCAAAAATGTCATTCAAATTTATACTTATCGAACGTCCTGGTGGTGGTGCACCAGTATCTGATGACCAACCAGCGAAGAATTCTTGACCTGGAGAACTACCTGGTGGAAACAGATTGAAAGGAACACCACCACTTGTAAATATTGGATGTGGTCCTTGAGCTTGGCGTGCATGTGTGTTCTATAAACAAGATGATGGATTAGTAGAAAAAAAAAAAAAAAGCACACAACATAAAAATACATAATCTTCAGTAAATATCCCAACTAGGAGCCTTTTTACAAACAAAGTATTTCATTTTACCAAATGTAGGACACATCTTAAACTCCACTTCAGAGGTGCAAATTTCTAGTGACAGTACCTGCTCTCCTGGTGGGACTCGTTCAGCCAGTTTCTTTTTTGTGACCTAAGTTTATTGGACAGAGAGCAAAGCGAAAAAAACAAAGGTACATTAGCTTTCCATACTGATGTTCGAAATGAAAATAAAGTAGAAAAAGAAAATCTTTACCTCAATATTCTGCCTGACATTTTCATTACTAGGATCAAGCTCAGCGGCTGCAAGAAGAGCAAAGTAGCTTAACTACACATTCCACACATTATTGGATAAAGTAACACTATAGTGCAGAAACATGCAGGATAAATAAGTGGAGCAATTAGTTTGATCAGGCAGAAGAAAAACACATTATAACTGAAACATCAGTGAAGAGAATTAGGGCAACATCAGTGTAGAGACTAGAGAATCATTGAAATAAATTTGAAGATCCAGACTTTAGTAGTTTATATACACAGTGCTTAAAGCATGTCACCATAAGAAAGCATGGTATGGATTTGGCTGTGGAACTTGATTAGGACTCAACAGGGAACTGAACTATTTTTTTTCTAATAGATTTCTATAGAAGTACAGAAGTCCAGATGTTAAGGAAGAAAGTTGTTTTGGGGTTGGATGCCACCGTATGCTAAAAGTTACTCAAGAAACAAAAGTTCAACCTCTAGATCCACAGTTCATATAAAAGATGCAACACAGCACACAGGCAACTACCTACCTACTATGAAAAATGTTAGAAAGGGCGGAACACAAACAGATATACCTTTCAAGTATCCCTTGTACAGAGCATCATGATAATTCCCCATAGCAAAATAAGCAGATCCAAGTCGACTATATGCTTTGCTGTAGCTAGGGTCAATTTCAATTGACTTCAGGCAGTCCCCAATAGCTTCATTGTTCATATTAAGAAGGGTACATGCAGCAGCCCTGTAAGTGGTATGTACATGATACATCAAAATGGAAACAAGTAAATGACATCTTGGATTAACAAAAGCTAAAGAGTCTTTTGGTAGCCAGAAATGAAAAGTTCTCAATGGGCTTCTAACTAACTCATTATTTATGTTTATTTCTCAAATACGTGCTTTCTTTTTTCTCGAATACGCAGAAGAGCCAAATACGTGCTTTCCTTCCTCAGCTTTATACCAAGGGTAGCCTAGCATAGCTGGAGAGAAGTGTCGGTGTACACCTCTGCCACCCAGCTTTGAGTCCTCATCAACCTGGAATTGGCTGTCTATTTCTACTTCACACTGCCACCACAACTAGGTTGGTCAATCACCCCACCTCCCCCACCCCAAAGCCTTCTAAGCTCTGATATTGAGTTACTAGGAGAACTAATAACAGATACAATAATACAAGGTACTGAGACTTGCTACCTGATCACAGGTTATAGAATAGGAACACCGTAAAAGTAGATAAGAACTGGTTCAGGCAGTTAAGTATTAAACTGTCATTAATCATTAAATCTCAATATCCCATCCTACATTAAACATGAAACTGAGAGAGGATGATCAAATGTATCTCCTCTGTTCTACCAATTTAACACATTATCATGAAGAAAAAAAGAAACTGTCATAGTAATTTGCAACCCACGAGTTCACAGCCATAGTTTCTCCAATTGGTCCATACCTGTTGCAATAGTAAATGGCATTTTTTTTGTTCAATGCAATGGCACAGGTGTACAGCTCTACCGCTTTAAGGTGTTGGTTTGATCTCATGAATTCATTACCTGATAAGTAAATGGTAAGCAGTCAGCTAACAGGACTGAGCACATTGACATTCAGTTATTAATGCATATAGAAGGCTTGAACTATAACATTATTGACTTTTACCTCTACACATTAAAAACAGCAAAGATTCCCAGGTTAGAATTTGCACATTAGTGCACAAGCTAACAAATCACAAAGGGAATGCAAATTTTTACTCAAAATACAACACATGAAATGGCTAGACCACATACCTCTTGATTTAAAGGACTCTGCAAGATCTACTAAGCTTGCCTTTTTCGTTCCTGACTTCTGCAACGCCTAAGCAGAAACAAAAAAAGGACCATAATTAATAATTGTACAGATACAACAACATAGCCTTTTTGTCCCAAGCAAGTTGGGGTAGGCTAGAGATGAAACCCAAGAGAGACAAGACAAGACAAGTGAGAAATAGGGAAGAAACAGAAAGAGGGAGAGAGATCATTTACCAGCAATGCATCATTAAAGTATTGTGTTGCTTTTGAAAGAAGGCCAGGATCTTCAGCTCCAGCAGGTGATGTCTTAAAGAAATTGATTTCATCAAGTGCAGCATAAAATTTTGCAAATAGTTCATCCCCTGAATGATCTGATCAAATAATGAAAAAAGGTTTGTGAGAACATAGTTAATTTTAGTTACCTCACAAATGAAATCAAGATAAACAAGAGGCAACTATATCTGAATAAAATTTATGCCATAGTCATACCTAGGTCAAATGTATCCTCCATCTGACTGTCACTCTGATCAAGACAAGCAGAAAGATGATATGAGAAGATACTATATCTAAAGATGCTATTAGAGGGAAGTAACAAAACTGTATGGATAAGCAATTCAGCATATGTTGTAGGAGCTCTAAGTAACATGTACATCGACAAAATTGTGCAAAGATATTGTCAGTAAATGTGAAATATGAATAAACATGTATGCGAAATATGAATAAGCATATGTTAAACAGAAACACAATTCATGTGTCAAATGGGTTGAGAGAGAGAGAGAGAGAGAGCATACATTTGATGTTGTGCATTTGTTTGAGTCTTCTTCGACATTAGATGTACCCGCATTTTGAGATGGCCTGTTTGATACAGATTGTGACAGCAAAGCAGCTCTTGCCTGGTCTCTTTCATTTGCTTCCAGAGAAGCAAATAGCTCAAGCAACAGTCCTGGTCGTATCGCCTCTCGAGTGGCTGATGAGCTAACACTAAAGATGGACTCCAGGCAATCCTTAGCAACTTCAAGAGCTTCAGGATCAACCCCAGGAGCTAATTCGACTGCATCGAAGACATGGCTGTTTAATGTCAGAAAATTGAATGGCAAGAAAAATCAAATGAGCAAAACCCAGAGCTACTCATGTGCTTCAGGTGTTCTAACTCCATTAAAACCGATCAACTTATATTATTTATATATTGTTTTTCAACTTGTTGCCAGCCAGAGTATATGACTGCCGTGAAAATGTGCTGCTTCCCACAGTAGAGCGTATTAGAACATTTCATTGGGTTTTAAATTCGCCTGCAGAAATGAGAGATGCAGCATCTAATGTGCCAACGAGTGCATCTTACCTCCTTGGAAGGCCACCACATCCAAAAAGGACCCTGAATTACTGCGACCCACTAGAAGGATTGGAACCAATTGGAACCCTAGTCTAAAAGGTGGGGGTTTTGCCCGAGACAGACGTGGAGCTATGCGCAATACACAAAATCCGAAATGGGATGCACACCGAATTCGTAACAAAGTGCGAGCGATGCACTAATTTGATGGGGGTTTGGTAGCACACGGGATTGGAGCCCCATGGCGACGGCAGGAGCAGAAGCCATGTGCGGGTTGAATTGATCATCCAGAGAGAGAAGGGGAACGGTCGCGACCGCCGAGTAGCAGCGAAACGAGACGAGACGCGGGTGAGGGATCGGATCAGGGAGTCGTGGGTGTGGAACGGGGGAGAGAGAGAGAGGGAGGGAAGAGAGTGAGTACCGACCGGAGTTGAGGAAGTCGAGGAAGGAGAGGACGATGCGGCGGGAGACGGGCGAGTCTGAGCGGGTCATGTTGCCCATGGACTCCGTGGGCCGCCGGCCGCTGCAGCGCCGGCGCCGGAGGAGGCGGAGAGGCGGACGGCGGAGCAGCGGGGCGGGCGGTTCGGTTCTGGCTTACGATTGATAGAGGCAGCACTTTGACAGTTGACTCCACTGCCTTGCCCACAGGGTCCTTCTAGACAAATATACATAGCGCAAGGGTTTCTTGTGCAAAACGTTAAGCGTCGTGGCATTTGCATTTGGACCAAGGCCTTGTTTAGATGGTGAAATTTAGCGCGAGATCAGAAAGATTTCGCCGTTTAGAGTTTGTATTTGTAAATATTATCCAATCATAACAAGATGTTTATAATCTTAATTAGTTATTTATTTTACCAACATTTAATGCTTGGAGAGAGAGTCATATTTCTAGCTTTTTTGGAGCAACTAAACAAGGCCCAAGTGTATCTTAGGGCTTGTTTAGATCCCAAAATTTACCCCCAAATTCCACTACGCAGAATTCCTATTCCCCATCACATCAAAATGTCAAGAAATGTAGATCTTAAATGTAGATGAAATCAAAAACTAATTGCACGGTTTTTGTATTCATGCGAGGCTAACATTTAGAGTATAATTAATCAATATTTGACAATTTTTTGCACTAAAAAACAAAAACTACTACGGTGTTCGACGGAACACTGTAGCAGCAGGCGCCGATTCGGGATGGATCTAAACGAGGCCTTACTTTTCTTTTTCTCTCAAATACACAAAAAAAAAACTTGCACATCTCTGTATTTTTAAAAAAGTTTTCGCTTTCACGCATTTTTAGGAGGAAGGATATTACATGAAGTGTCATTACTTACAATACATCCTAAGCTGATTCGTGTAACAAACAACCTAGGTTTCGCGCCCCAGCTTCGACCCTTCGGTTAGTGATTTGCTTGATTCCTCATTTCTCTGTGTCGTCTCTGGTGCCACTGTTCCCACCAGGCGATAATTGAGCTTGCTCTAACTTGGATCGTGTCGATTCGCAGTATCACCATAATGGTCCACCAAACTTGCCTTGAATACAAACAAGCTGCGATAATGTGCTCGATGATTTTTGGGTCCTTGGTCGCAGCTGTAGCAATTGTCAATCACATCTAGGCCATGACACTGCCTCCTTTGTGCAATCTATTGCCTTGAATTCAAAGAAAGTGGTAGTTGCTTCGGCCTGTAGTCCCTCATTTAAAAAAACACACACATTTTGAAAAGACCAGTCAAATGATACGTGAACTTTAATCCATTTGGTACGAAAGCTAATGAAAAAAAAAACTAGATAGTTCATGTCTTTGTTAGTGCAAACTGTAATGAGGTAGCTCATGTATTAGCTAGCCAGGTGGTTGGTTTGACGTGCCTAAATGAAGCATCGGAGTACATCGACTTTTATTCTTTCAAGGTATAGTGAATGAAAGTGAAAAAAAAAGGACTCAACCGTACTATCCTGTTCCATGTCTGTATGAAGCAGCACAGGAAAAACTAGTGACGTGATGGAGTAATAAACGATCAAACCAGGAGAATTTTGGGCAGTTGTTACAGGTAACAGGTGAACGATGAAGCATAACAAGTTAACAACACTGTTCCGTCTTCTTTGTGGTAGGTATCCGAGTACTATCTTGTACAAAGAATGCATGAATTTGACCAATGTATAACAAGAATATGACCGCTGCATCAATCCCTATCTATCACCTTCCTCTGCTTCCCCGGCTACCAATCGCCGGTGCCGGTCCCTTTGTCGGCTTGGAAGCACCGAGGGCCGGGAAGTCATCGGAGGAGAGGCTGAACGCGCCGCCGTTTTGTCTCATCGAAGCAGCAGCTGCGGGGCCTGCTTGCGCTCCTCTTGTAGCAATCCCCTGTTTCACAATGGAACTAGCGGACTGTTGCTGGGGCCTGCTGCTGCTCGTCGTCGTCGACGACGGGGGGCTGTCTTCGTTGTTGCTGGGCAGCACCGGCCGGACATGGACAGGAACAGGGACAGGGACAGGGACAGGGACAGGAACAGGAGCAGGAAGAGGCAGGTGTTCGAGGTTCTGCAGGTCCGGGTCGGGCCTGAATCCGAACGGGAGCTTGGCGGCGTCCATCTTGCGGAACGTGATGGAGATCCTCTTGGCGTGGACGGCGGGGACGCAGTGCTTGGCGACGTCGGCGCCGTTGCCGGCGAGCACGAGGACGGAGCCCGGGGGCAGCGAGATGGACGCCGGGCCGGCGAACTCGCCGGGACCGACCACCTTGATGTCCCTTCCGAAGAGGATGGCGCACTCGGCAAGAATCGAGACGGTGCAGAAGGGTCGGGCGAAGTCGTGGTGGTCGACGTGCGGCGGGATGCAGTCGCCGACGTCGTAGATGTTGACGATGCAGCTGTCGGGCACGCAGTCCCGCGGGAGGACGCGCCACGCCACGAGGCGGCGGACCATGGACTTGAGCGGCGCCGGCAGCGGGTCCGCCTCCTCGGCCCGGATGATCCCGGGCGGGTTGCCGTCGCGGTCCGTGGCGTAGTTGTAGCAGCAGCCGAACTGGATGGTGGCGCGGCCCTTGCCGCGCATCCACTTGCGGGGCTCCGAGTAGGTGCGGCTACTACCGCCCTGGTCCTGCAGGTCGTGCACGAAGGCCACGATGCGCTGCTGCTCGGCGGGGGAGAAGACGCCCGTGTGCAGCTCCAGGCCCTGGAGCACGTTCACCATGCGCCCGTCCACGCGCTCCATGTGCCTGAAGTCCTTCTTCCGCCGCACCCTCTGCATCCCCTCTGAATTGGACATGGAGGACGTGCCACCACGAGCTGCTGCCGCGGCCGCGGCCGCGGATGTGCTGCGCGTGCGCTGTTGGTGGCAAAAGGGGATCTTGATCTTGGGACTGCCAGGCTCTGCTCCGACTCCTACACGCAGGCTACAGGATGGATGGATCAGAATTTATTATGGTCGTCGTCTCGTGCAGCAGAGCAGGCAGAGATTAGATTGCGGTGGGCGCGGCCGACATGACAGACTCGGTTTCGTTTTCATACTCGTGTCCTGGGTTGGCCCAAAGCCCCAATTTTCAAACCAGCCCGGGGGCCCCGGTAACCTTGACGGCCCAGTTCACACGACATGTTGGGCCTTGACCAAACAAAGGCCTCCCATTCCCCCCATCTTTATAGTTAGCAAGCACAACGCTTCGGCACGACGCACCCCACCACACGCAGCAATTAGCGCCCGCCATCCATCCCAAACCCTAAGCCCCTCTGCTCCCAGCCGCCAACCGCCATGGGCTCCACGGCCGCCGCCTCCGTGCTCCCGGTGTCCGCCGGCGCCGGCGAGAACCTCGTCCTCATCCTCGACTACGGCTCGCAGTACACCCACCTCATCACCCGCCGCGTGCGCCAGCTCGGCGTCCTCTCCCTCTGCGTCTCCGGCACGGCGCCGCTCGCCTCCCTCGGGGGCCTCCGCCCGCGCGCCGTCATCCTCTCCGGCGGGCCCCACTCCGTCCACGCACCCGGGGCGCCCGCGTTTCCCGAGGGCTTCCTGGCCTTCGCGGACGCCGCGGGCGCGCACGTGCTCGGCGTCTGCTACGGGATGCAGCTCCTCGTGCAGTCCCTCGGCGGCAACGTCGTGCCCGGGGAGCGCCAGGAGTACGGCAAGATGGAAGTTGAGGTCACGGCGGCGTCCTCCGCGCTATACGGGGGCGCGGAGATGGGGAAGAGGCAGACGGTGTGGATGAGCCATGGCGACGAGGTGGTCAGGCTGCCGGAAGGATTCGAGGTGGTGGCGCGCAGCGTGCAGGGCGCCGTCGCCGCAATCGAGAACAGGGGGAAGCGCTATTATGGCCTCCAATACCACCCAGAGGTACCAACCGTTACGTACTATGATGAACCTCCTTCTCTGTTAGCTTGTTAAGCCATAAATGGTCATGCTACAGAAATGGCACTGTTCAATTAATTGCTTCATCTGTTCACTCCTCGTTTCAGACCACAGCTCATCTCTTTTGTATTCAACTTTCTCATGTACAGGTTACACATTCTGCCCAAGGAATGGAAACACTGCGCCGCTTTCTCTTTGATGTTTGTGGGATCAAAGCTGATTGGAAGATGCAAGATGTGCTCGATGAAGAAATCAAGACCATCCAAACCATGGTTGGCCCTGACGAGCATGTTATCTGTGCATTGTCGGGTGGAGTTGATTCGACGGTCGCTGCCACTCTTGTTCACAAGGCAATAGGAGATAGGCTTCACTGTGTTTTTGTTGATAATGGTCTATTGAGGTAACAATATGCTGCTTTTCTCTGGAAGTTGTCTTGAATACAACTTGTGCTTATCTCGAATCAGTGTGCGATGAAACTAACACAGAACCTCATTTGCAGGTACAAGGAGCAAGAACGAGTTATGACAACCTTTGAAAGTCATTTGCACCTGCCGGTTACATGCGTTGATGCCTCAGAGCAATTTCTTAGCAAGTTAAAGGGTGTTGAGGACCCAGAGCAGAAAAGAAAGATTATTGGCCGGGAATTCATAGCTGTCTTTGATGATTTTGCTCACAAGCTGGAACAGAAGATAGGGAAAAGGCCTGAATTTTTAGTTCAAGGGACATTGTATCCTGATGTAATTGAATCGTGCCCACCTCCTGGGAGTGGAAGGACACATTCCCACACCATCAAAAGCCATCACAATGTCGGTGGCCTTCCGAAAGATATGAAATTAAAACTCATTGAACCACTCAAGCTCTTATTCAAGGATGAGGTACCGATTTGAATTAATTTGCTTACTATAATTTGTAATTTTATTCTTAGTTTAGTGCATGGTCAGGAGTGGTATGATGAAAGGAACCAATGAACCTTTATTTTTCCATCATTACAACTTTTTAATGTCTGTAGGTGCGGAAGCTGGGGAGTATTCTGAATGTCCCAGATTCATTTTTGAAGCGGCATCCATTTCCTGGGCCTGGTCTTGCTGTACGTGTCCTAGGTGATGTTACACAAGGCAATGCTTTGGAGGTCCTTCGTCAGGTTTGGACTTTCAGAATTGTTGAAATTTTGCTACAGCACCTTGGATACGCTATCTGAATTGGCTGTTTCTCAATTTCATTCTTTCAGGTGGATGAGATATTTGTTCAAGCTATTAAAGATGCTGGACTCTATGATAAAATTTGGCAAGCCTTTGCTGTTTTCTTGCCAGTACAAACAGTTGGGGTTCAGGGTGACCAGCGAACCCACTCTAATGCTGTTGTTTTAAGGGCAATCACCAGTGAGGATGGCATGACTGCAGATTGGTAAGTACCAGTGAAGTTCTAACTCTGTTCCACTTTTTTTTTTCTACCTAGCAAACTTTAGGTATGTTCTGCTAATATTCTGTTCCAGTCATACAGATAAGTTTGCTATATCTGTTACTGTTAATGTCACACTCTATCACTTTAGAGTCTAGGAACCAATAATTGGATCTCATTCATTCATGGACTTAATTGGTTACAGTGGTAAAAATCTACAAATGTTTGCAAGAGACAGTAAATTCCTTAATTTCTTTGGTGGTTTGCCCTTCTTTCCTTGTTGTCCAACGCGAAATTCTCTTGGTGCTTCCTACTAAGGTCAACCATTTCGTGTTTTGCCTTATTCCAAGCCATCTAATATGTGTTCCAACTGAAAAATGCTAATGGTGCTCTCCTACAGTGCATCTTGAATGTGTTGAACTGATTGACCTTGTGATGGTGCATGTCTAGTCTTGATATGACTTCAGTTCGAACCGTACAAATGTTGGAATCTATAGAACTATCTTGTCTGTCATGTCAAGTTGTTTTTGTGTTGCCCTGTCATAATGTTTGTTTTATAAAGCATTAAACTGCAGACAATGTGTCTTTAAACACTTGACTGGATCCTGCATATTATCTCATATGAAGCCATTCTCTTTTTAAAAATGTCAGGTACTATTTCGACCATGCATTCCTGGTAGATGTGGTAAACAAGATCTGCAACAATGTGCGGGGCATCAACCGTGTTTGCCAGGACATCACATCTAAGCCGCCTGCAACGGTGGAGTGGGAGTAGAAAACGGATGGTCTTATGCTGCGAAGTGGGATGGGACAAGTAACTAACCTCATGATGCTATGGTGGAAGGAAGAGCAATTTATCTTTTGATGCTGGGATCAAGTAACTACCCTCATGATGCTATGGTGGAAGGATTTTATTATAATGATTGTCCTCGTGCAGCACATACTACTGTCTGCAGCTGACGCGTTTTCGTTTCGTATGCGTATCACTTTCGTATTATTAGTACCAAAAAGTGTCGTCGCTGCTGTCTTGGGTTAGCCCAAAGTTTTTGTAACACATGGACCAGGCCCAATGATAATGCCTGCCTTATTGACTTTGTCACTCTCAACACGGTGCATGGTTTGCTCTGGGTTGGACGTTTGACTGTGATGGCCGATAACAGTTACTGAAGCTGAATCTTGCAATATATGAGGGGAAAGGCAAGTGCCCAGAGGTGTGCATTCGCTGTGAATAATGGTTAACATATTGTATCATTTATCAAGTACACTAGCACGAATACCACAAATAGCAGTTAAGAAGGAAAGTGACCATTTATCGATAAATTAGCTTCATCAGAATTGTTACCTGATGGGACATGTAAAATATATTGTAACTCAGCCATACTGATGTGCCAATGTATACATATATAATATTGAGATTTTGTAAGCCATTTTTCAACAAGCAACGTTATTCTCTCTTTATTTTTACCCATTCTGGGCTCTTGGAAGTCATATTATCGTGGACAAGTACTGTCTGCATGCCTGTTATTATTACTATGCAATCTCAGTGTCTCACAATCACAAGTGGCTCATGGCTCTGTTTTTCTTGTTACTTTACGCTTGTAGTGTGCTGCTGCACGAACAGGACTGGATCCTGTTGATGGAAAACGTGCTGCCAACCAACACTGCTTAGTCAACCTAGATGACCATGGTCTAAGATGAGTCAAAGGCATCTCTTGCGTCATGAGAGAACTTTGTGCTGATGATCCGTAACCAATGAGAAAGGCAGACGCTAATGCTCTGGATGGTTGCTCAAATCTGTATAGGCCTATTTTGTTCCTGGGTCGACACTGCATGCCAGCCAAAGCTGACAATCAACCTCTGAATGTCTCCTGATTTTGTCCAGCACGTACTCCTAGTAGTGCCACTGATGTGATGTGCCAGTGCGTTGGTCCTCAGCTGTAGTTGCAGGCGAGCTCCTTTATCTCACACTCCCTAGTGGATGATGGCATGCTTGCTAGCGCTAGTGACAATATACACTGCTGCTGAAAATGAAATGACTCGTTCAGAAGAGGGAAGACAGAGCAATCAAGTTTAGTACTAGCTTAATTAGCTTGCTGCTGCTCCTTGTGTACAATAGAACAATAATATGCATGCATGTTCCGTCTCCGTAGGACTAGGAGTGATGTGAACGCGAACATGCACCTGAACTTTCAATAATGATCTACTTGTACTAGTGATGATCAACTAATACGAGTACTCATTATTTACTAACAGGGAACTAACACTAGATGCATGGACTGTACTGTAGTAAATTGTAGCCAGTCATTGAAGCTAGCTAAGCTAAGCCTTGTAGACGACAACAAAGCATGGGAGGATGGCTCTGGGGTTGAACACCAGCAGCTCCTCCAGGTTGGAGTACACCCCGGCCGATCCCGCCACCGAGTCGTACTCCTCCTCCTCGCCCTCGGCGTCGGCGGCGGCCTCCTGCTCCTCTGACACCGACACCGACGCCGCCGGCTCTTCTTCCTTGGGCCGCTTCACCCTTCCCGCGATCACCCGGCACACCAGCATGGCCCTGCGATGCTGCCGCTCAGCCTCCTCACCCAAGCCGCCCCCCTCCGCCACCGGCACGGCGTCGTGCGCGCGCCCGCTCGTGGCCATCGTGAACACCCCGCCGTCGCCCGCGCTCCTGCTGAATCCGTCGCGGATGATGCCGCACGCGGCGCAGCCCCCGGAGGCAGCCCCGGCGGCGTCGCAGAGGTGCGTGGCGCCGTTGAGGCCCAGCGAGCAGGCCAGGGTGGCACAGTGGAACCGGAGCAGCTCGTTGCCGTCGGCGGTGCACCGCGGGTGCCGGTTGGTGCTGGAGCTGTTGCTGGTGTTCTTGGCTCCCATCATCGCCACCGGCAGCTGCAGGCCGCCAGCTGATGCGGCCCTGGCCTTGACGGCGTCGCGGTACTCCTCGAAGCGTGCCAGCGTCCTGGGCGTGTTGTGCACCTTGAGGATGCGGTCGACCTTGCAGACGGGGCTCTGCTTCTTGAGCCAGCTCGACTGGAAGATGATCTCGATGATGTTCCGGCTCGTGTCATCCGCGCCAAGCTCAGACACTGCAACAACACATGCATAACGTTGGGATCATTTCTCTTCTTTCCTACGGAGTATACAACTGTAGTAGTACATTTCTTGGCATGGCCGATTTGATTAACTCATCAAATCATGTCAATCTAGACCATGTCCCCATCTGGTCAAAGTGCCAGTACACAACACAACCGCACTTGCATTCCAACTGTCGACATGACAGGTTGTAGTGTGCTACAAATTTAAGGATACGATAGATACTGCTACTAGCATTACTTTTTTTTTTTTTTTGGCCAATGCTACTAGCAATCTAGCATAGTAGGATTACTGAATGAAAATGAAAATGTTAGATCTCCTGTCCTACCGCTACTGCCTAGTACTAGAGTTGCACTGCACTTGTTGCCATGGAAAGCAAACCAGCAATTTTCTTATCACAAATCAGAAATGCAGAGGCAGCTTTGCTTTGCTTGCTTTCTACTGTGTTACAGTAGAATCAGCAAAATAGTATGGTTGCTAGTCGTGGGGACTCATGAAAAGCAGCAAGAATAAAGTGCAGCTCTCACTTTCACACGAACAGTATTAGAAGACAGCACAGATGAGTTGAGCTTAGCATAGCAGCAGCACCGACCAAAGAACAACTTTGCCCTCACTGATTTTGCAAAAAGAAACCTGATTTTAGTTGCTGGATTACTCCATGTGTCTAATTTTTTTGTTGTTTATATAATATATATAATTCTGTTATTGTCCGAAAAATGTAAATTACTCATCTTTTAACTTTAAAAGGTAGCTGTGGAAATTTAGACACCTGAAATACAGCAACTCTACTAATTAGTTTAATTGAACTCCAGTAAGCAGCATCAAGAAGCAAGCAAGCGAACCAACCTGCGTGCCTGATGGACTGGTGGAGGTGGAGGCTCTCCTGCCTGACGAACACCTCGCCGCAGTCGGGGCAGGGGCAGATGGTGGCCCTCATGGAGGTGCTGCCGCTCACGGGGTCCACCACCATGTGGCACTCGTAGCACCCCGACAGCCGCCTCAGCTGCATGCCGGCCCTGAACGACGACCCGCCCGACGAGGACGACGACGACAGCGACGACCCGCCACGCTGCAGCTGCTTGTTGCTGCTGCTGCTCGCCGTCGCCGACGAGCTGCGGCCAGTGCCACACTTGGCCTCGCTCAGGGGCTTCTTCACGCACCGCTCGCTGCTCCCGCTCACCGACGCGCGCCGCTTGCAGGGCTCGCCGGCAGATGCCGTGCCGCCCATGGTTTCCTCCGGCGGCGGCGGCACGGGCTGCATCTTTTGGTGCCTGCTGTCGCTGTCGTCCCTGAGCTTGCAGATGGACGGCGCGGAGCAGCCCAGCCTCTTGCTCCTGCTGCCGGTGTCCTGCTGCGGCCGCGGCCGCGCGGCGTGGTGCTGGCCCTGGCCGTGGCTGTTTCTGCATGAGAAGAGGCTCTTGAGCGCTAACCTGTAGGACGGGCTCTCCGACTCCGTGCTCTGCTTCTTCTCCTCCTTCTCCGGCCTCTTCTTGGTCGCCGTCACCTTCTTCTTCACCATGGCGGCAGCAGCAGTGGAACTGGAAGTGCTGCTGCTCTTCTTGGCCTCCCTGACGCCTGCCGATCTGCCCGGTTCCACCATTGCGACCCAAGCTCCTCTAGCTCACTTGCTAGCTTTGTTATTCTTGGGATTTCTCTTTCTTTATCTGTTCGTGTAACGTTGGGAGTTGTGACTAGCTAGTTCTAGTCTGCTTGAGAACTGAGGAGGAGGAGGAAAGAAGGATTATGACGATGAAAGTGAAGCGAGGATGGACCATGCCAAGTGTGTGTTCAATTGAGTGAGTGAATGAATGAAGGTGGGCTTGTTCTGCTACTTGTCTTTCTATCTCAACTCAAGAGAGGAGAGGAGAGAGAAGAGGAGAAAAAGAGGTGGCTTTGCAGTTTTATGCTTTTGGTTTTGGGGAGTGATCTGATGAGCATGAGCCTGCCTCTGCTCTGCTTCTGCAGCTGCACCTGCTTATGCTCCAGGTAATTTAGTCATCGAATTAAGAGCATGCAAGCATGCAGTCATGCAACTAGATAACACTTAAAATGGCGGGGCTTGATTAATAAATGAGTTATCCAGCATGGTACAAACACATCGATAGTGTTCGTTCTTGATCCCATGCCTTGATGGCGTCCAAAGTACTCTATTTAGCTAGCACAGTATACATTGTTCGTTTGTTTACTGAGCTCCAGATTATATTCGTCGTATCTCACAATGAATATATCGGAACAAAACTAGCTCGATGCCCGATACCAAGGTAGAACTGAAATTCAAAACAAATTCTAGACAGACGAGCCATGACCTAGCATTCGAGAAATTCAAAACATGAATAGGAACAAAACGCTTCGTCCAGTGGAGTACGATACAAGTCTCAATTTTGCTTGCTTTGGAGGAAGACAAACAACTTAAGTGTGCTAATTCTGAAAAAGTAAGTTACATGCAAACACTGAAATTGCTTCCAGACTCACTCACTCCTTTTACTGCCTCTGCCTGCCTAGCTAGATGATTGGCTGAACGTACGCACGTAAATTGAGTATATATACAAGTAAGATCCAAATGACAAAATCTTGATGGTTTATAGATGACAATGACGGCACGCTACGTATGAACTGGTCGAGTCCAAAATGGCACATGCATGTAACCTGGCGTTTAGTTTCTTGGTCTTGGATACTAGTGGCGTTACTAAGTACTAGCATGCAAGATCTGGAATAAAAGCAGAGGCAGCGAAATGACAAGTTGATGCAGGCAGGCCCCCAATGGTGGTTATTACAGTATGAAAGTACAAGGAATCAAACAAGCAGCTTGCTTATTACAGATGTCAGATGTGTACTTAGCGCGATTGTGATTGGATTTGGTTTGGACCATCCATAGCTCATAGCTGGTTCTGATTTTATCTGTTCAATAAAATTGGCACCGTACCTTCTTTTCACGGGCCCTGCCTGCTGGCTATTGTCTTCGGAAAAGAAACAAGATTTTATTTTGGGAATCTATTCTATGGTTAAAATAATACTCGTAGAATTTATTCATAGTAATCTTTTTGTATAAACTTGATCAAACTTTAGGTCGTTTGATTGAGTTGTAACATTTATTCCTTTTTGGCATGCAGAAAACAATCAGAGGCAGGCAGAGTGGTGAAACTGAAACCTGACTAGTATCTGACAGGCAGTCGTAGTAACTAGTGGATGCATGTATACGATGAGAGCGACGCCACATCAGAACACATGCAGGATTATTCGGATTCGCATTGGAGTAAGTTTTGCTGGTACCTATCAGTAGTTCAGTAGTACAGGGCATGGCAATGACATGGCGCCGGTAGTGGCCACGGGGAAGTTGCAGCTGCGTGCGTGCATGATTCTGAAACGTGATCTGTTTGCTGCATCTTTTTTCCCGCTCTGTTTCTTGGGGACCCTACCCTAATTCATGCAGGTTTGGGAGCTCCAGCATGGATGATGGATACCCACTCGGGCACTCGGCATGGGCGTGGGCTGGTCCGCTGGTGGCTGCATTTCAGTGCTGATCCACTAGTCAGCCAGTGAGGCTCAGGGCTTGTCCAACGCTACAGCATGGCGTGCTGCCCCAATATACACGTCTGCACTAGATGTCCAGGTCACAAGGAAGTGCTGCCCCGCAGTGTGCCAGAGACTCCTGCAGAGGAGTCGACGGCCTCATCTGCGAAAAGAACGAAGCAGCTGATGTGGTGCGCGTTGTGAAGCCGGAGCTGCGGCATGCGGAGCAGTGGGCGGAGCAAAAGTTACTTTACCATATAGCAAGAGGCACGGGACCACTAGATAAGGACAAAGCAAGAGGCACGGAACCAGAAAAAGCTGAAGATGAAGTTGTGTGGCTCCCGATGGAGAAATGTTGATTTTACTTGCACTATTCATACGTGGAACGTATTTTCTTCTGAGGCAGTACGCTAGTGCTGCCAGCGTTGCGCTTGCCCTCAGACGTCCTCATGACTGGAGACTGCAAAAGGTCATTGCCTCATGCCTGCAGTCGCACTTGCTGACCTGCATAGTCATCTCTACCTGACCTTGAATGTGGAGCTGCAGAGGAGAGGAGACAATCATACATGCAGATCATATGCCATCAGCAGCTGAGCCAGCATCTTAAAAAGCCATCCCATCAGCATATCAGCAACCAACGGAATAAGGAATAAAGCAGGGGGAAGCTAACTGCTTTTTTAGTTTTGTTTTCAATTCATTTTTCCCTTTTATGTGCGCAAGGGAAATGGGCAAAGGCAACCATGCACACACACACGCATGTCTGATCATGCATGCTGCAAGTGCGAGATCACTCACTCAGATGCTGTGCTTTATCTTGTCTTCTTGTGTCCCGGAGCCTATGTAGAATCCCGAAATTGTTCATGGGTGGCATGGGCTCTATGCTTCTTTTGCCTGCGAAGTTTCCTGCAAAGGCTGCGCTTTTGATAAATAACCTCCATCCATCGACCACGCGATTCTTCTGTCGTCGTTCATCCTTCGTTATAACAAAGAAATAGCCCACCACGCATTTGCACTGCTACGGCTACCACGTGCTACTCCCTCTGTTTTTGAGTTTATAAGGCTTAGTTCTGATATGTTCTCGCGTTATAATTTGACCATTCATCTATTTTATAATGTTGTAATGTTAATGATTATTGAATATGGGATTGATTGTTATAAAGTTAATTTGTAGAGGTAATATTTGTGTATGTTCAAAGGGGTGAGTGTGCGTACGTGTTGTGGGCATCCAAGATTCAAATTTGAAGTTTGAATCTTGATATACATGAGCATCTTAAAAACTAGATCAGAGGGAGTATGTAAAATGGTATGTACAACTTGTAGTTTGTCACGGCATTGTGTAGTTAGCACGTGTTGCTTGAGTTAGGAGTTAGAGTCCTCGATTGTAGGACAAGTAGATTATGATTTGTTTCCCAAGTTGTTGTAACAAACTCCTCATTGTATTGTGCCATGGTGGGGGCTGTTCCCACCTATTTAACACGAAGCCGAGGCCCCTAGCTGGGTACCCTCGTTCACCCATTTTGATAGAGTATTGGTAATTCAAATGTAGTGCTACCATACCATCTGAACAAAGTGATAGCGTTAAGTTGCTGTGAGTTTCAGTGTCGCATGCATCTGCTGCAATGAGCCAAAACAAGAGATGGAGGGTAGGAATTTCGAAGGAGGAAGCACGAGGCGCAATCATCCATGCCATGCCGAGGTCGATGCCGCTGTCGCTCTCAAAAGTAACAAAGCATAACTCGATTACGCAATGAGCTAGTACATTATACTACTGTTAAGGCATGCCACCGTTCAAACATAATTGCTAATCTCAAGACATGACGCTGATTCCGAGAACTGGCTCCAAATGTTAAGTTAATTATTATATGATATATATATGTTGCGGCCTACTCCATATATTATATTAAAAATAAAGTTACAACCCCTACTAGATATTTTTTTCCCGATCACGCCATATAGTGCGTATTTCACCCGACTAGAGATTTCGACATATAAAAGATTCAAATAAATATGATTAATTGTTTTGGAATAAATTTCATGATGAATAATCTAACTATCATCATCAACCAAAATTTATCTTGATTTTCTAGCTACTTGCTTGTGTGGTGTGGCCAGAACTAGAAATAACTGTTCAACTCAAGAGAACAAAACGTACACTTGGAAGAATTATATTCTTGCTGAAATCAATGCTGCCTGCCCCTAACATTACAGCAGCTAGCTATATCTTTTTCAGGTATGCCATGCACATTTTCGTTCTCAATTATTCATGGGACCAGCCCGAAATCACAATGCTAATTCAGCCAGAAACAAACGGCAGTCCAGCCAACCATGTCATCTTTCAAACCTGAAAACCCCTTTGAACAGTTCAGTCTCACAATCCAGGAACAATAACAATACGTGGACCGTGCTCGTGGTCCTAGCTGATGAAGAAAGAATAGAGGAGCAAAGAAGAGGAATAACTACAGACAGAGATACCAATAGCTAGTGAGTTAGCAAGGGCCAATGGCCGGTGATGATGGTGAAGTGCATCCATATGCATCTCCGATCCGGCCATCTCTCCCCATATGCATGTGAGATGCTCTGGGCGGGCCGGTTCCAGTGCACTCGATTGCCGCATGTGCCATGTTATGATGCTTGTATTCTAGTACATCATCATCATATCAGCATGCATGGCTGTTGGGGCTCACTTCACCTTCACAAGTTAACAAGGCACCAGCAGCACCAGCTTGTTGTTGGTCATCTTCAATTCATCTCTCCGGTCAAGCCCATGCCTATCCAGCATATCTCTGTCTCTGTCCTCAGGACGATTCTCCCACTCAGCTCATCAATCTTCATTTTGCTCACCTTGGCGCCTAGCTAGTTAGACAATCAATCGGACTAGAGTTTAGTTCGTAGCTACTTTCAGTTTCAGCCTTTTAGGGCACAACCTATCTAGAGCATCACCAGCTGATCGCGCCATCATATATTGCATTGCTTTTCGATAACGATATATTGCATTGCTTCAAATGAGACCCGTTGTACTGCGTGTATATGCCAACATTAATATTCTAAACCATATATTTTGTGACCAGTTGAAAGTCTGAATTTTTTTTAGAAGGGACGGCAAAAGCTTTGCCGTGATTTCTATTAGACGAATTTGAAAGTCTGAAATCAAATCCACACAGAGAACAACATTGTTATTGCGCCTGCCTGCCTGTAAGGCACATCATACACAACCTGTAGCAAAGCTTGGATATTATGCTTTCCTTTTTTTAATTACATCCTTGCAATCATGCATGTGGCCTTGGTTTAGTGCTTCTGTCTGCACTTGCACTTGCACTTGCACTGACTGAGCCACATGCCTATTACATGATAAAAAGGGACAGAGAAGCAAGCAAAGAAACAATCACTTATTATACTGTCTCTATGCATGTCAAGAATCACTAATATGTAGTAATATATGTTCACATGTATGTGTCTCATACTTTCATCTCATCAGTTTGAGGGAGAGAGAGGTCTGTATTTCACAAACAAATAAATCACTTGTCTGTACTTTTGTTACTCGATCGATCAGAAAGTCAGAATCAGATGAGAGGAGCGAGCGAGGAGGATAATATGAAAAGAAAAACAGTTAGCAGCAATAATTATATACTGCATCACGCTGGCAGCCGGCTAGCTGCTCCTTGCTCGATCGATCCTCCTAGCAAGCTTACACTGAAAACTGCAACGCCAAAAAGCTGATGAGCAGCACGAGCATCAGCCTGGACATGCTGATCGCCAAAGATCTGCTCGAGTCACTGCAGACTAGCCGATTGTCGTGGTACGAACACACTGATTGCTTCCTGAAACACAGAAATAATCGATCAAGAACAGAATTTGTCAGTTGATCATACTAATACTACTACTACTACACCTGGGACTAATTGGGAGCAAAAACCGGCCAAGACAGTTTGTGATAAGTGATAACATCATCATCAGAATGCAGGCAACAAACTATAATTCCGCTTGTAATCATAACCATATTTCTAATCAACTTTAACCATATCATCATAGCATCGATCGGAAAAAGTTCAAAAGCAAGCAGCACATGAGACGACAGTTTCAGATGTATAAAGACAATGCAGAGGGGAGCTTTGCACTGTTTTGCTGTGGCATCTCTAGATAGTACTCCTATATATGATTGCTACGGTTCCAACTCGTCGCTACTCAAATGCACATGACGATTGCGTCAAGTTGGAATCAGATTCCTTGGCAGTGTAAGGAAGGTGTGTATGCAATTTCAGAGGTCGGTGCAAGGACAAGGTTCAGCAACACTCCATATGTTCAGATGAGACACAGCATGCAAGCGCCACATGCAGCAGAGCACATATATAAGAGATGGGGAGTAATTTGCAGCAAGCACGATTGAACCTATATAATACTATGTAGGAGTGTATATACCTGGTGGAGCAGAATGTGATGACATAGTCGGCGTCTGAGCAGGTGAAGATGCTGGTGGGATCGTCGTAGGCGTAGCTGTAGGCGGTGGGGCAGGCGGCCTTGAACTTCTTGGAGTAGAAGGTGGGCTGACACGTGGCCGGGTTCCCGAACAGCCCGCGGCAGCAGTACTGGTCGGTGTCGAACACGTCGCAGGCGCTCCGGCAGGCCACCGTGCGCCCGTTGGCCTTCACGGCCAGCTCCCGCGGGCAGCTCAGGCGCAGGTCGCCGTCGCACCCGGCCGCGCTGCAGTTGCCCCGCCCGTTCACGGGCTTGATGACCATGGGCAGGTTGAAGCCGTCGACCAGGCTGACGTCGTAGTAGTCCACGGATGCCAGCGTGAACTCGGCGAGGCTGGTCGGCGTGGCGCCCGACGACCCGCACTTGAGCGCGCTGCCGCAGGAGCCCGTGGCGCACGACCCGTTCCCGCCCGCGTCGAAGTTGCAGTCCGTGCGGCCCCAGATGCGGCCCGACCACCCCACCGGCGCCGTGAACGCCACCGACTGCCCCGGACGCAGCGCGAACCCGCCGCCGCCGAACCTCTCGCCGGGTCTCACTGCCGGCCAGATCACCGTCTTGCACTGGTTGATGATGGTGAACACGCGGGCAGACTCAGCACGCCGCGTCGCGCCTGCATTGCATATGCAAATTAGCAAATGGATGATACAAGCCCAAACAAATCGAATCTTATATAAGCATATACTGTTATATATAGGAGTCTATATTTAATTTGTTGACATCTTATTGATCCCAAACCCAAGTTTTTCTTCACTCCGGTGTATAATCCTCACCAACAGCAATTGTGCTGTTGTGTTTGCTAAACTCTTATCCTCTTAGTGAAATACGGGTTAAACCCGCTCGCAAAAAGATGATTCTCCGTCCATCCAAAAAGATGATCTCGCTTTTAGAGAAGTCAGGCGATTATCAAATCTGTAAAAATTTACTAAAATATTTATAATATCAGATAAGTATTACTATTAGAGTAACCATAGAATATATTTTTATGGTAATACCTATTTAGGGTTAAACTTAGTTAAATTCAAACAAGTCTGGCTCAACTAAAAGCTAGAATTGGTTTTTTTAAGCAGGCAATGTAACATGTACTGGCAGTTTTCAAGATGAAAAAAAAATGACGCGACAAAACAAATTGGTGGTAATCTCAAAATGCAATAGTAGACATGAGCAGAGACAAGCTCTGATACATGACTTTGCCTTTCCACAGGGAGCAAATGGGCTAGTACTGCAAACTGAAAAAGGCCCAGGCAAAGGAAAAGGAAAAAGTGGGAGAGGTGGCATTCATTCAATTCCTGAATCCTGAGCTTTCGGCAGGCATGAGAAAGTGAGAGAGCACTTCATTTTTTTCCAAGAAAGAAGAGAAGAATGTACAGGAAGTAGCAGTACCTGACAGCAGGAAGCAGAAGAGGAGCAGAGGCAGCAGGGAGGCTCTGTTGTCCATCTCCATGGCTGTTTAACCGACGTGGTGCGTGCACAATCACGATGGATGTGCATGCAAACGAAAGGCAGATACCTGGACAGAGCCCGGGTTTAATACCATGGGGATGAAGCGAATACGTATGCCTCTCTTCTCCACAGCAGCAAGGAAGGTAATAATGTTAAAAACCAACCTTGGCTTTGCTTGCATTGCATGGCAGCACTATCATCTTCTTCGATCTTGTACAGCAACCATGCTCTTTCAGTTGTTCTTTCCTTGCTTGCTGCACATCCGATTCCGATTCCAATTCCATTCCTACCAGGCTTTCTTTCCTTGTTCTACTCCTATCCGATATTGTAGCTCCGTTGTTGCTCATCGGGCTTTTGCTCTTCTATATTAGGCAGCAACCTCTCTCCATCCAAAATCATGTCTGTTAGCAACTAGTAAGCATAAGCACCAAGAGAAAGGCTACACTGACAATCCAAACTAAACGATGAAGCTAGCTGCGGCTGCACGCTAGTACAAAAATAACTTTGCGTTATTCAAAAATAACCTAGTAAAAATTAACTTAAATCATATTCATGAGTACAAATACGAACTTTACATAAAAAGTTAAATCAACCTATAGTATAGCCTACACCGCACTTGCTTATAAACCAACCTATAGTATAACCGAGTGCTTAATTATTAAACTAGTTTTATTTACTCAAAAAATATTAAACTAGTTTTATTTTAATGAATGAAAACTACACCTGCTAATCGCACGGGCCCACAGCTCGGCCGCTCCTTCTGGCCCGGGTCAGCGCCGCCGCCGGCCGGACGCCCGCGACGCTACGCCTCCGTCTCCGCCTCCCCCTCCGCACCCCTTCTCCGTCCGGCCAGGCGACCTCCGGTGAATGACCACCCCACGCACGCATGCCACCGGCTGGAGCAGATGTGGTCCGCGGATAGGAACGCGACGCCCGTGTTTACGGTACACAATTTGTAGAGATCGTTTTCCAATTTGGACGATGATTTGGAGCCGTCTTGAGTAGTCGTTTTACCGTCGAAACATTTCTAGCAGACATCGTTTTCAGGCTAAACGACAGACACCAAAACTTCGTTAACGACAGCGTGTGATATATTAAATTTTCTGTAATTCCTGATATCTGCAGTAGTATGTTATACTGAAGACACTGGATAAAAAACGAGACCTGCAAAACTCACAATAGGAAACGAGGCCCATCACCCAGATACCCACCACCTAACCTATCCTCCAAAGTCTCACCCATTTGATCCAAAATCTCACACCTTTCCTTTCTTCTCTCAAATCTTGCTCCGGAACCCAAAATTACATAAGAAAATAATGAACCTTTGGACCCTGGACACAATAAAGAACGGGAATCGGATTTCACGTGGCAATATATACACTACACACGACACAGCAGCAGCTGATACTTCCAGTTTAACTGCCATGCCATGGGCCATAGAAACAAAATGGTTAGCTTCTAACGCAACACCACCTAACTAGGTTGGGGCAGTTTTTTGAGCTACACCAGAGGGTCCAGCTACCGGATTACGACTAATGCATGACGATGTAATTTGTCAATGTGCTATTCCATCATCACACCATTTGCCATCGCTCTAGGGAAAAGGATGCGAATGACTTGTCAGTCGTCCAAGTTCATTCCGTAGCGTTGAGCAAGGTTCTTCATGCCTCCGTTTGCCACCAGAGTTTCCAGCATGTCGTACTTCTTGCAGTGTCCATCCAGTAACTCCTGCTGCCGATTCGCTAGTTCCTTCTCCTCTTCCAACAGTTTCTGGACAGAAAAATAAAAAAAAAAGCTCCACATAAGCATTATCATATAAAATATAATATTCTCAATGGAACATCAAACTAACAGCATCAACACCACAACAATCAATACTGTAGTTCAGCACAAATACAGTTGTTGTGTCAACAATCTGACAAGTGTGTACGGTTTTCATAAGAGACCGGCCTCTGGTATTGGTAAATTATGATTTAAAGTAAATGCAGTGCATATGCACTTGGCTGTCAATATGAATTTGCATTAGTTTTAACAAAGTGATCAGCAACTAACTAATGTACAGCATGAGAGAAAGGAATTAAGTTCATGAACAAATAAGCATATCTTTTTGTGCACATTAAAACTCAAGGTTAGTCTCACCTATGGAATAGATATTACTTCCATATATGGACATAAATTGCAAACTGTTATAATATATTTAAGATTCATAGAAGGAACTTTCAATCTCTGAAAATGAATGATTATAAATGCAAAGCACGTGGGGTCTCACTGTTCCATGTTTGGTCTAGTTTAACCATGAAAATAACATAGCAGCCAGTAAAACCAACATTTTTTATGCTAACCAAATGTACTCCATTCCAAATTATAGGATGTTTTGGCTTTTCTAGATACATAGTTTTTGCTATGCACTTATGTCTAGATACATAACAAAAAAGCAAAGACGCCTTTTCCCAGAGCAGTCACAAAACAAGTAAACATTTACCTTTATGAGAGCCATGTTCTCACATTCCTGCCTCTTTGCAAGGTTTTTCAATTTCTGCATCGCTTCATAGCCCTCATCTCCTTGTTTTACCCAGCAGAAATCTTTTTTAAGGCCAGGGCAAGGAGGGCGATCATGAAACATCTCAGGCCTTGCATGTGTAGCTTTTACAGGCCTTGGCATTCCACCAATTATGAATGGGAAATCATTCATCAACTCTACAGCAGCCTTTGCCTGCACATCATCATCCAATTCCACCAATGCGGCACAAGGGATTTCATATGGGATTGTGTAGTTGGTGATGAACTCCACACTGACAACATTTGCACACTGCGCAAGGGCAGCTTTGATGGCTGATTCCTTTACTTGAGGAGAAAGCTGGTCGATATATATCGTCTTCTTAACTTTCTCCTGAAAATCAGCATAGTCCTTGGAAGCCTGTTCTTTGGATGTCTCCATTGAAGGGCAACCTGTGCAAGAATAAGAATAAGGTACTACACTTGGTCACTCCAATCTATGACGTTCCATGCAAGAAGTAGCCAGTATACATAAGAAAATTCAGGAGAACAGTGTACAAAAGCAAAATAGGGTTTAAAGGTGAAATGTACATACACACATAGAATATATTTTTGTATCGTTAGCACAGCAAATCTGTTTCTCTTGCATGTTGGTCATTAAGTGGCAGGCTAGAATTTTTTTAGCAGGGAAGCAGGGTGTACCTAGACAGTAATAATCCAGCTTTGATTTGGGTGTACAACTATAATTTGCCAAGCATTTGGTATAAATTTTATTAGAACCAGCAAACTACAGTTCAGTAAACAGCCATATTTACAATTCAAATCCTTGGAGAAAACATCTTGTTCAATAAATGTGACTAAACAGTCATTGAATAAGCCATCACTTATACTACTATTTCTCAACTTATTCCTAGGTGGATGGACTATTGCATAGAATACTCCCCCACCCCTGGCATTGCATCAAGAAAAAACTTGTCCCCTTGGAGTTGAAGCCTTATCAAGATGGCAATTGAAATGACCTCAGATTTTTAATATATTGTAATCATAAGACAAAAAGAATCGAATACACGATTCAGCATACTCCATCGAACAATCCAGTAAACCAGAGGCGGACGCAGTAAAGCGCATTCATAAATGAACAAAGACGGTATAATGTTGCTGATACACGATAAGAAATACTAGAATATAAGGGTTCCAGTCTTGCAATTCTTGCACATAAGCACCAATTGTCAAAAGACGATACAGTGGCAGATACGCATTGACACAATCCTGACAAATGAAGCAAATTCGCATTCTAGAACAGAACATGTTGCTGTTCACACCAAATAGAGCGGGACCTTGTGGATGAATTAGGCCTGGGGATTGGGGCTCACCTTGGGATGATTGGAGGAGGATACAGACGGCCGCTCGGCGCTCCGGTCTCCTCGGTTTGGTGGGGCGGTGGATCGGTGCCGCGCTGCCGCGGACGCCGGCCTCGGTGGGTGCGAGCGCGACGATGCCCCTGGCTGCCGCGGCGCAAGCGAGGCCGCGTAAAGCCGAGGGAACTAGGGTTTGGTTTGGAACGAAGATTGGGTGGGTGAAGAAGCGCCGTCACGCCTCAGACAGGTGGGCTCACGGAAACGTACATGGACGCGAGAGCCGCACCGGTGGCTTTGTTTTGGGCTCAAATTCGTGACTAACCTGTCACAACCCTGCTGGCCTAGTACTATGGCAATATATTCTACAAATACAAAGATGACCAGCTCCTAGAAAGAAGCCGCTATCCACGTCATCAGAATATTACCCTCCGTTAGATCTCGAGATAAACGGCCACAATTTACCGGAGCAGCTTTTACCGGAAGCAGATTCTCTTTACCTTTCCTAGCTTCGCATCGGCTTCTCCGAATCCACGTCAACAAATATATATCCAACTTCAGCTTCTCCTTCAGGAAACTTCTACTTCCCTCGGATAAAAAAAAAAACTCCTCCCCTCACGTCTCTCATCTCGCCGCTCTCTCCCTCCCGGGCGGACGACGCGACGGCGCGAGGAGGCCCCGGCGGTGCCGGCGTCGGCGCGGCGGTGGCCTCCCTCTTCCTCCTTCTCCTCCTCCTCCTCCTCCTCCGCAGCCCATCCCTCTCGCGCCGGCCATGGCGACGGCCGCCCGCCGGCGTTGCGCCGCCCGGCTCGCCGGCCCTCACCGTGCGTGGGGGCCCCGCGGCCATCGCCGCGCCGCCGCGGACGGGCGCGGGCGGGTGGCCGCCGGTGTGGCACACCCCCCGGCGCCGCCTCCCTCCCGCCCGGTCCCACGTCTACCGTCGCGATCTGCGAAACCCTAGGTACTTGCCCTCCTCCTCTTCCTCTAACTATTGCCTCCTCCTCTAGATCCTCCCTTCGTACATGTTATTAGGTGCCGTTTGTGACTGCGACTTCTTTTCTAGAGGGGCACACCCTAGCGACCTTCCCGATTTTAGTTTTGATTTTGGCTCCGGATTTCTATGTCCATGGCAAATTGGTGTGTGTTTGATTCAACCCGGCTTGGGTTCCCATCGGGATCCATTTGGTGGCGTTGAGTGCACTAACTCTCGCTGCTTCGATGAATAGCATAGACGATTACTTTGCGGGTACTTGCATTCGATGGATTGTGCACTTAACATTCATTGTTGCGTCAAGGTAAAAAAGAAAATGGTTTCCTGCGACATCGCAAGGTCCTCTACAGAAGCTCATGTGATCCGCCGAAAGCACCTCCTTTGTACGAGCCGTCGGTGCAAGCGGTGCAAATTTAGAACAGCAGGCCTAAATTCTAGAAAATGGTTTTCTCGCAACATCGCAAGGTCCTCTGTAGGAAGGTCATGTGTGCTCGCTCTTCCACCACCAAGTTGTGCACTTGGAACCGTATCTCAAAATAAGCAAAGACACCGTAGCCAATTTTTTTACAAAGGAGAGATGTCCCCATTGTAACATACAAGGGCATTATGATTTGTAAAAAACGATTTCTTGTATTAAAGAAAAAAAAAGTTACTGTTTCTTGGTTTCTCTCTTTAGCAGATAAAATGGTTCAAAAAGAAAATAAAGTATTACCTTTGTAGCTGTAGCAATAGTTTGCAAAGGGCCTCACAAGTATTGATTATGAGGAAAATCAACTGAAGTATTTCTCTTCTTCCTGATGGGTTTCAGCGGCTTTAGGGGCGGTTTAGGTTCTCACTTCCTCCCGATGTGCTACATGGCCGGAGTGGCGCGTCCCGGCCAGACCAGCGTTGTTGGATGGCTGGAGCCGTGACGCCTCGGCACATGGCTTTTGGGTGAATCAAATGGAGGTTACAACTTCTCCAAATAAATGGTGATAGTGGAGGATTCGCCAACAGAGAAATGAAAATCATGAATTAGAGGTATGTACTCCTCCCTTACTACAGGAACAGTTAGTCCATGTTGACGAATGCTACTATTCTTTGCACTGATCTCAATTTGTTTGTTTGGCTATTTATAGCTCTTCACCTTACCTTTGTGCACTAATTAGAATGTATTACTACGGTTGGCAAAATATTTTCTCTTAGATAAACATTGTTTTCTGCCAATTGTGGATTATCAGTCAGTTATTTTCTTAAGCGAAGAAAACCTCAATTGGCACTTTAAAATCGAGCCACGTCTCCTTTGTTGAAAAAGGCAGTTGCATCTTATTTTCGAATGGAGTTCCGGTACCACTTTACCCATTAGTCTCGCGTGTCTAATAACGTTCACACCTTAAGTTAGTTTATAGGATTCTACATGTTGTTGTGTGAATTGTTAACGTTTCATAATATATCTTAATATTGATGGATCAATTTATGCAGAGTACAAGATGATGAAGATTTATCCTATCAACTGGCCATTACCAAATTGCAGGAACTAATGTGATGTTATTCTCCTTTCTTTATTTCTACAAACTACACTATACCTGCTCATCTCTACCGCAACCTGATTTTTTTCCCCGATTCTTGTGCAGGCCGAGGTGATATTTTATAGTCTTTTACTCACCAACAAGTAGCTGCTAACCGATCTGTTCATCTACTGTTCGGGTGAGGATCTTTTATAGTCTTTTACACTCTATGTATGCCTTGCTTCCCTTCAATTGTGATGGTGGCCGTCTTATTTTGTTCATTGGAAAGTCTTTTTGCCTACTTTCGAGTTTAGAAAACACGGTTCTTTTGAACGCATTGTGATGGTGGAGGTATTATTTCAGACTTATCTACATAGCCCATTTAGATATTTTTTGGGTGTAGTACACCTTTCCTGATATGTACCAAGAAGGTCTGTCCTTCAAGGATTTGATATTTAGATCTAACATAGTGCCTCGACACTGTCTAACACTAAATTCTACATCCCTTGAATTTTGACTTATTAAAAGTAATCCATGTATAATAAACTAATTCCAAAGTCGGTAAATACATGAGTCTCTACATTTTCTACAGAATCTCAAAAGATGCACATGGGACTTGGAAAGGATGTAGTGTTAGAATAGATTTTCTACCTCGTATTTCCTTGATTTCCATGACTTAATGTTGTTTAATTCTCCAGTTTTAAATTTTCCTTTGACATATTGGTTACTTCAATGTATAAAGAATGTTACCACATTCTCGGAGTGTCGATATCCTATCGGGAAAGGTACAACCATCTATGAGTTCCAAAGTTTTTCCAGGACCCTGTTAGTTGCCCCTAGATTCTATAAAGAGACCATATCGCTTTAGGTACACATTAGACCAGATTTAGATAATGGCATGCGGGTATACAATAAACCCTATGGATTGCAAATTTCTGGCAATGCAAGGTTTCATTTATTGTCCATACCTCCGGCCTCCAATGCGTTCAAAATGACCTCTCAAAGTTTCACGATATTGAAAGATGAGACTTATTAATTTCATTGTTCTATATTTAATTTTAGGTAATGCACAGGTTTGATTAGCAGCGTCTGTCTCCAGTGTGCAAAACCCGATAAAGGTTCACGCTATCAAAAGGTAGGCCATGTTACTGTCGTTGCTCTATATATTATAGCCTATTAGTTCAAGAAAAATTCAGATAGGTGGATTCCTCTTTTTGCCTGCCATGTCGGTTTAGCCGATCGGGTTATGTATTAGGTTACTTGATCAGGCCCTATTTAGGTATACAAGCTATCTCTCATATTCGTTTCCTTTTTATTCTCCTGCATGATGCCACTCAACTTAGATCTTCTTGTCCCGGACTATCAATACATAGATCGTGCTTTTGTTTAGGTAAACCGATCATGCTTCTACTCGGATGCAAAGTGGTGTTTTCTTCATACTCGACCCCCATATGATCTGTACACCATCACAAAGATTCAGTTGCACCTACGAGACTCTCAAAGAAAGCCGTGAGGAATAATCACAGTAACAGAGGCCACAGAAGCTGAATCAGATAGAGACAATGATGCTCCTACAGAAACCTTTCCAATAAGATCTATTTTACTTTCTTGCACCCAAGAAAAACATACACAAACAAGCTGATCTGAACAGTAGCTAATATTCATAGAAGCATTTACTTTTCTTCTGCACCAATCACCACGACCAGACAAGCTCATCTCGGCAAAGGCACGGCACAGAACTCTTCTAGCCGTCCCAAAAAAACAGGAAGGTATTTGCATACAACCTTTTCACTTTTCCATGTACGACCATCTTGGTTTTTACCGCTCGAATAAGCCTGAGATTATCTTTGTTATAATGCAGGCTTAGGTAGCCTGGCCATAATTTTTGTTGAATGTCTGACTTCTACATGGCTCTTATTGTTGCAGTAAACTATTAGAGAAATATGGAATAAACTTACACGGTATTTTACTTTTGTCGGATCTCATGACGAATTTAGATAGTACCTCTATCATGTGAACCACTCGAAGAAATACCTGAGTCAATAGGATTGGGACAGAAACATATTTTTGGTGAAAGCAAGCAAGAGATGTACTAATAGAAACTGCAGGAAAGTAGGAGCCTGTGGGTCATATAGCTGGTGGATCAACAACTGCAGATTTAGATGATGAGGAAGATGGAGGCTTGGTGGGTGAACTTATTTGGTTCAACATGTTGTATAAGCTTATATAACTCTAGGGATTTCTATGCCTTCTTTTTATAAGTTTTTAGACCTTGATATTTGTGCAAATCAATGTGAACTGTTTCTCAACTCTTTGCACACCCCATGTACACACTGCATTCATCAGGGTTCCTTCCTCACTGGGCCGATGATTTCATTTCCCATACTAAAGCCCCCAGAAGGGCGCGCGGATGCGTGCGCCAATACACTAGTATATATATATGATGTAAGAAACAGTTCCTTTCTCATGCCCGACCAATGCAGGTATTTTTCGTTACGCCAAATAATGCAAACAAAAAAAAATCCCATTTTTAATAAATGAGATGGCCATCACAAAGTATAATTATTTTTGTTACATAATAAAAAAAGAATTACAACTTGTGTTGTGAAGATCATTGGGATACACTAATACCAATGTGTTTTGCCATTGTTGTTGCATGTGTTTTTATGAAAGTCGTGTTAATAAAAGGATTTGGCATGTATAAAAACTAAGATTAAAATCAGTAGTAGCCTATTAACTTTCGATATTGTGCCCATTAGAATTTTCATAATTTAGATTAGATTAATCTTCTGAGTTTTCATCATCTACATTTGATAAATTACCTCGCTTCATCATTAATTAAATGGACTAAATATAGCCTCAAATATACAGAGAGAGCCTTAGCAGTTTGGTTAACCACGGTCTTTGAGGAAGGAAGCGCCAAGGAAGTGGAAAAATGAACAGAGAAAGCACTGCCGGCTGTGCGGGAGGTCAACTCCTATTGTCAACGGAGAGCAAAGCCTTATTTAGTTCTCCTCAAAATTCCAAATTTTACAATCTCTCTTCATCACATTATTTTTTCAACTCATGCATAGCATTAAATGTAGGTAAGGAATAATAATTACATAGTGTGTCTATAATTCATGAGACGAATCTGTTGAGCCTAGTTAGTCCATGATTTGATATTAATTGCTAAATACAAACGAAATGCTATAGTGTTAAAAAAAATTCAACTTTAGCAATCTAAACAAGCCCCAAATGAAGCTTTTTGTGACTTATGTTTACTTGCACTTATTAAAGCAACAGGAGTACTCTCTTCAGCTATTCCAAAATGTTTCGACTTTTTTTTTTATATATACTAGGTGGATTCTCTGTGCGTTGCTACGGGTATGGAGGAGTGTATTCTCTGTGGTTGCATGAATTTTCTTGTGTTGTGTATAAGAAAATTTATGTATGGATTGAAGTGTGTTCATATTGAATTTAAGGGATGTCTCTTTGGGTTTTCTGAATGCTAGTGGAAATTCAATGGTGGATGTATAATTACATTGAGTAGGAGTGGATGATGACATAAGCGGATGATGTGGCGCAAGGAAAAGCTACAGAAATAGGCTAGTGGGCATTAACTTTATACGGAGTAGGAGTTTAGGATATGCATGTAATAGCATAATAGAAATTAACTGTGCATAAAAAAATTAAATGTTTTAGAATTTGGAATGGATGGAGCAGAATCAAAGGCGAATTGGTACAGGTTTGTTAAAAATGAGGAGAGACGCCTTTTATTTTAGTTAGTACGACGCCAATGCTAAGTGATTGTTGACATTTTTCTAGTTTTGTTTTTGATGAAACACTTTTTCTAGTATTTACTGTACCAATAGGAAAGGGGAACGAGTGAGGGACAGCTCATGATATTGGTTGGGATGGTGACAAGGCTGGCACATGCATGGATCGTTTGATGCGGACTGGACCACATACGCATGTGCCCATCCAATGTTAGATGTAGGTACACGCACAGCTCATCCACTACTTCGGGTTTAGTAAATTGTTACTAGTCGTTTAATTCTTTAATCTACATATATTATATCTAGATATGGAGTAAAATCTGTATATTGAAAAATTAAAAGAATTTACTACTGTATAATTTAGAATAGAGAGAGTAGTCTCCAACAATGATGATTGTATGATGTTAGTAGAGAAGGAAGTCGCACAGGACTTGCTTGTTGCTAAATGGTGTTGGTAGGCAAGGCAAATCAATCCATCGGCACAGCAAGCCAATTAAGGCTCACTAATCAATCTGTAACAGCAGCTACCCTGTTTATTACAGCAATATATAGTTGGAGTGTACTGTGCCTGTACCTGACAAAGAGCAATGAATTGTACATTATTGTGCATACGATTTTATTTGTGGAGGGATCTCGATGTCATGAACATTATTCTCATGATGCATTGATGAATGATTTGTCATGACTGAATTTTGACACCGAGGAGATCCATTGGGAATTTGGAATGCAGCCATGGCATCACACATCCCAACATATATTGATTCATTCATTGATCTCATATTGTCATATATGTAGTATCTTATGATCCACAAAATGAAGAAGAAATTAATAATACATAGAGGAGAAGAGAAGAGAAGACAAAGAATTGGCAAAAAGAAATAAACAAATACTCCATTACGGTACAATTGGGAGATGGAGAGATGCATGACCATGGTGATGTTGAGGAAGGATATCGTAGAGTCTATAGTTTCCTGTGGAGAAAAGCTGAGGAACGGACCAAGAATGAAGATTGAATACGAAGACGAAGAAGAGGAAGAAGGAGAAGAAACGTGGCCATGAGCTTAATCACGAGTAGTGGCAGGCCTTCTGGAGTGAGATTGGCTTGTTCTGCTTCCTGGGATTATAGAGCACCCGGCACTCGACGGCGAGCGTGAACTTGGGCTTCACCAGCGCGCCCAGCACGTAGGCCCGCGAGTGCAGCGTCGTCCTCAGCACCATGGGCACCGACGCCACGGGGGTGGTCGCCGGCGCCCCCTTGCCGCCGGCCGCCGGCGCCGCCGTCAGCGTGGGGCCGCCGCCGTAGAGCGGCACCTTGTTGCCGAGCACGGCGACGCTGGCCGTGCGGCTGCTGCTGCGAGCCTGGTAGAACTTCTTGAGCTGCAGTGCAGGTGCAGATCATCATGAATTAGAAATGGCATATACAATCAAATCAAAGAAAAAAATTGAATCTTGCAGCTGAAATCTGTGCAAGATCGATGGATGGATGACTTACGTCTCCGGACGCGAGCGTGAGCTGGCTGTATGAGAGCTGGAACGGGTCGGCGGTGACATGGATGCCGAAGAAGGTTCCCTTGTTGCGGTAGGAGAACTTGACGGTGGCGTTGGTGGTGGCCATGTCGGTGGGGACGAGCGACGCGTCGGTGCCGGCCTGGATGATGAAGTTCTCGAAGCGGATGCTCTGCATCACGATGTGCGGCTTCTGCGACCTGCTGGCGCCCCAGAGCACGAGCGCGAAGAAGGAGAAGAGCGCGGCGAAGCCGAGGACGAAGATGAGGAAGTAGTAGCACTTGCGGGGCACGATCCGGGTGTGCTCCTCGTCGTCGTCCAGGTACCCGCCTTCCTCCTCGATGACGCCGATCTCCTGCCACCCCTTGCCGCCCGGCGCGCCCTTGTTGCTGCTGCCGTGGTGCCCCTTGTCGGCCCTGCGCTTGTGCCCCGAGAAGCGGCTGGAGGAGGAGTCCCTGCCCACAGACGAGTGCGAGTGCCGCGGCGACGCCATCGGGCTCAGCGCGGGAGTGGAGTGCACGGAGGTCGCCGTCTTGGTCTCGCCGTCGTGCGAGTCCCGGGACGGGCTCTGCACGTAGTACACGTTCCCGCGGGTCCGTGGTGGCGACCGCGGCGGCGACGACGGCGCCAGGCTCGTCACCTCCGAGTCCGTCTTGGCGTGCGGCATCTTGCTTGCCTGATGGATGAACTGAACGCTGCCAAGCTAGCTGCTGCCTGCTGTGACGCAGCTGAAGATCTCGTCAGGTGGCAACAATGGCGGAAGCTGAAAGCTCCTGCCTTTGTGCTTGATCTGGCTGCTGCTTGGGGTGGCCTTAACAAACCACTCCTAGTTGGAGAGGAGAGGAGTATTAACTAGTAGGTGCTTGGAGTGATAAGCGGGATCGGCAAGGCGAACGCGGATTGATTGGATTATTAAAGAAAGAAAGAAAGAAAGAAAGCAAAGGCAATGGCAGGCAGGAGAAAGGGCGAAAGCGAGTGTTAGTTGGCTCAACTGAAATCGTCGGTGGAGAGCTACCAAGGAAGCTGCATCACTTCACTAGGAGCAGTGAGCGAGTGATGTGCATCCACTGCTCGGCATTTCGGCAAGCACCAGCATGTGTGCCGGATTCGTCGGTTGCGAGACAGACTAGCCTCGCCAGTTCATGCGCGGCTGGATGCCCAGTCCTCCTCTGTCCAGTGTCGGTCCAGCAAAGCCACCACCACCCACCACCAGCCAGCCACCTTCTATCCACCCGACCCGCTTGGGTTTTGGATCTTTTCTTTCCCCTCCCTACTCCGGAACTGGAACTATACATTTATCTGGTCATTAGCTCAGTTACTGAAAAATTCAGACTTAACTTACTACCTGGACTATCTACATTTCGGTTGACAGAGTTCACCTGTAAAATATATCTGCATTTCCCTTTCTTTTCTACCTATATGCAAATGGAACTATGTCTTCGGATTTAAATTGCTCTGAATTTACAGCACATGGTTGTTAGTCAACTGAACTCAACATGGATGGTTGTTAGTCAACTGAAGCAATTTACAGATCCCAGTCAAAACTCAAAGAGGGACATGACCAACAACCACATGGAACATGTGTTGTTCATTCACTACCACTTGTTTGTTCCTTCCAATCACCACTTCACAATTCTTTTTTCTTACAAAACAAAACCAAAGAAACAAAACAAAAACAAAAATACTGCACCTACCGCTTCCCACCCACACACAGACACATGATATGATATAACAAGTTTAACAACCGAACAATAAAAAAAAAAAGCAGCAATCACCAACAAGTTGCCTACGATGATGCATGGAATATCTCCCATCCCCACGTGGCCCAACACGCACTACGCCCATTCACCGACACAAAAAACCGCCAACAAAACGAGATCTATACCTGCAATCAGGGGGCAAGAAAAGAAACCACACCGGCATGCCAATATATACCACAAACAGTTGAGTAGTAAAGAGTGCAAAACCTTGATGCCTTGCCTTCTCAAACAGTCTCTGCAAAACCATACAATACAGACGTGCATTCGTCTGGTTCCACTTCCAGCAGGATCAACCAGTAGCTTTCGCTCCCAGACCCAGCTTCTAAATGACTTTTCCTCACACTAGCATACATATTACACTACTTCTGTTTTTCTTTTTTTAGATCCTGCCACATGCCAACTATTTGCCTTTACATTACACAAGCTGGTTCCTGTGGCAAATATTGCTGCCTCAAAATTGAACTCTCACCAGCAGACTGCAAGTGCATCATGTACTCCCATAGTCCCACCACCGACACATACCTTGACATTATCATGAGCAGGCCAAACGTTTTTGTGGACGTGTCCAAACAGAAAGCACATTTCATCACAGGGTTTCTGGGGGAGATTGAGTCTGCCCGCTCTCAAGCAGCATGCTGCGGCTGCAGTAAGATCTGGTCGTGCTCGATGAGGAATGAAGAGACCTCATTTCACCGCTGTAGGGGACCAGCTCGTTCCGGTGCTGGGCACCGCATTTGCTGCTCCGGGGATAAAAGCCCCCCTCTCCGTCTTCCATGCCCTCACCAAAGCTGCCGTTCCCCGGATCCAGCCTCTCCGAGAGCATCCTCAGAACCTGCCTGATGGATGGCCTCTGCCGCCCCTCTCTCTGGGTGCACCACTGGACAATGCCAACCACGAGATGCAGCTGATCCACGTCAACAGCGGCCCTGATCCTTGGGTCTACAATTTCAGGAGAGATCACTCCAGACGAAAGGTGCATCTGTGCCCACTCAACCAAGTTCTTGTTGTCTTGTATTGCTCTCCGTCCGGTCACAAGCTCCAAAAGAAGCACGCCATAGCTGTATATATCACTCTTCTCTGTCAACTCTTGAGTTACCACATATTCAGGGTCCATGTACCCTGCAGTTGATTCATTATGAGACAGATGAGCGACCATATTCAATAGCTGGTCTGCAACCTTTCCTGGATGTGTTAACTAAAGTACTGAAGTCACAGCAGTAGCCAGTAGGGTAGGGGGTACTTATTCTTCACCTAAGCTGCAACCTAGCATTACCTACCAAAACCTAAGCTCCAATCTAGCATTACCTATCAAAGCTTTACATTTCTTATGTAGATTTTCAGAACTAACTGAGCATGAATGCAAACAGTTCCATTTTATAGTTTCTCTAACTGATTCACATTGCAAGAGCTCACCTGGGGTTCCTCGTATATCCGTGTTCACAGCTTCAAAGCTGATAGCTCCAGTCCTTGATGCATGTGCAAGGCCAAAATCAGCAACCTAAGTAGAAGAGTGAGGAAAAACTGAGCAAGCACTAACCATGATTTATAAAGGTTAAAACAGTGCATTACAAGACCATACCTTTGCAACAAAATGCTCATCTAAAAGAATGTTGCTCGATTTGATGTCTCTATGACAGAGTGGAGGGTTACAAAAGAAATGGAGATACTCCTGAAACAAAACAAGAACAGGACACGAAAGTCATCAACATGCAGTACAATTTATATAAAAGGAAGCAGTTCACTCACAACCAAATACAAAAGGAACCGATGAATTGTAGCTCTCAGAACTCCAGGATAGTATATATGTGGAGAAAACATGATGCAGACTAGCAGTGTCAAGTGCGAAGCATGATCCATGGTAGTCTCAAAAAGACAAAGAGTTGTAAATGCAACACCAGTAAATACTATCATCCCTTTAACACCACAAAACTAATACCCCTTTTTTCCCTTTAGAACCTCAAGTCAAACAGAATAGCTTAAAATAGTACTCCAGCAGGTACATATTGGAACTGGAAAATATGTGTCTATCAGCAACCTTACATTGATATAACCATAAAAGAAGTGCATGTCCCATATCAGTATAGTAGCAGCAATATTTTCCTGAATCAATAAGGATGGCTAACTTTCTGAGGGGAGGAGAGGAGGGGGACTATTGGTTCCAGTTCCGGAGATTGCTACAGAGGGACTGAGGGAGGATCAAAGGCATTCAGAAGGCATTACAAGCATTGGAGATAGTAGCTATGGAGGTCTTTGCCAAGAATGGGTGGCGATTTAGTCATATAGGATAAGTGGCTAAGCCTAGTGTCACTTTTGTTATCACATTCAAATGAAAACTTGTAGTTGTCAAAACGAAAAAAGAAACCTTATAGTAACTAAATGGAACTGTATCCACTGCATGATCAAAAAAGGCAGTTCCTTTTTTCTTCCTAAAAGGATTGGCCAATACTAAGACTTCAAGACAGGGACCATTGTTTCTGAAAGGGTTCATATAGTAATATGGTATAATGTGTGCACACCAAGGGAATAATTCTTTTATTGATTTTCAAATAGGATTTTCAGATATAAAGCATCTCCCAGAAATATCTCAAACTACTGTCCAGAATTCGATACAGTGATAAGGCACCTCAGCAACTTAATGGCATTTCTAGTGAAGGCCTCGACCTGATTGCTCTCAGTGAAAGGAGGGAGGAGATATGTCCAGCTAGGTTTGATGCTACTGGCCATAATTAGTTATGTTGTTCATATGAGAAATTCCACTGCGAACTGTAGTCTAGTCTCCCATGCTTTCATTCCAGATGCTGTAGCCATTTTAGTGGGTATAGTTAACATCAAGAAAGCAACGACAGATAAATTAAGGCAAATTGTTTTGAGCTCAAAGATAAAACAATTAGATAGATAAAACAAGTCAAATCCTGTAGTTACTAAAATATGGTGATAGACAACTTGATGAATGATTAGATGAATGCTAAAGGACTTAAGGATACTTTCCAGTGTTTTCACTAAGCATGAACAAAAGTGTCATGTGTTACATCAGGGGCTTATTGGGCCTAGGTGAGTGGTTTAGCCGGTTAGTGCTAGGGTTAGATAAGAGTGTCTTTCTTGGGAATCAAGTAAGCCTTGCCTGCAGGTCAAGTAACCCTCTCTATATAAGGAGTGGAGATGTATCAATCTAATCAAGCAAGAATAATATATCAATATAATCTCTCCGTCTCCTTCCCCAAACAAGCTAGGCGCAGAGGGGCAAAACCTCGCCCTAAGTCACAGATCGCGGCTATGAACTGCATAGTTGAGGTCTAGTTACCCTAGGTCCCAACGTCCATGACAAAAAGACAAGGAATGGAGCAGTTCAATTTGCACTGGCGAACTTACGAGAGCATTGGCCACGTCCATTGCAATCTGTAGCCTTGTCTGCCAGCTTAATGGCTTCCTTCCAGATGCTGTTAAATTTAAAATAAGAATACATAAGGGAAGTTCAAATATATGTTTTGTGCATAGACAAGATTTCAAACAAATGAGAACATACAGTGCAGGTGATCTTTTAAACTTCCATTCGCCATGTATTCATACACAAGAAACCTGAAAGGTCCAAATGTAAGCTCTCACATCACTACATATTACTTAGAGTACGCAATGGTGAAAATGAAAGAACACTACCTTTCTTTCTTTTCAATACAGAAGCCCTTGAGAGTCACGAGATGGCGATGATGCAACCTAGCCAAGAGTTCCATTTCCCTACAGAACTCTTCTTCAGCTTGCTTTGAAACCTTGTCCATCCTTTTCACCGCAACTATAGAGCCATCACTAAATTGAGCTTTGCAGACAGTTCCAAAACCTCCCTTTCCAATAACTGTGCTGAAATTATCCGTTGCTTTCATTGTTTCTTTGTAGCTATACCTTTGGAACATTGGTGATTGGCCTGAACAAGATAAACAAAGTGGTTTGGATTAAAGACAAAGGCAAAATAAGATGGTCTGCTTGGTTTTCCCTCCCTCAGTGAATGTTCAACATTAGATATAACAGACAGTTTTTGTTGTTATTTGTTAGTGCTTCCTGCAACAAGTGTGATGCAAGAAAGCACACTCAGCTGGCATTGTGCAAGTTTCTGATGCATGATTGGTTTACGATAGAACACTGTATGCAAGTTTTCCCATGGCAACATTAACATAGAACGGGAAAATAATGAGTCTATAAGTTTACAATATACATGATTGGTGAGATCGCAAACATATAAACAAATTTATCAGTTCAAAGCTTATGTAGAATGGAAGCACGTTCACAAACCTTCAGGGCATCTCCAGGACTGATTGTGGTGAAATGTGTTATCTGGATTCCGATCAGGAAATTCAGCATTCTTCAATTCCCTGTTCTTTCTACGAATCAGTACCACTAAGACGATTTGCAGCATCACAGCAAGCAATATAACACCGATCCCTATCCCTGGAATAACTGTAATCCGGTAGTGCTGTTGTTGTTGTTTCAGTGGAAGACTCTTGATCTTTGGGGGTGGAGAATCCATAGTGACATTTGGAGAGGATGCTGGGGTCGATGTGACAGATGCTTGTCCTGGTGTGCTCCCAGAGTTAGATAAAAATCACTGGCTGTTGAAGAATTGAACATAGTCAAAACGCAGTAATACCTGGAAATGTGGTGATTCCCTGGACACCAAAGAAGCACTTGACGATGTCTTCATATGAAAGGATACCCTCTTGAGTCGCGAGCGTTACAAAAACCGCGTTGCGGCACACGCTGAGGCCAACATTATCATCTGAACCGATGAGGCGATGGAGGTACACGATGCCATAATTCAAGCAAGTCTTGCAGGTGATATCCAGCGACAGAGGGCCCCTGCAGCTGCCGATAACGTCATTGAAGTTCGGGGACTGCATCATCTCCAGCACGGTCTCCCGCCCAGCGCACTGATACGAGACCCTTATCTTGGGTCCCAGCCCACAGAAGACGTCGGCATCGGTGGGGATCCCTCGCAGCTTGAACGTCTCCGACACTGAGCTGAGACAGATCTCCGCAAAGGCAGGAGGGACCCCCAGCCTGCCGGTGGCGTTGGCGTAGCGAGCAATGGAGATGGCAACGAACGCATTGATGTAGCGGCAGCACGTCGCCCGCTGGGTCGGATCAGAGCAGGCAGCCGCAGCTGATGTGAAGTTTGCCCAGCTAAAATCCAGAGGGCAATCTGTGGAAGAAAAATGGAATCGCTGCTTTTAGTAAGGGCAGGGCCTAATGATAGGTAAGGTGTAGGTCGCACAAATTGGGTAAAATCAATGTGTACTGCCCAACTGCCTGATCCCCTACGTTGGGCAATCCGCATTGAATCAACTACAAGGTCAGTGACAGGGGCAAAATGTGCGGTTTTTCCTACAAAGGTGCTGTTTTTACGCGATCGTGCAGCATAGGAGCTCATAGCAAGCTCATCCTAGAGCTGAATCAAATCAGACACAGCATACGAGTAGCATGGAAAAGCAAGTGCGGATCACTTTGTAGATCATATGCATCGTACAATAACCATTGCATTCCGATCCCTAAACATGACGGACCAGCACTATCGCGGGAGGATCACAAACAGTGCAATTTATTCATTATTAATACAGGATGAGGAGAGACGGAAGGAGCTGACCTCCGACGGCGGTTGCTGCGGGGCTCGGGGAGAAGAAGAGAGGGGAGGAGGCGAAGAGCGATAGGAGCAGTAGCAGGGGAACGGGGGAGGACCAGCAGCGGAGGGGCAGCGGCGCCGGCATTTGGAGGCGGCGCAGGGGAGTGGAGTGGGGAGGCGGCGGACTGGAGTGGAGTGGGGTGGGGAAGCGGAAGGGGACGAAGAGGGAGGGTTTTGGATCGATGGGGGCGGCTGGTGCGATGCGAGCGACAATGATTTTGTTTTGTTTTTCGCGTTGCTTCCGGCGTACGAGTGAGTAGTCGAGACCGCGGGTGGTGGACTGGTGGCTCTCTCTCTCTCTCTCTCTCTCTCCCCGTGACCACAAAGGCCCTCCCCTGGGGTTGTGTCGCCCACCACCCTAGGCAGCAGCAGCCTGCCCTGTTGCTCCCCTCCCTTCCGTCACAGCTAGCGGCTGCCTTTCATGGTCCCTGCTCCACGTCACAAGTACAACAAGGTCACGGTACATAACTTGAATTTATCATGCTTTTCTTTTGTTCTTTTTTGTCCTATAATATAAAGAAATGCCTAACACTCAAATTCCAACCAATGCACACAATTATAATCATGATAGTTATTGGAAGTTGATGTGGAAGTTTTGTTGGTCTTTTGGACTCTGCACAGATAATGTAGTTACAAAAATGTACTCTTTTGCAAGTTAGCAAAGCTACCGTGTCACGTTTCTAGAGTATCCTGCGGGAGATGAGTACACTGTAACTTTTAAATTGCGCTTTGTGATATGTTTCGATGCTACGGCTGTGGAGACCTTCCCCAGACAAGGATGATTTCCTTTATAAGAGGATTCGTGCCTAAGTAGCCACTCACTTGCTTAGTTTTGATTATTTTTATTTTTAGAATAAAGATATATATTTTTTAAAAAAACATGAAAACATACGGTGGCTAGAACTTAATGAAGATTGGTTTTGTGCAAAACTATTGTAGGGTACATACATTAGTCAATAGCTGAGGCAGGAAATTACTAAAACTGAAGGTGAGATGATGGTAGGTGTAGAGTGTAGAGAGAGAGAGTCATCGAAAAAAACAACATCGTTTGTATCTAAAAATGCGAGGACCCACATTTAAGGGCTTAAATTTGAATGAATAGATAACCAGCTGAGCTACGCTCAACATAGTACAATGACACGGTGTTAGAGCATCTCCAACAAGTTGACAAACATCACAGCGAATCTACAGTTTCTTGCAGTCTCAAACCCAATCTTGCCAATTGAAAAAATAGGCGCTTCTCCAACAAGTTGGCATTTGGGTTTGGCAAAAGAACTTGGCATTCTAGAAATTTTGCCAAAATCACAAAATTAAGGCCTTGTTTAGATTCCAGATTTTACTCCCAAATTCCACTATGCAGAATTCCTATTCCCCATCACATCAAAATGTTTACATATGCATGGAGTACTAAATATAGATGAAATCAAAAACTAATTGCACGGGTTTTATTGTACTTTACTGAGACGAACGTTTTGAGGCTAATTAATCAAGATTTGGACAATTATTAGCAAATAAAAACAAAATCGCTACAGTGCTACAGGGGTGCACTGTAGCGATTCGGGAGCTCCCGGGAATCTAAACATGGCCTAACCCTCCAACAAGTTGGCAAAACTAGTTGGCAAATTGGGATACACGTGATGCCAAGCGATGGAGGACTTGACATATTTGGCAAGTGAAGGGAGAATTTTGCCAAACTTGCCAAATTGCCAAGTGCTTTTGTCAAGTTGTTGGAGTTTTTTTTTTGGTTTTGGCAAAAATCATAGGATGCCAAGTGGTTTTGTCAAATTGTTGAAGTTGCTCTTACTGGAGGGATTTAAGACGAGTCAGTGGTGGACCAATGCAAGCAGACAACAACCTAATTTGAATACTATTCCAGCTCATCCTCATATCGTGGCTTTTCGGGGAGGCAGCTGGTAGCTGGTTGGCTTGGTTGACGCACCCCACGCGCATGCTTGCTTGTGGTCCATACTCCGCCGTACACATGAATGGCACATTCAGAAATAAACAGTGCAGACGGAGGAACAAGAGGATGATACGTACGTATGACGAGTAAGATGATGCGTGACAACAGATATGATACGTACACCACCTGCTTGACATGAAGTCTGCAGTAGCTTCACATAATCTACTTTATTAGAGTAGTTTCGCAGGGGGAAATATGGGATTTTTTTGGGGAAAAAAAAATCCTGCGTCCCAAGGATGGATCTTGCGTAATGAATGATTAATTGTACAATCCGATCAGGCTCAAACGAACAAATGTAGCAGCAGATTGTACAAGAACTAATATAAGTTCACCTGGCATCGGCTTGTAGGCTGTAGCAGATTGTAAAATGGCAAAGGGTCAAACTACCCAGCTGACTTGCTGGAAAATTACACATTTTCTTTTTTGCGTGTGTTCATGCAAATCGATGCTAACGGTATGGTAGATATTGATTGAGCTGTTTGGTTTTGCTGGACGACTCTACAAACCGTGGCGGCCAATCAAAACCTCGGGTGCCTGCTGCTTAAGCTGCTTCTTGTTCAGATCATCAGCGCTCGCTGTAACATGCATGGCACCCGTCCACTTGAGATAAATAATCTGAGAGATCGAGGCAGAAATGGCGGATGGAGAGAGCATGCATTGCCAAAAGCACAAAAACACAGCGCGCAGCATGCCTGGCCGCCCCTACCAAGGCACTAGAATATGTTTGCTTTTGTCGTTTCTCCCTCTGTCCTGGCTACTACCATAAACTGAATATAATCCGGCCCTGAATCTGATCACATGCATATATCATTCTCTGAATCTATTACTATACGCCAGCAGCAGGAGGTAATTTGTCTCTGCTGGATGAATGCTACAATACCTCCGATCCACTGTTTGACGACAAGTCATCAGCAGAGCTGGGTTTAGTACACAGAATAAGAAAGATTTCAAGTAAATAAATCTATCTATTTTTGGCGGACATCTGCATATGGTACGCCAAGTACAGGCAGGCACCTCCAATCCCGCGGTTCGCGGGCGTCCTCCCGCTCCAACGCATGCCGTGCCAGAAGCGCCCAAGCTAGCTTGTCCACGGCCGTTTCGGAACTTGGCAACAGGGAGCGTACAGGACGCGATAGACGATGGCCACCGTGGCCACGGTCCGGCAGCGGCGTTGCTTCCTCGTCCTTGTGCGGCTGGGAACGGCCATCGCCGCCGCCTCATTATTGTTCGGCGCGGCGTCCGGCGCCGCGATGGTGGGCGCCTCGTGCAAGGCGTCGTCAAGCACGGACGGCGGCGGCTGCGGCAAGGGGCTGCGCTGCACCACCTGCGTGCCACCGCCGGGGACGGGACCCGCCGCGTGCGCGCGGACCACGCCCATCGACCCCAAGACGCACGTACGCAATGTCGTTTCTTGTCGTCGTCGTCGCCGTGTCGCTTCTTGTCGTCGTGTACATATGCATCAATCATCATGGACCATGCATATGCAAATGCAGGGCACGGCGCTACCCTTCAACAAGTACTCGTGGCTGACGACGCACAACTCGTTCGCGGTGGTGGGGACCAAGTCGCCGCTGGGGTCCGCCATCATCTCGCCGCCCAACCAGGAGGACTCGGTGAGCGACCAGCTCAAGAACGGCGTGCGGGGGCTCATGCTCGACGCCTACGACTTCAACGACGCCGTCTGGTTCTGCCACTCCTTCCACGGGCGGTGCCTGCCCTTCACCGCCTACGTGCCCGCGCAGAGCGTGCTGACGGAGGTCCGGGTGTTCCTGGAGGCCAACCCGTCGGAGGTCGTCACGGTGTTCCTCGAGGACTACGCCGCGCCGGGGTCGCTCAGCAACGCCTTCAACGCCGCCGGGCTGTCCAAGTACTGGTTCCCCGAGTCCCTGATGCCTAGCCCCAGCAAGGGCGGCGGCGACTGGCCGCTGCTCAAGGACATGATCGCCGACAACCACCGTCTCATCGTGTTCACGTCCAAGAAAGGGAAGCAGGGCACGGAGGGGCTCGCCTACGAGTGGGACTACGTCGTGGAAACCCAATGTACGTTCTTCTTGTTTAGAAATTTGGATTGGAAACCCAATGTGACTCCACTCCATGGATGCAGATGGCAGCGAGGGCATGTCGGATGGCGGTTGCCCGAAGCGTTCCGAGTCTCGGCCCATGGACTCCAAGGCCCAGTCCCTGGTGCTGCTCAACTTCTTCACCAGCAACCCGAGCCAGAGCTGGGCCTGCAGCAACAACTCCGCGCCGCTCATCAGCAGGCTCAACTCCTGCTACAAAGCAGCCGCCAACCGATGGCCCAATTACATCGCCGTCGATTTCTACATGGTATCTTATCTTCTCTGCTGGATTCATCATTGGTATTGGTATTGGTATTGGTATGACGCGTGCGTTCGTGCATGCATGCCTGAATGGCTCATGACTAAATGCACCTACAGAGGAGCAACGGCGGCGGCGCTCCCCTGGCCACCGACGTCGCCAACGGCCGCCTCCAGTGTGGCCGCGACAGCATCACCTACTGCAAGCCGTCTTCTGCTCCGGCGCCGGCACCGGCACCCGCGTCGGCTTCTTCACCGTCTCCTGCTCAGGCACCTGGACCTGATTCTCCAACCATTTCATCGTCTCCTGGGCCGGCACCCGGGCCTGCTAATAGCTACTACTCTACTAGTTAAGAGGCGGACCGCGGACTCAACAGATATGGGCCTCAGGTGAGCCCAGCCTGAAAGTATCCATGAGAGAGGCCTGCTGCTCACTGCTTGCTCACTGATGAATTCTTAGATCGAGGATAAAAATTTGTTTCATAATTCGACAAATTACATTGTCAAGTTTTTGTGTACATACATATACATATATACACAAGAGTGATGGTACACCAAGCATATATAGGGGAATTTTTCTATAAGAGTGATGGTGCAGAGTTTAGTTAAATTGCCCTCCATTAATTATGTCTTGTTGATGGTGATCCAGGGACTTATAAGATAATGTCCAACTCCCATCGAGTGCACGTCTGCGTTATCTTCTGTATTTAAGCTTTGAAAATAAGCCATATGCACGTACGAAACGTACGTATGCAAGCTTCGAAAATAAATTCGAGCTGTTGATCTTTCAGACAATGAGACAATAGTAATTGATATATGTTCATTCAAAAGAAAAAAATAGTAATTGATATATGGGTGGAGTAGCGGGAGAGTTGGAACAGGTAGCTTCGCGCACGTGGCGCGGCGCACGTGTGTACAGAGCACAAACATGCATTGCCATGCTGATCTGGTCTCTGGTCTGCCGTCTGCAAGCTACAACCACAACACAATAGGATGTTCAGATAATATGCAAGTAACATTCGGTCAATCTGTTCGTATTCAAACTCGAATACACGGGTACACACGTGACCTGACGTGACGTCGGATTGGAAGAGCTGGCAGATCAGGAGCTGACGTGCCGTGATTACTGTATATACAGTAGTTCATAGGAACATTAAAAGGTATTCAGGTACAGAAGAGAAAGGTTTAATATAAACACACCTTAACGATCCTCTCTAGCTAGCTAGTTCGCACCTCATATCCATTGTCGTAATAATCAAGGGCTCGAGATTTCAATTTTGTCTGTCCTACCAGTCCAAGCTCTACACATGCATATATGCAAGTAGTGTACTATACATTTATGTATACTTGTATCGTGCGGTTCGTGCCCGTACAATAAAATGGAAACACAATGGTGCGTAACCATCTCTTGTCCGATCGATTCCTATTGTCCTGATGGGTCTCGCCACCGACTGTGCTTCTACCGCCCCCTCCCCCAAGTCTTCACATGCTAAGGGAATTGGGCCGGTGATCGTGCTTTGACTTCCTCCCCTCCCCAACTCTTCACACTAAGCGTTGTAAAATAATAATAAAAAAAACTCTTCACACTAAGCGGTGGCTCCTCATGGCAGAAATGGGGCTTGCTGTGATAAGTGGTGGTGGTGGTGCCGTGGGGTGTTGGGGGGGGGGGGGTGTGGATATGAAACAATTTTAAGCTTTATTGTTTCAATAACGTGGGAGAAATCTTCTCTAAAAAAGTTGGGTCTATGACTTTAGGTTGGTAGTTGATACTGCAATATGATATGATCCGCTTTACCCTTGTTCGTGTATGCCTTTTTCCTTTTCTTCCCTTAGTTTGTTTTGCGCATGCTGTGTATGTACATTTACGTGTTTGAAACTTCAATTGAGTGCGCGCTGGCAGCATCCATGCATGCATGATCGACTGCATGCCTTGAAATGTGTATGTATACATTGTGCATGGTGCTTGGACACCTTTTATCGGTCGATCGATCGATGGAACGCCAGCCCAGCTCAACTAGCTACTCATCACCTATAGCTAACAATATCCACTGATAATAAAATATATGGATGGACCCATTGACCATGCATGGCAATTTTCCTAAAAAAAAAAAACCATGCATGGCACTAGCTATATAATGTAGCAATATGCATAGCTTTGTCGTCGGTCCATGAGCTAGGCGAGAGACGCGCTGTTTATGCACATGCATGATGCACCAAGTAAAGTTTCCAACATACTATACATTTGCGCTAGATGGCTAGTGCCCATTTTATTTACTCCTCTGTTTGGCACTCCACCCCTTTCTAGATTTGCATACTTTATCTACCGCCAAGCAGGGACCATATATGAGATCGAGGGAAAAATTCAAGACTTTTGGTTCTCTATATAATACCATATATTGAGTTATTAGCAGGTGTCCTCGTGGGCGACTGTTTAAACTCTGCATCCTCTTAATTAAAATGCAGGGGTGTGGTCTGCTCCTTCTTGTCAAGTTTTCTTTTTTTATAGATTTATTAACTAGAGAATCAGACCAATGCAAGCTCATCATAAAAAGGTAGGCAATATGCATTTATTTATTTTTTTTGCGGGTAATATGCATTTAATTTTTATACCTCAGCATACTTGAGTTGTCGCAACAACCACAACGAAGCTCTTATCCACGAAATGTAAGCAACCTAAGGCGCAAGTATATTGTTCCATCCTTCCATCCCAAAATATAATGATATATATACAATAGCTTTAAAACAGATTAAGAATGAAACTCAACTACTCTATGACCAATGTTATGGCTTGCCGGTCGTCTGTTTAATTACTTCTGTGGTTTCAAAAATAATACAATGTAATTTTTGGTATGAATCTTAGCAAACACTTGTGACTTGTCCAGTGTATATCTAGAACAATACTTTTTTTTTTGGAAGGAGGGAGTATTATTTAGTGAAAGTGGGTTGCTATTGTGCAGGTGCCTGATTTTTTTTTTTGAATTGATCAGGCGACATTGCTAGCCCTCTGCTTCGCTTCTCATGTTCCCTATGGCAACTCAAATTAATAAGCAGCAGAAAGCGCATCAGCCATCGCCTGAAATCTCAACTGAACAGTAGCATTTGTGTTAGTGAAAACCATGGCTCAGTCTTTGATCAAGCATGAAGTTTAAGACCACATAATTACTACATGGTTAATTATTTAGCCAATCGTTGCTCCTCAAACAAACATCAAGATCAAGGACCAAATTTAGACGCCCAAAGTCTTCATATTTAATTTCACTACGCCAGCCAGCCTCTACAGGGGCGGCTGGCCAGCCTCTGTAGGGGCGGTTGGGCCAGCCGCCCCTGTGCCACCGCACTTACAGTGCGCCGCACTGTAGGGGCGGTTCAACACGAACCGCCCTTACAGTGCATTTTTAAAAAAAAAAATCCGAAAAAACTCTAAAGTCTTCATATTTAATTTCACTACGCCAGCCAGGCCTCTACGGGGGGCGGGGCCAGGCCTCTGTAGGGGCGGTTGGGCCAGCCGCCCGTGCCACCGCACTACGGTCTTGCGCCGCACCGTAGGGCGGTTCAACACGAACCGCCCTTACGGTGCATTTTTAAAAAAAATCCGAAAAACTCTAAAAATAATAGCAAAAAAAAAAATTTAAATCTGGAAGGGCCCCCACCACTCAACCACCATGCCACTCTATTTACACCATATTTTTTCGAGCATTTTTCGGACTTTGCATCACCCGGGATTCGAACCCACAACCTTACGCTCGCGCGGTTCCTCTCTTTCTGCACTACACTGTATCACAGTAATACATATAGTTTTGGTTCCCATATATTGTACCCAACCGAAAAGTAATTTGCTTATTTAAGGCCCTAAATGATATCAAATCAAAAAGTCATCAACTACAAACTTTCATATCTTTTCGAGATTTACACTTTCTATTTAGAAAGTTTTTTCATCCGAGGTCATTTATAAAATTTGAATTTCAAATTTGAGAAACTAAAACATAGGTTTCGCATGACTAGATGAAGTCAAATAAAAAAGTTTTCAACAACAAAGTTTCATAACTTTTTGAGATATACAAACTTCATATAGAAAGTTTTTCCATCCGACATCGTTTATAAAATTTGAATTTCAAATTTGAGAAACTAAAACGTAGGTTTCGCATGACTAGATAAAGTCAAATAAAAAAGTTTTCAACTACAAAGTTTCATAACTTTTTGAGATGTACAAACTTTATGTAGAAAGTTTTTCCATCCGACATCATTTATAAAATTTGAATTTTAAATTTGAGAAACTAAAACGTAGGTTTCGCATGACAAGATGAAGTCAAATAAAAAAGTTTTCAACTACAAAGTTTCATAACTTTTTGAGATGTACAAACTTTATGTAGAAAGTTTTTCCATCCGACATCATTTATAAAATTTGAATTTTAAATTTGAGAAAGAAAACGTAGGTTTCGCATGACAAGATGAAGTCAAATCAAAAAGTTGTCAACTACAAAGTTTCATAACTTTTTGAGATGTACAAACTTCATATAGAAATTTTTTACAAATTTGAGATGTACAAACTTCATACTAGGAGGCAAAAAAAACCTCTCAGTGTTTGGTGGTCGGCATGAGCTCTGGCTATAAAAAAGGAGCTGCTTTACGCGAGGAAGGCACACACTCTTGGAGTTGCAGCCTAGTATAGCTTAGTACAGTGGTAGAAGACGAGATGGCAGCAAGAAGCAGGGAGTGTAGTGCCGTCTTGGCCATTGGCCTGCTGCTGGCCACCGCCGTCGCCGCAGTGCCGCCTCATCTTCAGCTGGTGACTGACACTGACGGTGGTTTGTCGCTGGACCTCCACGCGGCGTCGTGCCCGCAGCTGGAGGGCATCGTGCGCGCCGCCGTCCAGGCCGAGCGTGGCCAGGACGTTCAAGTTACCGCCGGCCTCCTCCGCATCTTCTTCCATGACTGCCTCCCCCAGGTTCATCCCGGCCCTTCATCATATATATAGCTTCGTTGCATTTCAAACTTACAAAGGAAAAGAAGAGATAAATATGATGCTAACTTCTGTAAATATGCACATATATAAATAAATAACAAAAAACTAGGGGTGCGACGCGTCCATCCTTCTGGACGGCGAGAAGGCTTTTGGGCCCAACGCTTCTCTGCAGCCGCGGGCGCTGCAGCTCATCGAGAACATCCGGGCCAAGGTGCACGCCGTGTGCGGCGCCACCGTCTCCTGCGCCGACATCATCGCGCTCGCCACCCGCGACGCCGTCAGCCTGGCCGGAGGACCATCCATCGCGATGCCCCAGGGCCGCACCGACAGCCTCAAGCCGGCCACGAACGCCGAGGTAAACACCCTCCCGTCGCCTAACTCCGACGTGAACACGCTCCTCGGCACCTTCAGCCGCAGGGGCCTCGCCGACCCCGCCGACCTCGTCGCGCTCTCCGGCGGCCACACCGTGGGCAAGGCTAGCTGCGGCTTCATCAGAGGGAACGACGATTTCTCCCGGAGGCTCGCCGCCAACTGCTCCGCGAGCCGCACCGGGAAGCAGAGCCTGGACATCATCACGCCCGACGCCTTCGACAACAGGTACTTCGTCGCGCTGAGGAAAACCCAGGGGGTGCTGCTCTCCGACCAGGGCCTCGCCGGCGACCAGCGCACGGCCCGCTTCGTCGCCGCCTTCGCCAGCAACCAGGGCGCCTTCTTCGACCAGTTCGCCAAGTCCTTGGTCAAGCTGGGCAGCATCAAGGCAGCCGCCGCCGGCGAGATACGCCGCAACTGCTTCAAGCCTAACGGCCGCGTCAGTCTCGACGACGTCAGCGTTCTCATCGGCGAAGATGATGCCGCCGACGTCGCTAGCGACGAGGGCTTTGCAGCCTCCGCTTGATGATAAGACAGACATGCATGATCTCGCATGTAAGTGTAACGTGTTAATTGTGGATCGCACCTTCAGTAGTAGGTGTACGCACGTACGTTCTTGTTTCATGCTAAGTTTGCTTTCAGTACGTGAGCCATCAGTGAGGCATGCAGTAGAAGGTAGCTTGAATCGATGGATATATGGACGAGATCGATCGGTAGTGTAATAATGCCTGCCAGTGCATTGTTAGCACGCGGCAGGTTGTACTGTTCTAGTATGTACTCCAATATGCATAGTACTGTTACTGTATGTGTTTTGAAACACACAGTAGTTTGATGCATGACATGAATACTTGCATGCCCTGCCAGATCAGATGCATCATGCATGCATCACGTTATTGAAGTTTGTAACAAATTGGCCGTGGAGCACTTATATAAAACGGAACAAGCTAGATTGCAAACGCTGTACACCTGTACACCCGTGCTAGCTAGCTTGCTAGCCTGTTATCGCACTCATCATAAACCAACGTTAAGTACGAAAAGAACTCCGATCCACATCAACAAACCAAAAGTACAGTAAGGAAATGTGTGGCGGGACCATGCATGACCAACGTAATTAATCATGAAAGCAGCCCAAATGGCGTCAGTTTTTTAAGCTAAAGGTAATTAAGCTTATCGCTAACCGACCGGCATCATTTCATTTTGATCCACTCGATCGCATATATAATAATTCATACATAAATGTGAAAAGCGAAGCAACAACGCAATATGGCACGTTCGTTGTTTGAAACTAAAGTTGAAACCGCCAGCTGATGGATCAGAGCGAGGGTCATGAAGAATTGCATTGGCCAGAGACAACATCAAAGGTACGTGTGCGATGCATATAGGAAAATATGAAACCTTACTGGCAACAATGCAACAAGTGGCAAGCTCGTGTATACTGGACAGGATGTGGACACATACACACCTGGCCAGACAATAAAGTGGAGCACGTTACGTATAGTGTAGCACATGCATGCAGTGAATTTGTCACGTTGCTAACTGTTTCCGCCGGAGTAGTCCTATCCGGGCGGTGGCAGACATCGTATACATCGAGGTTTGCGTGGGCACTGGATCAGGCTCTGCATGCACTTGGGCCTCCTCGTCCATCCGTTTTTTTATCCGGCCACTGAAAAGTGGTCCACCGGACTCTTTGGTTCACTGAATACAGGACTCGATGCTTTGTAACTAGCGGGCCAAGAAAGGTAAGGACCGCCAGATCTATGAACGACTGGCTGGGGGTGGCGTACACATCTTTAGAAGATTTTCTTATTAGTTATTTTTCACTTTTTTATAAACTAAAAAAAGGTGTAACTAACAAGCTAAACATCCAAAATAAATTCCGATTGCACCATTGAACTCACTAAAATAATTTTTTCAAAACAAGATCTCACATAGATATATTTAGATAAAACTTTATTTACAAACATTTTTCTTATCAAGATAAATCATTCTTAAAAACATGATGGAACATAAAAAAACATTAAGAAAAATTTGCGACAACGAGAAAATGAAGACAGAGATAAACTAAGAAAAATTTAAAAAATAAAAATTAAAATAATATAACAAATAGAGAAATATAAAAAAATGAAGCATGAAAAAAAGAAACAAAAAGAAAACGAGAAAAGTGTGTGTGACTCCTTAAAAATATGTGTGTCGCATGCGTGGGGGGTGTTGACGGTCGTTAAGTATCAATTTTATATCGTCAACGCGGCAAGAGAAAGGACTAATATGAGTTCACTGTTAGATATAGGGGTTACACTTGTAAATTCCACGAGTTTTGGTGATTGTCTATTTCTGCGGGGGGTTATCGAAAAGAGAACCAAAGGAGGCCCACATGTCATGATTACATAGAGATAAAGACCGAACGGGTAAAATTGTATAATCTAGAAGACTCCGAGAAGGCAAACCCTGGAAGGCTGGGCCCACTGCGGGGGTGGCGGTCGGCCGACCCGGGGGAGTCGGCCGACTCCCCACCTCCACCAATCGGGTGGAGTCTCGTGGATCCCGCCTCCACCGCCTTTGAGGATGAATAATTATCGTCCATTTAGGTCGGTTTGATCCGAGGTGGTTCATCCTAGGGGGCTATATATTCGAGCCCCACGGCCCCTGGGTGAAACCCTAATTCATTCAAGAGTTCATTCTCTCATCGAATTCGGAGAAGCCGAGCCACCATCTCAATTAGAGCTCCATAGTTTAGTAGCATAGCTACATAGGAATAGATCTAGAGGGAATCAAGCCTAGCTTGGAGTCCGGATCTGTCGGAGTTCTTGGTAATTCCCCTCTACATTCTTGTAATATTCATCATTGTTTGTGATACTATGAGTAGTACTTTATTCTATTCTATTATATCGAGACTTGACTTTGCTCTATTTGATTATGTTCTCAATTATATCGTTCTTAGTTTACTTTGATTATATGTTTAGCATAGTTGGACTAGAATTATGTTTATGCATAGGATCGTATAGCGCTTGCTCATTAGGCCAATGGGTGAGTGGTAGATATTGTGTAGGCATGGTGCCTATACCGTATTTATCTGCGATTGCACCCTATATTCCGGATCGTGAGGTAGATCGCGGGAGTGACAGTCTGTTGAGTCCTTTGTAGCCCTTCTCCCGAGTATAGGTCTAGCGGAACAAACCTATTACATTGAAGTCATTGCTATGTCTCTTGTCTTCTCTGGTAATATCACTATGCATAGATGTAACCTTTTCCCGCCATGATTGCTAGATGTTCTTGCACTAATCATTGTATGCTTTGACTTTATAGTTAGAATAACATAGGATTATACCCTAGATCGTCCTAGTCCATGCTAGTGTTATAAGCTTAGAGTGCTAAGTTGAGATGGCTTATTACTATTATTTTATGTGGCTAATTGGTCTCATTCATCTTATGTCATTTATCATTCATTCCTATATTTTATGTGACACTTAACCCGTATGAGATGATCGATACGAGACAAGGTCAAGCTCTCCATTATAGCATGTGCATTGCTCATCACTCATTATCCAGTGCATTCCCTTCCCGAGTGGTAAAAATATAAATAACGATACCTGGATTACTCCTGGTTAAAATGCTACATCGGTATTATCTCGTGCGCTTGGATCCCATATTTATTTCTAGTAGCGTTGCATTATTTAGTACCGGCATTTTTGGCGCCATGTTGGGGATGACAACCTAACACTTGAGTGGCGTTAGAAATGTCAACAAGCATTTTTGGCGCCGTTGCCGGGGAAGGTTGAAAGCCAATGGATAATGAGCAGCATTGCACTATATAATGAGATTGAGCACTTGTCACCATTCTCTACTCATACCCTTACCCTTGCCTTTTCGTCTATTTTATATCTTATGCGGGGTAATGTATGAAAAAGACAATTCTTCCGATAACTATATTGACAATCCGAAGCTTTATTCGGGAAGGCCGGAAGCAAGTTGAAGAAGACCAATCAATCATCATCATCAACTCAACTTGGAAGTTTGTCGGAAGCGAGAAAGTCAACCTTTCGTTCGAGACTTGACACCGAGCGTTTGAAGCCATGGCGCACAAGTCACTCCGCGAGTTCTCGGCTCAACTACGGACAACATTCGTGCTTGGACCAGTGCGGACATCGAAGGAGCTTTTGAGCTCAAGCTGCGTTGATCAACATGGTGCAAGCAAGCCGGTTACGTGGGAAGGCCCATGAAGATGCTAGTGCTCATCTCCAACACTTCTGGAGATTTGTAGCACATTCACTATCAAGGATGTCCCCGAGAGATGCTATACTACTTCGCCTCTTCCCATTCTCACTCTTGGGGAGAGCGAAAGCGATGGTTCTACGCCAATAAGGAGAAGAATCCTACGTGGGCACTATGTTCCACCAATTTCTTGGCGAAGTTCTTCCCAATGGGCAAGACAAATGCTCTTCGTGGGAAGATATCAAGCTTTCGGCAACACCATGATGAGGCTGTCCCGGAAGTTTGGGAGCGCTTTCAAGATTACATCCTCGAGTGTCCTCATCATGGCATGGAGAATTGGCTGCTTATGCGGACATTCTACCATGGGCTTAGCAACGACACACGTGAAACGATGGATCTTTGCTGCTTGGAGGTGCATTCTTATCACTCACTATTCCTCAAGCCACGGCTCTTGTGGAGAAGATGGCATCCAACCAAGGTTGGAGTGAAGAAAGAACTCGAGACCCGCAAGAGAGGTGGAGGAATGCACCCGGTGAAAGAGGTAGACATGCTTTGTCTGCCAAAATGGATTTGCTAATGAAGAGGCTCGATGAGAGAGCCCCGAGAGAAGAAAGAAGTCATGCATATACATGATGCTCGCATGACATGTGAAGAGTGTGGAGAGGCGGGCACACGGGTGCTAAGCGCCCGGCTGAAGGAGGATGTGAACTACCTCAACAACAACAACAATAATAATTACTATCGTCCTCGCGAGAATCAAGGTTGGAATCAACGCGAGAGGCCTAACTACTCGGGCAATTATTCGGGCAACTATCAAGGTAACAACTCCTCCTACAATAATTACAACCGGCCGCCTTTGAGAGAGTTAGTCTTTGAATCAAGGCAAGATGATGGACAATCTGTCCAAGAAGGCGACATCAAATGACAAGGTCCTAGAGACACTCGGCAACAGGGATGGATGGCTTTTCCAATGCCATCAAGAGTCGGCTCGGCTTCAACAAGATACTTGAGTCGCGGGTACAACGGCTTGTTAACCTTGCTCCCTCCACTTTGGTCAAGGTAAACGGCGGGACAACCCGAAGAGCTCGAAACGCAAATCTTGTTGATATATTCAATGTAGAAGATAGCCGGAGTGATCCATCGAAGGGGTCATGGATTGACTCAACTCGCCAATCAAGAAGGGCGATCCGGGAGACCGGTCATTCCGATCTCCATTGGAAGTACTAACTCTAATGAGGCAATCGTGACTTCGGTGCAAGCATCAACATTATGCCGAGAGTAATATATGAGAAGCTATTCGGATGCCCCTTAGCATACACAACTATGTGCCTACGGCTTGCGGATCGGTCACTCCGTGTCCCTTTGGGAGTACTAGAAGATATATGTGTACGAGTAGGCAACTCGTATGTTCCAGCGAGACTTCGTGGTAGTAGATACGGGCGGTGATGAAAGGTCCCTGTCATTCGGGACGACCATTCTTGAACACTGCTGGAGCCATCATGTATGCCAACACCGCCAAGATTATCTTCAACATCAAGGGCAAGAGAGAAACCTTCTTCTTCAAGAACAGTCTTTGCGGTTCCCAGCACACCCTCATCGACAGAACGGTGAGAAGAAGAAGAATCCGGCTAAGAAGAGCAAAAACAAGAATAAGAAGACCAAGAAGACGGAGACGGTGAGGATGGTCACTGCAGTCCATAAGGAGCATGACCACTTACTCGAGGTCCCCACGTCGATCAAGAAGGATGACCCGTGTCCCAACCATTCAATGCTCCATCAACGAAGCTCTTTCAATAAAGGCATGCGTGACACCGGATCGGGCGTCAACATCATGGCCAAGGTAACCTATGAGTATCTATATGGCACTATTCCTTTGGAGCCTACCTATGCACAGCTGCAGATGGCAGATCAGACATTCCGCTTCGTCGAAGGAGAAGTGAAGGATGTCCTCATCCAGATAGATGACCATTATGTCCCTACAGACTTCCTAGTCATCGATATGGGAGACGACTACGATCCTCCAATCATCCTAGGAAGACCATTCTTGAACACCACCAACGCTATCATTTATATTGGGACAGGAGAGATTCACTTCCACTTTCCCACTGAGAAGGTACGCCGCTACTTCAACAATAATTATATATTCACTGAGGAGCCCAAGAAGAACAGAACAAGGAGAAGGCAGCGTACCCGTCGCCAGAACAAGAAGAACATCACTACAGATGGATGGGCTGACTATGAGGGAGAAGTGTCTAGATATGAAGACCGATACCCAGAAGAGAAGAACATTGTAGAAGAACCCGAAGAGGTGCTACCAGAAGAAAACCAAGTGCCCCAAGAAACTTCCTCCTCAAGGTCATCTTCTCCAACAAAGAAGGTGTGGAAAGTAAAAGTAAAATCAGAATCAATTCCTACACACGAGGCGACATCATCCGAGGCGCCAGCCAATGCGCCCCTTGAAAATTGAGCGAACATGATAAGTCCCTGTTCGGAGGACTTAAAACCACCGAACGCCGCGCCAAGAGGTAACTTGGTATTTATCGGCATTTACTTTTCAGCATTGCATTTTTTATCTTAGCATATTTATTTCCCCACTTACATCTTAGTTGCATCTTTACTCTTTTATCTCCGCATTTGAAAAGAAAATAAAGATATTTTGCATTTGCATCCAGAAAATCATTAAGCCCCATGTGGATAGTCATTTACTGTGGTGGCACAAAAATAATTTCTTAGCATATTTATTTTCCCTGTCTGCATTCCTTAAATAATAAAAAGATAAAAATATTTCTTGTGATCCTGTTAGAACAAGTCTAAGTTAAGAAAGTTCTAGACAACCAAGGCCTAGAGGTTTTATCACTAACGCTTAATTAGTTCCACAAAGCTTTGTTGTCTATTTTGAGCTTCACAGAACATCAAGGATCAAGAAGAGCTAACAAGCAGAAGGACATCCAGTCCCCTGTCGGAGTGCTGCCCGCGACAATTGAATGCTGTCTCCAACAGCAACTATCTACAACACTCCTGGAGGACTAGAACGTCTTCGGTGCACATCGCCAACATCGGCGAGACTATGTCAACATCCGGCAGGGGAGAGCATCCCCCGTGTACCAAGCTAAGTGTCTCCAACTTATCTAATTATGCTTTATTAAAGTATGCTTTGTTAAAACCACTAAAAAAGATGCATAACCATAGAAACCCAGAAAGATTTCCTTATTTATCTTTTCTACTTTTGGGGAGTTCTTGCAATCTGTCTTTAAAGTGATCCCTAGAATAAACTCTACATGGAGATGATGAATAGTTGCTCTGCTGTAATTCCTTTCAAGTACCTAGTTTTCAACCTTGCACTCTCCCGAGTTTTGGACACAACTTGTTTAGATTTGAGATTTGCTCGAACTTGAAACTTGTGGGTAGCAAACACTTGATCTAAGTCTAGGTGGTTGACGGGTATGATATGGGAAGGTTTTGAGCTCAGTTGTCCATCTTGTTCCTAGAGATACTAGAGTTCGGAGAAATTATACGTGAAAATATTAAACTCTTGCATGATGAGTTCCTTTATGATGAGAGTTCAAATTCCTACCACACCATATATTCATGCTTACTAGATTAGGAAAACCCATCTGTTTATATAGATCATATTGTAGGTTTGAGTGTAGACTTTATAGGCATTGAGTGTGGTTATCTTTGTGGACCCATAAGGAATCGAGTCATGCGGTTAAAGTCAATACTATGTGCTCTCCATCCATTGATCTATGCTACTTCGTCCTCGAAGCATGCACCCATTTTATAACTATTACATTCATTACGTGCTACTTACGTTCCTCGACGTACCACCCACATATAGATCTATATCCACCACATATTGTGCTATCTCTACCACGGAGATACGCACTTATGCTTTCCTACCCTAGGAGTACGCATTCCCCACATATTGTGCTATCTCTATCTTAGAGACACGCACTTATCTTTGCTCCTACACTTTGAGTACGCATCCATCCATTCATCCATCCACATATACATACGCCATTCATTTCACATCATCCAGAAAAGGTTCTACTCCTATTCTGGGAGTGAACATCCAGACATAATCATCGCCGTTCTATTTGCCTACATAAAAGCTCCAGTCATTATCATTTCAAGTTATATACTCCCTGTGCTAAAGTTTCGTTTTCAGAGGATTGGTTGCTCAATTCAAAAAAAAAAAAAAGAAAGAAAGAAGAGAAAAGAAAAAAGAAGAAGAAAAAGAAAGAGTAGCCAAGTCCTTCCATTCAAGAAGTTTCAAGGTTTCCGAATAAAGGGAGTCATGTTATCCCCAAAGGAGCGAGTGTAGAAGTAGATGTTCACCAGTTGAGTACCCCTCATAATCATTTTCTTATCACCACCATCCTATCATCATCTCATCCATTCCATTTCCTCATTCACATGCGCATATGACTTTATTATTATTTTAGTTCCTATTGGATCTATGTCTTAAGCGTGCAATATATGCAAGTGAGTTTGAGTGTCTCCCCACCTATGAGCTCCACATAAGCCTATTAGAAAGTAGGGTGAGAGTGAGAAGGCTCTTTCCACTATGCCTTAGTTCCACAAATACCACATATTCTTGAGAGAAGAGAAGGCATACACTACTCATGCCTTAGAAAGGATCCAAAAATACCACAAATGAGAGACTTGAAAGGTTCATACAAGGAACTCTGAGTTTTATTTCAAACCTTGCAAAAACTCCGGGATAATAGTTGATCAAAGAGCGAGAAACATGGCGCTTGACTTGACTGTTCTATCTTTCAACTACTCAAGACCCAAGTGACAGTTACAAGCCCCATGGTGAAAGGTAATATGAGTGAGTTTTGAGTCAGAATAGTTCACTCTAATCCGGAGGAGAGTTCTTGTTTGAACGCATGTGTACTTGTGAGGAGTGAAAGTATTGTAGCAACTCCTGATCCAACACTGAGTCTATCTTTGCTCAGGGACGAGCAAAAGGTAAGCTTGGGGGAGTTTGTTGACGGTCGTTAAGTATCAATTTTATATCGTCAACGCAAAGCAAGAGAAAGGACTAATATGAGTTCACCTGTTAGATATAGGGGTTACACGACGGAATTCCACGAGTTTTGGTGATTGTCTATTTCTGCGGGGGTTATCGAAAAGAGAACCAAAGGAGGCCCACATGTCATGATTACATAGAGATAAAGACCGAACGGGTAAAATTGTATAATCTAGAAGACTCCGAAGGCAAACCCCGGAAGCCGGGGCCCACTGCGGGGGTGGCCGGTCGGCCGACCCGGGGGGAGTCGGCCGACTCCCCACCTCCACCAATCGGTGGAGTCTCGTGGATCCCGCCTCCACCGCCTTTGAGGATGAATAATTATCGTCCATTTAGGTCGGTTTGATCCGAGGGCTGTGGTTCATCCTACGGGGCTATATATTCGAGCCCCCGGCCCCGGGTGAAACCCTAATTCATTCAAGAGTTCATTCTCTCATCGAATTCGGAAGAAGCTTGAGCCACCATCTCAATTAGAGCTCCATAGTTTAGTAGCATAGCTACATAGGAATAGATCTAGAGGGAATCAAGCCTAGCTTGGAGTCTGGATCTGTCGGAGTTCTTGGTAATTCCCCTCTACATTCTTGTAATATTCATCATTGTTTGTGATACTATGAGTAGTACTTTATTCTATTCTATTATATCAGACTTGACTTTGCTCTATTTGATTATGTTCTCAATTATATCGTTCTTAGTTTACTTTGATTATATGTTTAGCATAGTTGGACTAGAATTATGTTTATGCATAGGATCGTATAGCGCTTGCTCATTAGGCCAATGGGTGAGTGGTAGATATTGTGTAGGCATGGTGCCTATACCGTATTTATCTGCGATTGCACCCTATATTCCGGATCGTGAGGTAGATCGCGGGAGTGACATCTGTTGAGTCCTTTGTAGCCCTTCTCCCGAGTATAGGTCTAGCGAACAAACCTATTACATTGAAGTCATTGCTATGTCTCTTGTCTTCTCGGTAATATCACTATGCATAGATGTAACCTTTTCCCGCCATGATTGCTAGATGTTCTTGCACTAATCATTGTATGCTTTGACTTTATAGTTAGAATAACATAGGATTATACCCTAGATCGTCCTAGTCCATGCTAGTGTTATAAGCTTAGAGTGCTAAGTTGAGATGGCTTATTACTATTATTTTATGTGGCTAATTGCTCTCATTCATCTTATGTCATTTATCATTCATTCCTATATTTTATGTGACACTTACCCTGTATGAGATGATCGATACAGACAAGGTCAAGCTCTCCATTATAGCATGTGCATTGCTCATCACTCATTATCCAAAGTGCATTCCCTTCCCGGTGGTAAAAATATAAATAACGATACCTGGATTACTCCTGGTTAAAATGCTACATCGGTATTATCGTAGTAAACTGCAGATCCCATATTTATTTCTAGTAGCAGTTGCATTATTTAGTACCAGCATTTTTGGCGCCATGTTGGGGATGACAACCTAACACTGAGTGGCGTTAGAAATGTCAACAGGGGGATTTGGGATGGGCCAGGCCAATTTATACGCAGGCTTAAAAAGTGGAAGATAGCAGCGCAAGAAATCTTTAGAAGATGATTAGAAATTCTGTTGCTTTATGGCCAGAGTGGATGGATCATGGTGCGGGCGCCCGATGACGGTCACCCCAGATGATCACCAAAGTTCTGCTTTGCTCGACCTCACGGGAAGGGCTCAGGCACATGGGATAGGTCTTCGTTCCCCCCACGTGGGGAAACAGGACGATTTCTCAGCCCTTGGCCCGCGTACGGTGGCCGACCACTTGGTAACGGAGGCCGCACGAAATGCCGCCGCTGGGGAGGCCAGCCGTGCTTACGACCCTAGGAGCGACAAACGTCAACCCTAGACCACGGAGGCAACGATGATACAACCGTAACCACCACGATATCTGAAGGAAACGTTATCGCCAAGGAAGCCATAACTGGTGGCTTCGCGTAGATTGAAACTTCTACTCCACGGACCCTCCTTGATCTAGAAAAGGAGGGTCGAGAGCCCCTAATGAGGGGATCCAGGGCAATTTCTCTTCCCCGATCTCATGAGAAATTGTCATATTGCCTTAGAAGATAACACTCCCTGCCCAACGACTCGTTTGAGCAGCCTTGACTCAGAGAGATCACTTACTTCTAGCCAAATACACTTACAACTCTCTCTCTCTCTCTCTCTCTCTCTCTCTCTCTCTCTCTCTCTCTCTCTCTCTCTCTCTCTCTCTCTCTCTCTCTCTCTCTCTCTCTCTCTCTCTCTCCGAGACTTCTCTTCCTCTCCTTAGAGACTTGACTTGAGCTTTCCTTAGAATCTCTCTCTCGACCACAGTTTGTAACCTCCTTTACAAGCTCCATCCAAAGAGAGTAGGTAACACACACCAGGCCGAAATTGGACGTAGGGGCATTTCGCCCGAACCAGTATAACCCTTTGTGTCTGTCTAGCTCTATCATCTGATAGCCTAAACATGCTTTTCTTGATCATTATCGCCGATCGTTTACGAAACACTGACAAACAGTATGCATTCATTTATCTCCCTATGTGGGCCTAGCTTGAGTACTAAAGCATTTTGTGTCAAAAGATGTAGCGAGGTACTATGTGGAGGACAAAGGTCCAATATTCCAAAACAGACTCGAAAAGTATGTAAAATTTACTATGATGAAAGCCCAATTTATTTAACTATCGCCGAGTCAAGTTTCTCTTGCAACTCCAAAATTAGTCAATTTCAAGGCGGTTCCATCTTTTTTTAGTTCAAAAAATAAACCGGTGAACACACGATGGTTTTTTCAATAAAAAATATTTTTAAGTTTCTAAATCATGAGAGAAAAGTCTTAGAGATAAATTTATCTGGATACAAGGAAACCAAAATAAAATATAAAACCCATGACCATGAAAATATTTAAAGAAGTACAAAAATTGACTGAGCTATATAAAATGAACAAAAATCAAGAAAATCTAGAAAATTTTCTAAAACATTACAATCGATGTCTAAATTTCATTCCTGAAACGATCCACAACATACACTACGTGAAAAACCCACTGTAGGAGCGCCTCGCCACTTCTAGTAGGGGCGGCTCGTGATCCAGCCGCCCTACGGTGGCCGGCGCGAGGAGGCCGGCGGCGGATCACCGGCCGCCCTCGCTAATGCCTTGTAGGGGCGGGCCGGTGATCCGGCCGCCCTTACTAGTGGCTGTAGTAGGGGGGCCGGTGATCCACCCGCCCCTATAGTGGGTTTTCACAAAATTAGTTAAAACGAGGCACCAAATTACCTCAAATGAAAAACTTTTGAATACAAGATAGTTTTGTCTCATCAAGATACATATTTCATACATAGAAAATTTTTGCATTTGGAAAAGTTTTAGTAAACTCTTCTCACAGGGTTTGAAAATCCAGGGCGAGACTTGGTCAACCCTAGTCAAACGAGGCACCAAATGACCTTAAATAAAAAACTTTTGGATACAAGATAGTTTTGTCTAATCAAGATACATATTTAATACATAGAACACTTTTGCATTTGGAAAAGTTTTAGTAAACTCTTCTCACAGGGTTTCAAAATCCAAGGCGAGACTTGGTCAACTCTAGTCAAACGAGGTACCAAATGACCTCAAATGAAAAACTTTTGAATACAAGATAGTTTTGTCTCATCAAGATACATATTTCATAGATAGACCATTTTTACATTTGAGGAAGTGTTGGCAAACTCTAGTCACAAATTCTTGAATCCCACACAGACTTAATGAAACTTCATGCGGGACGAGTGGATTTAGAACTACACTTTCGCAACGCTTCATCGAATGCAAAAATGACCTTTGTATGAATTGTTCGTCTTGACGAGTAGATCAAACTTGATGTTCATGACTTTTTGAGGTGGGTCCGTCTACGGGGTCGAAAACCCGCGTCTAGCCGCGAAAAACTGAAGTTTCAAAGCTTGAGAGGTCCAAACAATCCCAGATGAAAAGGTGGCCATTGGAGAAAATATGTATCTTGATGAGTGGATCAAACTTGCTGTTTATCACTTTTGCATCTGAGGCAATCTAGGGTCCGGTCAACGTGTATTTTCCGAAAAAAGAGAGGTTTGACTTGGTCAACCTAGGTCAAACGAGGTACCAAATGACCTCAAATGAAAAACTTTTGAATACAAGATAGTTTTGTCTCATCAAGATACATATTTCATACATAGAATACTTTTGCATTTGGAAACGTTTTAGTAAACTCTTCTCACAGGGTTTGAAAATCCAAGGCGAGACTTGGTCAACTCTAGTCAAACGAGGGACCAAATGACCTCAAATGAAAAACTTTTGAATACAAGATAGTTTTGTCTCATCAAGATACATATTTCATAGTTAGACCATTTTTGCAATTGAGGAAGTGTTGGTAAACTCTAGTCACAAATTTTTGAATCCCACACAGACTTGATGAAACTTCATGCGGGACGAGTGGATTTACAACTACATTTTCGCAACGCTTCATCGAATGCAAAAATGACCTTTGTATGAATTGTTTGTCTTGACGAGTGGATCAAACTTGATGTTCATGACTTTTCGAGGTGGGCCCGTCTAGGGGGTCGAAAACCAGCGTCTAGCCGTGAAAAACTGAAGTTTCAAAGCTTGAGTGGTCCAAACAATCCCAGATGAAAAGGTGACCATTGGAGAAAATATGTATCTTGATGAGTGGATCAAACTTTCTGTTCATCACTTTTGCATCTGAGGCCATCTAGGGTCTGGTCAACGTGTATTTTCAGAAAACAGAGAGGTTTGACTTGGTCAACCTAGGTCAAACGAGGTACCAAATGACCTCAAATGAAAAACTTTTGAATACAAGATAGTTTTTCTCATCAAGATACATATTTCATACATAGAATACTTTTGCATTTGGAAACGTTTTAGTAAACTCTTCTCACAGGGGTTTGAAAATCCAAGGCGAGACTTGGTCAACTCTACTCAAACGAGGGACCAAATGACCTCAAATGAAAAACTTTTGAATACAAGATAGTTTTGTCTCATCAAGATACATATTTCATAGTTAGACCATTTTTGCAATTGAGGAAGTGTTGGTAAACTCTAGTCACAAATTCTTGAATCCCACATAGACTTGATGAAACTTCATGCGGGACGAGTGGATTTACAACTACACTTCCGCAACGCTTCATCGAATGCAAAAATGACCTTTGTATGAATTGTTCGTCTTGACGAGTGGATCAAACTTGATGTTCATGACTTTTCGAGGTGGGCCCGTCTAGGGGGTCGAAAACCAGCGTCTAGCCGTGAAAAACTGAAGTTTCAAAGTTTGAGTGGTCCAAACAATCCCAAATGAAAAGGTGACCATTGGAGAAAATATGTATCTTGATGAGTGGATCAAACTTTCTGTTCATCACTTTTGCATCTGAGGCCATCTAGGGTCTGGTCAACGTGTATTTTCCCAAAAAACAGAGGTTTGACTTGGTCAACCTAGGTCAAACGAGGTACCAAATGACCTGAAATGAAAAACTTTTGAATACAATATAGTTACATCTCATCAATATACATATTTCATACATAGAACACTTTTGCATTTGGAAAAGTTTTAGTAAACTCTTCTCACAGGGTTTGAAAATCCAAGGCGAGACTTGGTCAACTCTAGTCAAACGAGGTACCAAATGACCTCAAATGAAAAATTTTGAATACAAGATAGTTTTGTCTCATCAAGATATATATTTCATAGATAGACCATTTTTGTATTTGAGGAAGTGTTGGTAAACTCTAGTCACAAATTCTTGAATCCCACACAGACTTAATGAAACTTCGTGCGGGACGAGTGGATTTAGAACTACACTTTCGTAACGCTTCGTCGAATGCAAAAATGACCTATATATCAATTATTGGTCTTGATGAGTGGATCAAACTTGATGTTCATGACTTTTCAAGGTGGGCCCGTATAGGGGGTCGAAAACCCGCGTCTAGCCGCGAAAAACTGAAGTTTCAAAGTTTGAGTGGTCGAAACAATCTCAGATTAAAAGGTGACCATTGGAGAAAATATATATCTTGATGAGTGGAGAAAACTTGCTGTTCATCACTTTTGCATCTGAGGTCATCTAGGTTCCGGTCAACGCGTATTTTCTGAAAATAAAAATTAATATATCTTAATTTTACCTTTGAAAAAAAAAACGGGCCAAAACGGCCCTTGATTCACGGTCCAATCTCTCGGCCTGCTAAGGCCCGTGCAACAGCAACCGTTGATCTCATATGAATGGCTAAGATCTGACCGGCTAAAATGAACTCATATAAAACCCGGCCAAACCCTAGTGCCCTCACTCCTCCTTTCCTTATCTCCACCGGCCAAACCCTATCCCCTCTTTCTGCGCAGCTGCTGCTGGAGCTCCCATCCCATCGCGTCCCGCCCTTGTCTCTTCCGCTGGTGATTCCCCGTCGCCGCGGACCAGCAGCAGCAGCAGCCATGTCGTGCTCCCACCTCTCCACCGCCTGGTCCTCCTTGGCGCTCGCCAGCAGCGCCTCCACCACCCAGCGGCGCTCCGCCCCGCGGTCGGGCCTCGTGGTGCGGTGCTCCCTCCGCGATCTCCGCACCCGCATCGACTCTGTCAAGAACACGCAGAAGATCACGGAGGCCATGAAGCTGGTGGCCGCCGCCAAGGTCCGGCGCGCGCAGGAGGCCGTCGTCTCCTCCCGCCCCTTCTCGGAGGCGCTGGTGGAGGTGCTCTACAACATGAATCGGGAGATCCGTGGAGACATCGACTCCGCCCCCACCCGCACCCGCCCCGTCAAGAAGGTGGCGCTCGTCGTCCTCACCGGCGAGCGCGGCCTCTGCGGGGCTTCAACAACAACGTGCTCAAGAAGGCGGAGACCCGCATCGAGGAGCTCCGGCGGCCGGCGATGGCGCTCGCCCGCACGCTTGCGCGGCTCGGCGCGGCGCCCCGTGCCCGCGGGGCTTGCCCGCACGGCGGCGGTGGCTCGGGGCTGCGACCCGGTCCCCCCCTCCTATCCCCTCTTTGTCTTGCTCTAGATCGATGGGATTTATGAGATTAAGACCTCTGCAGGGATCTTTGGAGTCAAATTTGAGTACGAGGAGCGCTACCAGGGAAACGGGGACGCGGCCGTGGAGCTGCTGCCGGCGGCTCGCCGCCCTCCGACGGCAAGTCAGTTGGAGTCTCCGACCACGCCGACGGCCGCTCGTCCCAGCCCCAGGTTCGTGCTCGTCCCCTTCCCCCTGATCTGATGCTCTATTTTTGGCGTGTTTTTTTTCCTCACCTATTTTAATGAAAATAATAGCAAAATCTGGACGGGGAAGTGATTGTTCTGTATGACTTGTTGTGGGACAAATCCTTGTTAGTCTACATAGTGACTTAGATGCCCAATGCTTATGGATTATGATAAGAAATCATCTGTTCCTGTCAGTCTTTGGTTTATCTGTACAACTCTGCCGATTCTAACTTTATATCATGTAATTCTGCAATCCAATGTTTATGTTTCGTAGTTTGTGTTGTGCAGATTAGCATATGAAGTAAGCCGCTTGTTGGCACTTGATTGCTGGTCGGTTAAGGCTTCTTTTTCCCAAGTGCTAGGTGCATTTTCTTTAACCAACTAGTTGGGTCAGTTTCTGCTGCTTGTGCACTGAGAGCTGCGTCAATCTTTGCCAACATTTTTACTTTCTTATAAGTACCATGGTTTACTGTTACAGTTCTTTGATGCTTGTGTTCATCATACAATCATCTGCTTGTGTTCATAATACAGTCATCTTGTTTGTGTTCATAATAAGTGAAAACGTTTATTGTTTTCATTGTCTATGCACCTGTTTTGTTATACTAGCTGTTCTCCAGTTTATTCATCTCAAAACCTTTATTGTTTTCACTGTCTATGCACGTTCTCCTTCTGCTTGTGCTTAACTGAATCGAGATTTGCTTGATCTACAGTTTAGTGTGTGCTTGCTTGGAAAGACTAGCAGCTTCCTATTGTCTCTCATGGAAATGAGCCCCAGGTGATGTGATTACAGTTACTATCCTTCGAATCATGGTAATAGTAGATTGTAATCACAAGTTTATTGTAATTTCCAACTGCCTCTTGCTCGTTGATTATTATTTCTTGTGCATTTCTTGGGATCTTAAGCACTATCGTTCTTTCTCTTTTTCAGTTCTTTACCATCTACATGTTAGCCACTCCATCCAGAATAGCAAGGTGAGCTCCCTGCTTTCTTTGGTTCTGCAAACTATTAAGGTGCTCACTGTCTTGTAATGCTCTCTGTAATTGTCATAGGAGTTAGCATGGGGCAATGTCATTCTTGATCTAAACTTGTTTGTTCTTAATTCCATATCATCAGCAGTTTTGTTCAATGAGGATGAAGAACCCAACTAATGATAGTTGTTGCTGCATGCTGGATGATAGTTGCTGCTCAAATAATTAGTGATTGTCTTGCTTAGTGAAAAGTGAAAACTGGAATAAGAGTAGCTGAGGCATTTACTTAGTTGTTTCTAGAAATCATTCACTTGTACTTAGAAGTGGACCATTTGTACTTAGAAATGCCTTGTAAATTTGATGGACTTGTGGAACTTTTGAATTATGAACTTGTTGTGATGGAATTGTGTATTTGAATAATATATATACGCTGTGCTGTGGTCAGATCTAATATTTGTGAATTTATATTTTTTTTTGCTAAAAATTCACTGTAGGGGCGGCTCTTGATTGAGCCGCCCTTACTACACGACCACTGTAGGGGCGGCTGGTGTTTCAGCCGCCCTTACTGTGCCTTCCACTGTAGGGGCGGCTGGATCACCAGCCGCCCCTACAGTGGTCGTGTAGTAAGAGCGGCTAGTGTTGAGCCGCCCCTACAGTGCCCCCCCCACTGTAAGATCGGGGGCGTAGGGGCGGCTCGCCCAACCGCCCCTACAGTGGGATTTTAGCCGCCCCTACAGTGCCTTTGTGCAGTAGTGATAAAAACTAGATGCAACCAACATTAACGTGTTGGATTTATATATTCTTGTTGCACCTCATATTTTGTCGTGGAAATGTTTTGATACGGTATTTAAACATGGCTTTAGAATGCTTTAGGAACGTGTTTAGACACCGTTTTGTTTAGCATATATGATCGAAAGCACGCAAGAGCTATACTCTGAGCCGTGAAATTTAGTTCAAGTTCCACTATTACAAGTGGATTGATGTGAATCCAACTATAAGCAAACAAGCCACATGTGCATATACACAAATGCCGATAGTGCACATATAAAACCATGCATCGGAGTTGAGATGTGTGCTCTTTGACCATGCATGCACGTGGATGGAAATGGGGAGCGATGCGCTGGTCCATATTTTGGCAGGATATATGCATGCTACGACGCAGTGCAGTGCAAGAGAAGCGTCGTCGGTGCGTCGGATTAGGATTAGGATTTGCATTGCCTCGGGAGAAGAAGGAATCCCATCATGCATCGATCCTCGCTTCACTTCAAATTGGGCAATGCGTGCATAATCTTAACCCACTTGCCCATCCATGTTGGAGTAATTTTAACCAGATGGAGTACTGTATGCTATAATATACGTAGTGTAGTACAGCTGCGCGCCTTCCTAATTTGAATCGATCGAGTATAGGATATATAGCGTTGCCGGCAGCATCATGGAGATTGATGCATCCCCCTCGATCAGATCCACCAGCTCCATGCTGAGCGCGCTAGTTAGTTAATTAAGTAAATTTCATCCATGCATGCATGTGTCGTTTGTCATAGCATGCACAATTTGGATTAGAGATAAGAGTCCCTAGGTATTGATTAGGCTCTATTTTGCACATTTTAAAGCTATTCAACTTTGTTTGTGCTTAAAAGTTTTTTTTCACACAACAACTTCACATGTGAAGTTCTTAAAACATGCACTCAAAAAGGATTGATGTGGGATGAAGCTTAGAGTATCTTCAAGAGAATAGGTAAATTTAGGTACGTAATTTGACAGAAATGTTCTACAACAGCTTGTCTAAAACCGCCTTTTTATTTTAGATGCACCACCTGATGGCTTGGTACTGAACTAGAATCGCATACTATATATGTATAGGTATATATTGTTGTTGCTGCATGCCGGCCTAGCTGGCTAGCTATATGAGGCAGCCGGATGGTGAGCACAGCCCCCTCGTCTATTCTGGAGCCATAAAAATGGAATAGCACTAGTGCAGAGTTAAACAAAGATGACGCTGATCAGGGACGGGTATTACCAACCATTACAGAAAACTTATTCCAGACGGGTAATAAAAGATACCGTCTCCTATATCAAATTCCACAGTGTGTAACCGTATGTGATACAACAATACTAGAGACATGTTTTTCTGTCAATACCTCCTCATATTTTAGAGAGCTAGATGACGAGGCTGTTGGAGCAAGTTTTTTTCTTAATTTTACAGCTGACGAGTGAGATAAAGAGGCTGTTGGAGTTGCTCTTAAAATAGTAGCTGGTCCTAGCTTAAACTCGCTCTAGTGAGCCCCTACGTGGGGGCATAGATCCAATTTGTGAGAACATATTTTATGGAGCATCACATATATTGTAAAGTTGTTTTGTCAACTCGGCCATCGCGGCCCTCACGGCCTAGACGCTCCCGTTGAGGCTCTTGCAGACTAGTCTAATTCTTAGTACAACCTCCTAAGCACCACCGTTCGAGCCGGTGCCCTCTGTTTATTGTGTGTTTTGTTTGCGCTTTGTTCGGACCTTGTGGGGGACGGCAACTCGCCCTTTTCTACTCGGGCCCGCTTTGTAAAACTCTGTTCCTCTCTTAAAGCAGTACGAGCTACAGCTCGCTTTCGAAAAAAAGATTCATCAAAAAAGCTTCGACAGTGGGGATGCTTATGGAGCTCAAGCAAAAAATGTTATTTCACTAGTGAATCGAAGCTGTGCTATATATAGGGTCTTAGCATCTTGTCTTTGACTTTGACTTATTGCCCATCCTCTCATATGTATCTCTACATATATACATAATATAATATTAAAGAACAAAGTGTTTCTTTTGTCCCACTTTTTTTACTAAATTTGCTCCCTCTGTGTTCCATATATGATCTGGATTCATGACGTCCCGTCATGGTCTTACGAGTTAGAACTCGCATCCAGTGTCGTCACATGAAGTCCAATTTCAAGACATATCGGGCTCATGCAACTTAGTTACATTTGCTAGTATAAGTTAAAATATCATGTATAGTATATATAGTATATAGAGTTCGATTCAAAAAGTATTGGAACAAGCGATGCAAACCTATAGGTTGTGTTGTAGTGAATGGGCATGTAAAGTTGGTTAATGTATCTGCTGGACTTCTGGTTCTGCGGTGTGTGATGCTAGATCATGCATATCTGAAATCGAAGGGCCGCGGGGACGTATTAGAGAGCATCAAATTAAAATATCCATGCGTGCCTTGCCATGCTGAGCCATGCTAGGGTGGTTTGCTGCATGCGGGGCATGCGGCCCTTGCCTGCCTATAAGTACCGGCTGCTTCCGCAGAGTAAGGCACACACCTGCTGCACACTGATAGCTATAGTAGCTAGCTAGATATATATGGCAACAAGGGCGAGAGGAACATCAGGTAATGTCCTCCTCCTGGCCATCGGCCTGGCGGTCGTCGTGTTCTGCGTGGCATCGACGGCTGTAGCAGCTGCGAAAACGCCGCAGATGATGATGAACGACGGCGACGACGATGACGACAGTGCTGCTGCTGCCAGGGCTGCGGGCCTGTCCGTGGACTTCCACGCGGCGGGGTGCCCGAACCTGGACGGCATCGTGCGCTCCTCCGTGGAGGCGGCGTGGCGGGGGGACTCCCAGGTCACGGCGGGCCTCCTGCGCATCTTCTTCCACGACTGCTTCCCGCAGGGCTGCGACGCATCGCTCTTGTTGGACAAGAACCAACCCGGCAGCGAGCAGAACATCGAGCCACAGAACAAGGGCCTGCAGCAAGGTGCGCTGCAGCTCATCGAGACCATCCGCGGCAGGGTGCACGACCAGTGCGGGCGAAGAAGCGTCTCGTGCGCCGACATCCTGGCCCTCGCCACCAGCCACGCCGTCAGGCTGGCCGGCGGCCCGATCATCCCCATGGAGCTGGGCCGCAACGATAGCAGGGGCCCCGCAGCAAGGGCCGCCGTCGGCGGTCTCCCGGCGCCCTTCGACAGCTTCGTGACCCTCAGCCGCAGCTTCGCCAACAAGACCCTGAATGGTGGCATCGACGTGGTGACGCTCTCCGGCGCGCACACCGTGGGCATGGCGCGTTGCTCCTCGTTCAAGGACCGCATCGACAAGCCCCGCGACGCCAAGGATAACTTCGAGCGGGGGCTCACCGACTTCTGCGGCAACAACATGGAGAAGAAGCTCGCTTTCGACGAGTCGCCCTCCGTCTTCGATAACAAGTACTTCGTGGCGCTGAAGGACGGGAAAGGGTTGCTCACCTCCGACCAGACGCTGTACAAGGACCCGGGCAGCAGGTGGCTCGTCGAAAGATACGTAGCCAGCCAGGACGAGTTCTTCAACGGCTTCAAAGAATCCATGCTCAGGCTCAGCAGGCTCAGGGGGTCGGATCCGGGCCCGGTGCGCGACAACTGCTTCCGCTCCAACTTCCGTACCAACCTTGTCCTTGACACCACCGACGATGACGAGGACCTTGTCCTTGCAGGCGCCGCTGCATGATCGATCGATACTAAGCCGTCGATCTATCTACGTAGGTAGGTACAGCCGCGCTAGGCGGTCTGTCTGCTGGAGTTTGTAGTTTGCTATATCGTATCGTACCGTAGTTCTACGTACTCGCTCGTCGTCGAATCGAATAATTAATTAATGAGCCAACAGGTTTGTTGTTGCTTATTACTACCACTGCAGTATTAGGACAGTCCCAATGGTGGAAACCATACACGATGTCCAAGATAGCCACATCAGCAAAAATTACTTATAGAAACTATCTCTCTCAATGCAGGTTTCTTATAGTAATAAATATTATACTTTTTTTCTCTTATGCTTGTCCCTTCCTTCGAAAACTCTCTTGTATTCTGCTCTCACAACCGCAAACGAGTACACGACGCAGAACAACCACTCGTTCTTTGAATCTCTCCCGGTCCCTACCACAAGTGCACATGAGCACATCTGCAGCTTGCTTAGAAGCACGGGCGAGCGCGCGTTGCTGCCGGCGTGGCCAAGCGGAGCGGACGCGACGAGCATGCTGCCGGCGTGGCCAAGCAGAGCGGGCGCGACGAGAAGAGCAGACACACCGAGCGAGACGGGCACACGGCCGGCGCGGCCGAGCAGAGCGGACGCGGCTGAACGTGCGTGGCCAAGCGGAGCAGCGAGCAGATGCGGTCGGCGCGGAGGAGCGGAGCAGATGCGGCCGGGCAGGCACGGAGGAGCGGAGCGGCACCTGTGCGGCACTGCGGCCTTGGCGGATGGCGGCGCGGCGAGAGCGGAGGATCGAGGCAAGCGAGCTCCCACAGAGGCCGAGCACGGCGACGCCAGCGATCTCCCACGGCGGCGCGAGCGAGCAGGCTCCCGAGGGCGGCACGAACAGGCTCCCTCTGCGGCGGCGCACGAGCAGACTCCCACGGCGGTGCAAGCAGACTCCTTCGGCGGTGGCGTGAGAGTAGGCGACCTTGGCAGTCGGGCCCCACCAAGAAACCGGTGGTTTCTCCCCTACGCGGAAAACATCGTTTCTTCACGCCTTGGGACAAGAGTAGACGTCGTTTCTTGTTCAAGAAACGATTTCTAAGAATTTTACTCTCTTTCATCATTAATTGAGTTGCCACATCATCAAAATGCTGAGTTGTCAAGTTATTTAATGAAGATAGAAACCACAATTAATATCCCATTGGGATTGCCCTTACTTTAGTGCTAGCATCAGATCAGATGCACGTGTTTTTTTTATTAAGAGTAAACTGTACTGAGAGGTTCTTAGTTAATATAAGCTTGCCCGAACTTATGAATGCACTTTCACGTATCCGAACTTGTTTTTGGGTGCCATCTATAACTCCAAAACTCTCGCATTACATTTTTAGTTTCTCTAAATTGTAACATTATATCAATTTAGGTTCAGACAAGCTACAACCAACCCACATGTTGGTCTCTACGGTTCCATTGGCACGATTCCATCTCTTCTACCTCCGTCCCCATGTCTCCCCTTCTCTTTGCTTTCCAATCTAGTGTGACATCAAACCCTGTACTTGCACTTCGCCACCTGACGGCCCGTTGTGTCCCAAGCCAACTTGTCTATCACACTAGCACATGATGATCCTTTGCAGTCAAGCATTGCCATGATCTTTACCTTCTTTCCATATGAGATTATGTCATGTCCCATGTTCAATATGGTTCTCTTTTCTTGATCATCACTTGATCATCTCATCTTTATCAACTCTTCACTAGTTGAGCATTTGCATCACATGCACATGCCATCTCTCCTCCATGAACTTTATTGCTTGCTTAGCTCATGGACTAATCAGGTGTTGATCTTACATGAAACTTCATTAGTCCACCAAAGATTGTAACTCAATAACCAAAACTAAATCAGGACTTTCACTGCCCCTCAACCTCCATAGCCTACCCTGTCGATACGCCTACTCGATGCCCTAGCTGGGGTGACATGAAAAAACATAACGCCTCTAGCCCTGGTCTCACTGTCCATGGTCGACCGCATCCCTGTCCGCCATGGCCAACCCGACATCTACCAAATGCCCTGCTTGTCGTATCATGAGAAGACGACGACACCCAACGCATAGTCATGGCATTCTCTAGAGGGACCACTGACAACATGGTGTGCTCAAATTTTGGGATGAATTGGATCCAAATCTAACAAGAATATTCACCTTAATGGAGGACTTTGTCCACAGGTTCCCAAACCAAACACTAAGACAAAGTGGGGTATCTGACCTCATCAATGTCCCGCCTCCAAATCATAAGGTACCTATATATATAGAATGGATAGGTAATTGTAAGATTGGTGTCAAGAGGCATACATAGCAGTTCTCATGGAGAGAATGGAATTTTATCGCGTCTACATCATTTATTTCGATAGAAGTACTCTTAGACGACACATTTTCTTTTGAAAGGTCAAATCAGACACACTTTCTTCATGTAAAAGGACATTTCACTCTTATGGTGTCCATTGTTGCTTTTAGAAAAGTAAATCTGAGCTCGAGAGGAGATCTTCCCACTTGTGCTTATCCTGTTTCTCTGCAGGTCGATGTCTTCCTTGCTCCAATCCACAAGGTGGAACACCTCCATGGTTTCTAGAAGTTTAGCTTTGGCCACAAGAAACCTTGCAAATTCCACCTCGCCCTTGGTGCCAAGGAACCCATGCATTTCTACTTTCTTTATATTTGTATTCAGGCGATTAAGGGTGTGTTTGCTGCTGGGCCGGGAGGGTGGCTCGTGCTCCCGGGCTGCAGCGGCCCATGTTTGGCATCTCTGGCCCAACTTTAGAGTTTGTGCACACGGAATCTAAAGCAGGCTGATCCAGGCTCCCAGGACGGTGGGGGAGAGCGTTTTTCCAGGGCCTGGCTCACGGCGGCGCGCTTGGGCTCGCATTGGGGTGATGGAGTCACCTCCCGTCCTCCCCTTTCCTTCGCTATCTCATCCATCGGACACTTCTTCCTTATCTTCTTCCAGCCATGGACGCCACTGCCCAGCTCATTCACGAGCTCCTTCCCCTTGCAGCCTGTCCACGGTCTGGTCGCGTGCCCGCCCTACGCCGGCCGCCGTGGCCTCCCGAGGCCAGCAACCTAGGCTAGACCTCCGGGTGGTCGGCGACGAGGTACACCGCGGACGAGAGCGTGAACGCCGTGGTGGCCGACCCGACGAGGAGGTGCTGACATGGTCCGGCATGAGCAGCTCCCGCAGCGCCGCGCTACGGTCTCGGGCGTCGAGCACCGCCGACAGGAAGTTCTTCCTCGTCCCTTCGCCGCCGCGCCCGCGCCGCCATGATCTGATCCACCCGCGCGCGGAGGCGCGCGTTGGTCCGCACCACCCTATTGGCATTTCTTAACGTCATCACTAGAATTAGCAACAACGCCAAGAAACGCCGGTTGGTATTCTGCAACGATTACAGAACAAGTCCGTAAGCGCACGGAAATACCGTTGTAGCATTTCACCCGGAAGTATTCAGGGTATCGTTATTTATATTTCCCAAAGGAAGGCATGGCATGAAAGAGTCTAACTTGGACATGAACAAGATAACAAGATTGCATAGTAGACCAATGCTCATAACGGGGGTAACAAAGGTTTTGTATAAGGATAACTGGCACACACACTCGAGCCAAACTCAAGGATAAAGATAAGAGAAAGAATAAGGAATAACCTAAACTGGAGCAGGCATACTTATATAGCTATGTCAAGATGGCAAAAGATCATACACACACATGCTTGTTAAGGGTCATAGGTTCTAGTTAAGATAGTCTGGTCACTGCTGACTTACTTCGGGCACCGGCTTAGGCTTGGTCTGCCAAGCCCCTCCGGCTTACGGCTCTACGCAGAACACAGACGTGGGGGATTACGAGGGACGGACAGGGCTGTCACCACCTGCCGCCTACCACCTCAACCGTACGTGAACGAGGTAACCGAGGATAGCTTCAAGCCTAGACACCACGTCTAAACTATCAACTACTACTCTAGCGTGTTAACAAGGGTTGCCTGACTAGGAGGGCCCTTCTACTAGAGCAATCGCCACAAGGATGAACAACGATCCAGCAAACCAACAATGACCAAGACTAACTTAAGTTAGAACTCATCACCTAGGTCTAAACATGTATGTAATGATTCTTAAGCAAAAGCTCTATGCAATAAGATCATGACATAGAAACTAATGCTAGTTCATATATCAAGATCATAGCATAAGAACTTTGATCTAAGTCTAGAACATAACGATATTGATAAGATAGGAACAAGAACAAGATGAAGAACAAGATATAGATCATAACAAAGAACATTGCACTGATCATACCAAGTTCCTCCAAGATGCTCTAGCTCTACAATGAAGCTTCTCCTTGCTCCAACTACATGACTAAACTACTAGAGAATACAAGTGTGGAGGGAGAGAGACTCCAAATGTGGTGTGTGTGGTAAAAGTATTTCTTCTCCCCTTTTATAGTTCAACTAGGACGGTTCGGCGTAGGTAAATTTGGAAACACCCTGAAACCGCCATAAGGAACCGCCATAGCACCTTCCAAACGAAGCTGGGTCCGATTGGTTCCCGCGCGAGCGCGCCCGCTCCCTTGGCGCGGCCGCGCCAAGGGTGGCTTTGCTGGGCCTCAGCTTTGGCAGACATGTGGGCCTCATCGTTAGCTTCGCGTGGCCGGGTCGTTTGCCTCAATCGGAGTTCGGATGAATTCGTGGCATCCATATTCCCCGAACACGTTCGTGCAGTCCAAGACAAACTCGACCATGATTTGGTGTTTGGGCTATGCCACTACCATGTTGGTGGTTTGGCCCCGAATTGCTAGGTAAGTGGGGTTCTCTCCTTGACTCTCTTTTACGCCTCGTCGGAAGGCGTATTTTCTTTATAATTCCTCTTGCAATTGGCCATGTTTCCTGCAAAGTGATTATTCGCCACTACAAGTGGAATTCGATCAATAGCAAAAGTATGTGTATAAAAATAAATAATTCTCCTTTTTTAATCTTAAATTGGTGGTGTAAAAGCGTAGTTAAGGACCGCCAACACACCCTCGAGTTGGACGTTCCAGGACACGACCCAGCAGCTGGCGCACCGGCGCCTGCAGCGCGGGCACGATGAGGGCGTGGCTCACGTGCGGGCAAGCACAGGTGCCGCCACCGTCGCTGACGAGTGTGTTGCGAGCCCGTGCGAGCAAGGACAGCCGGCGCCACCATCGCCGACGAGCGCGTCGCGGGAGCGGAGCCCACCATTGGAGCAGAAGCAAGCCCGGGCCAGGCAGATCCTGGCGCTGGAGAAGCGTCAGCGCCGCCTAAGCTCGACCGCCGTCTCGGCGGCGCCGTCCACCTCCTCCTCCGTGGAGCTACGAGTGCTCTGCTTCCATGGCTATTGCTCACGCGGGCGCTCTGGCTCCTCGAGTCCGCTCCTCTTCACCCATCCCACGATGAGAAGACGAACGTGACGAGGAGATGCTCGTCGACTCTGGTTGCTGGGCGCAGCACGACGGGTAGGGGGGGACCATAGCTCTTGGCGGTGGCGGCGGCCGTGGCCGCGTTCTCCCTCTCCCTCTGTTCGATGAAATGTCTAAGAGAAAACAAGGTGGTAAGGCCACCAAATGCCAGTGGAGAGTCAACAAAGCCATCTGAGCCAGCAAACAAACACGATCTCTGCTTGGGCCATGCTAGATTTGGTTGGGCACCAAACATGGTGGCTTGCACCACTGTTGGCCTAGCTCTGGCTAGCCTGGGTCTGACCGATGGGCCAGGCTCTCCAAATCCAGCGTACCAAACACACCCTAACTGTTTTGGCTTCAGGTTGTTGCCACCGCCCAACTCTAACATCAGCTTCTTCATTCTTGGACCTCAAGCTGAGGCATTGACGATTGAGGCACTGAAATCAAGCGTATTATATATTATTCAAAACTTATAAGTATATCATCATGCATGCTAGACCATCTGTGGTAGTAGGAAAAAAAAATGTAGACATCCTTATCTTCCGTATACACAACAAGACGTACTAACCCAAATGTGTAGAGAATGCAAACGCGGGAATAAGCTTAGTATGCATGCCGCCTTCGTCAATTCCACACCATCGCCGACTGCAAATTGCATACTTAGCTCGAGCACCGTTAGTCCGTTACGATGGATCTAGCGGCACCGACTGCCAGATGTTTCGCCAACGACGGGAGAGCACGGCGGTGCGGGCGCCTGCTTTGGGCGGGAGCAGGGACACGATGGTGCCCAACTGCACACAGCTAGTTTCTTGATACTCTTGCTAGCTAGCTAGTAGAGGCATCATAAACGACAAGACGACCAGGCAGCGATGTCGTCCTCCTGGCCATCGGCCTGCTCGTCCTGTGCGCAGCCGCAGCGTGGACGACGACGACATCGGCAGCAGCGGCAGGAGGGGGATGATGAATCTGCGGCCTGAGATGTGGAGACGACGACGACGATGAGGATCACCTGTCGACCGTGGACGTGCAGGAGGCCTGCACAGCATGGTGCGCTCCGCGCGTGTGTGCCGTACCACATCCTACCGGCACGAGCGAGTCTTTAACGTGGTACATAGATTTGAGACGATGGAGGAACTGCTGCCAAAATCCAATTACGATGGACTTGGAGGGCGTGCGCACGGCACATGCACGCGGGTCGTCGGGGCAGGTAGGGGTATCTAATCTAATGCAGCACTGCGTGCCACTCCACCTGCAGATGCAGCCACGACTCACTGCATCTCCAGATCGTTTTTTTGAAAGAACGCATCTCCAGATCGTCCGTGGAGTAGTTAACTAATTTCTCAATCACGTGACCTGAACCTGACACGATGCAGCATGATCCTGTTATATTACTTTAAATCACTGATCGAAGGTATCTAGCCAAGGCAACATCAATCTCCATGAATATTGGAGTATAATAGTAATGCATGACACTAACTGCTACGACTACGTATGTACGATCAATCAGATAGTACGCCTATATCAGCAGAGCAGCTGCTTTAGATCACGGTGAGCGCACTAGTTGAACCAGTGAGAGCGGCTAGCTAGTTGCTACATATCGATGGCTAGATCAGGCAACTACGTCCATGTCCTCCTGGTCCTGTGGGGAGCCGCAGCATGGACGGCAGCCGCGGCAGGGGTGCCTGGTTTGCAGACGACGACGACGGCGAACGACACGACGACGAGGAGCTTGTCCGTGGACTACCACTTTGAGTCGTGCCCGGGCCTGCATAGCATGGTGCGCTCCGCCGTGCAGGCCGCGCGCAACGAGGACATGCAGCTCACCGCGGGCCTCCTGCGCATCTTCTTCCACGACTGCTTCCCGCAGGGCTGCGACGCCTCCATCCTCCTCGACGGCTGGAACAGCGAGAAGCAGATGCTGCCGAACCAGGGACTGAACCAGAGGGCGCTGCAGCTCATCGAGCCATCCGGGACACGGTGCACAGGAGGTGCGGACCCACTGTCTCCTGCGCCGACATCCTCGCCGTCGCCACCAGCCACGCCGTCAACCTTGCCGGCGGCCCTTTCATCAACATGCTACTCGGCCACCGTGATAGCGTGGACCCTGCACAAGCATGGCAAGTGCAAACCTTGCCGCCTCCCAACGCCGACGTCACGACGCTCCTCAGCAGCTTCGCCGCCAAGAGCTTCGTCTACGCCGTCGACGTGGTCGCGCTCTCCGGCGCCCACACCGTCGGCAAGGCGCGGTGCAGCTCCTTCAGCGACCGCACTAACAACCCCAACGACGCCTTCTCCAGGCAGCTCGCCGCCTTCTGCGCCGGCGACGGGGACCGGCAGCACAACCTGGACGTGATCACGCCGGACACCTTCGACAACAGGTACTTTGTTGACCTCGTCAACAGGCAGGGAGTGCTCACCTCGATCCGACCAGGTGCTGACCAACGACGGCCGCACCAGCTGGATCGTCAACGTCTTCGCCAACGACCAGCGCAACTTCTTCGAAAAGTTTGCGCAGGCGATGGAGAAGATGAGCAGGATGACGAGCCCCGGAGGTGTGACCGCCCGCCGCAACTGCTTCAAGCGCGACGCCATCGGCGTCAACCTCCAGACCACCGTTGCAGCTGCTGACGAGGGCCTTGCGGCCTCTGCTTGATGTGGTCTGTCTGTCGTCAAATAATTAGTGGCAATCAGGGCTGGTGGCAATTAACGTTTGTCGTTGTTTGTTATGTTACTCTAGGAAGCTAAACCAACCTTGGTTGGTCAAGGTCGTTCTCAAGTCATTGTTGACGGAGACGAAGAATTTGGGTGCTTTCTGCTATTTTCCTCTTCTTACGATAAAAATCGAGCCTATATATTGTTTTCGATCATCTAGTGTGTTGTTTCGATAGCACTGGTCCATCATATTCTTGAATCTTTCTCGGTTTCTCCACATCTTCTATGTCCACACTTGTTTCTTTACTAGATCTCCAATCCATCATCTTGATGTGTAAATTCAAGACATGTAAATTTATTATTAGGGAATAGACCCAAGTTTTTCGTCATGTGTATTTCACTAAGAAAAAGAGAGAAAAGATCCCAAAGTTGAGACGCTAGAGTCCAATCCGATAGATCGGACGTAGCTAGGCAGGGATCAAGATCATTGGAGCTACTGCGACGTTGTAAAAGTCCAATCTCATTGTCCTAAACCACTGACCACACCCTGCAGATATGTGTTTTCACGTGGTAACTTAAACGTATAAGTTCTACGCCCTGTTCGTTTGAACTTATCAGCCCTTTCAGCCAACGATTCAACAGTGTTTTTCTCTTACAATAAATCAGCAGCAGCGAGAATCAGCCAGCAAAAAACGACCAAACGAACAGGGTACGCCTTACTTAGAAATGTTGAAGATCACGTAAATTATATGTATAAGTAAAATTCTGACTTTATAACGGTATAACATATGAGTTTTCACGCGCTAAGTTAATTGCTGCGGGAAACTGTTCGTACAATTTTTAGAAAGAGATTAACTATTTTAGACTAATATTATCACAATTGCTTGTGCTAGTGAACTTTAATTGTTAATGATAGTGGGATGATGAGGTGTACACCTTGCATGTCAAGAGAATTGCTTAGTGAGGTTTTGCTTTATAAGAGTTATAATAAGCCTACCTTAAAAATATTGAAGATCACGTAAGTTAGGCGTATAAGTTAGATTTCTAACTTTTGCAACATGTAAGATATGTGTTTTCACATAATAAGCTAGATGTATAAGTTATAAGCATAACTTATAAACGTTGAAAATCACATAAGAGTCCTAAACATAAAGAAACTATAAATTTTCTGGATAAAGAATCTCCAACTTACTGCTATTAAGTTTAGTCTTTAAATTATGTTGAGGAAACAAGATCTTTAAGTTAGAGCATCTCCAACAACTCCTTAAAACAACTTGCTATCCTTATAAATTTGGCAAAATCACAAAATTCCCTCTCCAACAACTCCTCGAGCCAACTTGCTATTTATTCCAAGTTGCTATTCATGGCCTCCGCGCGCGTAGCGGACTTGCTATCACGATTTGTTGGCCTCGTCCCGGGCCGTGCGCCTGTTTGCTGGCTTGCTTCGCCGTCCAGCCGTGCGCCTTCCGTGGTCCTCCCGCCGTGCGCCGTCCGTGGTCGTCCCGCCGTGCGCCATCCGCTGCGACCGCCTCCGCCCCACCGAGTGCGCGCCTAAAGGCCACCGCCCGCAGGGGAGCCTCCACGGCGAGCTGCCTCCGCCCCGGCCGGCCCCAAGCCGGTGCTGCTGTCCCTTGCCGACGCGGGGAGGAGGTGCCGCGGCCGCCGGTGAGGCGCGACGACGAGCGCAGACCGCCGTTGTGACGGGGCTCTTCGTTCGTTAGCAGGGCTCTTCGTTCGCTTAGCGGGACTCTTCGTTCGTTAGCGGGCTTCTTTATTTTGGCAAGTGAGTTTTAAGGAGATGTTGGAGGGAAGTATTTTTTCACTTGCCAAACAAATTAGCAAGTTGCTAAAACTCAAAATTTGGCAAGTGAATTTTAAGGAGTTGTTGGAGACGCTCTTGGAACTCTTAAGCTTGGCATTTAACTTAAACTCTTATGTTTGCCTAAACACTGTCGTGTCGTTCAGATGTGTGCAAATGCGTATACGTCGTCTAATTTAGTTAATGTGAGTTATGTGGAAGAATAAAAAGAATGACAGCTTCATGCATGCGTATGCAAAAAAAAGAAAAAGAGACAATGCATCTTCACCCGTGAATAAGAAAATCATCGCTGCATGCCAATAATAGAAAGAAGTGGGGTTTGCATTTTTCAGAAATGTCTGATCGTTCTTCCAAACAGAATATTATGAAAGTTCGATGTTTAGTGCTCCCCGTACTTTATTTAAAAGAAGAGAGAAAAAAAATCCCAGAGTTGAGATGCTAGATTCCAATCTGAGAGATCGGACGTAGTTAGGCAGGGATCACGATCATTGGAGCTACTGCCACCAGACGTTGTAAAAGTCCAATCTCAACATTGTCCAAAATCACTGACCACATCCTGCCGGCATGAGTCTTTAACGTGGTAGCCGTTAGAATCAGTTTTGAAGTAGCCGTTAATTAGAGACGATCAGACGATGGAGGAACTGCAGCCACTTGCGATGCGGCGCTGGAGCGGCGTGCGCATAGTCCATGTGCACAGGTATCTAATTTAGGCCTGGTTTAGTTCACCCCAAACTTCCAACTTTGGCACTATGAAAAAAGATTCTCCGTCACATCAAATTTGTGATACGTACGTAGATCTTAAATATAGATAAAATTAAAAACTAATTACACAGTTTTATTGTACTTTTGTGAGACGAATCTTTTGAGTATAATTTATCAATATTTGGATAATATTTCATAAATACAAACAAATTGTTAAAGATGCAAATACGCGATATGTGAACAATTTTGGACTCCCAATTTTAGATCTAAACAAGCCTCTGCGGCACACTGCACTCCATCTGCGCCTGCACCTGCACATGCAGCCACGACTCACTGCGTCTCGGTCGTCCTTGCACTAGTTAATTTCTCAATCACGTGAACTGATGCGATGCAGCATCGATTGTCGTGCCCCCAATTAACGACGATCTACTCTAATTCTCCGGTTACGTCCTAGGTTCACACTCTGGCCCGATCGCGAAAAAAGGTTATACTCTAAATAATATAAATATTAATATTTTTAAATATTTTTTAAAAACATATTCTACAACTAATCTAAAGATAATTATTTTGTATCATAGCAGTAAATGTTATTTTTTATATTTAGTCAAAAATTACTTTTTTTAACTTTTTGACAAACGAGTTATATCCATCCTTACTACTGTACCTCCTATTTTTCAGACCATTTTTTATATATGTTATATTAAATTTATCTTAAACTAAACATTCATTATCTTAGCTATTAGTTTTTAACAAATCCATATATATATATATAGTTTGAAGATACATGAACTATATATATCATAAAAGTTAGTTTTCATAAACTCTAAAGGTAATAAATCTTATATCATTAACCTTTATATATTTGATAGTTAGTGGTCAAAGATAGAAATGCAACATGTAAAAAAACAGTTGGTGGAGTCGCTATCATATCTCAACTCTGCTTACAAAGATCTACAGTAGTGATGTTATATAGAAAGTGTCACATCAGATTTCTTTTCAGCGGTCTTTCGGAAAAAAGATCTGTATTACATGAGTTTTGAGAAATTCTATGAGATAATAATAATGTAGCACACCAGCACTCCATCCCTAAATAAATCAATTTTTAAAGTTATCTTTAGTCAAACTTTTATAGTGTGCTCTTTTTTGTGACATATATATTTATTGATTTATCATGTAAAATTAGTTAAACATAACAAAGTTTGACTTAAATCAACTCCAGTAATTAATTTACTCAAAGATGGAGTGGGTATTAAATAGGTGGGCTTTTAACTTCTGTAAATAATGTGAAAATATCATACAGCAAACAGTTAGCTTGATTATTACCCATGCTTCTCTGACTAAGCCAGCTCCATATAGCCTTGATGAACTGGCTATAAATATCAGCAGCTGCGGGCTTCATTACTCCAGCAAAGCTAGCTACTTTGTACTACTTTGTACTATCTTGGTGTTTGTCACCTAGTACTAGCTAGTAGCAACACGACGCGGCAGACGAAAATGAGCGGCCGTGTATTCGTCGTGGCCGCCGCCGTCGGCGTGCTGCTCGCCGCCGCCGCCGTCTCCTCGAGGCCCGTGGTGCCTCTGGCTACTAGCCGCCCTGTTGCCGGCGGTAACGAGCTGTCCGTGTACTTCCACGCGGACTCGTGCCCGCAGCTGGAGACGATCGTGCGCTCCACCGTGGACGCGGCGCTCCAGCAGAACGTCCGGCTCACGGCGGGGCTCCTCCGGCTCTTCTTCCACGACTGCTTCCCGCAGGGGTGCGACGCGTCCATCCTGCTGGACAACGGCGAGCGCGGCCTGCCGCCCAACGTCGGGCTGCAGCAGGAGGCCGTGCAGCTGGTGGAGGACATCCGCGCCAAGGTGCACGCGGCGTGCGGGCCCACCGTCTCCTGCGCCGACATCACCGTGCTGGCCACCCGCGACGCCGTCAGCCTGTCCGGCGGCCCCTCCTTCACGGTGCCGCTGGGCCGCCTCGACAGCAAGGCGCCGGCGTCGAACAACGACGTGTTCACGCTGCCACCGCCGACGGCGTCGGTGGACACGCTGCTGTCGGCGTTCGCCAGCAAGAACCTGTCTGACCCGGCGGACCTGGTGGCGCTGTCGGGCGCGCACACGGTGGGGAAGGCGCGGTGCAGCTCGTTCGGCGACGTGGCGGGCCCGGCCACCGACGACATCACCCGGTGCGTGACGGCGACGTGCTCCGCCCAAGGGAGCGCCGACACGCTGCGGGACCTCGACTTCCTGACGCCGGCGGTGTTCGACAACCTCTACTTCATCGAGCTGACGCTGAAGAAGAACAAGGGGGTGATGCTGCCGTCGGACCAGGGGCTCGCCACCGACCCTCGCACCAACTGGCTCGTCCAGGGATTCGCCGATAACCACTGGTGGTTCTTCGACCAGTTCGGGACCTCCATGGTCAAGATGAGCCAGCTCAGGGGACCGCAGGGGAACGTCGGCGAGATCCGCCGGGACAGCTGCTTCCGCTCAAACACCAACAGCGGTGTCGCCGCCGCCGCCGGCATCGTCGCCTCTGCTTGAGTGATGACTGATGAGAGTGCTCCGACCTTGGATCCATACGCCAGTGTCAGTGTCACTCACTGTGTACCAACAATAAAAAAAACAAGGCCAGGCCGTGCCGTGTGCATAGCTTGCGCGGGGGCACGTGGTTGTCCACTATAGTCAGCAGTCACCACCATGTCGGCGCCCGTCCATGACGTCCACGTACCCATTTTTGTATCTGCTCCGATAGTCGGATCTGATCCGATCCTCTTGTCGCTGTTATAGACTTAATATTATAGTGTTTTATTTACACCTCATCACATGGCCTGACTTCAAATAAGATCACCTGCTCACCGTTCTCTTTTAATTTCTTGTCCCGTCCCGGCTTTACAGACGATTCCTTTTTCTTTTGACTTCGTTGGATTAATAGTACAGTAAGATCTGAACTGTTCTTCCGCATGCAAACAAAAAACAAAAATTAGTAAATCTGATGATTTCAACTTCCAATTTCATACACAATATGTACATCCAAGGCTCCAAGCGAGGTGAAAACAAGACTATTTGCATATTCTCTACTAAAGTATTTTTTATAACGAATTTTACTAAACCTAAAGCATAAGGTACAATTCTACACAAGGAGTGAAGGAGGATATCAAACATATGCTGTTTCTTCAAAAAAAGGATATCAAACATAGAGCGCCGGTAGTTCCTAGTATATATAGTTGTACTGGAAATAGTGTTGAATAACTAGCATCAATTACCTTTAGAGATGTGCCACTGACAATGCTGTGAGTTTTCGTACGTTTAGGGCTAGCTTGGCAAGGCCCTAGCTCCTTCTAAAATCCTTTCACATTTGGCTTCTCTTGTGAAGCAACTTTTCTATGGAGCTAAAACTGTTTTAGAAACGTTTACCAAAAATGACTCCAATGGTAGCTTGGGAGGGGGAGCTAAGAAAAATCATATTTTCATGGCTCCATCTCCTCTAAGATTCTTGCAAGCAGTCATTTCAGCATCCTAACTAAGACATCAAGAATAATTGATGATTCGGGTACCCTCAACAGTACGAGGGATAGCTACTAGCTCTAAGACAATTTGTCTTACCTTGGTTGGATGTGGATATTCACCCTTAACATTTGGAATTGGTATTAGCTAGTTCTAAATGTTGTTTGGACGTTTTAAGATTTGGAATTGGCATTAGGCCCTAGTACCAAGCAGTTATTTACCATAAGTGCAACCCCTCATGCCCCCTTCGTATTGACGCTCCTCATCCGGTGCCTGACCATCCTCCGCTCCAACCCTCGTCCACTACGTGACTGCTGACCCTCTTCCTATGTCGTGATGCTATTGGGCAATGCTCCTCCGTCTCCATGCTCCTAGGCGACGCCACTCCTTGGTCCCAATGCTCCTAGACCTCCTCCGCCATTGGCCGACGACTCTCTTCCTCTTCCTCTTCCTCTTCCTCTTCCTAGATGCTACTACACGACGGTCCTTTCGGCCGAACGAAGCTCCTAGTCGACGACGCTAGCTCCTTCGCCTCTTCTTCCTCCTCACATCCGGTGCACGAATCTCGGAGCGAATATTAGGGTGCATGGCAGCAGGTCATGTACTCTTAGAGATAATTTTTTTCATATATAAAGCACTCTTTACCTCGGAAAGGAAGTAGCAACATATATCATATACATCCATACGTACAGGTTTGGTTGTCATACAGAGGAATCGTACAGTACTTGTTTACGAAAATAAAGTGCAGATTTGGTGCAAGTGGACAAAGCACATGCACATTCATGCATGCAAAGTTGTTTGCCACAGACCACGCTGCCGCCATGACTGACCCACTGACTCGATCCACATCCACTCCGCTGCATCCAAGTCAAGATCACGATAGGTCCATATATACTAGTACTATCAAGCACGTGTCCGGTGTCTGCCGGAAATTAAGCAATCTGCATGTGCATTGAGGGAACCATCCCGATGAAACCACGGCCGTGTTTCCAGTCTCATGAAGACCTAACACACGCGGCACAATCGTACCATTATCACTACGTATGTGTCTCCTACTCTTGTACCGACGTGTATATAGCACTCAAAAGTAGGCTTATTGTACTCCCTCTATCTAAAAAAACTGTCATTTTTGGACATGTTGTTTGACTGTTCATGTTATTTAATAAATTTATATAAATTATAAAATAAATAAATTATTACTAAAAGTATTTCTAATGATGAAATAAGTACTAATAGAATATATGATATTTATATAAGAAATTTGAATAAAACAAATGGTCAAAGAAGATGTATGAAAGTCAACAATGATGGTTTTTTAGGAGGACGAAGGGAGTAGCATTATGTAGACTCTTGTACCAACCTATATATAACACTCAAAGTAGGCATAATGTAACATTACTACCAGTATACTATATTTCATCATGTCAAGGATGTCCCCAATAGGTTTCCAATCGACAGACTAGGATAAATTTCATTGGCTACATTGGCTACTAAGAACATAGAAGAAAACACTAACGACTCTGAAATTGCTAGACTCGCTCTCGCACCAACTCTTAGAAAGTGTTATTTATCAGCCCTACCGTTATCGCAGAAATGTTCACGCTTTCCCTACTTTTTATTGTTTCTGATCTCTAGCTCGATCAGACGGCTATTTCCTATTGTCGTTGGGGACGTCCAAAGCAAAGTAGATCTTCACAAGCCGACATACACCCACAAATAAAATATTATATGTCTCTAATTAAAATATGTACTATTGCATAAAAGATTTTGCAAGGCCGACCATAAACATCAATACTGATGGGCACAAGGGGATGTTGCCTCAGTTAAGGCGTGAATGGAAGGGATGGGGCGGCTCTGGAAAAAGCGATTGCCTTCATTAACAATTAACAGAGACGGCCCATATAAGGCGACCGCCTTCATTATCGAACCGTTAACAGAGGCATATGCTTTAAAGTAGCCCATCTCTGCTAATATTTTAGTGGACGCTGGTGTCGTTACTAGGCCACCTCTATTGCGACTGCCTTCGTTAATACATTAGCGGAGAGGATCCCCCTAGCTACTACGCCAATCCGCTTTAATTTGCTAATGGATCATTAACGGAGGTGACCGTAGTCTTACATTGCCCGCCACGATCCAACCACTCCACTTCTTTCTCCACGAGCATCTCTATTATCTTTGGCATGCCAAGCATAAATTACTATAGCGCTCATTCTTAACGTCTTGTTTAATTAGTGTGGTGTACTTATGGGACGTCGATTTGGCTTATCAGAAATGAATTTGTGTTTCAGAATAGAGTGATAGCGAGTCCTAGCGTTGTTAGACCACCCGCACTGGGGCACTGCAAAGGCCACGCAAAAGGTTTTGCGTTTCCGCAAGCGCCGCAGCGGGGGACGCAAAAGCTCCCTCCACGGTTGCGTCTCTCCTTTGATCCGGTGTTTTCCGGAGACGTACGGACCGAACGCAAAGGACGGTGCGGGCCCACGAGGAGAGAGAGAAGGCGGAGAGAGAAGGAGCCGCTCGCGCCGCTCCGGAACCGCTCGCGCCGCCACGATGGAGACGAAGAAGCCGCTGGCCGGGCGTGGAGACGAAGCCGCTGCTCGCCGTGCGCGGGGAGGAGGAGCAGCGCCGCCGCCCGCGGGGAGGAGCCGCCTCCCCTGCTCCGCCTCCGGGCGGGAGGAGGCCACACGCCCGCCGCCAGTGCTGCCGCGCACTCGCCCGTCCCGCTCGGCTCCGGCCCCGGATCCGCCGCCGGTCCCGGTCACCGTCCACCGCTTCTCCGGCGAGGTGGTCCGCCCGGCCAGGATGCGAGCAGGGAGCTCCGCCGGGGAGGACAAGGCAACGCGTCGGGGTCTCGCCGGTGAGGAGAGCCACGCCGCGGTACCTCCGCTGCTCCGGGGCCGCCGCGTGCGCCGCCGGTGGGGGAGGAAGGAGGAGATGAGGACGGCGGCGCGAGAGGAGATGAGGACGGCCGTGCTGCTCTCGAATGGATAAGGGGAGGGGAAAAAAAGAAAGGAAGAGAAAAAAAGGGGAAAAAGAAAAAAATCTTGACAAGTGGGTCCCACGTTTGGTATTGAGTGAACCGTAAAGGATGGATGAGTGCGGGAGAAAATGTTATAGATGAGAGAATCTTGATGACTAGGACAGAAGAGTGCGGGTAGTCTTATTCATCGTTCAATGGTGTTTATGCAGAAATGGAGTGTGCTTCTCAGGACAAAGGAAAAAAGACTGAGCGTTGAAGATGATGGAAAATCTCTCTCCTTTCAACTTCAAGAGGCCGCGTGTGATGGTGTAGAAGCCGCCTAGGAAACTTCTGTGCTTTAGTCTCTGGAGTTGCTTGTTTCGTTTGTAAGGGTGGCAGGTAAATAGCTTGGGTGTTTGTCTTCTGTTAGCTCTGAGAGCTTATCTTGTATCCAGTCTTTTGTGTTTAAATTCTTACACTGTAAAGCTGGTAATCCAGGAAGACATGTCTGCTTTCTATAAAGCGGGGATATGCATGGTCTATGGTCTAAAATGGGATGTCGGATGCAGCGGATCGATTACGTGGCCGGCCAGCCGGGTGCAGTGCATTTCGAAGGTTCACTGAAGTTACGTATCCTAGTGCACGTGCTAGGGACAAAACAAGGTTATTATCTCGCACGGAGACGGAGTAGTTGTAAAAACGAACGAGCATGTGTACGTGCTGTGTGCTTGTGTATATTTATATGCTATACCTGTACACTAGTTGTAGTACCCACAGTCTGCTGAACAAGGTACGTACATGCCTAAGCACGTGCCTACTAGTACAAAAAGTTTGACAAGGAATGAACAGTGTGCTTGTGTATATTTATATGCTGGGCTGCTGCCCTGCCCGGCCGGCCTAACAAAGAGACGACTGACCCACCAAGTTGCATCGAGAATCGCACGCACATGCGTTCACAGAGAGTAGTTATGTGAGCGCTAGCTACTCTGTCAGTCAGAGTCAGGCATCATCCATTCCGATCGTATTCCATCCGAATGTCAATTTCCTCACAACGAATTAATCATTTATCCGAATAATATGGAAAGGAAAAATATGTACATACGTAGCACGGATTCTGTATATTCAAACAAACGCCAGATTGGACATATGCATGTCGAGGCCAGCTTATATACTCCTAAACTTTATATATATGTGATGATAGTAGAACGTCACATGGGTGCAGTGTATGTGGAGTGAAGCACCTGCATATGCATGGTACGTAACAAATATTACTATATGGTTAAAGAAGATTATTCGTGGTGTGTCGCATAAAATAAAATTACCTTTAATCACCACCTACCACCATTCACTTGAACCAATGCAGCTTTTATTCCTGCTTTAGTCCAAGACGATGATGAGCTCGATGTCGATGCAAATATACAATGGAACAAGTGGAAAGATCAGACCGGCCGATGCAGTGCATGCATCCATTCCTACACGACCGATGTGATCCGAACCGGTGCGGCTCCGGTCCGACCATGTGGAGAAAATATCCATTCATCCATAGCCGCCCGCCGCGGCGCCGCCTATAAATAAATGGCTCGTGGAAGCCACACAGCATCAAGCAGCAGCCACCTCTGCACTGCACTGCAGAGTGCAAAGCAAGCGAGCAAAATGGCCGCCAGTAGAGTAGCAGTGGCCGCCGTCGTTGTGGCAATAGCCTTTTGCGCCGCCGTCTCGTCGGCCACGGTGACCGTGAACGAGCCCATCGTCAACGGCCTCTCCTGGACCTTCTACGACGCGTCCTGCCCCGCCGTGGAGGGCATCGTGCGCTGGCACGTCGCCGACGCCCTCCGCCGGGACATCGGCATCGCCGCCGGCCTCATCCGCATCTTCTTCCACGACTGCTTCCCGCAGGTAACGTTGATGCATGCTGATGATGACCAAGCACAGTAGGTGCACAGTGCCGTCCATGACCATTAATTAATGAAACTGTGAAAACTAATTAACGTACCATCAACACGTACCAATCAGGGCTGCGACGCGTCCGTCCTCCTGTCTGGTTCCAGCAGCGAGCAGAATGAGCTCCCCAACAAGACGCTGCGTCAGGAGGCGATGAAGCTCATCGAAACCATCCGCGCCGCCGTCCACGCCGCCTGCGGCGGGCCCAAGGTGTCCTGCGCCGACATCATCACGCTAGCCACCCGGGACGCCGTCGTCGCCTCAGGAGGTCCCTTCTTCGAGGTGCCTCTGGGACGCCGCGACGGGCTGGAGCCAGCGTCTAAAGCCAAGGTCTCCACACTGCCAGGCCCCGACTCTGACGTGCCCACGCTGCTGGGGAACTTCAAGGACCGGGGCCTGGACGCCACGGACCTCGTGGCGCTCTCCGGCGCGCACACGGTCGGGCGCGGCCACTGCGGCTCCTTCAACAGCCGCCTCCCGCCCAAACCCGACGACGGTACCATGGCCCCGGCGTTCCGGCAGATGCTGGCGGCCAAGTGCAAAAACGACGACGGCAGCGCGGAGCAGGTGCTGGACGTGCGCACGCCCAACGCCTTCGACAACAAGTACTACTTCGACCTGATCGCCAAGCAGGGGCTGTTCAAGTCAGACCAGGGGCTCATCAACGACCGGAACACCAACCGCACCGCCACGCGCTACGCGCTCAACCAGGTCGCCTTCTTCGACCAGTTCGCCAAGTCCATGGTGAAGATGAGCCAGATGGACGTGCTTACGGGCAACGCCGGAGAGGTCCGCTTCAACTGCGCCGTGCGCAACGCCCGCCGCGTTGATATCGATACCGCCGACGACGACGAGGGGCTCGCGGCCGACGCGTGATTGTTCATCGCGGCCGTGCGTGTGTGTCACCTTCACCTTGCTGTAGTGTGTGTGTGCATTTGCTGCATTGTTCGCGCATGCATGCTATCGTCGAGTTAGCTTTTCAAATTCTGTTATAATAAATGGCCGGGTGACGAGATCAGAGTAGAAAAGGGTCGTTGTGTGGCTCATGAAAATATGTCCTTTGCTATCAGTTTCTGCTTGTCCTCACAGTCTCTGTAATGTAGTTCTGCACACGCACGAGTTCTCCTTCTCCAAGTTAACCTCCTGTATTTCTTTCTCATTTCTCATATGAAAGTGATTCGGACTTAATTTACCAAGGGAAAGATCTCCCAGCCTTGAACTCGTGTTGCATTCGGATTCTCTAGCACGGGAGATTCCTCCCACCCTTTACATATGGAGGGCATGATCGATTTAGATATATCCAATGGCGGTAGATAAAATAAAAAAAAGATCTTGTATCTCTCTACTATCATTTTTGCCGTTGCCTTTTTTTTTTTTGTAGGGAACCTTTGCCTTCTTATTTTCCCTAAATATGGCGATTACATGTCCCACACCCACAAAACAAAGCGTCTCCTGGAGGACGAAGCAATCCCTGTACATGATAGCCAGCTAGCCTCAACTGCTGGCTCCGCTGCTGTGCCGGCTCCAACTCCTGCAATTGCGGTGCTAGCACTGACTAAAACCTGTTTGGGCTACATCTAGACCTTATTTTTTTTTAGATTTGGGCTTTGCTGGAAGCACTTACAATTGTTGTTGGGCCTTGCTATGGGCCTTGGCCTTTTTTTTTGCGATCATCTATGGGCCTTGACCTGATGCAGCTCAAGATTAACGACTACACCTGCTGGGACGGCTGTAGAAGATGAGTCGTGGCAACGTACGTGGGCACTCTATGTGTCAGGCAAATGCAAGTGGCATGTATCATCCTTATCCCGTTCATAACAACGGATCACTGACAATTGACCTACGATTTAAATTAGGATTTTCCCAAATTTAAAAGGAAAAAGGTGGCAGGCGGCGAGCTAGCTTTCAACCGGTGCAGTGCACAGCTACACACTACACATTCCCATTGACATATACTATTCATAGATGTCGTTAGAGAAGAGAAATGCATCATCATGTTCCTGTCGATGTTGTTATATTGGCATGTATGAGTGCATGCGCCAGGCCACTTGGCAGTTGGCTTAGTCTAACCTATCTTGGTCCGTGCAATATGCCACTGATGAGCAGCTGTGCCACATTTGTTCAAACCAACGGACAGACGTGTTGACAAAAGGAACCAATGAACGCAATGCAAGAATGGTCAGCTTGAGACTTGACTAAGCAAGGGATAGATGATAGTACTTATTTAGTATAACAGGGATTAGTAGTAGGTGGAACGAAGCTGCAATGAAGTTGCATATATATATGATATTGTCAGCAGAAGACTTATTATGAATAGTTGAATACTGTAACAATGTAGTACGATTTACTGATTTAAAACACATGCGGCTGCGACAAGAAAATACCTTATTTACCTCCTACCATCATTCATTTGATCCATGTTTAATTTCTTTTTTTTTTCGAGACCAGGACTTCACCCATTTATCCATGTCTAATTTCTCGTTGCTTTAGTCCATGATGCAATGCAATTGAAATGCAACAAGTTGGCGCTAGTGGACCGTTTAATTTCTTGTTGCTTTAGTCCATGATGCAATGCAATTGAAATGCAACAAGTTGGTGCTAATGGATCAGATCGATGCAACACATGAATGCCTCCATCCATCCATGACAGTCTATTATAAATAACGCACCACTCCATCTCTTGACCTGTGCAAGCCACACACACCACGGGCCCATCCTCGTGCTTGCCCTGCTCCTGCAAGCGAGCAAGCTGAATACAATGGCCAGGTCCAGCAGCAGTAGACCAGTGGCCGCCGTGCTGCTGGTGGCCATCTCAGTGCTCTGCACCACCCTCTCGTCGGCCACGGTGACCGTGAACGACGAGCCCATCGCCAACGGCCTCTCCTGGAGCTTCTACGACGCGTCCTGCCCGTACGTGGAGGACATCGTGAGCTGGTACGTCGCCGAGGCCCTCCGCAGCGACGTCGGCATCGCCCCCGGGCTTATCCGCATCTTCTTCCACGACTGCTTCCCGCAGGTAATTAACGTTGATGCTGTTGATGACCATGAATTAAACTGTGAAACTAGCTAACTAACGTACCATCAACACGTACCAATTAATCAGGGCTGCGACGCGTCCGTCCTACTGTCGGGTTCCAACAGTGAGCAGAATGAGATACCCAACCAGACGCTGCGTCCCGCGGCGCTGCAGCTCATCGACGATATCCGCGCCGCCGTCCACGATGTCTGCGGGCCTACGGTGTCCTGCGCCGACATCACCACGATAGCTACCCGGGACGCCGTCTTCGCGGTAAGTCGCCTACTACGTACTTCGCATCGTTTGATCGAGTAGCGAGCTAGCTAGACTGTGTCACGTATACGTTCGATCATACTTGTATCGACTATTCCATCCAGTCCGGCGGCCCCTTCTTCGACGTCCCTCTCGGGCGGCGCGACGGTCTGGCGCCGGCGTCGAGCGCACTGGTGCGCACCCTGCCGGCGCCCTTCTTCGACGTGCCGACGCTGATCGAGTCCTTCAAGAACCGCAGCCTGGACAAGGCGGACCTGGTGGCTCTCTCCGGCGCGCACACCGTGGGCCGCGGCCACTGTGCCGCCTTCAACGACCGGCTGCCGCCGAACGCGGACGACGGCACCATGGACCCGGCGTTCCGGCAGAAGCTGGCGGCCAAGTGCACCAAGGACGGCAACGCGACGCAGGTGCTGGACGCGCGCACGCCCAACGCCTTCGACAACAAGTACTACTTCGACCTGTTCGCCAAGCAGGGTCTGTTCAAGTCGGACCAGGGCCTCATCAACCACCCGGACACCATGCGCACCGCCACCCGCTTCGCGCTCAACCAGGCCGCCTTCTTCGACCAGTTCGCCAGGTCCTTCGTCAAGATGAGCCAGATGGACGTGCTCACCGGCAGCGACGGAGAGATCCGCCTCAACTGCTCCGTGCGCAACACCGCCGGCGTCGACAGATCATCGTCAGCCCAGCTCGACACCGCCGCCGGCGGCGACGAGGGGCTCGCGGCAGACGCGTGAATAATGATTAAATAGCTACCAAGCTGTAACAGGTCATGGCCATATCGCTCAGCGTATCTCTTCGTCCCAGTGTTGTGTAACTGTGATCAGGTAGCTAGCAAGATGCGTGCTGTTGTCATGGAGGTTGACTTTGAAGGTTTGTTACGTTGTAATAAGCCAGGCCTATAGTTGACTTTGTTTTCTTCTTCTGTTTTTCTGGTCTTCTTGGCTTGCTGCTTTTCCGTTGAGTTTCTTGACGGTGTACTTTCTCTCTGTGCTCCGCTGCACACCTCCCTATTTTATCTTTTTCCTTCAACTAATCATTTGAGTTTTTCTTCTGAAGAAACCACTTTGAAGAGGCAGAGAGTTCCTCCTATATTCACTTGAAAAGAATAGAATTAATCGAGTTTATAAGAAATGAAAATTGGACCTCGAAAACTTTATAACCACATGGTTTATTGGAGGAAAACTAGGAGTGTGTGTGAACTGAAGGAATAGTTTTCAAATTTCTACTCCGCAGTAGGTCCACGGAGTGACAATGCGCACGGTCCGCAGAATCTCGGTCTGTGGAAAAGACGAGCCAAATTTTCCGAAAGCCCAGCGAGGTTCGAGCCCATTACCTACGCTGCACAGACAGGCTTTCCTTGGAGGCCCATGCTCATGTCACTTTCCTAACCCAAATACACAATCTTGCAATTTTGACCATTCGTATTTTTCTACAAACTTCCATGATACAACATAATTTATTATGCATCATACATAGCAGTATGTATTGCACATTCTAAAGTAAGTAGAATTATTTTTGTAAAAAAAAAAGATGATCAAAGTTGCTATAGTAAATTTTGTGACAAGCAAACCCAAACGGGCACTCTATTGGAGATAGTCTAGCAGGGCATTGGATGTAAACCAAGGAATTCTCGAAACTACACTCAAGCTCAACTGTGCAGGCACGCACAAACAAACGCTACTATCTCAGTCATGACCTTGGCTCCTTGAGCTTGAGCACAGCCAAAATCAGCACCACAAAAGACTGCTTCCATATTCAGGTCCGGGGATTCTTCCCTCTCTTCCAAAATACAAAATGTACAGGTGCAGAGAACGAACGTGCCAGCAGAATTTCAGCAGCAGTGACTAGATTCTCAAATCAAAATTTTGGCAGCGCATGGAGGCTGCTAGAGCCAGGGAACTACAGCCACAAGGGACCAAAAGATAATAATGATAATCAATTAGAAGAATATTGCCTATTGACCAAGAAACATCCAACGTGCACGCTGCACCAGTAGGTTAGTACACAAAAGAAAATATCCATAAAGAAAACATGCACATTGACCAGCTCACATGACACCATTTCTCTCAAGAATTTCACTAACAACCCTTGAATACTTCAACTCCACAAGGGTTTATGCAGAGTTGACTCGGCTCAAGAGCAATCGAATGTCATTTAACAAGTTGAAGTACCCTGGCAACAATACAAGTCAGAATTCCATCTAAACAACCCATCACCCATGTTACCTGACCACTCAAGTTCTGCCTTACTCATACCTCTAGCATCAACAAATACTCCTATTTCTAAAGAGCAGTTTCATACAGGATGTAATATGTAGCTCAATGATAAACCCACTAAGCAATCTGAAATACACAATATTTATGTATAATATCTCTTCTTAACAACATATAGACTATACAAGAATAGACACATTTCAAGGATACAATCAAACTTAAATATGGACCAAGTAAGGTACAACGCACCCAAACTAGTTCATTGACAAAGAAATTAACTATTTCAGTTGTTTCTGCCCATTTGCCTTTTTTTTCCCCAATATAGAGTTATAGACAACAATATCAGCGACAAAGCATGCATTTGATGTGTTCATTTGGAACACAAAGTCTAGACAAACAAAACCAGGATGGAAGAAACAAGCAGCATTGCTATGGACTAAGCCAGCATAAGTTAATGTTGAGTGATCAGTGAAGTGTCATCTCCTTTGATCAGATAATATACATTTGCTACTCTTTCGACACACAAAAAAAAAGTGGTGGTGCCAATATCATTACCTCACAATCTCTCAACACTTCCAGCATAGCATTGCACCACAAGTCTGTTTCGTTTCTGTTTTGGCACAGATGCTAACCATATGAACATTAACCAATCACCATAGTGATTACCACATCAAACCAGAGATGAAAAGAATGGAACAAATAGTATTAGACCATTACTAGGAAGCACTGGCAAGTAAGGAAGGATTCACAATCTACAAAGACGAGTAAATGAAATAAAAAAAATGAAGAAACCAATTTATCAAACAGAAGGACAAGCATTGCTCTACATGTATATGATGTAGTAGTTGCTAACTTATGCAGAGAGAAGCTACCTCACTCATCTGAATCGGGCTCACCTGCTGCTGCATTTGTTCACAACACAAGAATGTTTGTTTCATCACAGCAAGCAAGTTCCCTGTTGAGTTTCCCTGCCTAGGTATCTCATCATCAATCACTGGGTGGTGCCATGCCCATGTGGCTTACTCAAGCAGTCGAGGACTTGTGTGCGTGTGCGCACAATCCGGTGGAACATCTCCCTGACCTGTCGCTCGAGCGGGTCGAGCCCTTCCTTGATGGATTCGCAGAGGTGCACTAGGTCCTTGGCGGCCTCCCTGACCTCGGCGTCCTTGTCCTGGTGCAAGGGGAACTCGGCGGCGTCCGTGATCTCCATGAGGTGCCTGGAGCAGAGCTCAATCTGGTGGATCTCCCTGAGCAGGCCGCACGAGTTCTTGCGGTCCTTCTTCTTGGACTCCTCGAGGATCCGGTCGTAGAGCGTGGTGATGGGGCCCGAGCAGGGGAGGCTCCTAGGCACGGAGAAGTGCGCCTGGAGCCCCCGGTCCTGGCACGGGATGGCGGCGACGAGCGCGAAGGCGACGATGAAGAGCACGGCGCCCATGGTGTAGACCGCCGACGCGAGGCCTCCCGTGGCGGCGTTGTCCTGCGGGCGGGGCACGGGCAGGCCGCCCCCGATCGCCTGCAGCTGGCGCGCGGCGGACCACGCCCGCGACACGCTCCAGGAGAGGGAGCGGAGGTGGGAGCCCGAGCCCGAGCCGGAGCTCCCCCCGCTGCTGCTCCGGCGGTGGTGGCCGCGGGTGGAGGTGGGGGTGGCGTTGGCAGCAGGGCGGCCGAAGGAGCGGTTGCGCTGGCCGACGACGCCCCCGCCCCCGCCCCCGCCGTCCCTGTCGTCGAGCATGAGGATGGTGAGGTCGGTGAGCGCCTTGCGGGCGCGGCGGATCTGGGCCTCGCCGAGAGGCCCAGAAGAAGAAGAGGAGGCGAGGACGGCTGCTGCGATGGCGAGGTGCTTCCGCCACTGCCGGACGAGGTCGAGCCCGTCGCGGACGGCGTTGCAGAGGTCGAGCGCCTTGACGGCGCGGTCGAACAAGTCGTTGACGAGTCGGTCGAGCGGGGGCCGGGCCGCGGCGGGCGCGAACCCGTCCCCGGCGCCCCCGAAGAGCAGGGCGCGGAACTCCTCGAGGCAGAGGAGGAAGGCGTCGAGGAGGCGGCGTGTCCATGCGAGGGAGAGGACCTCAGCGTCGTCGGGCGCGGAGAGGAGGTCGGCCAGGAGGTCGGCTGCGCGGCGCTGGAAGGCGTCGGTGGCGTCGTCGGGCGGCGGCGGGAAGGAGTGGATCTGGTTGTGGTTCTGGTCCCGGCGGAGCGAGCGGATGGAGCGGCCGATGGAGGACAGCGGCGCCGCCGCCGGCGACGAGGAGTCCGGGGCCGGCATTGTGCCTCGCATCGGGGCGGACTGATTGGGGGATTCTAGTGCAGACGAGACGACACGCCACGCCGACGCCGCTATGCAAATGCTACTCTCCTCCTCGTGACTAGTCTGGCCTTCCTTCTACGAGTAGATGCTAATTTGCTATTGCTATGGATGGATAATATGCGGGGGACGCATAGCGAAATGGGACAGCAGGAGGTTTGTCTGTCCGCCTGTCTGCTGCCACCTCCCAAACCCAAGCCGCAAATTGCTGGCTCCACCCTGGATACGCCTGGATCCCTGCTGGTGCTTGCCTGCTGCCCTGCCCTCTTTCTAATTAATCATCTCAAATCTCTCCTTTAAATCGGGCTCCTCACCACACCTGAATCAATCCGGTCTGCCTTCTTCCAAGTATACTACCACTGTATAGTTTGGCAAGTGCTAACCCACTTTTGGTACCTGCTACTGCTATTTTTAGAAGCAACCATCAATCCTCTGATGGGAGATATGGCCCTGGTGTCCCGCAAATTTCATCCTTGGAGCATCTCTTCCACATCACCAAAAAACCATCACTAGTCACCAATCAACCATTATTGGGTATAGTATTGATTCTTCTCCAATATCATTTTCAGTGCTATTGGTTGATGCAGATAATTTTTGTAGACTACCACTAATTCATCCTTAATACACATAAGTCCATCGTCATAGAGTTTATATACATTTAATTTTCTATCTCGTTCCTCTTCTACACCTCCACACAAGTATTTGCTACTCCGCGCCTCTCTCTCTTTGTGTGTGTGTGTGTGTGTGTGTGTGTGTGTGTGTGTGTGTGTGTGTCTTCACACAACTCATCCACTCCTCACGTAAAAGCTCCTCACCATTGTCTTCTACGATAAAATAATATCATCAGAATTTTTTTTTGATAAATGTGGCATTAAGAAACTTGTAGGTCAAGTTTTGTGAGCCTTTATATTAATCTCTATTGCTTTTGGAACTAAGATGCGTTGGACCGTCCAATCACCTCAAGTCGCGTTCTTTTATAGCCTCCTTTGAAACAAACGATTTACAAAATATAGGAATAGGAACAACATAGGAATAAAATGCAAAACAAGAGGTTGGAGATCATGTTTAGTTTTCTCCAAAAAAATCCATATGGATTCTAGATGAATTGGTAGGAAACATTCCTTTGTTCCAAAAGGCATCATAGGATTTTCCATATAGATTTGCATACTTCAAAATTCTTGTGTTCCTCCTCCAAGCCAAAGGAGTCCTAAACGTGTGAGTAAACTTTGTATCAAAAGGAACAAGAATAAAATTTGCCATAAGGCCCATAACACAACATTTTTTATTGGTCACCAAATATTAAATTTTTCACATAAAAATAGTATGTTTACTGGCCTGAAGTGCTAAGTGCAATACAAATCAATAAGGAAAGAATCCCATCCACGACCACAGCCACACTGGAGCTGGGCTGTTGAGTGCGTTGGCCCCTCTGACAGCATGGTACTCCTACTACCCAAGGCAGGCAGGCAGGAGGAGGTGGAGGTCACGTGCCGGGAATGGCGACCAGGTCAAATGTCACGTGAAGTTTGACCATTGATTGGCTCCATCCTGAATGGCTGTTGCCTGCTGCTGAACCAGGAATCGTTGGTGAGTCTCTGACAGGTGCGCCCCAGCACAGGAACAGGACACTGGAATACAGCACGTGCCAGTTGGCTGTGTCGCTCAACCCCAAACGGAGGTTCAGAGCTGACCAGCGACCATCTTCTTCCTTGCCTGCAGCTGCAACCACTAGTACCAGAGTACTTACGAGTAAAGTAATCCTAATCCTCTGCTTCGTTTGTTTAATCCGCCCGCCTCATCATCACTGAATTGAAAATTAAACACGACAGGAAGGACAACAATAATCGCAGGCAGCTGTTGCAATGCAATTTTGGTCTTTGGCTTCGACTGCTTCAATTATATGTTTATTATCTATGTCTCTATCTCTGTGTTTTTTATATCTAATATATCTGAGAGAGTATTAGGGTTTGTGTAATACTTGGATTAATCATCAATAGATATAATCAGTGTATACATATAGACCACAAGGGGAGCCCCTAGGGGCAGGCCCATGGGCCGTATATCTACTTGTCTAACACACCCCCACAAGCCGGGAGCACCGCGAACATTAAGACGGACCTAAACTCGTGAACACCGATGTCGGAAGTCCCTTGGTGAAGATGTCGATACCGCAAAGAGGTAGGGACATGCGACACGGACTTCTCCAAGAGCGACTCGCTCACGAACAAAGTGAAGATCTATCTCGACATGTTTGGTACGCCGGTGCCGGGACTGGGTTGGTGGAGAGATAAACAAGACCGATGTTGTCACAATAGACGATGGTAGCTCTGCGAAGAGGACAGCGAAGCTCACCAAGTAACTGACGCAGCCAACAAGCCTCGGCGACACCATTCGCCACACCACGGTACTCAGCCTCTGCACTCGAACGGACACTTGTTGCGACGCTTGGCGGACCATGAAATGAGATTGTCGCCAAGGAACACAAAGAACCCGGAGGTGGAACGGCGAGTGTCCGGACATCCCGCCCGGTCCGCATCGAGTATACCGTAAGAGTGTCTCGTGCACCGCGAGAGAGGTGAAGGCCAAGATCCCGACTACCCTGCAAGTATCTGAGAATGCGCTTCATAGCAGCAAGATGTGGTTCTCTGGGGTCATGCATGAACAAGCACACTTGCTGCACTGCAAAGGCGATATCTGGACGAGTAAAGGTGAGGTACTGAGGCTCCGGCAATACTGCGGTAGTGTGTAGCATCTGTCACAGGTGTACCATCAGCCGACAACTTGGAGTGAGTCTCCACGGGAGTGCTGCAAGGCTTGCAGTCACGCATGCCCGCCCTGTCCAGAATATCCAAAAGATACTGACGCTGGGAGAGGAACAAGCATTCACCTCGGCGCTCAACTGTAATGCCCAAGAAGTGATGCAACGGACCCATGTCATTCATAGAGAATTCCTGGCGGAGAGCTGAAATAATCCGCTGAAGAAAACCTGACGATGAAGCTGTGAGCACAATATCATCAACATAAAGCAGGAGATAAGCCACTTCACTGCCTCGATAGTATGTGAATAAAGAGGCATCTGACTTCGACTCAACAAACCCAATCGAAGTGAGAAAAGTGGCAAACCGAGTACGCCAAGCACGAGGAGCTTGCTTCAGCCCATAGAGTGACCGGTTGAGACGACAGACATGATCTGGATGTGACGAATCAACGAACCCCGAAGGCCGAGAGCGTGACACCTCGTCTCGTAAGATGACCATGGAGGAAGGCATTCTTCACATCGAGCCGGTGCATGGGCCACGAGCGAGAGAGCTAGGGCCGAGAACCACACGGACCGTAGCGGGCTTCACAACCGGGCTGAATGTCTCATCATAATCAATGCCGGGCGCGAGTAAAACCACGCAAGACCCAAATGAGCCTTATAGCGATCAAGAGTGCCATCTCGCCAAGAACTTGTGCCGAAAAACCCATTTGCCGGAACAATGTTGACTCCGAGGTCGAGGCACTAAGGACCCGGTGTCATTGGCCTTGAGAGCGTCGAACTCGGGATCGCATGGCAAAGACGCCGGTTCGGATCAACAAGTGCGGCCGAACGGATCATGCGGTAGCGGAGAAAGAGCGACGGCAAGACGAGGTTGAGACGATCGACCGGTTGCACGAAACCGGACTTTCCTCGAGTGCGCATGCTTGTGCTCGTTGGCCACGGCATGATGGCGAGTGGCGGCGTGAGGCGGTCGCCGGTACCATTGGCGCAACTGCGGGCGAGCGGGCGGTATCGGGCGGAGCACCGGCGCTGCGCGCGACGACTGGGCGACGGATCCCGGGGCAGCGATCGGGGCTAGCGGGGGCGGCGGGGGCGCCATCGGTGGCGCCGGAGTGCCGGGGCGCTGCGGGCGGCGGCTGGGACGGTGGGTCCGCAGGGGCAGCGCGCCGGGGCGATCGGCGACGGTCGGGGTACTGCAGCGCGGCGACACTAGGCCCAATGGGCAAAGTGACGGTGTCCTCATCGCTCAAAAAGGTTAGGGTGGTAGGATCAACTGGAGAGGTAGACATGTTGGCGAATGGAAAGGAGGACTCATCAAAGACAACATGTCTAGACACAATGATCCTATTTGAGTGAAGATCAAGACACCGATAACCTTTATGATCCTCGGAATACCCGAGAAAGACACAAAGAGTGGAGCGAGGTGAAAACTTGTTTTCAGCAATGGAAGACAAGTTAGGATAACAGGCACATCCAAGCACACGGAGATGATCGTAGGATGATGGAGTGCCATGGAGCGCTAGGTAAGGTGTGCGGCCAGCTAGGGTTTTGGTGGGGTGACGGTTGAGAAGATATGTGGAAGTATGGAGAGCGTCAGCCCAGTAAACAGGGGGTAAGCTAGCCTGAAAAAGAAGAGAACAAATAATATTATTAATCGTTCGAAGAGCGCGCTCGGCACGACCGTTTTGCTGGGATGTGTAGGGGCACGACATGCGGAGGATGGCGCCATGGGTGAGGAGGAACGTGCGGGCCGAGGAGTTGTCAAACTCGCGGCCGTTGTCACACTGGACGGCCTTAATGGAGGCGCCAAACTGAGTGCGTGCAAAGGCGAAAAAACGGGACAGCATCTCAAACGTTTCAGATTTGAGACGTAAAGGAAATGTCCAAGCATAATGAGTGCAATCATCTAAAATAACAAGATAATATTTATATCCCGAAGCACTCAAAATAGAAGACGTCCAAAGATCACAATGAATAAGATCAAAAGGTTTGGATGCACGACTGGAGGACAAGCTAAATGGGAGCCGTACATGACGACCTAATTGACAAGCATGACATAAAGGTTCAGTCGTGCACTTATTACATGAAATGACATTGGAGCTAATAAGCTTGGACAAAGCATCGGACCCTAGGTGACCTAGACGGCGATGCCATAGGGTGGACGTGGATGTAGTAGCGGCGAGGGCGGTGGTGCGGTGGCGGGTGCAACAAAGAAGGGGTAGAGGTCACCCGAACTGTTACATCTGGCGATCACGCTCCGTGTTTGAAGATCCTTCACAGAAAGACCGAACGGATCAAACTCAATTGAACAATTGTTATCAATGGTAAAGCAGCGAACGGAAATTAGATTCTTAATAATGCCAGGAGCAACAAGAACATTAGAAAGAACTAGTGACTGACGCGGTGTAATAAAAGAGGAGGACCCGACGGAAGTAACGGGGAGGGACGCACCGTTACCAACAATAATTGATGAAGGATGAGAGGATGAGGGGCAGGAGGAGGTGAGTATACCAGCGTTGTTGGCCATATGAGAGCCGGCGCCCGAGTCAATGTACCACTTATTCGAAGGAGAGGGCACGTTCAGCGACATGGTGCTGAAGTTGTCGATGAGGGAGCCTTGATTCCAGGACCCGCCAGCCATGGGAGTCCATGGCGCCTGCTGCTGCTGCTGCGCCATGGGTGAAGAGGGCACACCCCCATAGCCGAAGCCAGGTGGAACGCTCGGCGCGCCTCGGCCGGCATGTAGGGCACCCGCGCGGCACGTAGGCGGGCTGCTGCTGGGCGTGGAAGGCGGCCGGCGGCTGTGGAGGACGATGCATGGCGCCGCCGGGGCCGTAGGGGTACGGCCAGAACTGAACCGTGCCACCCCACGGGTTGGGGATGGGGTTCAGCAGCGGTGGTGGCCCAGGCCGAGGGCCGCCCCCGGAGCCGACCGCACCGGCGCTAGGGCCGCTGGGACCGCCGTTGGATCCGCCGCCGTTGGCGTTGTTCTTGTTCTTGCCGCGGCGGCGGTTGTTGTTGCGCTGCCCATCGTTGGTGCCGCCGGACGGGGCGCGCCCCTGGCCACCGCCCGACTGCCCACCGGAGGGGTGCTGCGGGGCACCACCACCGGACGTGTAGAGGGCGGCCGGGGGAGGTGGATCATCGGCGGCGGCGTCCTTGAGGTCGACCTCCTCGAGGAGAAGAAGGTTCCGCGCCTCGTTGAAGGTGGGGAAGGGGCGCTGGAGCTTCAGATGCGACATCATATGGCGGAAGGTGCCATTGAGGCCGCGGATCAGCGTCATCACCAGCGTCCGATCGCCGACGGGATCGCCGAACTCAGCGAGGGCGCTCGCCATCGTCTCCAACCGACGGCAGTAGTCGGTGATGTTGAGGGCGCCCTGCTTGAAGTTGCGGAACTCGGCGGAGAGGAGGAGGGCGCGTGATTCACGCTGCCCTAGGAACTCGTCGTCGAGGGCGAGCCACGCGACGCGAGCGGAGGGTTCCTTGAGCATGACCTGCTGCTGTAGATCGGCGTTGATGGTGACGTAGATCCACGAAAGCACGGAGCGTCCATCTCGCGCCCATGCGGATCGCGAGGGTGGGCGGCATCGGACGGGACGTGATCGGTCGGCGCGTACTTGCCGAGGACGACGAGGAAGACCTTGCGCCATCGATCGTAGTTGTTGGAGACGCGATCGAGGGTGATGGGGATCAACACCTTGATGTTGACGACGGCGAGGGCCTGGGCATGGACAGCGGCATGCTTGGCCTCGAGCGCATCGAGGGCGGCCTCGCGATCGGCCGCGGCATTGGCGGCGGCGGCGACGACCTGCTGCGCGCGCTCCTCCTCGGTCAGCGCGTCGTCGTCGGCCATGGGTAGGGTAGGGAGGGGGGAGCCGGCGAGGGACTCTCGGCGACGGCGCGGGGAGCACCGGCGAGAGGCGCTACGGCGGCGGCTCTAGCGGAAGCGGGATCGGGAACCGATCTGTGATACCATGAGAGAGTATTAGGGTTTGTGTAATACTTGGATTAATCATCAATAGACATAATCAGTGTATACATATAGACCACAAGGGGAGCCCCTAGGGGCAGGCCCATGGGCCGTATATCTACTGTCTAACAATATCGACCTTTTTATATGCATGTTATCTAATAATATTTACGTGTGCGGACATGTGGCTCGTCTTTCATCATTTTTGAACAATTGAACTTGCAATAGGTGCGCGCAGTAGTTCATCACTTTCCCGGCAGCCCTGCTGAACTCATGCAGGTATCTACTGTATTATTCTATCAGCATTTTAGCAGGGCTTGTTATACTATACTAGCCGACTAGGGTTAGGATTAGGAGGTCGTTGTTAGGTTACGTTACGTGCCTCACCCCATTCTGCTTCTGCTTGCTTGGTCGTTGCTCGCTCAATCATCAAATAGTTTCCTTTCCTTTTCATATTTCGATGATAATGAGTAGTTTTATGGACTAGTAGTACCTACTAGTTTAATGTTGCTTTTAGCGTGCCTGCCTATTAATCATCATGATGGTGAAATCTCTCAAGATCTAGATGGCGACTCCATCTCCATGCAAACCCAACGTCGATCATCTTTGCTTTGTCCTCCCTTACCTTCCTGATTTTGAGGGCCCAACAACAGGTTCCTCGAAGCAAAGCAATGTCATCGCCATGTCTATCTCGTCTCATCCACATTATAATTTATACATACTCCTTCAGGGACAAAAAGAATGCACATTGTTACTTTTCAAGAGCAAACCAAATTTTACAGATTATCAAAATATATACTACAAAAGATACTAATATATACGATATCAAATACCGAATAAGTATTACTCATATGTTATTCATAGAATATATTTTCCTTGTTAAATTAAATCTATTTGAAGATACTACATATATTGCTACTATTTTCTATAAATAAGTCAAATTTAAAATTGGTTGACTCGTCGACAACAAGATGTGCATTCCCTTTTTTTTTTTCACAGGGGGAGTAGAGTAGCACTTACAGAGTCAGCAAGCTTACAGAAAAAAGCATTTTTCTATTTACTTTCAGGTTTCTGAAGCAACATCTCACGAAACAATACTTGAATCAACAGCTACTACAAATTATTTACAAGCAAAGGCTCAGAATGCCTCTGCTTATATCACTTAAAAATACATAAAACGATCACTCAAGACTCTCGCAGTCTCACTGCTGCTGCCCTGCTACGACACGCTACTTTGTCCCATCTATTCATTCGTTCATTCACAGGCTAGCTTGGTGTCGAAGCTCGTCAGACATATGGCGAAGGCTTGGAAGGCCGACAGTGGGTACCGGTAGTCCATGGTGAACATGTCCCTCCCGACCTTGCCGAACTGCAGGATCACTGGGTCATGGACATGTCTCGACGACGACGAAGACGGACCGGAGGCCTGTGGCTGTGTCTGTGTAGGAGGTGTTGCCGCCTGTGGTGGAGCAGAAGAAGCCCCCACGGGAGCTGGCTGTGGTGCGGAAGCTATCAACTGGAAGTTCTTGACGGAGGCCACAGTGACGCGTCCACGGAAATTGAGGCACCAGCACTGCAGCTGATCGTGCCACCTTGGTGCCTTGTTGCGCAGAACCAGAGGCCTCTCTTTCTCTGAGTCGTCGCTGCCTTCCTGCAGAGCCCCTCCACTGAGCTCGGAGAACCGGCAGCTGCTCAGGTCCATGGAGCTGTCTGCAACAGAGTACTTGGAGAAAGAAGTTGCTGTGCTGCGGAAGGACTCGTCGAACAGCCTTGGGAGTTCTTTCGATTGGCCAGGCACGACACCGCCAGGCTCGACTGCTGATGCAGGGATGGAATGCATAGCACACTGCATCCGCCTTGGCCCCCGGGTTCCGAGCACGTTCAGCTCGTAGTTTACCTGAGCAATGGGGTAGCTGCCCGTCGGAACTCTCGGTGAAACTTTCCTGGAAGACAACCGACGGCTGGGGGCACGTTCCTGTGCACTAAGTTTCCCGGCATTGTACGGAGGCTGTGTGTCGTAGATGATAAATTTAGTTCCAAGGAAATTTGACCTGCAATGCCATAACTTGTGTCAGGTTGGTTTTTTTTAGGGAATGCTTGTGTCAGTTTAATGCAAAAGCTCAGCAATCATACTCATCCAAGCGACAAAGAGGATGAAGGGAAGATTGTTAACAAAGAAGATTCACCTTAACTTCCCAATGTAGCCAGTACTCGATCGAGAGAAATTCCTTGAACCCATAAAAATAGAATACTCCGTGTGCGCCATCCTGCGACTCCTTTTCGCTGCTAATAGGAATTTCCCGTTGTCATCAAGCACAGCTACAAGATCCAGCAGAAATATCAGTGTGTTGCATATGCAGCATCTGATGAAGCTATCCTATTTTGTTCTTACTATTAGTTTCAGAATGTTACTTAAAATCTTTTGTGGCAGGTATGTTTACTACAGACACTATGTCATCGAAAATGAAGGCAGGTGCAAGCAGCCATAACAAGAAACTAGAAATCAGCTTGCCTGTAATTAACTGAAGCAGAAACACGAAAAATGACAAGAAACAATAGCAGGCATGGTATATTCTACTATGGTGACAGTGTGACACTGCATTGCCATGCATGAATAATTGAGGGGGGCTCTGGTCAAAGCTGAAACTACATCACCATTTAAGCCGTGATACATTTCCTGTTAGTCATACAAAATCCGAAATATATACGAACCACATCATTTTCAAACCTGTGGTGCTGTGGAAGCTTCACAGGCTGGTACAGGAGCCAATAATCTCACCATGACTAATGTAAAAGGCGAAAAAGTCTAATTTTATGAAATATTCATGTTTTTGGACAATTATTCAACCATTTACGTCAGACTTCCCCTTTGAATGAAGCTGTAATGGAAAGTAGTGCTGGTTTCTAGTCAACTCCTGAATTATCAGGTTCAGAAAAGACAAAAAGAATAGGGGAACAATATTTTCCAATGTACTGAAAATGACCCCCATGGTTCTCCTTCAAGGACAAAATTGAAAACAGATGGGACAGACGGGAGTTTCGAAAAAACCAACAAAAGACTATTGACTTTGTTATTCTGAAGCAAAGACAATAGCTTGACACTTACCAGAGCCAAGGGACAAGTAGAGCCGGTACGTTAGCTTTGATTTGTCCCTTTTTATGAAACATTGGATTATTCCATCTCGAGGTCCAGGCTGTGCATAAAAAATTCAAACAAATGTTAACAAAGACAGGAAACAGAATTCATGGACACAGAGTTTCCTTGTTAAGAGTTTTAAATCTGAATAACTAAAACTACGCCATGAGAGAATTTCAGGAAAGGTAAGGTGAATTTAGAGATAAAGAATTCATCAATATTCACTGAAGCCACTCATTACCTGCTTAAGAGATATTGGAAATGTGAGCTTTGCACAATGTTCTGGACTTCTCACTATATCCTTACACATTTCCCTCCAGGTTGTACAAACAGAGGCACAAGAAACAACATCCTTGCGATCTGGCCAGCTACTGTCATCTTCCTCCAACCTTCTCATCACATCGTGGAGTAACTCAGGAGGAAGGCTAGCCCACCTGCTTTGCTGAATTTCAGCAGGCTTGTCTTGCAAGTCACTTGAAGATCCAAGAGACTTCCCTCTGTGGTGAATTCTCACCTCAAAGTTCCGCCTCGATATATTCCCAAAACCTTCCCTTATATCACGAACTATGCTCCGAAAAGACATCTTCAGATAAGGTGCAAGTCTGAAATAACAAGCAGCAGTCAATACCAACATTAGGAAATGCACAAGATGCAACTCAGAGTAGTATGTATATCAGGATCTCCTAAAATAAGCAAACAAGCACTACCGTGAACATTAGCACATTAGATAGAGGGCACAAAAATATGAAGACTTATCGATTCTCTTACTTCCTATTTTTTTAGACCAAAGGCACATCTTACTTCCTATTTTGTGGTTAAATTTCCTAATATGGCACACAAACACACAATGGTAAGGGGGAAAAGAAAGGGGGGAATATGGTGGGAACAGCACAGGCGATCTAAAAGTCATACCCACCAGCATCAGAACTGTAACTCTTATCAGACCGAAAGAGTAATAATTATTAGTGCGTGTTGCATATATATATACTGCCAGTTTGGGATTCAATAATAATTCAGTAAAATCGGAAAGCGTCACCAGCAATCATGTGATGTCTGATGTCAGTCGATCTCAGTCCAGAGTCTGGAGTAATCCCATACCAGCTTGAATAATAATCTAGAGGTTTGCCTCGGACTATCATATATATATTCGTGATGTCTGATGTCAGTCGATCTCAGTCCAGACTCTGGAGTAATCCCATACCAGCTTGAATACTCTAGAGGTTTGCCTCGGACTATCATATATAAATAATTTGTTCGTGTCGTGTACTCCATGCTAAGATTAGATCACCACGGGGGCACAACCTCTCCGATGGGGAAAGGCCAACAGAACACTTTATTAGACCCTCCCCTCCCTAGTAGTTGCAGAAAACAACCACGGTCAGTCAGCAAAATTAACCTTTTCTTTTTAAATTCGGGTTCCAGGCCTTAAACTGCGAGCTGTGGATTAATAGGCCGCGCGTTGGGATATGCTTAAGATAAGACTGTCAGGGCAGGTGTTTAGTACTAGAGTCCTAGGATACAAACGGCAGATAAAAAAAAATGCTTTTTTTTTTGGTTCAAGATAAAAAAAAATGCTTGTTTTCCGCCAACAAATTCCGAAGGAGATGGCTTTGGTTCGGCCAAATCGAGCAACGAAACACCGCGTCAGTAAAAGCAAACGCATGAATCCAAGAAAGAGTCTGCGTGCGGATGCGCAGCTGAATCTGAAACCTGGAATTTGGCCAGCCTTGCCTGCCGGTACAGGATGATTTGGACGCAAAATCGTAAGGGTGCTTACCACCGACACGCTGGCGGTGGCGGAGACCAGATCGAAGGCTCCTCGAAAAGGTCCGGCGGCTCTCCGAACAGGAACTGTGGAAAGATCCAATCTTTTGAGCGAACAGGAAGAGCTGACGAGCCTGTGCAAGACGCGCGCGTGTCTGTGGTGGTGACGGGGGCTTATGAGTAGCTGGGAGTGCGCGTGAAGGTGGGTGGGTGGGCGCGGGAGGCGCTCGAAACAGCCAGAGTGGGGAGTGAGGAGCGGTCAGGAGCAGCTGTCGATCGGATTTATGGAGCGAGGGAGGGGAGGGGAGGGGAGGTGAGGTGAGGAGGAAGACGAGCGAGATGGATGAGGTGAGGACAAAACAGTGTGATACGAAGATCAGACGAGAGGAGGGGCCACGCCACGTCCGAAAAACCGCCTTTGTGTCTTCCTTTGTGCTGGCTGTGCCCACCTTTTTTGTTTCCTCGTTTCTGCTTGGTTTCAGGTTTTGCCCTCCTCTATTTCAGTTTCAGAGAGCAGAGATTGAGAGAGACCGCTGCTGCCCCTGTACTGTACCTATTCAGTCAAGAGAAGAGAGGATGGCAATCATGCCATCAAGAGTATAGGAACAAGAACAATTGGGATTGGGAGAGAATCCACTTTCCAGTAAAGTGGCACGCACACTTTGCAGTGCACAGGTGAGCATAATCCAATGTGGACAGCACAAACAGGGCAAATATCCTATCCAGGAGGAGAGGAAAGGCGATGCCTTGCTCTGTTGCTCAAATCACAGTCAGGCACATGAATCCCCTGCCTCTGCCTGCCCTCCCCTTGAGCGCCATCTTGAATCATGCTGCTCTATGCCTCATGCTCATGATGGGACCATGAAAACTTTCCTACGGATCCGGCCAGATTGTGCAGGTAGAAAGGTGCACGAAAATTGTTTGTTTACTAATGCGGTAATAATGCCTTAATGGAGAGATAAGATAAACCTTGAGCATTACAACTGGGCTTGATCAAGACAACCAAGTTTACAGGATCCAGGTGGAAGGAATTCACCCTCCTGTCAAATCCAGCACAACAAACTCTTAAAAGAACCAGCACAAAACTACCTGCAATTGCAAGTGCGAGCAGCCAAGGCAGGCAGTTTTGCGTGACTGTCTGTCTGCTACTGATAGGCCGAGGTGGTACACCACCACTGCATGCATTCATTCATTCCAATCGCTGATATAGTTCATGATCAATAGACAGAGTTGACAGCATTCCACCTTGTGATTTATGTACGAATCCTGATATTTTTCAGTGGAGGATACAGGCTTCGACCTGTGCCTGAAAGCGAGAAACGCTTCAGTGCTCTTTCTCACAGAGACTGAGATAACTTCATGGCAGCACAAATGTATACTGTACAAGTAGCATTCACAATGTTTTTTCCCTGACTGCTGCATGGCTACTTCCTTCACTGATTTCACTGTCACTTGCCTTCAAGTAGCTCTGTTGAGTTAACAGTGTGATAAGTCATGCAGAAAGGAGACAGTGACAGGCACAAGAAACAATAACTGACCAGATAAAAATTAATAACGCAATAGTGACAAGGGCACTAGCCAAAGTGAAAATTCAGAGGAATTAGGGAGGGAGCAGACAAAAACGGCTTAGCTGCAGCAGCTGACCAGCTTAGTGTGTGTGTCCATCAGATTAAAGAATAATAAAGACCGAGTAGATCGACGATAAGAAAGAAAGGAAAAGTTATTGCCATGCCACAAAGACGACTTTTTTTTTTCGTTCTTTCAAAAAAAAAAAGACGACTTTTTTCTCTCTCAAATGGATCCATCACGCAAGGAAAAAGCGTCACTAGGACGAAAATATCTGACTAATATCTGTCAAAGATATTTTTACCCCAGTTGAAGTTGCAGCAGGCAGGTCCATGCTTATCTATCCAAACTACAGTGGCCAACGCCGCTAATAATCATCAGATTACTGCCGACAAGCTAGGGCCTAAGAGCAACTCCAGCCCACCTCTCAAATTGGGCCCTATAACAACCCAGTGACCTGATCCAAAAATATCAACTCCAACCCACCTCCTACTTGGGCTCATTTTAGGAAGTGCCAAGATTTAGTTTCCACCCCCAGTGGAGGAGGGCCCGATCCGTCCGTCCTCGCTCGCTCGACGCCGTCCGGGCTCGCTCCTCGGTCGCGGCCGCGCCGGCGCCAGCTCCTCCCGACGCCCCGCGACCGTCCCGGCTTCGCTCCACCGCCGCCGGCGCGGCGCGGAGCTCCCTACACCCGCCGCCCCCCCCCGACGCGCCGCGCGCCGTCCGGCTCGCTCCACCGCCGCCTGGGGCCGCCGCCGCCACCTCGACGCCCGTCCTTCCGGTGAGCTCTACCTCTCTGCTCCCAAAATCCGGCGGCGTAGCCTGCCTCGCCCTGGCGCTGCTCCTCGCGCTGCTCTTCCTCCTCCCGGCGGTGCGAGCGCCCGCGTCGTAGCGTAGAAAGTCAGCCGTCGCTGCAAGCCTGCAAGTGCAAGGCCTTGGCCTTGCAGTGTTCCTTCTCTTGGTTTTGCTCGTGGCAAGGTGGTTGCAAGATGATGATTTCAATATATGATCTAGTCCAATAATTGCTGCTCGTGTCAATTTTAGTGGTTGCACACATGTATCAACTACTCTTTCTCACCAGATCGATGTGGATATGAGATTGATCTGCTAGTTCATGGCAGTAGAATCATCCATCGTCTGACCGGTGGCTGATTAAGATTTGATGTTTGTTATATTGATGTGGTGGTGTAAATTCCCAGAGCAAGGTTTAGTTAGCACATTCCCATGTTCTTGACAGTGAAGCATGGCTCATTCAAAGAAATCAATTTCATATGTAGAGAACCCATTTCATTTTGATACATGACCAGCTACTAGCTAATTATTTGGTTTTGTGCTCATAACCTATGAGGAAAAGGAACTTGGGAATAGGCAGGTTGCTGACATAGCCAAAATCAGGAGATGATTTGAAATGGATTTTCTGACAATGGCGCACATAATCTCTGTTTTCTAGTGTTTCACTATGCACAGCTTGCAGTCTTTCACAACCTGCATGTTCAACTTTTTTCTTAGAACCTAGTTCTGAATAATTGGTTGCTTTATGGGTAGGTTTGTGAAGTTGATATACCATGTCTAGAAGCCTGCTGGCTGTAAGTACTAATTCTACATGAGTGATTTTCTGGCTGTTTCTAGACATTTGATTCTTCAAATTTCTTGTATTTTCTTGTATAATCATGCATAAATAACTAACAGATAAAAAAAAGAACTGAAGCTAACCAAAGCAAGCCCAGGATCTTCTGCCTTCTTCAGAGCTTCATCTATCTCTGGATCACCAGAGTGATTCCTTGCCCAATCCTGGGTAGTTTGTGGTTACTGATTAGCACAAAGCACTGATGTTCCAAACAAGGACCGCTAGATTACTTTTTTTGTTTCAGTTTCTCTTAGAGAATATTTTTTACTTAGGTTTTTGTTTCCTGTTCCTTTTGTTTAGTGACTTGTTTGTTTGTATAAATAATAGAGTCGAAAGAGTGCTGCTGTTGTTCACTGTGGTTTGCTGTTTAATGACTATTTGCTGTCACAGTCTGCCACATACATTATATCTTGTACATACATGTAAATGATCAGCTTTATAGTTGTATTAATTTTTGAAACAATTTGCTTGAGACCATGGATAGGCACGGGAGCGGCAATTTCTCCCGGTCGAGTTTCTCGACGGTGCTCCGTATCCGTTCTTCTACCATCGGCCAAGACAACGAGGACTTTGACATCTTTTCCCAGGAGACGTCGTATCCTCTGACGGCCCCTAGCCTCTCAACTCCTAGGGGTGGTCTGCAAAACCTAGACCTCAACTCCCAGGCCGAGGACTTCCCGTACATGGACTCATACACTGAGACTCTGCAGTTCGAGGAAGGTCACAATGAGCCACGGCTACCTCCTATTCCCCCAAGATCAGGCCATGGACTGTTTCAGCCTCCTCGTCAAGGCGGTGGTGGGAGGGACTTGGCCGCGGAGCATGCCGAGGCTGCGGGCGGACAAGGTCAACACAAGTCCCGCAACTCCCTCAACACTAGGGATGCAGCCGCCCGCGTGCCACAAGGATCTGCTCCTCCAGGCCAGTTCAATCCTCCGGTGGTGGGTGGCGGAGGCCGTGGTACTTTGATGCCTAACCGTCCTGGCCGTGGATCATCTTCCTCTTCTGCTGGGAACGGCTATGATAACATCTCTCAGCTGGTAAGCTCCTACATATCCAAGTACTTTGTTATGCTTTTGTAATATAATATTGTCAAGTAATGCTTGTATAGTTTCTCTTGTCAAGCTTATTGCCTACCCTTCTTTGCAGCAAACAAGGGCTTCAAGTGCACCAGGAGGTGGATATCATACAAATATGAGGAGACACAGAGAGGATGATGATTTGATATTGTTGACCCAACAGGGAAGTACATCAAGATGCCACTCCAAGTACGGCGCAAATCCAAGCGGGGCAGCAACTACGGTAGTCTTGAAGATGCCCAGTGCGCAAATCTTGGATTAATATCGGCTATGATCCTATTATAGGGAATGATCGTCGGGGAAAAGATGCGGGAAAGGATCACGAGATGATTTCCATGCAAACCGAGAGTTTGAGTCTGACAGAACTCCCAATTCACTGGAGCATCGCTTCGGAATCATACTAAAGGAGTGCATGCTCTTCCAAGGCTACTACGAGGCTGTGCAGCGTCGGCATCCAAGTGGCGTCCCATACCAAGAACACGTATGTGATCTAATCTCATTCTTCTCTGCATTTGATCTAATCTCATTCACTAAATGATACCAAGAACTTGATCTTTGTTGCAGTTGCTGGAAGCCCATACAAGATATGCCGGAAAAGCGAACGGCAAAAAGTTTCAGTTTGAAGAATGCTGGCTTATAATGAGGCATACTCAAAAGTTCGAATCAGCACGTGAAGTCAGCAAGAGGCCATCCAAGTCTAGAGTGGTCAACCTCTCCGTAGGAACTCAACAAGACAATGAGTCAACTGCCCAAGGCCAAGAAAGCTCCTCAATCCCTACGCCAAGGCAACCCGACCACCGGGTAGAAGGCAATCAAAAGAGAAACGAAGAGAAATGAAGGAGATGACGACTTCAAGGATATGATGCAAAATCTGGCGGTAATGAAGACGAGAGGAACATATGTTGAAGAAGCGAGAAGTGGGACAATGAAATGAAGCTTGAGGAGCGCAGGCTTAAGATAGACGAGGACCAGTTGCGGTGGGATCAAGAGAAAGCTGTTATGTTTTGTGATGTGGCCATGATGGACGAGGATCAAAGAGCTTGGCTGAAGGCGAAAAGAGCGAAGATGGCGAAGGAGATGAGCGCTAGTGTTAGCGAGACAGCTAGCGGAGAGAGTAGAGTCTAGGTTTGCTGAGAGTGGAATCACTTCTGTCATTCAAGAATCATTTTTCCTATTTATTACATCAATCTCTATGTGGTCTTATTATACCTCTGTAGTCACTTATGTGGATTCTGGATTGATGAATATACTTCTATACTTATTAACTGAAAGTCGAATCTTTTGCCTGTTGTTTCTGTCAAGGCCTGGGAACTACAATGCATTTTCACTGTGTTTGTTGATCTACTTGTTTGGTTCGGTTGAGAACCAAGTGCATTCTGTTACAAGATTTTACATGGCCGATGGCAGATTTTACATGGCCGATGGCCTCATTCTGTGATTATAGAAAGGTGGCTTCAGTTCATTCACCATGGACAAAGGACAGCCCAAGCTTTTTATTTCCACATTAAAATAAAATAGATAAGTTCACAAATACACGAAAACCACATGATCATAAACTAAGAACCAGTAGCATATTATTACATAAATAATAGCACATATCACAAACTAAGAACCAGTAGCACATATTACACGGAGTGGTGTGTGTGTGTGTGCGTGTGTTGAGTGAGGCGTGCGTGTGTATGAACAGATACTACAGCTGTACCCAGATGAGAGGCGCTCAAAAAAAAAAAAAAGAATCCATCATGCAAGGAAAAAGCGTCACTAGGACGAAAATATCTATCTGACTAATATCTGCCAAAGATATTTTTACCCCAGTTGAAGTTGCAGCAGGCAGGTCCATGCTTATCTATCCAAACGTACAGTGGCCAACGCCGCTAGTAATCATCAGATTACTGCCGACAAGCTAGGGCCTAAGGAAACACTTTCCTTCAAATGAATGAATCCAGAACAAGAGGATCCGGTACGATCACCTTTTTTTCAGTTCGGTTCTGTTAAGATAAGCAGCAGCATGCATGCATGATGCATGTGTGGGCTTGCTTGTTTCTTTTGTACTAATGGAATGCATTATAGGTGTGTTAGAGAAAAAGGCTAGGCTTTGATGATAGTACATCACATATATATCAACTGCTTGCACATGGATGCCTCGTACTGGTACTAGTAGTAATAGTAAAGATCACTAATCACATGCCTGCTTGGCTGCCTTTGCCTGCTCGCATAAGGTTGGTCAGGCACAGCAAGTCACTGTTATATAGTACTGAGTAGGACATAATAAAACAGACAAACAAACCATCATCCAACTGCTGATGGTTACAGGAAACCAAATGGTCCAAACAACTCAAATGTGGTTGTTGTTGTTATCGAGTGCAGCCGTGCATTTTGCTACTAGCTAGGTTGCGTCTTCCTTGGCTCACTCACCTCTCATGTATATGTTCATTTCAACCCCTTTTTTCTATATGAAAGAAAAGGTAATATATGATGTGTCTCACCAGCAGCTACTTTTTCTTACAAAAGAAAAGAAACAATTTAGGGAAGCTTCCTGCTCCTCCATCAACAGTTACATAATATAATATAATAAGATAGCTAATAACTACTAGCCTGCTCCTCCATCCCTGCAGGCCTCGATGCTGACTTGTGGCCTTTCATCTTGCTGACCATTCTCTGGAGACTATGGGATGACAGAAACGGCAAATATTCCGAAATGAAACATCTACAAGTAGACTTGTAATTTCTCGTGTATGTGATGATTTGGTTGTCTGGCGCAAGCGCCTTAAGCATGATCATGTAAACGGTCTGGACGGCTGGCGTACCTATCTGGTGTCTTGTATTGCTATTGTATGCTCCAATTAACTGGAGTGTTTTGCTTTGAATGAAATTTGGTGGGAAAGCTCTCCCCACCGTTTTTGGTTCAAAAAAAAAAACTAGCTAGCTCATAGAGAATATATTGTGATGTTGTCAATCAGGAAACAAACTGAAATCACGTGGAGATTACTCAATATACCAGTGGTGTAAACACTAAACAGGTATCATATATATAAGAAACTAAAGTAGATGAGTAGTGACCAAGGATATATACACTATGACTCTAGGTGGTAGGCTAGGCGGAAGGAATTAATCTTCTTTTCGCGAGTGCTGCCGCTACAAAGTTGGACGAAGGGAGGCGCACTGAACGAACTTGTATAGCATTTGCATTCAGTTGAGACACACGAGTGATTCAGAGTGAAAATGGCCCTACATACAGATACAGATAACATTAGCAACGTCGCCGTCGTCCCTCCAGCACGCGTACGCACTACTGCACTCAAATCCCCACGATTGCACTCTATCTCCCCAACATGCAGACAGATATATAAATGCTGTACTCCTAGGTGACTACAGAAACAAAGAGCGGCTAGCTTTGTTTGATTATACTGAGATGACATACAAATCTAAAAAGTGCCATGAAGAATATTGGTTATACATACAAATTTATATATGTTCATCCTGGGAGAGCTGCTTTTTGATTTGTTTATCTTACTTTCTTGCGCGTAGTATCTGATACTAACCTGCATACGCTTTGTGAACGGTGTTATGCTAATATATTAATTAAACTGTGTTTTTTGCTTTTGGTCCGGCCGGGGCAGAGATGTAACGTTGCATATATGTGCCTTTTATACCTAAGTAATTATTATTATATTACTCCAAGCTAGTTAACTATTTTCAGTAGGGTCGGATGCCACGATTTTGGATTAATTTATGTGTTGTGTAGCAACGGCAACAATCTAACTAGTATTCATAATAGTAGATTCCTAATTAATGATCTACATTAATTATTCTCAAGACGCGCTATGAAAAATTAAATTCTAGAATTTCTCATAAAAATCTGAAAATCTAGACATCTATATGATAGACTAGACTCTAATCATTGTTAAAAACAAGTCATTAATATGTTTTGTTTTACAAAAAAAATTATACATACCTTTGCTTTTATAAAAAAATAGTCTAAAACAAAACCACTAAATCTTGATTTAAAAGTGACCTACTACTGTTATATTATATATTATATAAGATCATCTACACCAGCTCAAGGGAGCTCCCCGCGTGCAGGATGGGACTCCGGCTGACCATGGCGTCGCGATCCTCCACCGAGTGGAACTTGAGCATCATGTGCCCAATGGAGGATGGGATGAGGCGACAGGAGATGGAAGGCACAGCTGAGAAGAGGGCACCGTGGATGAAGGTGGCCGCCGTGATTAGGGCCCCCCCTCGGCGACGAAGGCGAACGCCGTCACCCGCACCCGCTCCATGTTGCCCTCCGGCATGATGAGGGGCTCATCGTCGCTGTCGTCGTCGGAGTCGCTCGGTGCCTGGCGGAACGGCGAGCCGTCGCTGTCCACCTCCTCGTCATCCTCCCTGGACCCCTCCGTCGCCAGCGTGTACTCGTCGAAGAGCTCGGTGGGCTCCTCCTCCGATGCCTCCGGGAGCAGCTCGGGAACCACCCCGGCGCCCGCGGTGGCGGAGCTCCCGCCGGCAGCGGCGGTGGTGTGGCCAGCGTCAGGAACGCGGGCGGGTGGCATGTCCAGCACGGAGGTGGGGGAGAGGTCCGCGGGGCGTACCCCGGAGCTGGGGGAGGAGGTGGCGACCGACGGGGTGGCGGACGGGGGGGTGAACGCGATCACGGGGAACTCGAAGGTGGAGGAGAGGGGGAGCGCGCGGGGCGGGTATGATATACATACTCTTTAATACTTGTATATGTATAATATATTGCTAAATACAATTATTAGCGTACTCAACCCATACAACAGCCTCAACACTCTAAATTCGTTGCTTTCTAGGCCTAACAACATCTAAGTTCCAAACTACACGGCACATATTGATTTATAACAAGTAGTTTGCTGATCTGCCGAAGACGAAGGCCTTGTTTAGTTCCACCAAATTGGGGGTTGCCAATTTGGCACAGTGAAAGATTTCTCATCACATCAAAATGTCGGCACATGTATGGAGTATTAAATTTAGATGAAATTAAAAACTAATTGCACATTTTAGTTGTACTTTACGAGACGAATCTTTTGAGCCTAATTAGTCAATATTTGGATAATATTTCACAAATACAAACGAAATGCTACAGTGCGCTACAGTAGCCATCGCCAAATTGGCAACCCCCAATTTGGGGGAACTAAACAAGGCCGAAACCACACAGCACAACTCCTTCGTCAACATGAACTTGTCCCATCTTTATTTTATCACAACTATTTTATCATCATTTAATGACCTACTTATGTCATGTCTATAGTTTTCGTCTGTACCCCCATGATTGAAATCCTAGATCCGCCACTGAGGTTGAAGGGTTTACACGCTGTTGAATTTGGTCATGGACACTAGCCTCGAACTCGTCTTTGAGGGCGATGACGAGTGGCAAGCCGTGCGCCATGGCAAGGCATCGCCATGAGGTAGAGCATGTTGTCCCTAACGTGCTCCTTCTGGCGCACCTCGTCCACAGTTGTCGTCCCCTCGCATGACCCGCACTCCACAAGCACTTGATGAATTTGCTAGGATATTCTTGAGAGGAAGATGCCACCATCCTGCACGTTTTATGTATACAGAAAGCATTTTAATTAATTATGATTGGCACCGACCACTGCAACCTGGTAGCAATATACTGTTAGTATATACTAGCTACCTAGTAGCTGAGAAATCTAGGTGTGTGTGTGACAACGATGCAATGGTCTTTCTATCCATCATATTCTTATCGTTTTATGGGCGGCCATCAGAAAACGACCGCATGGCATGCTGGCCGAGTCAGAAACCGTTGACATGCCTACAAGCAGTTAACCCGTGGCGCCGACGGCTTGGAACCATGCATCCACGGTATTCAGAAAGCTACGTTGTTGGGCCAGGGGGAAACTGTGATGTCCGGAGAACCTTTTTGCTCCTTTGGAATTTGGATTGGACAGGGAGAATCACATTCGGCCTGCTAGTCTAACGGGCCTAAAAGGTATTTCTGGCCTTGCACGAACGGTCCGGCCCATGTATATATGTTGGCTTCTCTCAATTGGCCCGGCCCAAAACTGTTTTAAACTGCTGATGGATGAGACTGTTGTTTTTTTTTTTTTTGAATCGGGGACTCCCCATTTCCATTTCATTAAAACGAAAATACAGCAATGTTTAGAGATAAAAGAAGAAACAGCAAAAGAGCTACCAAGGAGGGGGTAAAGAAGGATGAGACTGTTGTTGGTTCTGAAAATGCTGCCAGATTGAGATTAGCTTGCAGTTTTTTTTTAAAAAAAAAAAAAATTCAGATACCTCATGTACAATGTGTCTCCTTGTCTTTGGGTTGGAATTTGGATGGACAGCAAGCCATTCACTCGCTTTGATGGACAGCAAGCCATTCACTCGCTTTGCATTGCAATTGATGCAACTATCTCCTCCATTCCATTCCATGCGTCGATATGATCTTGTACGCCACGCCATTCAGACGATCGAGGCGACAGACAGATGTATGGAATTCAGTTCATTCAGGCATGATGCATGACTATTGCATGCATGGTGATCTAGCTAGCTAGCCAATCAACAATGCCATCAATCAATCCTACATATGCAAGTTGGTTGATGAGCATCCCCTGCCTCTCCCCTGTTATAATAACTTGGATCATCTTGTCCTCGCCGTCCGCTGCTGCTGCTTGGACGAATCGTGATCGGACATCTGATGAGCTTGTTGCTGCACGACGACCACGTCGACGGTGGCGCCACGCGTGCCGTCGTCATCATCGTCGTCATTGCTAGTGACGATGGGCAGGGGCAGCTCGCTGACTTTGGTGGTGATGTCGTTGTCCGCCTCGCGCCCCTTCCCCCAGAGCACGGCGTAGAGTCCGAAGACGATGAGGACGGCGCCGAGCGCGCTGCCGAGATAGAGCTTCTCGCCCAGCAGCAGCGAGCTGAGCACTGCCACGACGAGCAGCATGAGCGGGTTGAAGACGGACGCGAAGAGCGGCCCGCGCTTCTTGACGCACCAGGAGAGCACGACGAGCATGACCCCGGAGGCGAGGACGCCCGAGTAGGCGACGGAGAGCAGGCGGACGTCGAGGCCGAGGTGCCACTGCGCGACGTCGCGGTCGGTCCAGAGCGCGAAAGCCACGGATTGTAGCGTGCTCATGACGCACATGAGCGCCGTGCTGGAGTAGTGGAACGGGTAGTCCCTGCTGAGCTTGGCCTGCAGGATGAGCCAGAGCGCGTAGAAGACGCAGCTGCTGATGCAGAGCAGCGAGCCCATGACGCGGTTGGCGGCCTCAGTCGTCACGTCTGCCGACGGCGAGTGGTGCATCACGGAGGAGGCAGAGGGGACGGCGACGAGGTTCACGTTGCTGTGCCAGGGTGTGATGTCGGCACCCTTGTAAAAGGTGAGCAGCATGGCGCCGGCGACGCCCAGCAGGGTGCCGGCCACCTTGGCCTGCCCCGAGGAGGCGCGGATGGCGAGGCGCTCGTAGCGGAAGATGAGCGCCAGCACGAAGGTGACCCCCGGGATGAGGTTGGTGGTGGCGGAGGCGAAGGTCGCCGAGGTCAGCTTCATGCCCGAGATGTACAGGTTCTGCGCCAGCGAGCCCCTGCGTGCGTACACGATCGAGCACATGCATCAGCTACCATTATCGTTCATCGATCGATCAGCAAGCATCCATGTCCGTTACGTTAATTACTGATCGATCAGCACATGCATCAGCTACCATCGATCGATCAGCAAGCATCCATCGATGTCCGTTACGTTAATTACTGATTACAGGCCGTGCATTGCATGGCATGACATGCTGTTCTGTGTGTTCATCGATGACACGACACGACGCCGCCCGCCTGCAGGTGGCAGGTATGCAAGGCGGCCGGCGGCCACGTATGTACATGTGTATACATACACAAGTTAGCATGCAATGCAATGCAAGGCAGGTCGGCGTCTAGAGATGTGCAACAACACCTGCAGAAATCAATTTCGCAATCATGCATACCTGCACAAACTAGCTAGCTAGGTGGTGCAGAGTGGTACATACACGCATGCATAATGCAGACATCATGCACTAGTAGTTGCAGATAGGTATACCCCCTCAGTCCTAAAATAGATGTCATTCTCGTTTCTCGAAAAGTCAACGTTTTCAAAATGCCGATAATTTTATATTAAAATATATAAATGTTTATGCCAAGTAATTAGTATCATCGAAAAATCTTTAAGTCTAATTTTTTAAATAAATTTATTTAAAAATATAAATGTTACAGCGTATTTTCTACAAACTTAATCAATATTGAGAAAGTTTAATTGACATGTCTCCCATAGCGTCGTCCTTTTTGAGACGGAGGGAGTATGCAGCTAGCTATTAGCTATAGGTTCCCAAGCCGGCATGCGATCGAAGTGCGAATGGGCAAAGCAGGCAAATAAAGCTGCACGCAGAAGGATGGCAATGGCAATATATGGAACGCGAAAAGAAAAATTCAGCGAGGACGGCCATGCATAAAGCACACTGACGACGGTGGCTCCAAACGGAACGGAAGGCCAGCACAGCTGCTGATGCATGCTGAATGTTGAGTCAATATATAAGCACGAGGCATCATATCCTATTGACACTGACAGTGACAGTGATATTCACCTGGCCGATCCTGTGGTGTACTCCGTATGTAAGCAAGCTTTATTTTGTTTCCTTCTTCCGGTACGGTCTAGATTGCCAACCAAAAAGTGGTTTTTTGGTTCGCTTGCTCCCGCAAGCACCTCGTGACAACATACGTATTGTATTTTTATATATAAGGAGTACTATATAAAAGTGAAGATGATATATATAAGCCTTGTTTAGATCCCCAAATTCACCCCCAAATTCCACTATGCAAAAAGAAGATTCCCCATTATATTAAAATATCGGCATATGTATGGAGTACTAAATGTAGATGAAATCAAAAACTAATTGCACAGTTTTATTGTACTTTGTGAGACGAATATTTTGAGCCTAATTAATCAATATTTGGACAATTATTACCACATAAAAACAAAATTGCTACAGTGCTACAGTACCACACTGTGCAAAATTGGCACACCCCGATTCGGGAACTAAACGAGGCCATACTTGTATATACAAGTGTGATGTGGGTGCGCTGCCAAATTGCTTGCTTGGACTTGGATGCGTGGCGTGGAGGAGGACACGTGGTCGACGTCGTCGGCCTAGTTAGTTACTAGTAGCATCACGTGCAAAAGCTAGCTATTTTCGCTGGTGCACCCGCCGGGCATCTATCTATCGCACCTGAATTCCGGCACGCAATCGATGCATGTTCCTGTTGCCAAACTAGTTGAGCTACCGCACTTAGCTTGTGGATGTGCTACTCCTCATCATCAAGAAATTAAAGGACGAACAATGCATATATATTATGAGAGAATTACTATATGCATACTTAATTTAAACAGTGCATGCATTCTGAGCTAGTAGTCAGTGGGAAATTCAAAAGAAAACGATTCACAGGATTTGCAGTACGACTCATGCATATGTATGAAATTCAGTGTTCAGTGCTGATGAGCTATCCATATAAGCTACAATGACATCCATATGTATAAACTGTGTTTTTTTTTTTGACAGAGTGATATGATATATAAAAAACCTACTCACCCGGTGAGGCCACATACGAAAGATATCACCAACACTCTCCACGTCAACTTTGTCCGTCTCTTCCTGAAACATCGAAATTCCATACGTACAAATTAATTAAAGGCTAGAATTATATAGAGATCAAGCCACCAATTGTACGTTCACGAGCTTCTCGGAAGTTGGTAATATATATAATTTTAGGCTGTATATCAGCTGCAATCGATCTACAAATTAGTCTTTCAAGAGCAAGCATGCATGGGTGCATGACAGCACGATAAGCATCTACTCACCAGGCTACCAGCTAGCGAATAAGCAGACACTACTAGTGCACTGCATGATAAGAATTACTACAAGTGATATGTTCTGTTCTGGAATAGAAGAAGCAAGCGATAGTGGAGAAAACAGAAAAAGAAAAGACAAGACAAATGGACGGCGGCTGGCACTGCCAAGTTTCCATTAGTTCCCCCCCTTGTGCCCTTTAATTTGTCTCCGAAAATAGAAAGGTCAACACAACACGAGATGGCGGGCAGGGCGCCGACGGCGACGGCGACGGCGACGGCGACGATGCAGAAAAAGTCGAATTAATTGAACAAGGATCGTCGGACGCCACATGGCCGACGATGGCAAGCGCTGCTAGCTAGCTACTCAAATCGATCTGAAGATCGAGATGGAACGACGACGACGAGGTAGCTATAGCTAGCCACGGATCGGAATTGAATCAGACTATCGTCGGAGGGCCATGCACGCAGATAGAAGTACCTCTCGATGAAGTAGGCGAGGGGCGCGAGGAAGGCGGAAGCGAAGAGGTAGCGGTAGGCGACGAGCACCCTCATGTCCATGCCGTCCGACACCGCCAGCTTGTAGAATATGTTCACGCCCGCCGACATCACCTGTATAACCACCATCGCCGCCACCGGCTTCGCCACATCGCATCCGCCGCCGCCGCCCCCGCCACCCATGTTGCCGGGCGCGCGCGCGGTGCAGTGGTAATGGATGGCTATGCACTATGCAGGGGAGGCCTGGGGGTGGAGCTTGTTAGCGAGCGGCGCGGCGTATATATAGGCCATAGAGGCAACGCGAGCAGAGACAGACGGACAGAGGAAGGTGAGTGAGAGAGACAGAGACTCGTGCATGCGTCAGCGAATGGCCTACTACCATCCTCCTGCTACGTGTACGTACGTGGAGAAATTAAATTTGGAAACTACTGCAAAGCATGCACGCTACCAGTACGTTTTAGTTTACTGCCCGGCCGTCCGTAGGAAGCAAGGATGGAGGAAAGGGGCTCGACTGTAAATGGTGGGTTCGGCAGCCGGCTGGAAGCTTTTTTTTTTTCTTTCTTTTTGGAAATTTTGCAAGGAACATTGAGAAACATAGTATTTGTTGATGAACACCGTGAGTCAACCACTGCAAAGCATGCACCCTTATAAAAACTTATATCATTTGTTGTAACACATCACACTCTGATTATTTTGTTAATTAAACGTGTAATTGTATACGAAGAGTAACATGGAAGAAATTACTTTTTTTTTCTCTTCTCTTTAACCTCTATATTCGTTCTCAAACTCCGCTCTCCTTGCCCTCGCACCGCTCCTCCTGGCCCACGTCATCGTGGGCTTCCTTAGTCCTTGCCCGCACCAGTGGCGGACCTAGAATTCCAACGTAGGGTATGCAAGAGATATGAAAAATGAAAAATAGAAACAAAAATGAGGCAAATAGGGATCGAACCTGTGCCCTTTTGCTCAAGATTCAACAATCTTACCACTAGACCAACATGATTTGTTACATACTATTAGTTCATAAATTATTTTTATCCTTTTACAGCATAGTATTAAGTAACAAGCATGGCCCACAGGGTATGCGGTGGACCACCTAGCATACCCTGTGGGTCCGCCCCTAGCCCGCACTCGTGAAAATGGGAGGAACAAGATACCCTTCAGGGTCTCTCGTTTGCGTGTTTATATGCACGGAAACAGTCCCCATGGTGACGTGAGGATAACGAGATAGAGATCAATATAAATCTAAAAAACTACCTTGTACGACATTTAAAGGATATAATGCTAAAAATCACTCAAAGGATATACATTGTACCTAGTCACAACCTGAACATACACACAACCTGAACATACACACAACCGACCTATATGTGCGTCATCTCTTAACACCCATAACTGGCCCTCCCCTGTCCTGCCACGATGCTGGCGTGTGCCCTCCTTCCCTCTTCCCTTTGTGCATGGTGGCAGGCGACAGCGAAACAACTTCTAATAATGGCAACCAATCTCCTAGGCCAGGGCAAGTTCGCCACGCCACTAGACTTCCCGCTAGCCCACATCTACTCCCTTCTTTCCTTTGCAGCCATGGATGTGCAAGCTCCGATGATGCCCCCTTGAAGGTTTATTCTTCTTCCTACATGTTATGGCCTTCATGACCCTCGCGGTTCAATCCTCGGATTTCATCTTGATACCTTCCTAAGCTCTCCACCATTTCTCACTCTTTCTTAACCTTTTCACCATCTTTACTCTATTTCCATGACCTTTAGATCCCCTACAACCACATGGAAAATATAGTGTATCTTCCAAAGGTGACGAAAAGAGGCATCAAGGCGAAGGGGATGGCAGATCTCGGAAGATCCTGGCATATTATGAAAGTATTTCTAGTTGTAATAAAAATATGAAAATACAAATCTTATGTTGTTAACCCATACATTTTTTAAAATTAAAAAGTGATGATAAAAATAGAAATATTTGATCTAGGACAAAACTAATTTGGTATGTAGAAACGGAGGGAGCAGTATCACCATTTATGATTGCAAATAGGTGCACTATGAAAATAAATTTCAAGATACATGTAACTATATTAATTTAGTATCATATATATAGTAAATTTTGTCAAACTAAAGATTGTTTGACTTAGTACTCAAGCTTTTTTTTTACGCAAAAGACTGTGGGGGAGACCCCACGGTAAGAACTTTTCGTTAAATTAAATAAAGGAGTACAAAGTGGAGAGATACATAGTAAGCTTAACTATAGGAGCAGCCAAGGTATGCTGAATTTTTATGAAGGATCAACTCAGGAGGGGCCTCTCCATAACCAAAACCAGCCAGCCATGCAACTGCAAACCGGTCAGCAACAGCTTGCTGTACATGGCCGATCTAGGTTCCAGCCGGCCACCCATATCCATAGCAGCCAAGGTATGCTGAATTTTAATGCAGGATCAACTCAGGAGGGGCCTAACCATAACCAAGACCTCCCAGCCATGCTGGATAATCTTTTGGTCCAAACTCCTTCTCTATTGAATGGAACTCGATGCTACACTAATGCTTCCAGTGCTCCGGACAATTAGGCCCAGGATCTTAGAGATGCTGGACTTGGTATTTTTATTGTCAACGCTCACGTCAATCCACCTCTAAGCATTTTCATCAAGGAGGCAATGAGATCATCATCCTCTGTTCTTATGGCGGAGTTAGCAGCCATGGCCCTGGCGGCCAAGATCCTAGAAAAGTTACAACTTCGGCAGGTTACAATCTTAAGTGACAACCAGCAGTTAGTCATTTTTCTCAATGAATCTGACCAGGTTCATCCTCCGGATTGGCGAATCAAACCGTATACTCAGCTAATCCACAGCTCGGTGCAATCCTCTTCGACTTGCATTCGCATGATCAAAAGAAGACAAAATCAAATGGCGGATTCGCTTGCTCGACAAGCTCTTAGTGCAATACAATGCAATAACTTCAATTTCGATGTTGTATGTGCTCATGTAGCACATGATCTTGAGTGTCATGTTCTTATGGCACTCACAAATGTAACCATTAACGATGTAATGTTCTAACAACTTCTTGCTATTAATCAATATATTATGCTTCCTTGTCAAAAAAAAAAAAAAAAAAACTATAGGCATCAAGCCACACACAGAAGATCGACCTCAAGGTCTCCTTAAATCTAACTTACTGCAGAAAGCACTAACTTTTGAAATTACAGACTCAAGCTGAAATTACATTTTACTTTATATTTTTGTCAAACAAAAGGCGGCTTGACTTATTAGTACTCAAGCCAAAATTATATCTTATTTGGACGGGTCTCCTTTGTTGGTTCGTTTAGAAAACCCAAATAAAAACCTGCCGGCTGCCATTTAATCTCCAGGGGGTCTACTTATACACAAGTGGTGAAAAAAGAACAAAGAAAGTGTTTGCAAGTTCACCTCGCGCGTGGGTGGTCTGCGTGGCACATCTCTTGACCTGGTTGACTACATATATATCCTTTAATTTTCCACCCCTTTTTTTGGCTTCTTTCACATGTACAAAAGTGCATGCATGTGGTACATTGGACAGTACGTGCATCCATTAATTCATCATCGCCACTACAATTATTTGGAATCAAGTCAAGCTTTTCTCTCTCTCTCTCTCTCTCTCTCTCTCTATTTGCACTTTAATTTGTACCTCTAGTAGTGTTGGCGCATGCGTGCATGGAACAATGCAAGCCTTCGGGATGATCTTTGCACTCTCTTTTGGTTCTTCCTCTCCATCAGTCCATCTAATTCTGGTAAAAAAAAAAATCTTATTATTTCTCATTTGTTTATGCAAAAAATGAAAATCTTATAGTGTTGGCATTACGCCTAATTTTTTATACTAAGGGCATGTTTGAAACACGAGAGAAATTCATGTTCTTGCATTTTTCATGTGAAATTGAACTAATTTCTGTGAAATTCTTTCACGGTTTCTATGAATTTTTTGCATACCAAACATATGCCCTAAAATATGTTGAATTATATAGTTCCTCCTAGGTTCTAGTTTTTTTCTAGAGAAAGGTACGAACTATAGATCTAAACCCTGATAAGGTGTTTTCATGTTTGACTTAATTAATTTGTACTTTAGCATAATAATTAATTGATTGTTGTGAAATTCCTACTTTCCAAATGCCCTAATAATGATAGCTCTGTCCCTAATTCAACCATAGACCATCCACAAAATTGTTGGTCCTTTTGTACTTCGCTAGCTAGGGTACCCATCCACATAGGTACCTTGCATATGCACTCATTTCTGTACATATGCACTCATTTCTCTGTACATATAGATTGCTGTCTTTCCACTCGGATCGTATAGGTAGGCCCAGGTACGTATTTGAATCATATGGAGTGGATAGAATAGACATACTCCCTTTGTTCTAAAATAGATGATGCTATTGGTGCCAGTCAAACTTGGTTAACTTTGACTAGTTTTTTTTATAAAATTTGTGCAACATTTATATCTTCAAATAAATTTAATATAAAAATATATTCAACCATCTATCTAATAATATTATTTATGTATTATAAACATTAATATTTTTAATATACAATTGGTCAAGTTAGAAAAAAATTGACTTCTAAAGAAGCGATAATGACATCTATTTTGGGACGGCGGGAGTAACAAGCTCGTGACATGAGTCTACGATAGCGATATATCATGTCTGCCTCAATCATGATTTTCTCTTTATTTTCAGGTTCCAACTGTAGTCATGGACTACTCACATCTGCTCTACCTGATGAAGGTGGCCACGGCCAGCACTTCTTCCAACCTGATGAAGGTGGCCACGGCCAGCACTTCTTCCACAAGGCTGTCTGCTTTGCGTACATATTAAAATCACAATATAGGGCCAGACAGTTATATTTAGACTCAGACATCTTGCTGTCGACGAGCACATTACCAACCACACTAAAAGTTCAAATAAAGGCATAAAGCCATCTATCCCAATAAACACATATCTACTACGAATCCTTTTAGGATGCTTGGAAATACTTCCTAACTCTTTCTAATGCAAAAAAGTAAGTACCCATATTAAGTTAAGAACTTGAACCCACCAGGTGAATAGCTAGGGAAAAAAAAAACCCAACAGAGCTCCAATTTTTTAGATCATTACTTTATTTATAAATATGAACATATGTATGTTAATGATGTGAGCCATCATGCAAGCTTTGAGAGGCCATTAATTATGGAATACAGGCATCTGTCACCAGGAAACAAACACCAATTTTTAGTGGAAACATTTCATCATGAAAAAGTGAAAAAAGTTGCGCATGCAAAGAACAGACATATACCATGTTTGGAACACTCGGACTTTATAGTACTCCACTATGGCTAAAATTTTGGTGGGAAGATAGCACAAGTGCGCAGATGCCATATGCCAATTAATAGAACAAATATCTTCAAAGGGAAAGTGTTTTTTATTATATTCCACCAAGGAAAATGCGTTACTGAGAGGTGCAAAGTGATTGACGAATAAATTACTATTAGCTGAGTCAGATTCTATATATTTTTCCTAGCGAATTTGCAATCGATGATTGACGACTCGTATCCGATAGCATGGTACGGTAGAGTTTGCTTTTGAACCATTTTCTTTAATTTATTCGATCGAGCACTGCTTTATTTAGCTTAATATATAACTAGAAAAACAGGTGTGGCCATTGCCATGCCCTATTCTTGAGCAAGAGTACTTGAGCGTGCATATTGGATTATTACCTCGGATGAATTATGAAGGAGAAGGAACTCATCATGATTTTTACTAACTGAACCGGTATGAATATTGTGTTTAACCAGTTTAAATGATTAATCACTAATTGTGAAATAAATTCTGGTAACTATTTGAAAGGTGAAAGGGAAGAGAAAATATTCGTGTCAATCTCTAGTATTTCCTATAATTTATTTAGATTTTTAATACATTTGAATCATCGAAATAAAACCTGAAATGATGAAAATGAAATAGAAAATGAATTGTAGAAAATACAATACTAATTTGGTTTAAATCTTGATGCCCTTTTCTATAGGTCAGTCAAACTTAAAAACTAGAAGAATTCCCCGTGCGTTGCCACGGGTATGAAGGAGTAATAAAAATATATTAGAATAGTGTACACATTTTATGTTAAGATAAATTGCTAGTAGCAAATAATAGTAGATTGCTGAGGTGGACGCATTGCATATCAAGGAAATAAATAGTGGGATGCTGATGTGGACGCGTAACATGTTGAGAGAATTAGATAGTGGGGTTTGTTTATATAATAGTTATAAATAAATTTTCTAGATAGTGGGATTGATAGTGGGATGCTGATGTGGACGCGTTGCATGTCGAGAGAATTAAATAGTGGGGTTTGTTTATATAATAGTTATAGATGCGGTAATGCTCCTTTTAGAGCATTTTGATCATCGAACAGGTTTCGTGGGCCGGGGGCACGGGCCCAAACAGCTAGCGACGCGCCGCACAGGCAGCCCACGCGCGCGCGTCAAAACACACACACTCCCACCAGCATCGGCCTCATTTCTTCTCCTTCCTCCTTGCTTTCTCCGCCGCTGCCCACGTCTCGCGCAGCGCCGTCGCACTGCCTCTCCAGCCGGCGTCGTGCGTCTCTCTCTCTCTCTCTCTCTCTCTCTCTCTCTCTCTCTCTCTCTCTCTCTCTCTCTCTCTCGCCGAGCTCGCCACGCGTGTCGCCGCCCGCTCGTCACCCCGCTCGTGCTCGCTTCCCCTCGCGCGCCCCACTTTCTCCTCCATCTCCGACCTAGGGTTCCGGCGAGGGGGCGGCGGCGGTCTCCTGGGGCGGATCTGGCCATGGCGGTCTCGGATTCGGCGAGAGAGCCCTCCTCCTCCTCCCTGCTGCAGTCCCGTCGCGTCCTCCCAGGATCTGCCCATGGCGACAGCGGCGGAGCGGGACCCGGCCATGGCGGCGCCGGCAGTCGCAGAGGGGGATCTGCCGGATCCGCCAGGTGCGGCGGTGGATCCGGGGGTCCCGGCGGCGGTGGTGTGCGGGGACGAGCCCGTACCAGGTAGGCCTCCTGTTCTTCGCTCTCTACCCCCCCTCCCCGTCTCCTCCCTCCCTGGTAGGGATGAAAACGGATCGGATTGGAGCGAATAATGGTTTCCCCATATCCTAATCCTCTTTTTATCATCGGATTCAGAGTGGATCGGATATTGTACGGATTCGGATGCGAATGTGGATTTTTTAGGATGTCGGAAATGGTGTGGGTTCGGTCCGGAATCGGAGCGGAAGCGGACTTTTCTAAGTCGGATTATACGTGCTTACATATTATTCTTTATACATATATGTATATACAATACTGCATAATCCTTACGTATATTTTTTTTACATGAATCCTTACGTACATGCACCAATAAAATATATGTATATACACGCAAAGATTAAGATGGGATCCAAGTGCTGCTAGATCATTCGTCCACCATCTCCCCTTTGCCTTGCTCATTACTAGTGATTAGCAAATAGCCACCATACCAATTAGTCAAATAGACAATCACGTGAGTACCTTTCTATATACACTAAACGTATACTTAAATTAGTGTAAAAATAGTTGATGTGGGCTAAATATAATAATGAGGACTTGTATTTTTGTTGTTTGGGCTCTTAAAGTTCGGATTATCCTATTTAATGCATCGGATAATCCATGTTTCATTATCGGATAATCCATATCCGCAGGATTTCGCCAATACCATATCCTACCCCGCATCCGTATATGACCGGATTCGGATTATCCATATCCGCACGGATATTAAAAACAGTTCTGCACATTCTTAAAATTCGGATTCGGAGCGGATCGGAGCGGTGAATTATCCGTACCACTTTCATCCCTACTCCCTGGTCACTAGCTGAGCCTTCCTTCCTTCCTAACTCTGGCGTGGGTGTTTCAATTGCGCACCTTGGGGTGTTTTATCAGTTTATGCTCTCATGTTGGGCGATTATTTTTCTTTTCCTGTTCTGTCTGTCAGCTGGTGTATTTTTTCTTTTCTTTTTTTTGTTGCGTTTACTTGTTTCTTGGTGTTTCACACCATCCTCTTTTGCTGTGTTTTAGTTCCATGTTTTAATTTGTTTCGTTTTCTCTTTTCCCATTGTTTCATGGTGTTTCTAGGGTGGGAATCTGTTTGTTTGAGATGTTTTTCATTTTTTCTGAATTGTGTTTCATTTTTCTTTTTGTTTCAATTGATTTGTTCATGATGTTTCTGTTACTTTCTCAACTATGTTTCATTTGTTATAGAGTGTGTTACAAATGACATGCTGATTCAGAGCGTGTGTTACATCTGTTTCTATATTGTTTCAATTGATTTGTTTGTGATGTTTCTGCTACTTGCTTAGTTGTGTTACATATGTTGATTCCTATCTGTTTCTATATTTTTTGTTCTCTTTTTATTCTCTCTCAAGGTTTCAAAAGTGTTTCTGACTGTAATTTTGATTTGTTTCAACATCATCTCATCTTTTGTTTCATTCTTTTCCTAATTTTGTTTCAACTTTTTCGTTTGTGTTTTCAGGTGCTGCATTTTCTGTTTCAAGGGGCGCGGCGGGGCAGGCGTGCATGTTGCGTGGAGGCCGGAGCGGGCGGCGCGCATGCCCCGGGTTTTGGGTGCGGGAGGGACCGCGCGTGTGTCTGGCGGCGCTCGAACAATAGCGTGGGGTGGGCCGGGCCCTGCTAGCGACGTGCATTCTACCATAGAACGTTCAATCGCTAGTAGGTCCCTTAAAAATGTCTAAATTTTATAACTGATTTATCTAGAGATGGAGAAAGTAACATTTGGACCATATCTGATGCTTGTTGTACGGAGCAAGATGTTTACCAGGTCTTATAATTAGACCATATCAACCAATAACTTTTTTGAACGAACATATATTAATAAATAACTAAAGTAGTGTTCGTCCCCAATTATCTGTGGTACTAGTAGTACTAACTTAATTTCTTGCATTGCGCCATGTGATGATTCTTTAGCACCTTGAAAGCAGGGGCTAATTGTTTACATCTTATCCAATCATATATATAAGTGATCCTGATTCGATTAATTAGCCACTGTTAGTAATTTTTTGCTAACTTTGACTAAATTAATAGGAGTACAGTGTTTGACTAATTATATATGCAGTAGCTCCCGAGTGCTCTGGCTCTCCTGAAAATATTGTATTAGTACTGTTTAGAACTCTAGCATGTGAGCCGTATTTTGATTTTCGAGGCAAAAAACGAATCAGGAAGAAGAGAAGCCGACAGAACCACGATTCTAGTTGCACGGGCTCTGTGCTATAAGACCACTGCGCTAATCAACAGTCATGAATCTTTTCATAATGAAGCTAGCGATGTCAACCAGTACACGTTAAACAATTTTTATTTCTTATTAGTGCAATTAATTCAGACGTGTTCATTGTTCATGGTTGGAGAGAAATAAAGTAGTAAGCAAAATTGTCTTCCCATATATTGTACTAAACAAAAAAGATCATCTTTCTCCCCTTTCTTTCCTTTTTTTTTTTCATGTTATTGATTGATGAGTGCGTGCTACCTAGATATGGCTTCACGCTTCACAGAATTACAGGAGTGACGAGTAGTACTGCAATAATATTGTTACGTCGTGGTTTCCTTTTCTGGGGTAGTCGGTTTCAGTCGTCACACATCAGACTATCGGTGGTGGTGGTGGCTTCCCACTCCGGCGCATGGACCGGGGACAAAGGGTATGATCAAATCATCAAGCAAAATTGTTGTTGCGGGAGACACGATGAGATTGAGTTCAACAGTATACTCCCTCCGTGCCAAAACAGATAATCTTATGAGATGCTCGCTGATCAAACTTTGTCAACTTTTACTAATTTTTTTTAAAAAAAGTCATGCAACATTTATATCTCCAAACAACTTTGTTATAAATATATATTCAATGATCAATCTAATGATGCTAATTATGTATTATAAATATTAATATTTTTTAATATATAATTGATCAAAGTTAGAAAAGCTTAACTTCTCCGGAGGCGATAATGACATCTATTTTAGGACGTATTTTGGGAGTATAATGGACACCAATATACAACTCATTTTTGAAGATGGACAAGCCATCTGACTCTAACCTATCTTGTACAAAAAAAAACTATTTTCATAGCCAGACACCTTAAGGACAATTTAAACCCATGGCCTACTACTTAGCAATAATACCTCTTTAGAGCATCTCCAAGAGTTTATTTTTCTCTAAAGTTTACTCTCTAAATCATCATATGGAGGATTATTTGAGTAAAAACTTTTTATATTTTTGTACTCTACAACAAATTTTTTACGTTTTGGTGCCCACTCTTCATGTTTGGCTAGCGATAATTCAGAACAGAAGATGTCTACATTTGGAGATCCAATTAAAGAGTTGGTGTTTTGATATTCAAATTTTTTATCTTCTTCAAATGATCTCGAATAGAATATCAAAGTATATGAGTTTAGATCAGGTTGGCCACTACAACTTTGGTGTTAATTATCTAAACTTTTATGGACGTTTAGAAATTCTAAATTATGAATATCAAAATATATGAGATAGGAAAATCTTCAAGTAAATAACTTATCAAGAACAAATATGTAGATCATGTTGGCCACTACAACTTTGATTAGCTATGTGGACTTTTATGGCCATTTAGAAATTCTAGATTTTGAATTTAAAAATCTATGAACTATAAATGATTTTAATAAAAAAAATTGACTACATAGTTGTAGAGTGTGTTGAGAACAAGGTTATGTCAACATCCGAGGTTATTTGAGAATTTTAAATTTTAAAAAGATGAACTTAAAATAATATTTTAGGACTCAAATCAGTTTCAAATAAAAAAACTTCTCTAATACAAAGTTGTAGGTAGCATCACTACAGCAGCTCGGTTCTTTGCCGAGTGCAGCACTCGGCAAAGAGGCACGGCGAAGGGGCTCTCGGTAAAGCCTTCTTTGCCGAGTGCCAAGTTTAGGACACTCGGCAAAGGCTTTACCGAGTGCAGTGCGGCCACTCAGCAAAGAATTGACGCCGTAGGTCGTCAGCCGTCGCCGTCTTTTTTTTTATTCTTTGCCGAGTGCAACAATCGGCAAAGAAAAAAAATCAATTTTTATGAAAACTCTTTGCCGAGTGCTTGGTGCGACGGCACTCGGCAAAGAAATTTGTTTTTTTTGAAAAAAAACTCTTCGCCGAGTGCTTAAGCCACGGCACACGGCAAAGATCCCAACTGTCTTTGCCGAGTGCCGGACAAGGCACTTGGCAAAGATTTATTTTTTTTTAAAAAAACTGACGGCGTCGGTGGCCGGGGCCGTCACCTGACGGGCCTTTTGCCGAGGGTTGCACTCGGCAAAGAAGGTCTTTGCCGAGTGCCACAGAGTGCCGAGTGCCAGGCTTCGCCGAGTGTCGCCTGGCCCGACACTCGGCAAAGAGGGGCTTCGCCGAGTGCCCGAGTTTTGGCACTCGGCGAAGCCTTGGGCACTCAGCAAATGTCTGTTGCCCCGTAGTGCATGAGGGTTGTAATCTCGCTATAAAGTTTGTCTTCGTCCGATTTTGTAGTCATGCATGGATCGTTTCATCGATCATTAGTGCATGCTATAGGTAATCGAGTAGGCAGCTATAGCTAGGAGGAATGCTTGTGTGGATGAGTAGGCCTATATTGTACTCTCCATCAGCATCATATCCGATCCGATCCCATCCCCGCCTGCTTTATTTCTTGCAACGACGATTTGATATGAAGACTACGACGTCGACGGTCGATGGAGATCATGCTTGCGATCGATCGAGCACAGCTAGCTGTACGTATGTTACGTAGGATACGACCGTATAGGCAGCGACAGAGAGGCCATGATTTTTTTTAGATCAAAGGCATTTCATTCGGCTTTATTGAAAGCTTAATGAACACCCACGACCCAAGGGACTAGGGTTACCAGTTTTACAATGAAGCATAAACCTAACTCTAGAAAGAAAACCTTGCTACTCCAACTCTAGACTCTTAACCGTACTTCTGAAGCAAAAGAACTCCAAAAGAAAAGCCCAACTCACTACTATGCGAGGAACATACTTCACACTTCTTAGTTACAGTTTATCAGCAGAGCAAAACAAGATTACAAATGATCAATTTTTGGCGCCTTTTTCTGATTTTGCTATTGTGCTGATCTGCATTTTCTTCTTCTCCTCCCTTCACAGGATACTCCATGCTCGTCGCTTTAGCTGTCAGCAGCGAGATTGCCTCATTGATCTTTGGCTTCATTTTCTCCTTATAGAGGGGCATCCACGACTTGATCAGCAACATGGTCTTGTAGATTGCTGCGCTCGGGGACGCCATTATCTTCTTGTTAAAGACAACATCATTCCTAGTCTTCCATAACATCCAAAGGGCCCCTGCACATATGTGTAACAAAGTCTTTTTGTTTATACCTTTTACAATCTTGAATAAACTTATAGACAAAATCAGAACAGCTTGTTGGGGATTGAGACCCCCAAAGCAATCTCTTAGAAAAGCCTAAAGAAAAGCAGCACGGGGGCAGAGAGGCCGTGATGGGTTGGCGCGTTCATTGATAGATTGATTATGTGCCGAGCACCAGCATGCATGTATTTCGAGACATGGATACTGCCTGTGCGCACTCCAACTGAACTTCATTCCTATGCACAGGCACAAACAAGCTTAGGTAAGGAAGGAAAAAGCGATACACAAACAAGGTAAAGTGGACCATATCATATCGCAGTAGAGTACCCATATGCCAACCTAACTTTTTTTACCTCGATCAACTAGCTTGGTGATAGTATCACACTAGCATTCTAGCAAGCAACGACGAAGAGCAAGCAGGAGGCAATCGTGCATGGGATGCGCGTCATAGGGCATGCAGATGCAGGCTGAGGCCGGCCGGCCGGCACCTAATATACACAACACATTCCACCTACATAGATCCTTGAGATCCCTTGACTTGACGTGAGAGCTAATAACTACGGAACTATACCGTGTCAAAAGACCACACACAAAACCGTCGTATCACTAGCACAGAAAGGATTAATTTTCTGAGATGTGGATATCTTCAATTTTCTGAGGTGATCAAAAACATTATCAGTTTATTCAAAAAAATATTATCAGTGACGTCTCTATCTCTATCGTGGTTTCTATATATTAATCACACAGATAACAAAGGCAGTATGCGGGCTTGAAGCACTACTGGGAACGCCCTATTCGCTGACAAGCTGTCGGCGAAGACTTTAATCCTGTCGGCGAACGCTTTCCCGACAGGGTTTCGCTTTTCCTGTCGGCGAAGCCCTGTCGCCGAAAATTTTGTCGGCAAAGGCCTCTTTCCCGACAGGAACACGGGCGCTGTCGGCGTCCGTTCGCCGACAGCCACGTGTTCTGTCGACGAAGGAACAACGCCGTCAACTCGGCTGCCGTGTTCTGTCGGCGAAGGAACAGCACTGTGGTGGCTGTCGGCGAAGGCTTCGCCGACAGCCCCTGATTCCTGTCGGCAAAGAGTCGGCCTGTCAGGTCTTTGCCGACAGCCCCTGATTCCTGTCGGCAAAGCCTTCGGCCATAGCTGTCGGCAAAGACTTGCTGTCGTCAAATCTGGCGTTTTCTGCTGGGAAAGAAGCCCAACTTTGCCGACAGCTATGACCTATGTGTCGGCAAAGCTGGGAATTATATTTTTTCTTTTCTTTTCTTTTTGCTGTTTTCTTGCATTTAAACCACATTTATAGCATATATATACCACAGAACCATATTCATAACAACAATATAGCATATAAACCGCATTTCAGCATCGGATTCGATCTCAACATGAATCCACACATCAACATCATCGAATCCATCGATACATGTCCAAAAAACACATAACGTCACGAAACGAGTGCATACAAGTCCAACATACACTAGGATGTCCAGCATACATGTCCAACAAGTCCAACAAGTCCAACATACTGGTCCAGGGGTCTAACATGCATCGCTACTAGTCCAGAAGAGGGAGGCAAAGGTACCTAGCTCGTGGCGCTGTCCCCAGGGGTCCCATCACCCCCACCTTGCTCCCACGGAGACCACCCTGGCTGTGCCTGTGGCTGAGTCCACCCTGACGGCGCCGCCTCGTAGTGCCATAATCCTGGGTGAGGCCCCTGCTGCGTCTGCGCCCCGGCCATGAGGAGTAGCCCTGCGACTGTGGAGGAGGAGCCCACGTGTACGGCTGCGTGGGGTAGGTCGGGTACGCTGGCCAGCCGTGCTGTGGAGGGCTGGCTCCCAGTGGAGGGCTGGCACCTGGAGTCGGGTTCGAACCCGCCGACGGAGCCTGCACAAAGGACAAGTGAGGTAATTAGTACCTGCAGGATGGCCCCATAAGCTAAAGTAAAAGGCAATATATATACTCACCGGATCGTGAACAGGAGCAGGCACTGGGACTGGTGGTGGAGCAAAGAGCGAGGGAGGAAGCTCCTGCGTGTCCGGGTGCTGGGACTAGAGGAAGTCGGCCAGGTCCGCCATCTGACGTTGGTAGGCTGCGTCACTGCCGCCAGCTGCTGCTGGTGGGCCGTCTCCACCGCCGCCAGCTGCTGCCTGTGGGCCGTGTCTATAGATGGCCACCGTGCCGTGCCGGTCGTGCCGTGCCTCGTCGTGCCATGGGCGGCGCCTTCGGCCCACAGCACGGCACATGGGCCGTCGTGCCGTGCCGAGAGCACGGCGTGCCGCGGGCGGCACGGGAGCACGGGAGCCAGGGCGGAGCTTCGAGTCGAGGACGACGGACACGGCCGGCGTTGTGGGGCGGCGTGGGACGAGGACGACGAACGCGAGAGGACGACGAGGCCGTGTCGGGGACGAGGTGCGGGTTTGCTGGCGACCTAGGCCTAGAAGATGATGGCGCAGGGAGAGATGGTGACGGTGGTGGAGCTTCTCGCGACGGCGAGCGGCGACGGAGCGCGTGCGGTCGCGTCGAGGTCGAACGGCGAAGCTGCGCCGACGGGCGGCGAAACAAGCGGCGGAGCTATGGCAGGACTTCGGCGCGGCGAGGCAGCAGCGCGAGGGCAAGGCGTGGCGGCTACGCTGGAGGAGGGGCGCCGGCGTTGCGGTGCGGCGGGGGACGAGGACGACGAAAGCGAGAGGACGACGAGGCCGTGTCGGGGCCGTGCCGCGGCTTTCGGCCGTGCCGTGCCCGTGCTGGCACATGGACCAGGCCGACGGCCCATGCACTGCACGACGGCCGTGCCGTGCTGGCACGGGCACGCCCCCGGCCGTGCCTGCGGCCCATGGGCCGTACCATGCCGCCGTGCCGCGTGCCGTGTCGGCGGCCCATGGGCCGGCTGGAAATCTATAGCCGTGTCCTGGGTCGCCTGGTGGGCCTGCAGCTCTTCGAACCTAGCCTGCAATATTACACCCACACATGGTTGATGGTATGTGAAGCCAAGGTGGATCGTGTGTGAAACGAGTGAACGACGAATGGAACCACACTTACCTCCATCTGCGTGTACATCTGGGCGGCGCTCGGCCGTCGGGGCGCTATGGGGATGCCGGAGGAGCTACTGGAGCTGGCCCGTCGAATCCCCCTCAGCGTGGGAGTAGTGGTCGGGTCGATGGCGCTGTTGGCCATCCAGTAGGAGCCGTGCTGCTTCCCTCCTGGGCTGTTAGCGAATCGCCAGTTTCCCGTAGTGAAGCTTGGTAGGGGATTTCATATCTATTTTTTATATTTCAATTGAATAAAAGAATGTTTATGTACACAAGCTGAAGAAGAAGCTAAAAACAGTGACAAAGCCAGAAAAAATAGTAGCAAGGGCTATACATGCTTCTCAAGGCAATCATGGTGACTATTTTTAGGGGATGAGCTTAGGAGGGGCTTCATGCATTCACTAGCTTTGGGGGGGGGAGGTGGAGCCAGGGTAGCCCCCCGGCTAAAAAGGCTAAACAAAAAACTGAAAGAAAAGTACAGGGCAGTCAGGTCCAAAGCAAAAAAAAAAAAAGATTACAGAGTTATTAATGGCTATCTCTCCAGCTACTAATTAGAAGACTCTTAGAAGGCTTGGCCTTGATGCAAACCAACCCAAGCTCTTCCAAGAACAACCTTTTCCATGCAGCGAAGCTCCTATGTCCATTGTCGAAAATTATCTTGTTTCTAGTATTCCAAATTGCCCAACATGCAATGATCAATATTTCTCTGAAAATGGTGTTGCCAAAGTCTATTCTGCCATTTTTTTAGAGAGGGTGGTGCAAAGCACCTAGTACAGGGATTGACCTGCGAAGGTCGAAGAAATATATGGAGGAAGAGAGAGATTACAACGACACCGAATAAAACAACATGCAACACAAACAAACAGCAAGGGTTATACTAGATGGAGCCGAAAGACGCCAGCCGATCTTCAACTTGTGTCACCCATCGAGCAGCATACTTGCCGATTCACCTTGGCCCTTGTGCTCGGCACCATTCAACTAAGAGCAGTGACGAACCCGCAAACCATGGCCCTTGTGCCCGGCACCACTCAGCTAAGAGCAGTGGCGAACTCGCAAGCCGTGGCCCTTGTGCCCGTCGATACTCAGCTAAGAGCAGCGACAGACTCGCAAGCCGTTCCCATGTGGCCGGCACCACTCAGCTAAGAGCAGAGACGAACCTACAGGCTCGAGGATCACCGGATACGACGACCTCCTTAAGAATGATGGAGACACCTCCATATGCCACCATCAAGGAGAGCGCCGAAGAAGTAGAGGCGCCAAAGGAAGACACTCGTTGAAGTAATGACAACGCCTAACAGCCAAGCCAGTCAACCCAAGAGAGGAACAAGGAGAGGGGGAGACACACACCAGGCAGAGAAGAGATACAAACTGAGCTCAAGGGACTTTCACCGCAGGTAGTAGTGGCAGAAATCCATGGAGGGGCATGACGCTAGGTGCGCCATCGTTGCCGGACCGGAGCAAAGCCGGATAAAGCTTTCGCCTAGATTCTGCACAAGCTCAGGATGCTGAGCTCGGCTGACCACCACCACAAGCTTTTGTGTAGATGGCATCTAATGGGCGGGGAGCGATGGAAATATTGTTCTAGCAGTCTTTATTTGATGAATGAACATTCAAAAGAAAAGAGGATGAGACCTTTCGAACAATACCATGGGGTATTTCTTCCCCGGGTCGATCGAGCTTTTTTTTTGGTTATTATAGTTGTCGCCTAACTTGCCTATTAGCTAGTGCCAACTGCCAAGTGGATGGAGCACTACTTGGGCGACTGAATGAAGAAGCAACGACCGAGTTAGTTGTGCATCAGTCCGGCTAGCTAGCAGCCCCTCGTCATCTTTCTGGAGATCCATGGACCATGGTACATACATCTGGCGCGATTAGGCAGAGGCAGGCATGTCCCACGTGACGATTTGCATGCGTTGCTTCGCCCATCCATCGATTACCGTGATCCGATTCCTAGATCCACATAGACGATCGATGCCGCCGCCACCCGCCATGCATCGTCCCTACTCTCCAGCTAGCTAGATAGCTTTAGCCTTTCGTCTCGCATCTCGTTTCTCTACCGGTTTCCGGAAAAACAGTAGTGCGATGACGAGATCACTCCCTGTCTGGTATCAATTCTCATCACCTATTGCATAGCGTATTCATAGCTACTCCACCATATGGTAAGATGGAGCATGATCATATATGTACGAACAATATGCCGCTGGATCGGATGATGCCTCTTATTAGCTTGCAAAACGTTTCTTGTTAGGCAAATATGTTTTCCTTTTGCTTCTTTTGCCTTTGCCCGATCAGGAGGATTATTCCATCGGTCGGGTCAGCTCATCTGCTCATGTCGACGCTATAATCTTTTTTTTAACAACAATCAGCAGGAGACCTGCTCATTATTTATATATGTGTGGGCAACCAGAGACTTCACAGCACATTTTCTTTGAGTGCTCTTTAGCTAATTACACTTGGTGGATCTTGAGAGATGCTTTGGGCTGGGATTTCACACCGACTAATCTGACTCTTTTCTTTACACTCAGTCGCAGTAGAGGGGAATACCCAAAACCCTTGATGATCTACCTTCTTGCTTGTGTTTGCTGGAGCTTATGGCTATTTCGCAATGATTATGTGTTTAACAATAGAGTAGTAACAGGGGTTAATGCGGTGATACACCGATCAATTGTGTTCATGCAGAAATGGAGCATCTTACTCCGGGACAGGGAAAGAGAGCGGGCGATGAAGACAGTGGAAGCGCTGTCAAGATTTTTGGAGCAAAACGACCCAAGCTAATGGCCTGAAGAAAGGAGAAGAGCATGAAGATGGGAGGGGAGGAAAAGACATCAAGATAGAAGTTGGAGAAAAAGTTGTCTAGTTGTTATTTCATCTTTGGCAATACCCTGTAATCGTCAGTGTAGTGCAAGCTGGAGTTTGATGGCGGTTTTTGCATTTTAGAGACAACTTTTATTTTGCTCTAGCGTTTCTGGATGTGTGGAGCCTTTGGCTATAAACCAGTAACCTTGTAAAAACTGGTAACCCCAGCAGTACCTTCATGTTGCTTTCTATAAAGCAGGGCCATATGGTCTATGGTCTAAAAATTATTATATTATTAAAAAGTTCTACTGTAGCACTTTAGCTACTGCAGCACTTTTATTTGTATATGGTAATTAGTGTCCAATTATAAATTAATTAGACTTAAAAGATTTGTCTCATAAATTAAAGAAAAACTGTGTAATTAGTTATTTCATTTACCTATATTTAATGCTCTATATATGTGTTCAAAGATTGATTTGATGTGGAGAGTGAAAAATTTAAAATTTGGGAGGGAACTAAACAAGGCCTCATAGTAAAAAAAAAGTTTCCAGGAGACAGGAGGTATGTTTTGCTTCGGCCGCCATGATCCAAAGACCAAAGGCGGTATGTCTCATCTTTAATTCTCTTCACAACTCTGAAGAAGTTTGTCGCTCTTCAGGACTTTTCAAATTGAAAATCTTGTTGTTTCTCTCTTTTCCATAACTCCTAAGGTTTTTTTTTTTTTTTTTTTTTTTTTTTTTTTTTTTTTTTTTTTTTTTTTTTTTTTTTTTTTTTTTTTTTTTTTAGAATTACAACCTCCTAAGGTAAGGTAAGACAGGCAAGTCGAGCATGGGCTGAAAAAACAATAAAACAAAGACAGAGACAAATTCGGCCCAAGACCGGAACTTCTACATTAGATTATAATCTTTTTTTTTCTCCAAAAGAGGCCTTGCCCCATTTCCATTAAAAGATAACGGAAATACCAAATAACCGTAGCGAGAGAGTTTTTCGGGGAGGGGGGGGGAGAGGGGCAAAGAAGAGTGCACCGATGAACCGTTGAGACTCGTGTCGGTGCCAACCCGGCATCGATCGGCAACAACACCCCACGCAGGAGGCTCAGCAAATTTAAACATCCAGGGATCAAACCCAAAGAGCAAGCAACCAGTAACATCCATTAGCTACAGAAACTAGATAGCTAAGGTAAAGGCCTGACTAAGTTTCTATTTTTGTCTCTCCACCATTCTTCATCTTGCTGAGGCTTCATCTTCAACAAGAATCACTGCAGCTGGTTGTACTTTGCCACCACCTTGCAGTTGTTCTCCACTTGATGTTGAGGTAGTAGAATAGCCGTCGCCGTCTTCATCATGGTGTCAACGCCGTTGATTGCCATCTGTTTGTCAACATCCGCATAGAGCCCTGCCCAAAATCTCATCAGCGCCCCAGCATGACAAATGATCTCAATAGGATTCTTAATAGTTTTCGATTCAAAGCATGAAGAGTTACGCGATTTCCAGATCGCCCAGCACAATGCAGACACACCCCAGACATGAAATTTTTTGCCCCCTGGCAACCAAAAATCAAGCCATTCCCAACACTGTGAAATGGACTGGGGGATATTAGCAGCACCTAAAATCTGGGCAATGATCCCCCAAATTACTCTTGCAACAGAGCAAGTAAAGAATAAGTGATTAGCATTTTCCTCTTCTAGACATAATTGGCACTTAGAGTTCCCTTCCCATTTTCTTTTGAGAAGATTATCTTTGGTTAACAAAGCATTATTAGATAGGAGCCACATGAATATTTTGATCTTTGGGGGGATCTTCCCCTTCCAAATCAGTTTATGACTACTACCCACATTGTCACTTGTCATAGCATCATATAAAGATTTGACAGTAAACTTCTTGGATTGACCAAGTCTCCAGACAATTTGGTCATTCTGATTTTGAAGTTGGAAAATATTACTATCCCAAGCAATTTTCTCCCAACAGAGATGTAGTTCATCAGATAGCCATCTTCTGAATGTAATCTGACATCTTCCCAATTTGACATCAGCTACACTCACTTCTTTCTGGTTACAGATGCTAAACAAAGAAGGAACAATGTCCTTAAGAGGTCTATCATATAACCAAGAATCACTCCAGAATCTAGTTTTTTCTCCATTTTTAACATTAATGTCTCTCCCTATCAAATACAGATTCTTTACCTTCAACAGGTCTCTCCAAATTGGAGAATCAGTGGCTTTATGGCCCACAGAGAATATATTGTCTTTTTTCAAATATTTGTATTTGATGATCTCCTGCCATAATCCTTCCTCATGTTCCAGTTTCCACCACCACTTTGCCAGCAGGCTATAATTAATTTTTCTCAAATCCTTTATACCCAAACCCCCATGTTTCTTACTCTTACATACCTTGATCCACTTTACTAAGTGGTATTTTTTCTTTGTCCCTCCTCCTTGCCAGAAGAAAGTTCTTCTGATCCTATCCAATTTATCCATAATGGTTTTGGGACACATGTATACTGACATTTGATATATGGGTGAATTATTGAGACAAGAACAGATTAAAGTGGACCTGCCAGCAATGGACATGGTTCCACCTTTCCAGATATCCAGCCTTTTGTAACATTTGTCTACCAAAGGAGACCAATCACTCAAATGGAGTTTACTAGGGCTAATTGGGACCCCGAGATACTTGATGGGAAAGTACCCAATCTGACAACTAAAGATATCAGCATACTGCTCCACAAGGTTATCATCATCATTAATTATCAGAACTTCACTTTTGGAAAAATTGATTTTTAACCCTGCCATCATCTCATACATATATAGTAGAAGTTTAAGGTTTCTGGCCCCCTCTATATCATTTTTAAGAAAGATTATGGTATCATCAGCGTATTGTAGGACTGCAACTCCATTTGGAATTATATGGTCTATCAATCCAGTGAACAGATTTTTACCTTGAGCATTTTCAATCATCTTAGTCAGACAATCAGCAGCAAAGTTAAACAATATGGGAGACAAGGGATCCCCTTGTCTTACCCCCTTGTAGCTTTTTATGTAAGGCCCAGTGGTGTCATTAATTTTAACACTCACAGTGCCACCAGTAACTACTTGTTCTATCCAGCCTCTCCATTTTTTACAGAAACCTCTCATCTGCATATATTCAAATAAGAGATTCCAATTCACTTTATCATACGCCTTTTCGAAGTCCAATTTTAAAACAACCCCACAATCTTTTCTTCTTTTGGTCTCATGAATTATCTCATGCAGGCACATGACCCCAGTGAGAATATTTCTGCCTTTTAAAAAAGCAGTTTGGGCATTATTGATCAGCTTATCAACTACTCCCTCTATCCTCAGAGTAAGTACTTTTGTGATCAGCTTGTAAAGACTATTTAGAAGGCAAATTGGCCTATATTGATTTATCTTGCTAGCATCTTTCACTTTGGGTAAGAGGGTGATGATTCCATAATTTAGCCTACTAATGTCAATTTTGCCATCATGAAACTCAGCAAACAGTTGTACAATGTCTCCCTTAACAATGCCCCAACACTTTTGAAAGAACTCAATGGGAATTTTATCTGGTCCTAGGGCTTTATTAGTTTCCATTTGAAACAAAGCATCTTTTATTTCAGATTCTGAAAAAGGCTTGCACAGATTACTGTTATCCGAATCTGATAACATATAAGAATCTCTCCAGATTTCATCATCAAGATGCACATCATATTGAGGAGCAGGGCCAGACAGCTCAGAGTAGTATTCTGTAGCATGTTTGATTAGATTCTCATCCCCCTCAATACTCACCCCCTCATGATCAAAAGAAATGATTGCATTTTTTCTTTTCCTCCCATTAGCACATTTGTGAAAGTATTCTGTGTTACTAACCCCTTTCAGAAGCCATGTTTCATGACTCCTTTGATACCAGTACAACTCTTCCTGTTCTAGAATTTTCAAATTTTCACACAGGACCACATGTTTCCTGAGCACCTGATCAGGAGATAACTCATCCTCTTCTTCTAATTTTTCAAGAATACAAAGTTCATCATGCAAATCTTTTCTAGCCTTTTTAAATTCCCCCTGCTGATTATAACCCCATCCTTTAAAGTATTGCTTGAACAACTTTAGCTTTTTTTGAATCTTACCCAGGGAAGATGATGCAAAGCATGGCTTTTCCCAAATATTTTTGACTATAGAGAAGAACTCATCATTATTAAACCATGATGTATCAAACTTAAACTGCAGAGGTGCCCTACTTTTAGGTGCTCCAGTAGATACAATAAGAGGGTTGTGATCAGAGATTTCCCTAGGAAGCTTTCTAACCATTGCCAAAGGGAAAATATTTTCCCAACTCTGAGAAACTAAGACCCTATCCAGTTTTTCCAAAGTAGGGGGATCTTGCTGATTGGTCCAGGTGTAAATCCCACCAGACATCATCAGCTCCCTTAGCTCAAAAAAGTGAATAAAAGAATTGAAAAGAGGAGTGTGTCTATGCACTCTATCATTAGAATTTTTCTCACCGCATACCTAATGATATTGAAGTCACCCCCCACAAGGTAGGGTTCCTTATTGGCATCACAAAATCTTGCAAGTTTAGCAAGAAAATCAATCAGGATTTCCCTGAGTTTGCCTTTTCTGTTTTTGTCTAGAAGATATCCTTACTCTTTTTCTGGATCCTTTTCCTTTCTTTGATTTTTCCAGGATTTCACTTTCTGTTTCAGAAAGATCATCCTGTAGCCAAGCAATCATTCTTTCACTAACATCATTTTCCTCTTCCTCTATTGCATCATTACTCACATCAACAACCTCAAGTTTCTTGGCTTGCAAATTTTTCCTAGCAATTTCTAAGTCTCTAAGCATATTGAAAGTACCAAAACTCACATTATCAGCTTTAATGCCCATATCTCTAGAAAGATCTTTGATATTATCAATAGATAAGTCAGAAAACATAGCAGTAGATGATGTGTTACCTTCCAGGTTGCGCTTCTTGGCCATCCTTTCATTCTTTTCCTTGGTTGTCATGGCTATCTCTGCCACCAACCTCTGGCTTCTTCTTATGTTGTCCCTCTTCAGCCCAAAATCTTGATGTATCTCCTTAATAGCTTCAGCCATTTGATCCCCTTCCACCAGATTGTTCTGCTCATCATTCAGCTGTGCATCCACTGTCTGCACCCTAGCTGCCTCAGCACTAACCTGGATAGAGTCCTCAGGTAGGCTAATTTCAACTTCCTTTTCAGTCACCATTCCATTATCAGTATCCTCCTTCTGCCCATCATTTGTTTTACTGGAGATTAGCTTTTCAGACAGATCATTTTCCACACTATCTTGAGTGGTTACAATTGCTTCCTCAGACATATCAAGCTCAACTGCTATCTCAGCTTCTCTCCCAACACTGACATTTATCTCATGTTTCTGTTCAGTTTCCCCAGCCATTTCCTTTGTCAGACTTGATTTCTCACAGTCCAGCTTCTTTAAGAGCATCTTCTCAGTGAGCAATTTCTGATGTGTAATGTCATCAGAAGTCACAGTGGACATGAACCATGAGTGTTTGGCATCCCTGTCCTCCTCATCCCTGGAGCTTCCCTGCCCAAAATCACCAAAACTTTCAATTGTTCTGAGTCTATCTTCCAGATCATCCTCACAGTCCAGATCATCAAACTTACCAGAGTTGAGGTTGTCACAAGATTTATCTTTCCCAGCATGTGTGTAGGATACATTCTTACCAAAGCCCATGTTGTTGCTTCTGTATTTGGGGGGGTGCAGACATAGAGATGTTTTTCCCACCAGAAGTTCCACCAGAGTTACTGCCAGTCCCAGTCTGCTCTGAGGTTTCAGGTTTCAGCTTCTTTGGTGGTGGTGTGAAAGTCCCTAGTTTGGTTTTGGCTAATTGATGAAACCTAGGACTAACCTTGTTTATCTAAGTGGTTGATTTAGAGAAAGGTTGTCCACATGATGAGCATATTGAATATGAAGCATGACACGTGTCATGTGATCAAAGATGAAGATCAAGACGATGCTTGGCTCCATGGACCGGTGTTGAAGGTGAAGGGCTAGTCGAGGCTTCAGAGTGAAGGACCATGCGATGGTGAAGCTCGGGCAAGACTAGGCGCCGATGGACCGATGCACGGTGAAGGGCAAGTGAAGTCGAGGTCGATGGATCGAGACGGTCACATGATGGTGTGAAGCGTTCATATCATTTGGAGGAACAAAATGGGCTCAAGGCAAAGGTATAACCTATAGGGCCATTTTGTTTTGCACTCAAGACACCATAGAGGGTGTGAGTGGTTTAGGTTCGATAGCCGCACTATTAAGAGGGGAAGTCTTATCGGCTATTCGACGCACGGGTGCCACTAGGTGAATTCATGAAGTGCATTGCATGTAGGACCTAGTGAGCTAACCGAACCTTTGGGAAATGTTTGAGAAAAGCTAACACACAAGCACATGGAGATGTACACTTGGTGGTGTTGGCACATTTACAAAGGTGGCGTGTTGGTGCGCTGTGGTTTGCAGGGTAGAGATGGGTTTGGGTCCCTCTCTTCCTCCCGCCGAGCCTGTGAGGCGGGATTCGGCGTTTTCGAGAAAAATGGATGCATATTTTCTATTGCGCCGGATGCAAAATTTGGTTGAAATCATGCTATCTCTGATGATCAAGTTGGTATACTTGTTGGATAGCATGTTGGAGAAGTTGGTGTCACGGACGGCGACGAAAAGGCGGAGGCTCGCTACCGGCAGGCGCCGGACGCCGGGCGGACGCGTCCGGCGGGCGGCGGACGCCGACCGAAAGTTTCTGGTTTCGGCCGTCGGCCGGCGCGCGCCGGACGCGGGCGGACGCGCGGCGGACGCAGCCCGGTCACCGTGCGGCGCGTCCGACGCGTCTTCCGGAGGTCGACGCGGCGCTGCGGGTCGGGCGAACGTGGGCGGACGGCTGGGGTCGCGTCCGGCGTGGGCCGGACGCGACCGAAAAGTTTTTGAGGCATCAAGGTTCTTGCGACGCAGCCGCCGGACGCGGACGGACGCGGCCGGACGCGCGTTGTTTTGAACGTTGGGCCGCCAACGGCCGACCGCTGCGGAGCGCGTGGTGGCGCCGGACGCGTCCGGCGGGCTGGGCCGGGCCGACGCGTCCGGCGCTGTTGTTCGAGCCCCCGAGGGGGTAACGGTTGGATGTTTGAGGTTGGCCTATAAATAGATGGTGGCCGGGGCTTGGCCATCACTCTTGACTTCCCAACTCATTCATTCATCTTTGTGAGCGAGAAAAACACTCTCTCTCATCTCTCTTGCTTGATTGTGAATCCTAGTGAGATTGAGAGATCACCTAGTGCATTGCATTGCTTGAGGGCATCTAGTGGCACTTGTGGGTGGTTTAGCCGGTGGATTTCTTGTTACTCTTGGAGAGTACCGCTCCTAGCCGGCTTGGAGATTGTTGGAGGCGTTGGCAAGAGAAGGTGATTGTTCTTGGCCACCTCCGGTTGATTGTGAGAGGTTTGAGCTCACCTCTTGGGGATCACGAAGAGCATCCTAGTGGATTGCGCGTGTCGTTGAGTACCTCGCTTGAGAGTGGTGTCTTGCGGTGCCTTGCGGGGCGAGCCTTGAGGGGCTAGTGACTTGAGGGTCACACCGAAGAGCCATCTAGGTGTTGGTCGACACAACCGGTGACTAGCTTGGCGGTGCCCAAGTGAACACCGGGTGAACAAAAACAATTGTGTTCATCTTTGTTCCCGGTGATTGGTCTCCGATTGTGTGTTGCCGATTGATTGATTGTTCATCTCTTGGTGATTGGCAACTTCGACTCTACGCGTTGGTATAACAAGCTCCTACCCTCTCTTGTATTACTTCGTTTACATTCTTGCAAAGTAGAATTGCTTGCGTGGTCGGTCGGGAACCACATCTTGTGTAGACTAAATCCCGTGGGTAGAATTGCTTGTGTGGTCGGTCGGGAACCACTCCTTGTGTAGTTTAAATCCCGTGGGTAGAGCTCTTGATCACTAGCGGTAGCTATTGTTTGTGCTAGTGATCACCTACTAGAATTGTTTTGATAGGAGGCTTGCAACATCTAGTAGGCTAAGCAAAACTTGCTTTCCGCCGTTTGTGTATCTAACGAAGTTTGCTTAGTGAGTTTGTAGAAATTTTTATAGGCTATTCACCCCCCTCTAGCCATCTAGGACCTTACAAGTGGTATCGGAGCCGAGGTCACCGTTTTAGTGCAAGGCTTAACATCCTACGGTGTTAAGATGGCTCAAATTGTGTTCAACCATGTTGGGGGCAAACCGCCTATGTTTGATGGAGTTAGCTCATTTGACCATTGGAAGAGAAAGATGATCATGTATCTTGGTTCGATACAAGAGAGAGTGTTGCAAGTTACATTGCATGATTATGCCATACTTGATAATGATCATCTCACCGATGAAGACAAAGCCAACATCACATGCAATAGAATGGCTCTCAACACTCTATACAATGGCATTGATACAAAGGTGTTTGAGGGAATCAAGGATTTGGAGCTTGCAAGTGAAGTGTGGACTAGGTTGGGTGAGACCTATGAGGGTACCAAGGTTGTGAAGAGTGCCAAGCTATATGGACTCAAGAGTGAGTTCGAGAACTTCAAGAAGAAGGAGGAAGAAACAATCATTGAAATGTTTCATCGTCTACAAGTGATTGTGAATGATCTCAAGAGTTTGGGACACAAGACAAAAGATGAAGATTTTTGTCACAAGTTCTTGATATGCTTGCCGAAGAGCTTCAAGATGTTGAAGCTAATGCTACAAAGAGATGGGCTTGAAAATAAGAAGCCAAATGATTTGCTTGGTGAAGTCTTGACATATGACAAATTTGATCAAGATGATGAGAAGGTGGAAGAGGAGAAGAAGAAGAAGACCGTGGCATTCCAAGCCACATCCTCCAAGGGCAAAGCACCAATCTTTGAAGAAGAAGAAAAAATGAGGAAGATGGTGACTTTGAGATTGATGATGAGGCACTTGCTCTTGTGGTGAAGAAGATGGGACACATGTTCATCAAGAGAAGAGGCTTCAAGAGAAACAACTTCAAGAAGCAAGAGCAACCAAGAAAGTGCTTCAATTGTGATAGCACCGAGCATCTACAAGCCGAATGCCCATATGAGAAGAAGAAGAACTACAACAAGGGCAAGTTTGAGAAGAAGAAGCATGAGGCCAAGATGACACTCAAGAAGGGCAAGAATGGTGCATTTGTGGTCACTTGGGAAAGTGACAATGATGATTAAGATGAAGATTCAAGCAACAAGGCTATGGCTTCCATCGCCATCAACAAGAAGCCTTCATTATTCTCTTCATCACCATCGTGCTTCATGGCCAAGGAAACAAAGGTACAATATGATGATAGTGATGATGATAGTGAGATGGAATATGCTCACGATGTTGATAATGTTGATGATGATGATGAACCTACTAAGGATCAATTATATGATTTGATGCAAGAAACTAGAGATATAGCTATTGCCAAGAAAAAGGAGTGCAAGAAGCTTTCAATGAAAGTAGAAATACTTGAGAAAGCCCTAGGTGAGCTTATGACCACTCATGAGTGTCTAGTGGAAGACCATGAGAAACTTGGTGATGCTCATTCTAAGCTTGAAAAGGCTCACTCACTTCTACTTGAGCAACAAGCAAAGAAAGTGGTGGTTGCATCATGTGACATAGGCCTTACTTGTGACATCATTGATGAGTCATTTTATCAACCTATCATCATGACAAATGCTAACCCTTCTTGTAGCACATCATCCACCACCACCACCGACTCTACCTCTACTACTAGTGATGGCTTCACTTGTGATGCTACACTTATGGTTGAGAATGAGACTCTCAAGAAGGAGGTGGATGAGCTCACTCATGCCTTAGGCAAAGCCTATGGTGGTGAGGCCCGCTTGCTAAAGTGCTTGGGTAGCCAAAGGTTCTCTCTTAACAAAGAGGGATTGGGATATACCCCAAGAAGGGCAAGTCGGCCTTTGCAACTCCAAAGCCTAGCTTTGTGAAGAGCAATGGTCGGTTTTGCTATAGATGCAAGCAAGTTGGGCACCTAGAGCAAAATTGCAACAAGAAGCAACAAAACAAGAAACTTGACAATGCTATACCTTTTGATTCTTGTTATGTGCTTACCAAGGGTGTGAAAGGTGTGCAAGCTAAGTTTGTTGGTACACCCATTGTTGGTCCAAAGAAGAAGGCTATTTGGGTACCAAAGAGCTTAGTCACTAACTTACAAGGACCCAAACAAAAATGGGTACCTAAGCTTCATTGATTTGCTTGTAGGTAAATTATAAAGCCGGAGGAAGGCATTGGATTATTGATAGTGGGTGTTCTCAACACATGACCGGCACATCAAGAATGTTTGATTCAATTGAGAAGAATGATAGTGGCATTGAGTCAATTACTTTTGGCAATAACAAGAAAGGCAAGGTTGTTGGTTTGGGCAAGATTGCAATATCAAATAACATGAGTATCTCCAATGTAATGCTAGTTGAAAGCTTGGATTTCAATCTTCTCTCCGTGGCACAAATTTGTGATCGAGGCTACAAGTGCATTTTTGGGGCAAATGATGTTGAGGTAGTTTCTCTTGATGGCTCCAACTTGGTGTTCAAAGGCTTTAGATATGAGAATCTCTATCTTGTTGATTTCAACACTAGTGAAGCTTCTTTGACAACATGTTTGATATCAAAATCAAGTTTGGGTTGGCTTTGGCATAGAAGGCTTGGGCATGTTGGCATGAAACAATTGAAGAAGCTCACACAACATAATCTTGTTGAAGGCTTGAAAGATGTTGTATTTGAGAAGGACAAGTTGTGTAGTGCATGTCAAGCCGGGAAGCAAGTTGGAAACTCACATCCAAAGAAGAGCATAATGAGCACATGCAAGGCATTTGAGTTGTTGCACATGGATCTATTTGGCCCAACTACATACACAAGTATTGGTGGCAACAAGTATGGGTTTGTCATAGTGGATGACTTCACAAGATTTACATGGGTATTCTTTCTTAGTGACAAGAGTGAAGTGTATGACACCTTCAAGACTTTTCTCACTAGAGTTCACAATGAGTTTGATATGAGAATCAAGAAAGTGAGAAGTGACAATGGGAGTGAATTCAAGAATACAAGAATGGAAGAATTATGTGATCACTATGGCATTGGTCATCAATTCTCGGCCAAGTACACTCCACAATCAAATGGCCTAGTTGAGAGGAAGAATAGAACATTGCTTGATATGGCTAGATCAATGCTTCATGAGTACAATGTTAGTCAATCATTTTGGGATGAAGCAATCAACACGGCATGCTACTATATCAATAGGCTCTATTGTCATACTTTGCTAGAGAAGACCCCATATGAGCTACTTCATGGAAGAAAGCCCAACATTGGCTACTTTAGAGTGTTTGGTTGCAAATGCTATATCTTGAGGAAGGGCACTAGATTGGGGAAGTTTGAAAAGAGATGTGATGAAGGGTTCCTACTCGGTTATTCAACTACAAGCAAGGCTTATAGAGTTTGGAACAATTCAAGTGGCATTAGAGAGGAAGTCCATGATGTGCAATTTGATGGAACCAATGGTTCACAAGATGAAGATGAGAATCTAGAAGATGTTGGTGGAAACCAATTGGTTGAAGCTATGAAGAACATGGACATTGGTGACATAAGAGCAAAGCAAGTGGTTGATGTGCAAGATGATAAAGATGAAGTGCTCAATTCTCCATTGAAGCAAGCTAGCAATGCTCAAGTGCAAGATCATGGTGCTAGTTCATCCAATGAGGACAAGTCAAGTGATGAACCAAGCTCAAGCAATCAAGTGCAAGTGCTACAACCACAACATGTTGCAAGAGATCACCCAATTGATAGTGTCATAGGTGATATTAGAAGAGGTGTGCAAACAAGATCAAGAGTGGCAATGATTTGTGAGTATGCATCATTTGTGTCAACCAAAGAGTCAAAGAAAATTGAGGAAGCTTTGGATGATGCCGATTGGATCATGGCAATGCAAGAAGAGCTCAACAACTTCACAAGAAATGATGTGTGGGAGTTGGTTGAAAGGCCGGAGGATCACAATGTCATTGGAACCAAATGGGTTTTCAAGAACAAGCAAGATCAAGATGGTGTTGTGATTAGAAACAAAGCAAGACTAGTTGCACAAGGCTATACTCAAGTTGAAGGTCTTGACTATGATGAAACATATGCTCCCGTGGCAAGATTGGAGGCAATAAGGATACTATTGGCTTATGCATGTGCCCACAATATCAAGTTATATCAAATGGATGTCAAGAGTGCATTTCTCAATGGGATCATCAATGAGCTAGTATATGTTGAGCAACCTCCCGGTTTTGAAGATGAGAAGAAGCCCAATCATGTGTACAAGTTGAAGAAAGCTTTGTATGGCTTGAAGCAAGCACCTAGAGCATGGTATGAGAGATTGAAGACTTTTCTTCACTCCAAGGGGTTCATTATGGGCAAGGTTGATACTACTCTATTCACCAAGAAGATTGGTAATGATCTCTTCATTGTGCAAATCTATGTTGATGATATCATCTTTGGATCAACCAATCAAGCATATTGTGAAGAATTCGGTGAAATGATGGCAAAAGAATTTGAGATGTCCATGATTGGTGAACTTAGCTATTTCCTTGGTCTTCAAGTCAAGCAATTGAAGAATGGGACATTTGTGAGTCAAGGAAAATACATAAGGGACATGTTGAAAAAGTTTGGAATGCAAGATGCAAAGCCAATTTCCACTCCAATGGGCACCAATGGGAATCTTGATAGTGATCATGATGGCAATATGGTGAATCAAAAGGATTATCGGTCATTGATTGGAAGCCTACTCTATGTCACCGCATCAAGGCCGGATGTCATGTTTAGTGTTTGCATGTGTGCTAGATATCAAGCCTCACCTAGAGAGAGTCATCTCACGGCCGCAAAAAGAATATTGAGGTATTTGAAGCAAACAAGAGATGTTGGATTGTGGTATCCTAAGGGGTCAAAGTTTGAATTAATTGGATATTCGGACTCCGACTATGGTGGTTGCAAGATCAATAGAAAGAGCACAAGTGGTACATGTCAACTTCTTGGAAGATCACTTGTGTCATGGTCCTCAAAGAAACAAAATAGTGTGGCAATCTCTACCGCCGGCCGAATATGTTAGTGCGGAGAGTTGTTGTGCACAATTGCTTTGGATGAAGTCAACTTTGAAGGATTATGGCATCAATTTCAAGAATGTGCCATTGTTTTGTGACAATGAAAGTGCAATCAAGATGACACAAAACCCGGTTCAACATGGAAGAACAAAGCACATTGACATAAGGCATCACTTCATAAGAGATCATCAACAAAAGGGTGACATTTCCATTGAAAGTGTGGGCACCGATGATCAACTTGCCGACATTCTCACCAAGCCACTTGATGAAAGAAGGTTTTGCAAGCTAAGGAATGAATTGAACATTCTTGACTTCTCAAACATGTGTTGAATGCACCCCACCACTACTTGACATGCCTCTCCTTCGACAAAGCAAGGTACCATTGGTTGACATGTCATTCATGCTTAGGATTATACTTGTGGTAGCACATGTAGACATACAAAGTGCATTTGGAGCATTCATGATAAATCAAATGTGTTTGATGTATATATGTTTACCACTATTGCTTCTTTGCTTTGCTTGATCTAGTGGTGACATATGACATATTTGTGGGCTTGCAATCCTAGTGTTGAATCTAGAATATTTGCTACAAGTGTTTAATTCAACATAGGCAAGATAACCCTTGTCATGAGGTGTGAAGAAGCTTGTCTTTGGTTCAAACCGAATTAAATGTCTTTGGCAAGTAGTCTAGATTGAACCAAATTTGACTAAAGTTTTGTTTACTCCATCAAAGTCATTTTCTCTCCACAATTTGATCCCATTTTTGGGCAATTGTTGACAAAGGGGGAGAGAAAAAGATGATTGAACATGATAAAGGGGTAAATAAAATTTTGATGCACACAAGTAGGGGGAGCAAGCTCATGAACGTAGTTGTTGCATTTGTTTGTGCATCCTCATATGACTTGCTCATGACACCTAGTTTCAAAGTTTTATACAAGTGGTGTCTCCTTGCTTGTGTGGTGCAATGCTAGTACAGGATTTGAGTGATGTAATGATCTACTAGCATGCATAGGTTGTAACTAGACTCCCCTTACCTTACAAGTGGTTCAAGAACTTTGCTTATAATGTTGATCTCACGGGGTTCTTGAGTTTTTGATGGATGTCTAGTTATTTCATGGTGCTAAGGATGGTGTAAAAGGCAACTCCGATTGGTATCACGCTTCAAAGGTCCATTTCTTACACCTTAGCATCATTTTGGTAGAATTTCTCTCCCCACACTTTTATCCATGCATATGTGCAAAGCTTCAAATCCAAACTCTATGCACATATGTAGGGGGAGCAATACTACCAAAACCGAACTTGCTATAATTGTCCAAATTTCTCTTATGAGCATAATGATTGGACAAGTATGACAAGTTCAAAATCTTTATTATAAAATCATCTTTGTTGAGGTTGTCATCAATTACCAAAAAGGGGGAGATTGAAAGTCCCTAGTTTGGTTTTGGCTAATTGATGAAACCTAGGACTAACCTTGTTTATCTAAGTGGTTGATTTAGGAAAGGTTGTCCACATGATGAGCATATTGAATATGAAGCATGACACGTGTCATGTGATCAAAGATGAAGATCAAGACGATGCTTGGCTCCATGGACCGGTGTTGAAGGTGAAGGGCTAGTCGAGGCTTCGAGTGAAGGACCATGCGATGGTGAAGCTCGGGCAAGACTAGGCGCCGATGGACCGATGCACGGTGAAGGGCAAGTGAAGTCGAGGTCGATGGATCGAGACGGTCACATGATGGTGTGAAGCGTTCATATCATTTGGAGGAACAAAATGGGCTCAAGGCAAAGGTATAACCTATAGGGCCATTTTGTTTTGCACTCAAGACACCATAGAGGGTGTGAGTGGTTTAGGTTCGATAGCCGCACTATTAAGAGGGGAAGTCTTATCGGCTATTCGACGCACGGGTGCCACTAGGTGAATTCATGAAGTGCATTGCATGTAGGACCTAGTGAGCTAACCGAACCTTTGGGAAATGTTTGAGAAAAGCTAACACACAAGCACATGGAGATGTACACTTGGTGGTGTTGGCACATTTACAAAGGTGGCGTGTTGGTGCGCTGTGGTTTGCGGGGTAGAGATGGGTTTGGGTCCCTCTCTTCCTCCCGCCGAGCTCGTGAGGCGGGATTCGGCGTTTTCGAGAAAAATGGATGCATATTTTCTATTGCGCCGGATGCAAAATTTGGTTGAAATCATGCTATCTCTGATGATCAAGTTGGTATACTTGTTGGATAGCATGTTGGAGAAGTTGGTGTCACGGCACGGCGACGAAAAGGCGGAGGCTGCGCCTGGCAGAGGCGCCGGACGCTGGGCGGACGCGTCCGGCGGGCGGCGGACGCCGACCAGAAAGTTTCTGGGTTTCGGCCGTCGGCCGGGCGTCGCGCCGGACGCGGGCCGGACGCGCGCGGCGGACGCAGCCCGGTCACTGTGCAGCGTCCGACGCGTGCTGGAGGTCGACGCGGCGGCCGCGGGTCGGGCGAACGTGGGCGGACGCCCGGGCGGTCGCGTCCGGCGTGGGCCGGACGCGGACCAGAAAGTTTTTGAGGCATCAAGGTTCTTGCAGACGCAGGCCGCCGGACGCGGGACGGACGCGGGCCGGACGCGCGTTGTTTTGAACGTTGGGCCGCCAACGGTCGACTGCTGCGGAGCGCGTGGTGGCGCCGGACGCGTCCGGCGCTGGGCCGCGGACGCGTCCGGCGCTTGTTGTTCAGGCCCCCGAGGGGGTAACGGTTGGATGTTTGAGGTTGGCCTATAAATAGATGGTGGCCGGGGCTTGGCCATCACTCTTGACTTCCCAACTCATTCATTCATCTTTGTGAGCAGAAAAACACTCTCTCTCTCATCTCTCTTGCTTGATTGTGAATCCTAGTGAGATTGAGAGATCACCTAGTGCATTGCATTGCTTGAGGGCATCTAGTGGCACTTGTGGGTGGTTTAGCCGGTGGATTTCTTGTTACTCTTGGAGAGTACCGCTCCTAGCCGGCTTGGAGATTGTTGGAGGCGTTGGCAAGAGAAGGTGATTGTTCTTGGCCACCTCCGGTTGATTGTGAGAGGTTTGAGCTCACCTCTGGGGATCACGAAGAGCATCCTAGTGGATTGCGCGTGTCGTTGAGTACCTCGCTTGAGAGTGGTGTCTTGCGGTGCCTTGCGGGGCGAGCCTTGAGGGGCTAGTGACTTGAGGGTCACACCGAAGAGCCATCTAGGTGTTGGTCGACACAACCGGTGACTAGCTTGGCGGTGCCCAAGTGAACACCGGGTGAACAAAAACAATTGTGTTCATCTTTGTTCCCGGTGATTGGTCTCCGATTGTGTGTTGCCGATTGATTGATTGTTCATCTCTTGGTGATTGGCAACTTCGACTCTACGCGTTGGTATAACAAGCTCCTACCCTCTCTTGTATTACTTCGTTTACATTCTTGCAAAGTAGAATTGCTTGCGTGGTCGGTCGGGAACCACATCTTGTGTAGACTAAATCCCGTGGGTAGAATTGCTTGTGTGGTCGGTCGGGAACCACTCCTTGTGTAGTTTAAATCCCGTGGGTAGAGCTCTTGATCACTAGCGGTAGCTATTGTTTGTGCTAGTGATCACCTACTAGAATTGTTTTGATAAGAGGCTTGCAACATCTAGTAGGCTAAGCAAAACTTGCTTTCCGCCGTTTGTGTATCTAACGAAGTTTGCTTAGTGAGTTTGTAGAAATTTTTATAGGCTATTCACCCTCCCTCTAGCCATCTAGGACCTTACATGGTGGCTCATTCACAACCACACCAGTCTTCAAAGTTCTAGCAGGTGGCTCAATCTCAACTTCCCTTTCATAAGTGAATTTGTGGAACACTCTTCCCAGAGTACTAACTGCTGTACTAGGGACCTTGGTAACATCCATGCAGCTGATTTTCATTCTCACATAGTCACTCTTTAGCCTTGTTTTCTCATCAATTTCAGTCACTTTTCCCACCAGACCCCCCACCTTAGCACATGTAATGATGGCTCTCTGTTCAGGTGGAATCCCCCACACTCTGAACCAAGCTTGTTGTAATTCTCCTAGGGCACCAAAGCTTGAAGTATACTGCTCAATTTTCATTTGTGCATTCACAAACCTCATGGTCATAGCTGGAAAGGAGCTCCACTCTTTGATCATTTGTGCAGTAGGAAATCTCATGAGATATTTGTTATCCCCAGCCGGCCTAGCAGACCACCTCCAAGTCTCAGTCCCACGCAGGTTAGTGAACTGCTTCTCCACATCTTTTCCATTAGCCTGACCAGAGATGATAGATATAACAGCAGTACATTCTTTTTCACGAGCAACCCTAGGATCAATGATCTCATCTATGTAGAAGAAACTCTGGTTCTCCACCTGTGCTGCACAAAGCTCAGGCCCCAAATTCCACTTCAGACAGTTTCTACAGTCATATGCCATGTGACCTTGTTCACAACAAATTTCACAAACTAGCCTTCTACACTCTCTGGTAATGTGATTGAATAGGCCACAGATTTCACAGGGGACCTTCATCAATGGAGCAATCCTATTCTCCTGAGCTCGGGCATGTTGATTACCTTGATTGTGGTTTGGAGGCTCCCCAACGTTGATCTTGCCATCCCGACGATTCTCCCCAGCCTTCTCTGCTTCTGGATTCCCATCCCCCTTCACCGCAACTTGCGGAGGACGGGCATCATCTTTGGCCGCATCTGGCGCCCCCTTGTCAGCACGTTCCCAGGTGAGGTTGCGCCCACCAGCCCGGCCACCACCTCCACCGAAGCGCCCGAGACCGCCGCCATAGTTACCCCCACCGCCGCCATAGTTGCCGCCGCGGTAGCCTCCGCCGCCGCCACCGCCTCCCCGATCCATCTGAACCGGAATTGTCCGAGCCGACTCGGCCCGAACAACGGTGACAAACGATCTCTGGGTCGATTTCCCCCACAGATGGCCGACGAATCTCACGATATTGGATGATTTAGGGTTCTGGTTGTGGGGAATTTCTCCCTGCGGCTGCGAATCTTGTGGGCTGGAGGAAAGCGAGGGCGGGTGGTGCTCCGACTCGGAGGTGCCCGTGACCTTCTGCTCACCCCCCCTAGATTATCGCCGGGTGTCTCGATCTCTGGCTGCTTTCCCAAGATGCCGGGAATATGCTGAACCCGTGGGCGTTGCCCAAACCACCTCTCCTGACGAGCTGGCTCCACCTGCAAGTCATTTGAACACCGTTTGTTTCCCGCCGGCGAGCGTCTCGCCGCAGAAACCTCTGAATTCCGATCAGCCCACTTCAATTCAATGGGGATCGATCGAATTTTCACCGAATTGGAGTCAACCTTATCAAATGGCATCGAATTGTGCTTGAGAGCGAACTGAATTTCAGATTGCTTCTCATTCAAGGGAAAACCAAATCCTCTCGCCTTACATCGCCGGCGATGAAGAGTCGATAACTCCGGGAAGGCTTCCCTATTCTGAAGCCAACCACCCTTCCCGTTCCCCTTCCCCACAAACGCCGGAGTCGCAGCTGGGGGAGAGATGTGGGAGACGAGATGAGGCCTCGCAGAGTCCGTACCTGATCCCCCCTCATCGGCGACGACCTGAGTCGAGGTCGTTTCCGCCGCGAGCGCGCCCCGTGTCGGGACTGGGACCAACCACGCTCCAACCATGAACGACGGCTGTTGAGCGGATACATTAGATTATAATCTGGGCCTTGGTCTTCCTAAAAAAAAATCTGGGCCTTGGTCCTGCACAAATCTGGGCCTACTCGATCGAATACAGGCCTCCGGCTCCGGCTCCGGCTGGCTGGATCGCTGTCGGTTGCGGAGATTCCCCTCCCTCCTCCCCGTGCGCCAGCCTACCGCACCGAACCAGACAAGAAGCACAGGGAGGGAGAACCGAGAGCGGCGGCGACCGGCGAGAGGGAGGGACGAGGTAGATCATAGATACGAGCGGAGAAAGCGAGCCAGGGGAAAGATGCGGACTCCCGCGATGCGCGCTGCCTAAAAGTCCCATCCCATTCCTTCCGGCGGCGGCCGGCAATACGCTATCCCTGGCGATGGCGATGACGATGGCGGCGACAGGAGAAAGTCACCGCCTTTATTAGAGAGAAGAGAAGAGATCCTATTCCTCTCCTCACCTCCGGTTGCTTCTGCGTGCGGCCAGGCCAAGGAGGGAGGGGGGCACGATATGCAGGCCGCCGCCGCCTCCCCATGGACGATGAAGACCCTGCCGATGCTGGGGAACCACCTCCGCGACCCCACGCGCCTCGCCGGCGCCTCCTCGTCCTTCCACAGCACGCCCGCCTCCTTCGCCAAGTGGAGGAACAAATGGGACTGCCACAAGGTCCGTCTCATTCCTTCCCTCTCTCGGCTTCTCGACATTCTCTCTTTGCCCCACGATCCCCAAGATTCCATAGAGCAATGCTACTCGTAGCTATAATCTGGGTGGTTTCTTCAATGATCATGTGCCAAATGTGCTCAAAACTGTTGCTTGCGTATGCTTATTCCGCCTGACAAAGTAGTTTTGGATTTCCAAACCAAGCATCAGCACAGGATGCATCATAATCACAATAGTTCAGCATCTGAAGTGGCCAAATTCCAAATCACCGAGTGCCAGCGGTCATGATTCTTATGGCCAACGGCTTCTATTATGTGTCAACCATGAATCTCCAGTCTTGACATGCCTGCCTTCATCTTACTGTACAATGATCACGCATTCAATTTGTTACACCATAATTTCATTCACCGGTGCCACTCATCATACACTGAAATGTGAAATAACTTAATACATGACGATTGATTTGACACTGGTTTCATAAACATGATTAGTTAGACACTTCTCTCTATTATATTAGTCGTTGGTAGGGGTATGCATATCATTATTACCTATTCTAAAAACTTCTCCTTTTTTGGGGGTGGTTTTACACATATAATTTACGCGCTGACAGATTTCCTGCTCCAAAACATTGTGCAGAGTGAAAAAGGAGCACGAAAGGCATCCAAGGTATGTTTTGACTTATCCCTCTGTTAAGATATATCCGATTTGAATCCTCTGGGTGTGTTTGGTTTGTTGCCCAAATCAGCCTGGCTAGCAAAACCAAGCCAGGCTAGACTTAGCCTGTGTGAACCTAGCCAAGGGCTGTTTGTTTGGTTACCTGGATGAAACTGGCCTGGGTCAGCTGAGTTTTTGTTTCGTTTGTTGCATTAAAGCCTGGCTAGCCCATTGGAGCCAAGATGGGCTGTGTTTGATTTGCTGGCCATGCTAGTTCCGGTTACCATTTCCTCTCTTTGGTGGACTTACAACAGCATGGAAGAATCCCCTACAGCAGTTGAACCAAAATATAGCACTTAAACTTAATGCCTTGTGCAAGAAAGTTACTATAATGTATAGAAGAGATGCTCAATTACTAAAGGAATGTACTATTATATCAGCTGGACCTTTTGCCTTGGGATTCTTCCATGCTTTACATATAATCACTAGAGCATTACTTATCTATGGTTATCTGGAATATTTGCAGGCTGCCAATTATTTCAATTTCACATGCTTTGATACGCTGTAGGAGGATAGTTTAGTTTCTTAGTCCATTCCTGTTGCAACTGATGTATGTAAACATGAAAACCAGTTTCTGTGTGTATGGAAAGCAGGAGGTTGCCTCCAGTTCCTACAAAGGGAAAATTGCTCTTTTTTTTCTGCCACAATCTAATCTTGCAAAACAAAAGTGAGCGGAACTGTTTTAGTGGTGCATAATTTGCATTTGTTTTAGGGTTCTTTGGCATAGACATTTTTTGTACACTAGACTAGAACGGAACGGTAATTGTAATAATCTTACAGGCCATAGTATATATGTAATTGACGAATGCTGAACTAGCTTACATATGTATCTTATGCCAGATTTCCAGTTACATGTACACGTACCACGTTGATGTTAGTCTGAAATGTTGCTAATGTATACAAACAGCTGATGTTATTCGGCATGGTATGGAGATTCTTCTGACCAGTAACTTGTCAACAGAATTATGAGAGATATGTAGTTCGGCAAAAACGAGCAGAAGGAAAGAAGGCCCTAAAAGACTATCTTCTCTATGGAAAGCCATCACCTCATTTACAGGTGAAGTTTCTACTTCACTTTGGTCATTTGGACTGTTTTAGTCCTTCATTTTTCTGGGATAAATCAACTTTTTTCACTCTTCCATTAGCTTATTAAGGGAACGATGTGTGTATGTAGCTATATAAATTGGCAAATGAAGCAGATCACCATCAGTTTTAACGTAATATCTGTTATTTACCTAACTACCTACAATGTTTCCCTCCAGGATGGAAGCACATGTAGCTTTGCTAATTCACATGCAATTCCGAGGTTCAAAACGTTTAGGAAAGGACCTCAATCTCACTGGTCATCGAAGTCTCGGCAAAATGTACACAATCACAGAAAGAGTAAGGTTTCTCTAAGCCAATGATTGTTTTGCATTTAATGCTTTGTTGCCTTGGAGCTACTCGTGTGGATTTTTCTGTAGTACATTATGTGGTACATTCATGGGTCATGCATGTCTGGTGGCTCCTACATCTTTCACTCTGCTCCTATGTACAGACTGGTATATGATCTCTAGTGACAAAACAGTGTCAGTGTGATCATATACTGTATAGTTCATGCATCTTATAGTGCTGTTTACTAGCAACAACCTGTTGAGCTTCCATGATTTATTGAGTATGTACAAATTACCATGGATTTTGCACCATTGTCCATTTGAGCCACTTCTTGTTAGGCAGCAGATAATGAAAAATGGCACTTAGACGAGGAGTTACCTTGTGCAGGTAAAAAGGACAAAGAAAGGTTCTCCAACTTCTTCCATGAGGACCATTATGTGCACCCTGATGACTTGTTTGAAGCCATCTTTGGTGCAAATCATGGTTTTACTTGGTCTCACATATCGTGGGAGGGTTTTCACATCGGGGACAAATCGTTCAGATTTAGATGGAGTGGTGGTGAATCACGCAGGCAAAGAATTCCAAGTGACAGCGAAGATGAAGGAAGCGAGGATGAGGGCAGGGAAACAACCAGCGTTGGTTCACATGCCCACAGGGTCATCCTTGGCTTACCACCATGTGGTCCACTAACTCTAGAAGATGTTAAAACTGCGTATGTCTTACTGTTATCATGTTTGTTTTTGTATGTATGCATAAGTTGTGTCCCCCACTCTAGGACTCACCTGAATTACTTACCACTGTGGCGTGCAGTTTCAGGGCATCTGCTCTGCGGTGGCACCCTGACAGGCACCCGGGGTCATCACAGGTGCGTATCCAACAAAATTCAGTTCCTGAAACTTAATAGCAGAAACTGATGCAGTCATTATGCGTGTTAGTTGTCCATTCGCAAATAAATACAAAAAGGCACAGATGATAACAAGGGCATTCCACATGTTTTGCTTGCTTGCGCAGGCCATGGCTGAGGAGAAGTTTAAGCTGTGCGTGAATGCATATAATTCACTCTGCAGTGTCCTCAAGGCTGCTTAGTTTCGTTGCTATCTTACACACACACGGATGCTGATTGCATCTCGCTATCGCTGGGATGCTAATTTGTTTTGGTGTATCAGTTTTGAAAGGCTCAAGGGACACTTGAGCAAGGAAGCCGCTGGTGATTGCGGCTGTTGTTTTGTTTCAGTTTCCATTTCGTTTGAGATAGGTACATCTATGCCAAGGGCCAAGCTCCGACGTGGAAAGGATATAGGAGCCAGTGTTTGTTGTACTAACTTGTACACTAGTGTCAAATGTAACATTTGATTCCTTCAATCCTTCATTTGATTCATAATAAAAATACCAAGAAACATGTGAGGTCTCCTGCAAATGGGATTGCTGACTGTGGACTTATGGTCTGGTACTGTTGTTATTTCATTTTTTTTTTTTGCAGCTGTTGTTCTGGCCTGCAATTTTTTTATTCCTGAAACTTGTTGATGCTCCATCTGAGATCCTGATGCGGTGATGTGCCGTTCCATGTTATGGGGTACGGGTACTGTGATGATTTGGCCGGGATAAAGCGAGGCTGGCCGGTGTGGCCGCCATCTTGCAGCTTTTGTTCAAAGTATTACTTTAGACTAACACGTACAATCAGCAAATCAAATCAAAACAAATCTACCACACTCTGGAGCTCTGGAAGGAATGCCCAAGAAAGAAGAGAGAAGAGGCCTGGAAACTTGCACATTGATTGATAGTCTGATAGCATATCAGGGGCAAGCAAAAGCATCATTCAGAGTCTGACACACAATTAGGAGAGGAGTATCTTGACTTAACAAGAAGGCTAGATTAGTTGACCTCTCTTTCATTTCATTTCATAGCTATTGCAGGTGCTGGTACACACTAGGAGTACTAATAATGGAAAGAAATAATGGAAGAATGGTAGGTAATCTCAACTCTCTTCTGGAACTGAAATGTCATCTGACTGACACTCTACTCAGATGCATTATGCATGAAGGCAGACAGACGCATCGATCTAGAATCTCCCTGCTAGATAGAACAGCTTGAAGTAGCCAGCAGAAGGCTACAAGACTAGAAGCATAGGATTGCAACGGATGCTGCAACGGAGAATGCGAATGTGGTGATGAGGAATGCGAAGTGGATGGCCCAGCTCCTCCTGAACTTGGCGAGGTACGCCTCTGGCGGCTCCTGGTACGGCACCTCGACGTCGGCCGCCGGGACGACCTCGGCGGCGGACTTGAGCATTCTGAGCCTGTCGGCGGCGAGCGCGAGCGTGAGCTTGTGGCACCTGCGCTGGTAGCGGAATCCGTTGAGGCAGCGGAGGTGGTGCGCGACGGCGGCGTAGAAGGCGAGGTGCGCGAGCGAGAGCAGGCCCGCGGGCGCCCAGAGGTGGCGGCACTGGAGGCGCGCGGGCGGGGAGGCCGCGACGCCCGACAGGACGAGGGACAGGAGCAGGAAGAAGGCGAGGAAGAGGCGCCACAGCTCCTGCTTCTGCGCGTCGGCGGCGCGCTTCTTCTCCACCGTCTTGTCGAAGTGCAGCTGCACCACCGTGCCCAGCGCCTGCGCCGCCGACTCGCGGGTCACCACGTCCACCACGCCCCCGCCGGAGGCGGAGGCGGCGTGCCCGGTGCCGGCGCCGGCGCCCGCGGTGGCGATGTAGGCCGCCTCGCCCACCGCCATGGCCTCGCCGACCCGGGCTCCGTAGTGCAGATCCATGGCTAGCTCGGTTTGCGAGCTAATTGCAGCGCGCGACAGATGCACGGCGCGGGAGGAAGAGGGTGGACAGTGTGGGCGTGGACAATGCAGATGCAGGCAGGCAGGCAGGCAGCCAAAGTGAAGAAGGCTGGAGGGGGGTGAGGTTAGTTTTGGGATTTTGGCAGCACGCACCAGCTCAGCTCGATGCATGGTAACAACATCAACATCTCAGCAGCAGCTCAGGATCTTGGTCTCTTCTGGACAGTCGAAGCTGGAGTGATCTGAATCATCATCTCCCTCCATCTGAACGACAATGGCGACGATATTATGTGATTTAAGTGTGCTTGCGTTTCCCTGTCGTTGCAACATCCTATGCATCGCAATGGTGCCCATCAATCTTAATCCTCCCCACCCAGGTCAAGCTAGCAAGGTCAGTTTGCATAATGCACGGGTAGCGAGTAATCAGACATGCTGAATTGCAGATACACAGTAGCAGTCCTTCCGCAAAGCAAGCAAAAGTGCTTGGAAGAGGCAGTCCAAATCGCCGGCCAGCAGAAGAGAAGAGGACCACCAGCGGTGAATGTAAAATGGTAAACAGAAAATGGAGCGGGGCACGTGGGCGAAGCATCTCTTTCGTGCCATGCCTTGTCCGGTTGCCTTCCGGCTCCGGGTCAGACGCCACACCCACCTCTTCTGTCTTCTCTTCGCCATCATCACACCATCTACATTGCACTGCGGCGACGCATCCTATGCACGTGCACAGTGCCTCTACCACTTTCACCGTTCGTTTCTACAGTAAGTACCCTCCTACGCATCCTACCCTACCAACGTACGGAGTAGCCAACAATTGTAAGTGAAAATACAAATACTACTCCTAGAATAACAAACACTGAGATACAAAAATAATGAAATGGAATTAGGCCGAGGAAATGTGTAGGACATTACCCTAGCCCCAAAACTTTAAACACTAACCTCATTAGAGACACAGAAAGTCTATAAAGGCCTTTAAACTTGACGAAATGTATTCTATTGTTCATTGAACACTATTTATAGCCACCTTTTCTCCTCACAAGTCACTATTCATATACGGTACCACCCGTTAAGTCAACGGTAATGTGCCCGCCTTTCTATAGTACCACCCGTTAAGACATACAGTAACGGGTCCATCTCTCAACAGCATAAACTGTTACCCGACAGTACTGGGTTCGCCAAGGCACAAATACCACCCGTTAACAGAACAGTACCGTGTCCGCTACTACTAGTATCAGAATCCATTAAACTGACATAACGAGTGTCGTGTTCAAAATAAAAACCAAACCCGTGCAAAGCACCAGGAACCTGCCTAGTTATGTACAAAAATGTAGGGCACACCTCTGTCTCCGTCCATGGAGGCAACGAGGACCATAGTCACGCCTCCCTCTCCAGCATGGAGGTGAGGAGACATGCACCAGCGCACAGGTCCGATGGACGTAGGCCTAATTCAGTGCAAGACTTGGGTAGATCCAGTGGAGGGTGGGTGAATCTGATGGTTGGCCAAATTCAGTGGTGGTTAGTGTTGATAGCAGCCATGGGACATGTATAGCTCTCACATCTTCCTAACATACTCTTCCTCTCTTCTACCTCACCTTCCCCCTCTCCCCTTTGCAGACCTAGAGCCAACATAGACGATTGCCACGAGCTGTAGGATGGTGGTGGACGGGAGGTCAACCCTCGCAATGCCTACAGGAGCAGGCACAGACGTTGGACGAATGGTCCCAACGACGACTGCTCCAGAAGTTGGAGGTGGCTCAGCTAGAGCTTTTCTAGTATTATTATGCAAGCGGGCATTGTACCTTGCCCATCTCAAGAGCCTACATTTACGCATGCAGGTGTACACTGTCAGCCTTAGGAGTAGCATTTGCCTAGGTGGGCTATTTGACCGCTTGGAAAGTTTTCGATTATTCATAGTCCTTTTGTCGACCTAGGCGGGTCACAATGTCTCCCTGCAAAAACGCAAAATGCCCGAAAAGGATAAGTAATATGTTGTAGTAGTGTGTGTTGTAGAGTCACCCAAATTTTTTTTTCTAGAGAATCAATAAAGAGAGGATATAATAATGATCATATAATCCAAAATACTTCAACCCGTGAAATACACAATAACGAAAGGGAAACATGTGACCAGATAAACAAAACCCTAACTTGTGAAACAAAAATACTAGTAACAATTTAAAACAGAATTTGTTACCTCGAGGGAAAGTTTTTTAAAGCCTGCGGACGAACAAAATAAGGCACACAAACTACTCACTAATCACTTTGTAATTACGAGTCTGCACTATATTTGGTAGTCTCTTACTCAGTGGCGGACCTAGAATTCCAACGTAGGGTATGCAAGGGATATAAAAATGGAAAATAGAAACAAAAATGAGGCAATGAGGGATCGAACTAGCGCCCTTTTGCTCGAGATTTAACAAACTTACCACTAGCCAACATGATTTGTTACATACAAGCAATTCATAAAGTAAGGTCTTGTTTAGATGGCTAAAAATTTGACTGCAAGTCTAACTAGACTCAAAAGATTTGTCTCGCAAATTAGAGACGAACTATGTAATTAGTTATTTCTTTTACCTATATTTAGTACTCCATACATACGTGTTAAGATTCGATGTGATGGAGAGAGAGTGAAAAAATTTCAACTTTTCACCCCAACAAAACAAGGCCTAAGAGTCTTACTTTCTTTGAGTTAATCTACCTGCCCCATATAGTCATCCAAGTACTCTACCTGCGCCATCTATCATAGCCCACAAATTAAAAACCGGAGTACTAAATTAAAAAAATCAAACTTTTTTTTTTTACAAACATTAGCCGATGGATGTCATATTTGATAGTCTGCACTATGTTATTTTTAGCACAAGGAATGTGTGGATGTGCTTGTGTGTATAGAAGATAGGAAAGAGAGAAAGAGAGAGGCCAAGCAAACCAGGCCCAGCAAGCTCTTCTGCCCCTCCCATCTCGCGTGGCCCAAGAGGAAAATCGTGGCCGGTATCCAAATCGAACACGGGAGAGAAGAGGGAACGGTAATGCTACGGTTCATACGTTCTAAACATCGAACGTGGAGATTCGACCGGCCCACCGGCCCACCAACGCGCTGCGACTCGTGCCCACACCACTCGACCGCCCGACGCCGTCTGCTCGTCAACTCTCTCGTCTCCTTATCCATTCGTCTTCCTCGTCCACTCCGCCCGTTCCCCTTCACTCCATCGCTCTTTCGTCGCCGCAGTCAGTCGCCATGCCGCGCCGCCGCTGTTGCTGCTGCCTGCTCGCGCGTCCATGCACCTGCCGCACCTCCGCTGCTTGCGCACGCGGCCACGAGGTGAAGCGGCACCCCTCCATCCACCCCATGCTCCTCCTCCTCCGCAAGCACGGCGGCGAGGCCGCTCCGGTGCGGCGGATCAGCGCGCCCGCGACGGCTCGGGCGAGGGAGGCCGCGGCGCCTCGGCGGCCGCGGATCCGCCGGATTCGGCTGCCGCTGCCGAGGATCCGGCGTTCCCCGTGGCCGGCGGTGGCGGTCGGTGGTGTCGGGCGCGGATCCGGCTGGGGGCGATGTGGGATCCGGGCGGATTCGCACCGGTAGGCCTCCCTTCTCCTCTGTTGAGCCGCGCGCCTCCCCTTCCCTTTTTGCGCCGGAGTTGAGGACGACGGTGGCGGCTGCCGCCGAGGTGCGCGCCTTCGTCTTCTACCTCCCTCCCCTTCCTCCTTCCACCCCCGCATCCTCGATGGTGCCGGAGCGAGGACGACGGTGGTAGATGAGGACCTCTGCTTCTCCTTCTCCTCCGCACCCTCCTCCTGCTCCTCCTCACGCCTCATCCTCCAACTCTCTCTGGCTTTGGATCTGGTTTTCCTCTTTGTTTCTTTTTCTAGTTTTTTGTGTTTCATTTTCATTGCTCTCGTTGTTTCTAGGGTGTTTGCTATTTTGTTTCAGATGTTCTTTCTCTTAAATGTTTGTTTTTTCTGTTTTCTGTTTTGTTTCAAATGTTTTGTTCCTCTTATTTCTTTTTTTCTCAGGTTTGTTTCACATCACCTGCCTGTGTTGCATTTGGTTAGCGTTGCAGTTGTTTGAGTTTTTTCTTGTTTCAAAATTTATATTCATTTTGTTTCTTTTTCGTTGTAACATTTGTTTCATTTTTTTTCATGTTTCAGTGTTGCACGCAGCACAACACAAGTGTCTTTTTTGCAGTAGGGGTTAGGTGTTTCAAGGGTTTTTTTTATTGTTGTTTCAAATTTCATGTTCACGGTGTTTTCAAATCTGTTGTTTCTTTTGTTTCTTTTTTTTGACTTGTTTCATTTTCTGATCTGTTTCATTTTTCATTTTGTTCTATGTTTTCATTTTCTTTTTGTTCTATGTTTCATTTTCATTTTCAGTTTGTTTCTTTTTGTTTTTGTTTTTCAGATGCTCAATGGCCATGTTGGCGTCGGCTTTTTCCAGAGCACATGGCGGACATGTCAGGACGGCGGCGCGGCGGCGGCGGCCGCATGGGGGTTGGGTGTCGCCGCGGGGAGGGCGGGTATGTGTGGGAGCTGCTGCGGTGCGGGGGCGCCCGTGCGTGCACGCGTGTGTACTGCGCGCGGGGCGGGGGTGTGTGTGCCGAGATGGGCCGGGCCCTAGCGCTGGCCGTTCGAACGTTGAACGTTCGAGCGCTAGTTTGACCCAAGAGGGAAGAAGCGTCTCAGCAACGGGAGCAAAGCGTGCGTCCACTCCTGATCGGAATCGAGCCTGCATTTTGGTTCACAAATATTTCCTTCCTATAAATACAGTATAATGTCTCCTCGATCTATCGCTCCTCACATCCATCCGCGACCAACGTACGATCCCCTCGATCGTGCGTGCGACCAAGGAGCTAGCTAGACAGCATATGCCGCCGCCGCCGGAGCTCATGGAGGAGCTCGTGGAAGAGATCCTTGTCCGCTTCCCGCCGGACGATCCCGCGAGCCTCGTCCGCGCCGCCCTCGTCTGCAAGCGCTGGTGCCGCCTCGTCTCCGGCACCGCGTTCCGCCGCAGGTTCCGCGAGTTCCACATCCACCGCGGGACGGCCCCGCCCTTGCTCGGCGTGCTCTACACCAGCACCACCGAGGGGATTTGCTGCCACAAGCAGCAGCAGGTCAGAGACGACGACGACGAGGACACCGACGACCGTTGTATCAAGAGCGCACGCATCCTGCTGCGAGAGCTGAAGCCGACGGCATGCTTCGTCCCCACGGCCTCCTCCTTCCGCCCGGGCCCGGCATACGCTGCCAACAACAGCCGGCGCTTCTACGGATGGCGCGCCATCGACGCCCGCCACGGCCGCGTCCTGCTCCGCCGGAGCGATCATTCTCCTTATGGGCATGGCCTCTTCGTGTGGGACCCTGTCACGGACGAGCAGCGAGACCTGCCCAAGCCCTCGTTCAGCGAGACGATGCTTGGGTACAATTGGACCGCTGCCGTGGTCTGCGCCCACACCGCTGGTGGAAACTGTGACCACCTCGACTGCCACCGGGGACCTTTCCTGGTCATCATCATGGACGTACGTCCAGGACCATGTCATCCTCCGGTCCGTCTACTCGTCTGAAGCTGGTGCATGGAGCCGCCTTGACGCTCTTCCACGAGCCGAACGCGCCATTTCCTTCCGCGAGTTCACGCAGACACCCAGTGTCCTCGTCGGCAGCGCACTCTACTTTCTGGTTCATTGCAACGACGAGGTTGTAGAGTACGACTTGGCCACACAGGACTACGTATCTATGATCTACATGCCGTCTGAATTCTATCGTCTGCTAGAACAACGAGGCGTTGTGCTCATGACTGATGATGATGGTGGGCTTGGATTTGTTACCAACACTACCAACACGGAGCACCAACTAGAGGTGTGGTCAATGGTGAATGGTGGAGAGGGTGGCTTTGTCCAAACAGGAGTCATTGATCTTCACAAGGTGCTCATCCCCTCTTCTTCTTCTAGCGGTGCTGCGCCCGCGCTCATCAACAACTCGCTTCGGGTGAATGGTTTCGGTTTCGCGGATGGTGGTGCCACTGCCACCCGATTCCTATTCATGAGGACGTCCGATGGGTTATACAGCATATAGACATCAATTCTAGCCATGTCAGGAAGGTTGCCAACTGTTGTGGCGACGACGAGCAAGACAACGTCGTTGTTCCTTACATAAGCTTCTGCACTCCAAACTCATTTGTGACAGCAACGCCATCAGCTTCTGGTAACACAGCCATGTCGTATGACCAGGCTCCAAGGCGCAGCAGCAATCGTACGCGCCGACCCAATCCTCGGTGGACCGGAGAAGAATGGACCAGCTAGAAGCCCAGCTCAATTTATCGTGCGTGTGTCAATTGATCGCCGGCCTGCGTGCTGTGCTTTATTTATTATTATTTACTTTTTATATGTATATATAGGAGAGAGCTGTTATTATTCTAAGAGGTATAGTGAGGTACTGTATGTAATAGCTGAACATTAAACTCTATCAATCAATCAACTGAATCCTGTCCTCGCTATTTCTTCTCCCCACGACTCTGTACTTCTTCTTCCTTCCGTTTTCCCCAATTCCTGCCTATCTGCTGCTTACATCATTTCAGGGTCGTCCTCCAGGTATGGCAGCAGTAACTTAATTTGCCTAGTGGTGATGACAGGAGGCCAGGAGCTAGATCTGCTGGTTCTGCAAGTGCGACTCAAGCTGTGGCCGGGCACATGGTCTTTCAATCGAAATGATCTTGGAGTGAATATGCTTTTCTCGTTGTATCTGAAATTTCTAGTGCTTAAGAAAATGAGCATACACGAAACTGAAATGTTGTATTTTTCATCTGTCATTTACCGCTGATGTGTAGCCCCATCGTTTACATGCAATCCCATCGTTTACATTTACGACCCTACATCTACAATCCCATCCTTTGTTTCACAACCACTTTTTACTTAAGAAATACTAACACCCATATCTTGTTGGGATATTCTCCGTTTATCTCCACCACCATTCAAAATGGGCCCCTGCATGCGTTTGGCTAAACTTAAGCACTTAAGCCTAACTAATCAAACTAGGGACTGATTTGTGACTGGAATCACCAACACACGGACCACGCCAGAAACACAGAATGAACACACGGGGTGTAAGTGAAAAAAGAGAATAAGGACGGGGTTATTTTTAGAAGTGAAAAGCGAAGAGAGGCCGGTGGAAAAGGAGAGGATCCAGCAGAGCCAGCGATCGTTCCTCCCTTTCTACATTCCCCTCCGCCTCCGCCGCCGATCGCCGTCTCCGACCGCAGGTGAGGGTCCAATCCCAACCAACTTTCAGGCGACTACGCCATCCCACCGCTGGTAGGGAGGAAGGGGACTTCTTCTGGCCGCAGAGTGGTGCGGGGGGCGGGCGGACTGGCGGGGTGCCGCCGGCTGCCGGCCGCAGGCTGTGGGAGACGGCCGGGGGACCCCGCCGGGGCGGGGAAACTTGATCGGAGTGGTTTTTTTTTTTTTTTTGACCACATGATCGGAGTGGTTGATGCGGCAAGGGCGGAGCCGGAGCCTGAGCAGGACCGGTGGCAGCACTCCACCGCCGGCGACGGCTGATGGATGGCGGGGCGGGGCGGGGCTAGAGAGCGATTGGCTGAACTCGTGTTTCTGTCGGGACTCGGGAGGCTCAAGAGAGCGACCGCCCGCACTGGAGGTGGAGGATGAAGGGAAGGAACGAGGCCGTTGGATCGCAGGTGGGACGGCTGGGATTGGTCCCCGAGATGATGGCGAAATTTCCAGCCTCCCTGCATATTCTAGGTGCCTCATGGATCTAGCCTGCCATTTGGTGGCTGGTGGTGGGATTCTAGGACCGTTCTATCCTTTTAGGTGTTCTTGGAATCCTGGGGTTGATTTCCTCAATTCGTTTGTTACATCAGTGAAAATGATCTAGGAAAATTACTGCTTTATGTTTCTAAGTGAACAAAAATACTAATACTAATAATGTAGATTGCTCTGGAGTCTGGATGCATTTTTTTAAATTTATGGTTCTTTTTTGTCCAAATGAGGATGAGTGAAGAGGATAAGGCTGCTGCTTCTGCTGACCAGCCTAAGAGGGCCCCTAAGCTCAATGAAAGGATCCTCTCTTCTCTGTCCAGGAGGTCCGTAGCTGCTCATCCGTGGCATGATCTTGAGATCGGTGTGTGGCTCAACTACCCTTTCCTGCTCTTCTAACTCCTTTGTCAAATAGGCATGCGCTGAACGATTTTGGTTTTGCAGGTCCTGAAGCTCCTGCTGTGTTCAATGTTGTAAGTACCATCACTGCCTTCTAACCCGTTGGACATTGACATATTATATATATATTCACTGTTGTGGGGAATTAGATTCTCTGGAACCTTCAAAAGGAATGTGACGGATTTTTGATTTAGCTGTAGTACTAGTGGTGATTTTGTACTGCTTTCTGACCACTCAAGTCTCACTCTCACTATCTTGGTATGGTATCTCAATCAGATTGAAGTTGTTCGAAATCACACTTTCGATACATCAGTGTTTCTCAACCAGTTAGTAGTTACCAAATGATTTTTCACTCAGGAAGCTGAATGTGGTGCATGGATTGTGCCGTTATGTTGAAGCATTAGTATAATTAATTTTGTTGTGCAAAAGGAAGATTTGACTCATCTGTTTGCTGTTACCATTGAATAATGAGTATAATTAATCTTGTTATGTAAAAGGCAGTTTACTTTCAAAAATTGTGTTGTTAGTGTTGAACAGTAAGTATAATTAATTCAGTTACGAAGAAGGCAAGTTCTACTCTCAATCTTGGTGTAAACGTAATGGCAAATATTTGGTATAATCATTTCTGTCACATGAAGGGCAAGTCCGACTAATGAGTTTGTCTTCACTGTTGAACAGTTAGTACGATCAATTCTATTCTATTACCTAAAACGTGGGTTTGTTTCATGATATTGCTGTTAGTGTTGAATGAATTCTATAATTAACTTTGTCAAATACAAGGCAGGTTCGGCTTATGATTGTGATGTTATTATCTAATGATTTGTACATTTATTTCTGTCACATGAATGGTTGTTCGACCCACAGTTTTGTCACTAGTTCTGAACGTTCAGTATAATTAATTCAGTTGGCAAAAAGTTGGCAGGGCTTTTGTTTTGTTTTGAACTTGAAACAAGAAAAAGAACCATTGTAGGAAAAGGTATTTTCCTGATTTGCATAAGTTCAGGGAATCATCCACCCTGTAGTCTAGTATGTGGTAGAGATATTATGATGGACAGAAAGAAAATCTACCCACCAAACAAGTACCATGATGCATGATAAGACTCCATGATTAACTGATCCATCATATAGTTGATTAAAAATCAGGATGGGTAGATCTATCGACTGCCCAAATATAAAGCTATCTTACTCTCTCTCAGCCCTAATAGTGTACAAGACTGTATAGGACAGCCAGGATTGTTTTTGTTTCAGGCATTTATGTGTTGACATAGGAGTGGTATCTTTCTATTAATTTTTTTGTCCCTTTTCAGATTGCAGCTAGAAATGTGATTCTTGTAAAATCACCATAAATAGCTAGGCTCATGGTTACCCAAGCAATTTCTATGGTTCTTTTATTAGGGTACTTTGTTTGTTGAGGAAAAATAAGTGCATGCTTTTTTTATTATGATATTTAACAAATCTAGTTAGCTCCAGACAGTGACTGCATTATATACATCTTTGTACAGGTTGTTGAGATCACAAAGGGAAGCAAAGTTAAATATGAGCTTGACAAGAAAACTGGACTGATTAAGGTATATGTCCCGTTCTCAATGTTTTATGCATCTTGATCATCACTTGCTATCTCAATAACAGTATGTCATAACCGGTGCACATTTCTTGTACTTGTGCAATGATTTGAGTCCGCTGATGAAATGTAATAGTTTAATTTGTTTTTCTTTCTTTCTGATGCACACTACAATTTGGCAGGTTGATCGAGTCCTGTACTCATCAGTTGTATACCCTCACAATTATGGTTTCATTCCGAGGACTCTGTGTGAAGACAATGATCCAATGGATGTGTTGGTCCTGATGCAGGTTAGTTACTTTTCCTTTTTCCACTTTTCTGTGTCATGTGGGGCTTTTGTGAAGACTGTAGAGTATTCACTCTTTGGATTACATGGTCCTTGTTTCTGTTCAAGGATGGCTAATATATTAGTCCTCTGGCTATCACATTCTTAGACTCTGTAGTTGCGTCAACTGCAGTTATTTGCAGTGATTTTTTGTTATATCATACGAGCAGTGTCATAACCTTGTGATGATTTATCTCCTGCAGGAGCCTGTTATTCCTGGTTCGTTTCTCCGAGCCAGAGCAATTGGCCTTATGCCCATGATTGACCAGGTATTTCACGTCACACACTATTTGAGGTAGAGGGAAAAGAAAAACTCTGCTTCGACTTTGTTTCAAACCATGGATATCTGTTGGGCGTTGTCAGGGTGAAAAGGATGACAAGATAATAGCAGTCTGTGCTGATGATCCTGAATACCGTCACTACAACGACATCAGTGAGCTGTCTCCTCACCGCCTGCAAGAGATCAAGCGCTTTTTTGAAGACTGTATCCTGCTTAATTCATCTACTGTTTTCTTACTACACGTGCTCTAGCATGTTTGGGATGATCACGTTCACAGGTATAAGCTTCCTTAGCGATATCTTCCAGACAAGAAAAACGAGAACAAAGAAGTTGCTGTTGACGCATTCTTGCCTGCGACCCAAGCTCGAGAGGCCATTCAGTACTCAATGTAAGCTCAGCTTGACACTGACCCTTTGCTACTCTGTTACAGAAGTGCATTCTTTGGTTATTTCCCCCCTCCCTTTGTGGTGTTTGTTGAGTATGAAAATGACGACTCTCAGTAACACATACTTATTGATCTGATCGCAGGGATCTGTATGCGCAGTATATTTTGCATAGCTTGAGGCAGTAGCTGCAAGCAAACTATTTATCAGGTCAGCTTGGATTGAGCGTGATTTAATAAATCAAAACGCTTGATATTGTGTGCGAACCTTGGAATTTGAGAACAATGTCACTACTTGTACTCCTGCTGCCTTTACTACTTGTACTCTTTTCTTGTTATAAATTATGAATAAGCAGAGTCCATACGTTTACCGTGTGCCTTCTTGCTGGGCTCATGGGCCTTCGTCTACCCAAGTACTCCTATCTTGCTTGTGGAGTAATAATGGAAGGATGTCTAGCGTTGCTGTTGTTTTGCTGTTATGTATGTTTTTTTTTAGAAATTGCTGTTATGTATGTATGAGATGGCACTCCTAGTATTGAGATGGCACTCCTAGGTCTGGGCTGGGCCACACGGAAGGCCGTGGTGTAGCTGTAGCCCATTGGCAGGCGTCGTTTGGAACATGGGAAATTTCACCCATTCCTGTGTTTTAAGGTTAAATAAAGTTTATTTCTATAAAATTGAATTAATTAGTTAATGTGATTTTTTCTGATGTAAGGAAGTTTTTGGTTCCAAACAGTCTTTTAGTTTGATGCCGGTAGTTGTAGTTGAACTTGCGTGGCGTGGGTTGTGATGATGCAGGTATAGTAAAGATTTGTAATTGTACAAGAATTAATATTTCAATAGCATGTCGCCTTCAAGAACCAATAATTCACCTCGAGTTTTTGTTGTACGCCTAGTGGCAGAGCCCCGGGCATCCAAAATTGGATGTTAGCTCCAGGCACTCCTGCATGGTTTTAATTGGCTTCTGCCCTTGCCTGGAAGCGCCGGCCAGGCAGCGTAATCCAGCCCCAGACATTAAAGCAGCTTAATAAACCGCCCGTAAAAGCTTTTTTTGGCCATTTGTAGACGCAAACTTGCAAGGTCCTTGATAGTGGTATCAAGATCATTCGCATGGAACAAATTTCCAAAGCAACTATCTACTCATAACCTTTGACGTTCAGAAATATCTACTCATAACCTTTGACGTTCAGAAAAAAAAAGTATATCAACTGAAAACTAGCTAGTGTCTGTATACTTGTATATTGTCTGATTTTAATTCCTGCACTACCGGCCACCGTGATTAGTTTTAGATCTGATCAGTTCATGCTCTAGTACGTTTGCATGGTGTACTAGCTAGCTAGTTCCATTCAACCGATAGTGCACTGATCGGATCTTAAATATATAGCAATTGGAAACTATATATTAGGTTGTCATCGGATTAGTAAACTACCATTCCCCGTGCGAGCTAGCTAGCGATGACGGAGGGCCAGGTCCGATGACGCCGAAGAGCTAGATGGAGAACGGGCGTAGGAGTACGTGCATGTGGCCATCCACAGCCGGACGGGTGTTTTTTAGCTAGTTTAGGCCATGTATCTGTGTCCACCTTCACCTTTCAGCGAGATCTGCATAGAGACTGGGTGAGAATGGAGGACGAAGTATCATCATTTTATACTAGTAGTAAGTATCATCATAATATATACTAGTAGCATTTATTTTGGTTCACCCCGTTCATGCGTCGCTAAAGGGGTGAAATGTGCATGGCGACGACTACACCAGCAACTTGCAAGCAGGTGGCACACGCCAACAGGCAACAACAACAACACACGGCGCTGTCGTCGCGCCGTCCTCCGGTCTTCCTTAGGCCGGCCGATCACACACATCAGGCGACGGAGTTTGCTGCGGGGGCACCACGACCACGCTGACATGCTGCTTGTCGTCCTCCTCCTCCCTGGTGGTGGCCGGGTGGTCGCTGCCGCTGACCTTGGCCGCATCCGCCGCCGCCTCGCGTCCCTTGCCCCAGAGCACGGCGTAGAGTCCCATGATGATGAGCACCGCGCCCAGCGCGGTTCCAAGGTGCAGCTTCTCGGCCAGCAGCAGCGAGCTCAGCACGGCCACCATCAGCAGCATCAGCGGGCTGAACACGGACACGAACAGAGGCCCGCGCTGCTTCACGCACCACGCCATGATCACCAACGCCACGCCCGATGCGAGAATGCCCTGTAGATATATCGACGCGCGTGTCGTCATTGACATCCATCCAGCCAGTCAAATTCCCTGCGCGCATGTCATTAGTAAACTGTACAACAGTTTGTAGCTAGCAGTTAGCAGATCGAACAACAACTACCGACCGAGTATGCGCAGGCGAGCAGCCTGATGTCGAACTTGAGCCGCCATTGCGAGGCGTCCCTGTCAAAGGAGAGTGCGTACACGGCGGACTGCAGCGAGATCATGATGCACATCAGGGCGGTGCTCGAGTAGTGGAATGGGTACTCGTTGCTCAGCTTCGCCTGCACCACGATCCAGAGCGCGTAGAAGAAGCAGCTGCCGACACACAGCAGCGACCCCAAGGCGTAGTTGGTGGCGCCTACGTGCCCGCCGTCCCCGTGGTGGCGCTGGGCGAGCGTGGCGACCAGGTTCAGGTGGCTGTGCCAGGGGGTGATGTCCACGCCCTTGTAGAAGGTGAGCAGCATGGCCCCGCCGATGCTCAGCAAGGTCCCCGTCACCTTGGCCTGGCTGGAGAAGGCGTGGATATCGAGCTTCTCGTACCGGAAGACAAGGGCGATGATGAAGGTCCACGCCGGGAGGAGGTTCGTTGTCGCGGAGGCAAAAGTGGCCGATGTGAGCTTCATGCCGGCGATGTACAAGTTCTGCGCCACCGTGCCCCTGCATGCATGACGGGTGCACAACAAACAAGGCTAGCATCACATTCATTCTTGGTTTATTTATTCATCCATGCCACTGTGTATACAAGAAATGCATAGAAGCAACATTAAAGAAAATGCATAGAATCAGGAACGGCACGATACTGAATCGACATGCTGGACCTAAACGAGAAATGCATGTAAATCAGGCATGGATGACGATACAATGCATGGATGATGTTGAGGTGAGGAGCTCGCACTGGTGGTTGTATATCGATCATGTGGTGTCTACGGCCAACTAACTTTGAATTTCCACATATATGTATAACATCTTGCTAAAAAAGATCACGCCAGGGAGATTTATTTGGATCTACTAATACTAATAGTTAGCCAACCAAAATACCTAATAACTACTGACTATGGAGCCAGCTAATTATCAATAGGTGTTTGTTAATTAGTGCTAACACAACTAATAGTTAGCACCTCCTGAGCTAATAATAAATTAGTTGGCCTATTAGCAGGTCTATTTGATCCATACCCTGTTCGATCTATGCAGCTAAAAATTAGATGAAGATACTTTGGATCATCAGCTAGTAAGCCTAGCTAGTACCTTACCTACCACATAGTAGCTATATAACAATTAGCTATTAGCTGGTTTCTCATAGCTAACACGGTTAATAGTTAGCTGGGTGGATCCAAACATGGCCTAAAACCACTTGCTTATCTAATTTGTTTGCTTCCTGGGTGGCGCAACATTTCTCAACATTGGAATATTTTGATGCGTGCGCTACTAGCTAGCCTACTACTTCATCGGTGCCACATCTTCTCGCTAAGGGCGTCCCCAACAAGGGGTTGAGAGCTATCTAGGAAGCTTACGTGGATGAGAGAGAGCATGAAAAACACACTCGCTAGCGCTTCCCATCTCGATAGCTCGCATAGAAACCGGTGAACCGTTTTCTCTCTGACTAGCTGTCCCACCCCGGCAACTGATATTATTTCTCCTTTTTTTTATTCCCCGCTGCGCCAGCTAAGCTAGCGATTTGCGCTGCTTGTTGCGGACGTCCTAAGCACTTCCACTACCAATAACAACAACGAGGGGAGGCCTAAGCTATGTGCCATCCGCGGACTTTCACTAACCGCTCGGACGCTCACATTTGCTATCCACCTCACTCACTGGTTGACCTCCGCAACAAACTAGATAGCACCGTCATTGCCTCACCTCGTCCTCTCCTCAATCCATCGCCGCCATCTCTAATTACTGTTAGCTCCCGCATCCTCCATAGTTTATACATTTGACTCTAGTGTTAGTTGCCCAACCCATACTCTTAACTCTAAAAATAATCCTTATCACCTTTTACGAAGTGAACAATGAATAGTTTTTTCTTAGATAAAGGTGAACAACGAATAGTTGGATTAGAATAAACAGAAATAAGTTTAACTTAGGATCAGGCTCCGGGCGGTAATAAACTCAAGTTTAATACTTCAATTTCTTGTTAGGAATAAAGTAATATAATATTTATGGGATATAACGTAATAACACATATTAAACCTACCCTGAGAGGCCACACGCGAACGACAGAATCAGCACCCTCCATGTCAGCTTTGTTCGGTTCTTCCTGAAATTATTAAATGGTATATATGGTTAGATTATGAAACGACATAAGTTTCAAGTGAAACAAAGCGTATATGAGCATCTGTCGGTGAAGTTTTTGTTTTAATTTGCAAGCACATGTATGTGTGGTTAGTGCAAGAAGAGTGATATAGACATGCTGGCTCAATTAAAAAAAATGAAAAAAGATCAACGATACATACATGAAGATGGAAATTAAGATGTGAATGAAAAAAAAAACATAGTATGCACTAGAGTTACCAATACAAAAATGTTAGGGATTGTTTGGATCCCATGTTTTATAAAACTATATTTTATCTATAAAATAAGTTTTAGTACAACTACAAGCAAACGATCTTGGGATACGCTGACTAACTTGGGATTGTATAAAATAAATAACTAATCCATAACCTAGACAAGAAGTGAGCATTAACAAATGACATTTTTATGTGTGGCTTTTCAAAGAGTCACATGATGTACAGTACCTTTATTGCCAACATGGGATAGCGTTAGCCTACTAAGGCGCGTGCAATTGCCTGATCCGTGCACAACAGCACAAGGGGCAAGTCCACATCAAGAAAACCAACGAGGACCGCCGTACCATATACATATTATGTGTTCCAACGTGCGCGCAAATTGAGTGATTCATGAGAACGAGCTTCCATTTCTTTTGGAGGGCAATAACAGAATGGTACCATTATCCGGAAACTGAAGTACCTCTCGAGGAAGAAGGCGAGCGGCGCGAGGAAGGCCGAGGCAAAGAAGTAGCGGTAGAAGATGAGTACCCTCAGATCCATGCCGTCCGACACCGCTAGCTTGTAAAAGATATTAAGACCTGCAAAGAGGATCTGGAACACCACCATCCCCAGCACAGGTCCGCCACCGGCACAGCAGGCCGCCGCCATTGCGCGGGACGTACGTTACGGCCGCGCCGGACGGCGACAGACACGGGGCCGCCGGCGGGCCGGTGGACGAACAAACAACGAACAACGGCTCTTCTTCCCCGCACTCTGATCGATCTCGACGGGGAGAAGTGTGGCCGGAGGGGCCGGCCGGCCGGGAGAGACTACTCGATCGTTGGCGCGCTGCTGAGTCCGTCCGGTTAGGCCGCCGGGCGATCGGCTACCGTGCGTGCTGTGTGCCGGTGCCGCCGGAGGTTTGTTTCGTTCCGGACACCGAACAAGGGGTTTAGAGTATATGTAGGCCAGCACAGGTAGCTTTTGCTTTCAGCCAGATCCGCATGGAGCCTCAGGATGGAATGTATCACAAATGTTTTTCGTGCAGTCCGTTGTATGCGCCGTCAAAGGGGTACAGGCCGGGGATGGCAATTAAGGCGGCAACAGCACGGGTTTTGTCCTTGATTCGATCCACAGAGTCCAGATCTCCACGCATGGGCATGCATGCTCCATGAGGCTTCGTTTGGATAGAATCATGGGGGTATGTAGCATATTAGTTATTCAGGGAAATCATTCAAGTATGCAAAACACTAAATTATCATTACTTGGGCTATGAATTATTTAATATTCCACTAAAACAAATCATTCTTATCTTAACATTAGTTCTATTGACTTATTATACTAGGAGAATACCACGGGCGTTGCTACGGGGATTCCAATTAATTTTAAAAAATAAACTATTTATATTTATAGTTATAAAAATGAAATAATCTTAAATTAGTTTTGATAAATGGTTTGATGACACGTCGATGTGAAGAACTAAATGCATGTCAGTGGATGAAGAGGCAACTATCATAATTATATGTGCTAGTTGACTATAATTGTAAGTTTAGTGGATTGTTTATGTGGATAGCTTGCATGTTGAGAGAATTCTATAGTGGGATTTATTTATATAAGATTGACTATAATTGTAAGTTTAGTGGATTGCTTATGTGGATAGCTTGCATGTTGAGAGAATTCTATAGTGGAATTTGTTTATATAAGAAGTATAGATATATGTAACCTTTGTAAACACACCTCGCAGTCTACTTGTATATATAGTAGGTGCTAGAAATAAAGATGGAGCTAGACTGGAGCTCCAACTCAACAATGAGATGAAAATAATCTCCTCATGCTTTCTAGAGGAGATAATAGGATATCATAACCAAGACATAAGGATCGCCTTGTTTTTCGTTGTGAACAAAGTCATTGATGGATCCATGGGTCTGAGTGGGCTGTAGACCCCCCTCCCACCGCGCCCTTCCGGGCTGGATCCATGGGCCAGAAATGCAAAGAGGATTTCAGCCCATCTCGTCTTCATATTAGCCTAAATTTCCCGTGGGCTTCAAATACAAAGGAGATTTCAACCCAACCGGCCTTCAAATCGGTAAAAGAAAAACTCTCGTGGCCAAAAATATAAGGGAGATTTCAGCCCAACTCACCTCTTTGTGTATTTAGCCCCCCTCGTGGGCCGATTCTGGATCCGCCACTGTACAAAGTTGGGCCTGCACCTAACGAGAGAGGGCATACCAGAAGTTCTAGCGCAAGCAGCATGAGATGGAGATCCGAGGGGCTATAGGAGGACGATGACGAGGAGATAAGCTCAACTAGGCCTCCACGTGTTTAACATGTCCTTTATGTTGATCCAAACGATTTGTTATAGAAATGTCATCAAAGGATGGCTTTCTAAAAATGTATTAACTGAGAGGAAGGATAGTAAAAGATAAAGAAAGAGAAGGCAAAATATCTTCTTCCATATCCTATGTTACCGTTAACCATCTTACACACACATGTGCGCGCACACACATACACTCACACCCGCCCACACAAATGCACGCGCGCGCACACAGACTCACAAGATAAGACTAGAAGGTTGTTTCACGTAGCATATTTATTATTTAGAAAAATTCGCTCAAGTATACAAGCACTAAATTATTAGTTGGCCTTTAAATCATTTAGTATTAAAAACAAATCATTCTTATCTTAGTATTGATTTTAACTTTTGGTAAATGCACATCGTCGTCTACTTGCTTATTAGGGTTCAAGACACGAAGTTTGGCAAACCCGAGCTCCATCTCAATAGTGAGCTGGAGAAGAGATCTCCTCCTGCTCGGGCTTACTAGAGGAGATCATCGCCTAGCCACAAGGCTCGCCATGTTCTTTGCTGCGGGCAAAGCTGTTGGCTAGGGCCTGTGCTAAAAGAGAGCGGTTGTACTAGAAGCTCCAGTGCCAGCACTTGGGGATGGAGATCCACGGCGACAATGTTCATGGTAGTGCCTCTAACCCTCCTGCGTGAAAGAATGGCTGTAACGCACACCTTCTCAGGTTGTGCGTCTCCGTGTTATATAGGGCCGAGAAAAACCCCGGCGTGGTTTACCATTTTGTACAACAAGTTCATCTAACAACCATATCTAATCTAGCTTCCGGTACAAGTTTACAACAACATACTAGATATTCTATAGAGCTGCAACTAACTATCAATGCCTTGAGAAGGAATCCATGTGCTGCCATTACCTCCAAGTACCAAAGTCAGTTATTTCAACACCCCGGACAATCACAACACGTCAGTCAAGTTTAGATTGTTTCTGAAAGCCACAATTTGCTTCTCAGGAAGTGCTTTGGTAAAGTCGTCTGCCAACTGATCATTGGTACTCAAGAACCGGATGTCGAGACGCTTTGCTGCAACTTGCTCATGTACAAAGTATGTTTAGTGTGAGCATGAAATTTAGGAGCAGATCAGTAAATATATGGGGAAAGAAGAAGAAGGAGCGTGTTAGCTAGTGTTTGATCTAATGTTATAAATTGTGTTTCACAGATGTATAATTTTATTTGTACTGGGCTCATGACCTTATTAGCGCTCTGTCGGAAATCTCAACGTTCGAATTGAAATATATGCATGTGTGAATGTGAGTATTATTTTTGAATACAGGTAAAACTGGTATGCATTAATGTTAAAAATCAGGCCGAATATTCGTAGGATGGCAACAGCTGAAAACATTAAATGGTGGCCTGCCGCCAGTCCAAACACAGGTCAGCGGAGTAGAGAATGAAACACGTCGTCGCCCTCGGCGTCGTCGGATCCCGGGCTCGGAGCGGCGGATACCAGGAGCGGGGTCAACGTACGGTAGGTTAGGAGACGTCCTCGCCGTCGTCGTCCTCACACTATATAAACCGCCCACTGGCCACGCGGGGATCTCCATTCCTCCGGAGCTAGCATTAGGGCATTCACAATGCAGACTCTACCACAGAGTCCAAGACTATTTATTACCCTTCTATTTATTGTGTTTTGCTGATGTGACGGTATATTTATTGAAGAGAGAGACAGAAAAACCAAGACTCCAAGTCTTATTTAGACTCTATGTCCACAATCTTCGAGGTAAATATGCCGCCACATCAGCAAAATATAATAAATAGGAGGATAATAAATAGTCTTGGACTCTGTGATAGAGTCTTGCATTGGGACTGCCCTTATAAGCACATAGCCTGATAGCCATCCAGTTCGATTAGGAACAAGAACTGGTTCGTAAGAATCCTAGGCATATTAGCCATCCAGAGGCCCGGCCGGGAGATCCAAAACGACCTTCTCCTCCCCAGAAACGACCTTCTCCACAGCTAGCTAGCAGCCATGGCCGCCGCTCCTCCACCCCAGAAAAACGACCTTCTCCCTGCTCAGGAACCCAAGCCGACGCTTGTCTACGAGAGGAACGTCTTGCGTGAAGTACGTACGTACGAGCTCGATCACGTTTGTTGTCCCTTTTCGATTGCATTATATATTAGGTGGTGCGCTAGCTGTGGATCGATTATATTAACTTTTCCTCTACACGCCTACTTGCAGATTAGGGTTCTAGACGCGAAGATGGGTAATCTCGAGCTCCAGCTCAACAGTGAACTGGAGAAGATCTCCTCATGCTCGGGCTTGCTGGAGGAGATCATCGCTCAGCCACAGGGCTCGCCCTGCTCCTCGGTGCGGGCAGAGCAGGCCAGGGTCCGCGCCAAAAGAGAGCGCGCGTACCAGAAGATCCAGCGCCAGCAGCTGGAAATGATGGAGATCCATGGCGGCGTCCCTAACCCTCCTGCCAGCGCCGCCAGCGCCGCCGGAAGCAACTAGCGCAGCAGCAACGATCAGGGCCCGGCTAGCTAGCTTAGAATTGATTGTGCTGTTTCTGTGTGCGAGCTAGTTGAGTGATTTGTTGGCCATCATGTTGTTCTCTTCATTCCCCCATCGTATGATGTTTGAATTTTCTGTTGTTCTTCCTGGTATTTTTCATCCCTGCAATTTCATCTATATCTATGGTCCCGGCGACGCTCCCATGCATCCCTACACAAGGATTGATAGATGATGCAACGATGATCACCTGTTTGTTCTTCTCCAGAATTCCTTTTGCCGCGCGTTAGCGCAAGCTAGGATGCGCATCGTGCAAGATAGATATAGATTATCGTTGGGGATGGTTCGGTTTAGCCCGCGTGGGCGTGGACGGCGCCAAAGTGGACGCGGTCGGTGTGATGGCAGCGGCGTGGGTATGAGGGCGAGTACGACGAGCGGTAGGTCCGCCGGCAGCCAGCACCTCTGATCCCCATGCCTACGCGCGCCATGGAAAATTGGGCAGTCGCCAGTCGGGGCAAAGGATAACTGGAACAACCGTGCGCGGCTAAGGGACGGAGAGAGAGAGAGACTAGCTCATCATGTCCTTCGTCAGTGCGATGAGTTAGAATCGGAATCGGAAGGGAACCCCGCCCGTCTCGATTTCGTTTTTGGTAGGCAGCTGGTGTGTGTGATGAAGCAGTGTCAAGCAGACGATGATCCATACTTGCTAGCCTTATTTTTCAAAAAATACTTGCTAGCCTGCGTGCTTGCTTGTATAGATCAGATGGGTCGACCGGCCAGCGCAATCCTTTGGATGAGCTCCTGATCCAAGCAGCGCCTCTGGCAAAAGGGTCGGTCAGTTCCTATGGACGAATACTTGAATAATATACAAATTTTCATTATGCATTCAGTCAGTCAGTTCTAAGCATGTTATGTTACCAGCAATAACAAGGTTTCGAAAAGTGTTGAGTTGTCTCTTGAGCAACGCATACGGAGAGCACTGTATTGCATATAATTTGTGAATGATGGTAATACGAAAGGGGATATCAACAGTATACAAAGAGGCATGCATCTCCCCTCGGTCTCTTACTAAAGGCACAAATGTTTGTCTCAGATTTATGTACTTGCTGCTGTACCCAAATAAATCAACTTTACTTTAGAATTGTTTTCAGTTAACTCTTTAAAATTTGATTGAATTTATAAAAAAAATCAAAATTTAATGACACCCAAATAAGCACATAATATTAATAGGCAATGTTTGGAACAACTTAAACTTAATAAAGAAAAAAATATTTTTTTGGCTAGTTGCCCACACAAAGCTTCATATTGGAGAAGTTGAAGGTAGATGTTTGGCAGCCTAGCTTTTCCATGGCATATCGACGGTGATGGATGCTCGATAAGGTGCTCGCCGGCGAAGACTTTGCAGCGGCGAGGCCCACATACAGCAGCGAGTAGGCGCACACTGTGGGAGGAAGGGAGTGAGAGGAGGCAGTAGTTGTAGATCTCGGAGGCCGACTGGGGTGTGGAACACAGTGCAGGCCGATCATTTTTTGGCATATGATGTTTAGTAAGAGCAGCGAACCTAGATTTTTGGGCATGTATTGCATGCCTTTCTTGAACACAAAACAAAGACCAAGTGTATTGATATAGGTCTGAAAATGAATAATTTGAAACTCAAGAAATCATCAGTAGACAAATAGCCAACAACTAGCTCTGTTTCTTGTCAAGGCTTGATACACCTACATATATAGATACGTAGTGTCATGGGTGATCGATTGAATTTTGATAACTTTAGAGATAAAATTAAACTATATAGTCATAGTCATTACATTTAACATATGCACCTTCTCATATATTAGAAACATATTAATATCATCTTAAATTAGAACCCTATCATAGGCTAGCTTTGCTACTGTAAGACCGCAAGGCTTTCTCAAAGTTTGTGCGACTTACTAAGTGTATATGGTCTTATCGGTTGCATGTATACTAGCCTATATATCCTGGCTTTTTTTTTGACTCCTATATATCCCGGTTTGTGCACACTACTACAGATTTTCATATCACAGCCGGTTCGTAACCCTCATCACAACCGGAAAGTGAACCGGCAGTGTGCAAGCGGCAGTGTTGTGGGTGGTGCATCACAGCCGGTTTTTTCACCCCGGCCAGTGATGAGCACACAACACCGCCGTTTAGAATGCTGACACCGGCTGTGTTGTCGAGACCAACACCGCCGGCTTGTTCCAACAACCGACGTGTTGCCGGGGACGAACACCGCCGGTTCATTCCTAAACCGACCGTGTTTCCGAAGAACACTGCGGTTCATTCTAAAACCGACGTATTTCCAGACGAACACTTTGTCGGTTCATTCCTAAAACCGACGTGTTGCCGGGACGAACACCGCCGGTTCATTCCTGGAGCCGACGGTGTTGTCGGGAGAACACTTGCCGGCTTGAGTGTTAAGCCGACGGTGTTGTCAGGCCAACACCGCCGGTTTAGGGCCGGATCCGGCAAAGTGATTTTGTTTTTCCATTCTTTTTTATTTGTAATTACAATAATTATATAATTACAATAATAATATTGGACTGTAATTATATAACGAATAATTATGAATAATAAATATAGAACTATCATTATATAAAATTTATTATGCTACTAGTTTCCATCGAACATGCACTGTATATTCGTTACACAAATATTTTTTCGACAACAATAAAATAAGAAATTATGCATAAGAATCTAGCAGAGACGGCGATGTCCTCTTTTGTATAATGATCCTTATACTTCTTTGCGGTTGCAATTGTATATAAGCCACTGTTGAAAACACATCCGCCCGATGAATTTTGCCACCTCGCACCGAAGTGTCTCTATCTCATAATCTAGCAGCCTTTGATGATTAAATTTCTCACCTTTGTTCCAAAAAGAGGCAAGTATAAAAATCGGTACAATATATGATTTTTTGCATTAAAAGAAATAAATGAAAACCGATTGTTATACTCACAAATTCATCCGGCATATTTGTAGGCTGTCCAATATAGCGGTACATCGCCCACATGACATAGAAGCCACACTCATTGTTGGCATACGGCTGTTTGAGGTACGGGATCTTGGTCATTTCAACGACATTGAAATCTGTTTTGCGTCCCACCTCTATGCTTCTTCCTCACACTATGCAAAATTAGGAAGAATATTTAAAAGGAATAAATAGAAAAGGAATATTGTGATCATAGGACTATGGTGTTGCTAGCATCGCTTACGCATTCAAAGACGTCGAACAGTGGCTGCATATCCTCCGGTGGCTTTTTCTTGGAGTCCCACACCTCGATCTCATTTTTTATAAGATTAACACAAATGAGGGCGTAATGTTCGCCGTGCAATCGAAATACCGTAAGTAACGAATAGTCCGGAAAAAATTAGTGTAAACACCCCCGGTCAAGAACACATACTTGAAGTTGTAGGGTAGAAGTATGTGGGTTCTCTTTTTGTCAACAAACGCTTCAAAAATCGGCACCAATATCTCTATCATGTTATCCAAGCCGGAGGAATTACCAAGTTGGCCGAGGCAAGGCTTTTTGATTGACCCGATAGGGTCTAAGAAGCCTATGTGGCCGAGTTGACGTGGCCTTAAGAAGCAATATTTTGCAACTAGCCCGCATAAAAGATCATGTAAAGTGCACAAAATTAAACAATTTGTGTCTAGAAAGAGCATTCTATAGCATTTCATGTGTGTAGGGTACTTACATGGTCCACAAGCACAAAATACTGTACATCGAGGCTGCGTCTGCGGTACGGATGGAACAGGAGCACTCCCAATCGACGTCGTATTTTACTTCTTCTTGATAAAAGAAAACAAATAGGAGGATTGATAATGAAAGCAAAAATCCGGTTTCAACCGTCCGTGAATGATACAAGTAATGATCATGCAAGCGCCGCTAGGGGCGGGCAATAATCCTCGTATTCCTCCGGGAGAACCAAATCCATTTTAAGCTCAAACTTCTTTGCCAAAGGTGCGGTCCCCATTGAGGCCCAATAGACTTCCTCCACTTCTTCTCTTGTCCGTGCAGGGTCTTTTGCAAGCAATTCATTTATTCTAAGTGCATGGATATGGAAATTGTCCTCATCGGTAATTTCATTCTTATACTTGTCCGATCGATGCTTTTTAAATTCGATCTTTTGACCGTCACGGGTCATGGTGCCAAGTTGCTTAAGGAATGTAACATAAGTATCCTTAGGTACAGTGGGACTGGCTTTTTGCTGCATAATGTTTGTAATGCTGCCACTGAATGGCCTCTTGTTTTTCTCTTTCTGCACTTGGTCAACTTCCTCTCAGGATCTTTTGCGTGACTGCGACGATGCATTAGTTGTTGCTTTAGGCGCAGGAGGATGTTTCTGCTGTCCTTTAGAGACGATGTAGAGCCGGTAGGAACCTTTCCTTTTCCAGTAGGAGGGTTTGTGTGGACCCTCTTGATGTAGAGAGACCAGAAGCAGGAACAACAATAGGTTTAGGAGGAGGAGGTGGAGGTGGACATGGCGGTGTCTTCTCGCTCGAGTAGGAGGTGGAGGTGGAGGTGGACATGGCAATGTCTTCTGCTGAGTAGGAGGTGGAGGTGGAGGTGGATGTGAACCTGGAAGAGGAGAGTGCTGGCGAGGAGGAGAGGTCGTCCCCGTGGTTCTTTGCATCCCAGGGGCTTGTCCTCCGCTCGAAGATGGTAAGGGTGAGGAGTCGCATTGGCCGTCTTCCTCATCCTCTTCGTCCGAGGACAACTCGTGCTCAAGCTTAATGAGGCGCTTACGCCGGGCCACATGACATCCCTTGTTCGGCCAAGTTTCGGCATGGACCGTGATGCGGGGTGCTCGATCGGTATCTTGTTGTACTTCTTCTCAAGTACCATGTCGATGGTCACATGGGCATACCCGGTGGAATCGGGGTGCATTAATGATGCCATCTCCCGCAGCCGGGCTCGGCCAATCGCTACCTTGTCCTTTGTCCATGACCGTTGGATGTACAGACGACATTGACGTTTTCACCGATGTTGTCCAACGGATGAGGCGCATTCGAGTCTAATTCCCTTACAATAGGGGTCGAGCCACGCTTGACCTTCGGTTTTGATGCGGTGTAAGGTTCTCACTGCGGCGTAAGGTCCGGTGCTAGACCCTCCGTTTGATGGGAGGCCAGGACTTCACTGACTTTCACCTCAACGATAGCTGCAACCCTGGATTCCCATTTTTCATCCAGCTCCCGAATCCTCCTCCTTGTCTCTTCCACTCGTTCCCGTTTTCCCCGGTCGTGGCTCCGGTAAGTATTGGCTTCATCCGGGAATCCTTCGAACCAATTAACCACACCGGTTCCCCTAGTGCGACCAGGGTGCTCCCTATTCCCAAGTGCTTGGGTGAGCACATCGTTCTCCCTGTTAGAGTTGCGAGTGCCTTGCCTCACCTCGTCTTGGACCTGGGAGATCCTCCTGACGAGGGCGGTGACGACTGGATCGTCTATACGCTTTGTATTCTTTGGATGATTTAAGACATTGAAGCTCCCATCATCACCTTGACGGCAATTTCTCCCGATACAGTACATTATCGCCCTCTCCTCCCAATCTGCAGTCTCAATTCAATGTTTTGTTCCATAAGTCTAGCCCGCTTCTCAAATTCCGCCTCAATAACGGTCACCAACTTGGCATATCCACGGGAGCCACAATGATGTGGATTGTCGACTTCTGCGAGTTCTCCCCGATTCTTCACGCTAAGTGCTTGGAATTCCTCGGAGGCGCGGTGCTCCTTGAATTCCTCCCGAAATGGCGCACGCTTGGCCAACTCTCCATGCGCAAAGTCCGGATCTCGATTTTGTGTAAGTATATATTTCTTGTAATTTTGATTCCCGAAATACTTGAACATTGACCCCATTTTTTCGTAGGTTTTCTTCCCAGCCTTCTCTCTGTTAAATAAAAGGCCTTACGGAGGGAAAGTGAAATACTTTGGGATCTCGTGACTCCCATATATCTCTCTTGATACTAGCAGGGACCACACCCGGGTCCACCGCTTCCGGATTTTCCGTATCTTCCGGATCTTCTGGATCTTCCGGATTTTCTGGATTTGCTGGATTTTCAGGTTCTTTGCCCCTCCACTTCCAGTACTTCAAGGGGATAAAGTCCCTAACAAGGATGCCGAGGGTTGAGGGGTATTTTCTCACAAAGAATTTCCGGTGAGGCCGGCATCCCGAATTCATCAAATCTTGTGACCCGATAATGCTTGTCTTGATGAAGCTTTGTCGGGCCACGCTTGGTTCTGACTCTGGTGCGACCCGAGCCCTCTGGCAGTTGGGCCGGCGCATTGGGCTCCGCATTGGCCTCCGCATTGGCCTCCGCATTGGCCTCTGCATTGGCCTCCGCATTGGCCGGCGTAGGTTCCTCCTAAAAATAGGAGTAAGTTAAATACCCTCTATCAATTGATTAACGGACGTGGCAACATCATAAAATCACACCTAATTTACCTGGTTAGGTTGGTTATCTTGGTCATAACCGCTTAGGTCCAGAAAATCACTCGGGCTATCAACATCCCGATTTGCTTGGTTAGCCGATTGTGACCCGCAGCTTGCTCCCGAGGTTTTTTCGGGAACGGGGAATGCGACGCATGGCCGTGACATGATCATGGTTAGTTCGCGTGTTTACTAGGCACAATTATTATGAAAAAAAGGGCAAAGATTTATTACATAGTGTAATATTAAGTGCCAAACTACTCATTGTTTCATTGAACACATGCTACTAAGTTGACAAACTACTCTACATCGACTTCCCAATAAAAAAAGCAATGACAATAGCCATAAGCACAAGCATGGCATCTTTCCAAGAATAAGGAGCAAAGATCGTCCTAGTCTTCCCATCTAAGACGGGTGGTTTCTCTTCGATCACTAGTGCGAGCGCTCTAAAATCACCGGTGGCGCATGCTCTTCAATCTCCAATGCCTCGCTCCGGCGAGGGTTCGTGCAAGCCTCCACTCATTGTAGGCCCTCACGTCGGCTTACGTAGTACTTCTTGTGCAAATTACCGGGGTAGCGATGTATTTGAGTGTTGCAATCCTCCCAAGTTCGATAGATTCCGTGAGTACGACCAACATGAACAACATAGTATGCTGCCATGGTTGACTACATATCATAATTTTAGAGCATCATTTAGAGCATATCATCTAGCATATCATCATTTTAGAGCATCATTTAGAGCATATCATCATTAATTGTATAGCATATCATCATTTTAGAGCATAACATTTTTGAGCTTAACATCATTTAGCATGTCATTTAGCATATCAATTAGCATAACATTTAGCATAACATTTAGAGCTTATCATCTAAGAGCAGGGAGGGATCGATGGCTAACCGCGTGAAGCATGGTGGCGCTGGCTGAAGGGGGCAGTGGTGGTGCTCGTCGGAGTGTTGGCGGTGGCGCAGGAGTAAGGGCCCGGCGGTGGTTGTCAAAGGCGCGGAGAAGCTGGGGATGGAGGAAGCGACCGCTGGAGGTGCTCCTCCACACGGCGGGCGGCGGTGCTCGTCGGCGCGAGGGTGCTGGGGATTGAGGAGGGGCCTCCGGTGATACTCCTCCACACGGCGGGCGACGGTGCTCGTCGCGGGGGGTGGCGCCGGAGTTCGGTGTAATCGTGAAGACGGCGATGCTCGAAACATTTCGTCGAACATGTAAGGGGCGGGGTGGAGGGTACCTACCTCGTGACGAGAGAAGCCCTGCGACCGCGCGCTCCAAATGTTGTGACTTGCAAGAAGAAGAAGCCGGAGGTGCGTCCGGGCCGGTGGAGTAAGCAAACGCCGGTGGAGTAGGCGGCGGCGTTGGCGCTCGGCGTGCGGAGCCCCGGGCGACGAGCGCGCACGGCGTGCTCGACTTGGCGCGCTAGGGCTGCTGATGCGGGCGGCGGCGGAGCGGGGTGGTGGCGGTCCTCGTCGGCACGGGCGACGGTGGACCTGCTCCTCGACGCGGGCGGCGGCGGCGTGGGGTGGTGGCGGTCCTCGTCGTTGCCGCGTCGGGCGGAGTGTGGGGAAGAAGAGGGAGAACGGGCAGGGAAATGAGGGGGAAATGAAATTTTCATTTTCCCCGCCCGTTCGTTTATATACCAGACACCATCACTGCCAGCGCCAACCACAAACCGACAGCAATTACGGTCATCACGTGCCGGCTCCAACGACAAACCGGCAAAGCAATGCTTGTTATCCTGCCGGCTTGGAGATACAAATCGGCGGAATGATCCTGAATCTGCGGCTCTTAGCCGAGGCCGCGTGTGATTGTTCGCGCGGGACTTTTAGTAAATTGGATTTTTAAACGGTATTTTTTGTGTAGCATTTCTAGTTTCTCAAATGAAAAAATGTCCTATGTATCAAATTTAGATCTTGATGAGTTCTAACACTTTTGTATTCAAAAGTTTTTCATTTGAGATCATTTAGTGCCTCATTTGACCAAGTTTGACCGGTCAACCTTATTTGTTTTACAAAATACAATTTGATCGAACCCTAGATGGCCCGAGCTACAAAGATTGTCGAAGTGATCGGGTCCTACATGCCGTTTTGAAACCTTAGATGGCCTCAACTCGAGAACTCATGAATACCAAGATTGTTCCACTCAACAAGGTCTACATTTCATACATAGGACATGTTTGCATCGACAAAGTGTTGAGACCAATTAAACACTAGAGCAAACAAATTATAACTAAAACAAAATAAAATTACAACCTTGCAAACCAACTATTATCGATTCAATTTCTACCTAGGGATTGGACCATTCACATTGACCCACCGTAGTAACCACATGTGCCGGTTGATGTCTCCGATCGTGTATCCTCTCTCGCATCGATATAGTGCGGTGCCCTTATGAGTGCACTCTCCCGTGCCACGTGAGACACAACGAATGCTCATTGTAGACATCACCTACGAAACTTCATCGGTGTGCTGCTTAGTGAACCTTATTCCGAATTGTTTGCCTTGTTACGTGTCCAAGCCATTGGTGTCAACCCAATCCCAATCGTACCGAAATAATCGAGCTTGGTTTAGAATGGCCATCAAACCACATGAAGAATATGTAACATCATGGGACACAATGCGCAAGTGGTGCAAAAAAAGATAATAATATTACTACTTAATAATTAAACAACAAATTATGTGCATGATCTAATTATATCAATATATATATGTTGATTGTACCACATCAAAAGTGTTGCTTCCCGCGGTCCATTCGCTAAGTGATATAGGAGTGTAACCTTGGTAGCGCAAAGCCATCTCCTTGTAGTACGAGAAATCGGGATATTGAATCCAACATGTCGAAGTGCATGTATGCGAGAGGTTGACGGCACCTTCTTGGGCACTCCTCGGGAGAAGCCCAAAGGCCCCTTCGCCGGATATTGTTCTCGGTACCATTTGGGCGCCTTGAAGGGATGGTAAAACTAATTTCACACCGCGTAGCCGAGGATTGGTGTCGGCAGTGTCGTGACCACGTTCCGGTTATCAATAGAGAATGGGGTAAGTGCTTCATGTAGCCATTCTAATGGGTCTATGAGCTGCGACATAAAATAAAAAGCAATAATTCAACAATCATATATTTAACTAAATATATCTATTTATAAGCGCAAAAAACATATGAGATATTGGAAAGTGATTTATACAATAGCTGGCTTAGGGAATGGCCTAACGGGCACATCAGAGCAAATGGCTCGGCCGTGGAAACCCGGTGGCGGTGGTGGCGGTAAGCGGAGGTGGTACATTGTGCGAAGACTTGATCGATAAATTCAACAATAAATATAGAAACAAAAATATATCATAAATAAAACTTGAGTAATAAATTAAAACGAACTAGCTAAAAAAATAATTAAATGCAAAAATAATCGAACTATATAGAAATTATATATGTACCATAGTAATATCCTGGGGCCATTGCGAAATTACGTCGAAGTTGATTTGGCAAGAAGTGAGAGTGGAAGTGAACTCAGAGTTTGCGTTGGCGGAGTATGCATGTGGCCGGCTCCATATTTTATAGATGGAACGTAGTTATCACAAATGACTCGGAACAACAACCGGCCGTGATATGTAACATTCGCAGCCGGCACGTGGTTACAACCGCGTGATACCCCCGCCATGTCGGGATTGACATGCTCGCGTAATCGATGCATGCATGGATGCTGCAATCGATGCATGCATGGATGCATGGATGCTTTGCAATCGATGCATGGATTTTTAATAGTGTCCAGGGGATAGATAGGTAGGGGAAATGTATTTTTATTTAATTTTAGACCAACATAGATATGTGTGCAAAAACAATACCATGGAAAAGAGGGCTTTTAATAGTAAATAGTGAAATATTTATTTAGAATGAGTACAAAGATAGAAGACAAAAAAAAATCATAAAATACATGTTAAATATACGATAACAAAGACCTTTTACTAAAATTACATCCATGTGTATCAACACATTGTAATTTAACCACCTCGATACAATTCTTGTTGCATCCTGCAGTGGAGGTGGTTATGAGTCATGCTGTTGAGATTATAAAGGAGGTTATGCAAAAGTTGATTTGCATGACCTCGGTGATTTGTGATGATGGCGAAAACTCCATGGACTTGCAAGCACAGGTCGTAGGAATTGCTTGCGCATTCGTAGGACTTGCTTGTCTTTGTCGGGTACCCCAACATTCGGCTGGTGATCTTCGGTAGAATTCTTCTAGCACCAAATGTGTGCACCATTTTGGTGGACTATTATGATGCCTAAAGATATTTGAATGTGGAGGGCTTGATCCCACGGAGAAGCCATGTATTTGAAATATCGGGAAGAAAGAATAAACTCGGAGAAATAAGGAGAATGATACCGCAAACCATGGTGGAGGCTCTATCTTTGGAGGAGGGCCATTTTATAGACCCCCGCGTGGTAGGTGGGAGCAAAGGTGCTCTGTTGTCTTGATCGAGGGAGCACGCCCCCAATAAGGAGTCTCATATCACTGCCGGCGCTTATTCAAAACCGGCAGTGATTGGCCTTCAACGGCCTTTTTTTATAAAAAGCCGAGCCCACTGGACGCAAGAGGGCTCTGCCGGTGCCGGCCGTGGTTAGAGCCGGCGGTGATTGGCCACCAACGACCATTTTTTTTGTAGATATCCGAGCCGGCTAGCGGACGCGGCTCTACCGTGCCGGCTGTGGTTAGAGCCGGCGGTGATTGGCCACCAACGGCCATTTTTTTGTGTAGATATCCGAGCCGATCTATGGACGTGGGCTCTGCGACTGGCGCAGTGGGCCGGGGCCTGGGGGTCCTGAACGCCTTGGATTCCTGCCGACGTGGTCGGGCAGAAATCCAACAATAGGGTGCCTTTTTGCGTCGTATTTCGTTTAGATAACAATGGAACGTGTGAAGTAAGATTTTTAAAGAAAGGAATGTGTGAAGTAAGAACAATGGAAAAACAATGATATATTTATTCGAGAGATTACAAAGATAGAAAAGGAAAAAAACAATATAAACAAATTACAAATACGATAACAAAGACTATTTTTTTCACTTGTCAATGTTACCATCCATGTCTATCAACACATTATAATTTAACCACCTCGCAGGATTCTTCTAGCATCCTATGGTCCAACAAAGTGATGAGGTGGTTATGAACTATACCTTTCGAGATGATCAAGGAAGGCAACCACGCACCGTTAGGAACTCCTTCGTGGGACAGTCGAAGCAACCGGCACGTGCATGGCCATCTCTCAGTGTCATTGGTTCGGTGTCTATCATGGGGTCAGTGCAATCTTCAATGTCTTCTCCGGCCATGTAGATTTCACGTACGGACTTGCAAGCCCAATCTTGGGACTTGCAAGCAGTCCTCATACTAGCAACACCAAGACCCCAGGAGGAAATTCTTTCCCTCCTCGCTGGAGACACTAATATATCGCATAGCTATTCAGTAGAATTCTTCTAGCACCAATCTATGCACCATTTTGGTGACTACCACGAAGCATGTCGATATTTGTATGTGGAGGGCTTTCTGCCACAAAGAAGCTATGTATTTAGAAATACTGGAGAATCTAAGAACACAAACACAAGTAGCCATTGTCATGGAGAGGCTCTAGAGGTTCGTCATGGAGAGGCTCTAGAGGTTGGAGGGCCTTTTTATAGAGCTCTTGTCGTGGTAGGTGGGAGCAGTGCTCCTGCTGTGGTGATCGAGGGGAGCAGGAGCACTCCACTTGGAATCTCCCTATCATTGCCTTAGGTTCTTCTAACAAGCCGGTAGTGATATAAAATCCCTACCGGTTTGTGATACGAACCGGGCAAAGATAGGGTCCAACGGTTACATTTTTACAAATAATAAGTCGAGCCAACCTTGGATTCGAACTCGGGGCTTGACCAAAAAAATCAATTTGAGTTTTGACCGCTTGAGCTATATATGTGTTCTAAGTGCAAGGCATATCTTTTATATATTGTTTATAAAAAGAAGTTCAATTCAATAAATCAAAAAAATTATCTACCATATACTAGTTTAGAGGTACACAAGTAATATTAATTAGAATACATATATATAGTTGGTGAACGTCCACTACAGATTACATAGTTATCAATAATCTAACTATCCTTAGGTGGATCAACAATAAGGGCCTCATTATGATCGCGCCTTATGTAAGCTGGTTCGTCGCCCTCTCCAATGTTAATTAGGGATATGGTCAACCCGAATGCAGGAATTTCCTCATAGCCCCTGTAGCCTTCTTCATCCGTCACTCCATCGACGCCGACAATCTTTCTTTTGCCTTGAAAGACTACACTTCTCGCGTTGTTTGCATTGTCATTTGCGTAGAACACTTGCATTGCATCTTTTGCGAGGATGAAGGGGTCGTCTTTGTATGCGATCTTTTAAGGTCAACTGTAGTCAACCCATCCGGTTCTTTCTTGATTTCGTTTAGATGGACCCACTTGCGGCGAAAAGGGCTACTGCGCACCAAGCCATACGATTGCTCCCATATCTCCTCTATGACACCATAGTATGTCTCAATCACATTGCCATCTTCGTCTTCAACATTGAAACAAACACCACTATTCTGATTCGCACTCTTTTCATCTTGCTTTTCGGTGAAAAATGTGAAACCATTGACCTCATATCCCTGGTACTTAACAAAGTGACTAGAAGGCCCCCTGGCTAATTTGTCCAGTTGATTACCCAACGTTACTGTAAGCAAGCGACGTCGCAACCAGTCAAAAAATTTGATTTTATGTTTTTTATGATGCCAAGCTCGTAACCTTTGCGGATAATTACGTAGCAACTCTTGACGGTGTTCTTCAATGTATGGCATCACCTCCTTGGCTTGCCGGAGAACAAGAAATTGAGCACGTGTCCAAGACACATAGTCATCTACTCGTACACGGTTTCCTACCTAGTGTGCCTTTGCCACCTAGTACGCCTTGGTGACGGGACTCGGGAACTCCTTGCCTTGTTGATGTCCATATAATTTGTGCAGAATTCAATGGACTCCTCCGTTGACCATCCCTCAACCATGCTCCCTTCGGTCTGAATTTGTTCCTAACATACTTTCGAAAACTTTCATCAACCTTTCGAAAGGGAACATCGATGTAGGTACATTGGACCAAGTGCTCTTATTTGGTCAACCAGGTGAATGAGAAGATGGACTGACATATCAAAGTAAGTTGGTGGAAATTGCATCTCTAAACTAGAGAGAACTTCAGCAATGTCGTCCTATAGCTGTTGTAGCGTGCTCGAGATCAATGACCTTTTTCGAGATCGCATTCATGAACCAAAGACAACTTTGTGACCACTTTGCGAACATCTTCCGTCGGGATACCACGCAAGGCAGCTGGAGAAATTGAGTCATAATGACATGACAGTCATGGGCCTTCATAGGTCCATAGTTGAACTTGCATTCTTTCTTGTTCACTAGCCTCTTTGGGTTTGCACAAGTGGCAGTCGAACTTTTAGTTTATCGAAGAATGAAATTAACATCTCCTCGCTCTTTCTTGCTTAGTGTCCAAGACGCAATCGGAAGTACATATTGGCCATTTTCTTGAACCACGGGATGCGGCTACGGCGATTCCCAAATACTCCATGTCTTTGCGTGTGTCGTACGAATCCTTATGTGTCCCCCGGTGTTCATCAAGGTGTTAAGTGTGTGAAAGCACACGTTTTTAGTTATGTGCATGGGATCAAGACAAAGTGGCGTACGGACAAAAATGCCCGATAGGTAGTTTCCAAAATACTGATTTTTTCTTCTAGATGCTCTCCTCGTGCGCTTTTTTAGCCCCTTACCCCTTGCCAAGAACAACGTCCGGTTTGTTAAGTTACGCAAGTATCTGTTTCCCGTTTCGATACTTAGGAGGCTTACGTGTCTCAACTTTGTCCATCAAAATTTATCTTGTTTTTTCGGAATCGTGTTTAATAGGCGGGAACTTACGGTGCCCCAATACAACCATTTTTGAGTTATTGGGTAGGTGTACCGCATCGGTTTCGTCTAGGCACTCGACACAACCCGTATAGCCTTTTGTCTTCTCTCCGGACAAGGAACCTCGCCTGGAAGGTCGGTGATTGTAACCACAAGTACAACCTTGACGGTGATTTCTTCCTTTTTGTACTCATCCCAAACATGCTCAACACCCTTCTTGAACAGATCCGGTAGTTCATTGACAACGGCTCTAGGTAAGTGTCGATGTCATTCCCGGTTGCTTTGGGCCTTGGATCGGTAATGGCATCCGGATGTACGACCGCTTCATAACGAGGTGAGGCGAAAGGTTGTATATACGGGCGTCACCGGCCACGTGCTATGAGTGCTTCTAACCTGGTCAAAAGGATTCATCCCATCTCGTGCTCAATGCAACCCAAAGGTTCGTTACATCTCCACCAATTTCCTTATAGAACATGGTTTTCGAGTCCTCCAGTCGTCCATCGGCGGGATGCCTCGGCATGCCGTCATTCTTACGGTCCTCACCATGCCAGCCGCAGCGACTTGGCTGTCTTCGCACATGCGAATAGCCTACGTATCCGTGGAGCTATAGGGAAGTACCGGCGACCTTTATGGGGCCTCCTCTCATCTTCGTACCCTCCTCCTCCTCCGACGGCTCTTGCTTGTACCGTGGATGATTACAAATGGGGTAATTATCCGGTCAATGTATTTGCCGCGGTACAATATGCGATCATTGTAACACGCGTGTATTCGTTCAACCTCAAGTCCAAGGGGGCGAGATCATTTGCTTGGCCTGGTATGTATTTTCTACGGTAGCCCACTTGCAGGAGTATTTTCCCTAGTTTACCTAACAAGTCATCAAAGCCTCGTAGCGCTCAAGCCGTTTGTAGATTTGAACTCTAACAACATGATGGTGGCTTCCAATTTACTCATAGGACAATGCTTGAACAATGGTGTCTTGCCATCCTCTCTCATTTTCTCTAACTTTTTAAGTTGAATACCACTAAGAAACCCGGTATCTGCATTACGGAGCATCAAAGAAATGCCATCTTCTTCTGCCGTGTCATCTGCTAGCGTATTCCTAAACACCTCAGCAATAGGTTCCGGGTTGACAATGGGATCATCGTCATCGTCGTCGTGGTGCACATCAGCCATGTCCACATCATCATTGTTTCCCTCTGCATCAAAAATAGGAACTTCCCCATGGTGACACCATGTCGTATAGTTTTGCATGAACCCCCTCATTTGCAAGTGCGATTTGATAGTGCCTGGATTCAAAATCATCCTAACATTCATGCAATCTTTGCATGGGCAGAAGATCATCTTCCCAACCCCGGCGTGAGCTACTTTGCGGCTTTGCAAAAATCTCTTACGCCTTTCATAAAAAGATTGTCCGTTCGAGGCGATTCATCCACTTTCGATCCATCTACGCACAAAACAAAAGAATAAAAAGTAGTACCTAGTGAATTAGCTTTATGGACAAAATTATGGATTAATTATGAAAAAATGAACAAGGTAGCTCCAAAGAATGTGTCCACTTAAATAATTTAACAAAATTGTAAAGTAATCTACTCTACTCCGACAAAATTAACTAATTCGAGCATCACATACTAACAATCATCTTGATCAAACCATAAAATTTTCTAAGATATATCACCAACCTAGCTTCTTGGATGATAGAGATGATGGAATCCTAGCACAATGTTCCCAACGAAGTTGCTTGAAATCCTTACACGGTGTTCCCACCGAATTTGCTCTCCTTAGGAGAGAGGAAGAACTACAATGAACTACAATGAGAATCAAGCAAGCAATGTAGCCATCAAAACATAGATTGAAGCTAGAAAACCAAAGGAGTGGATGCTTGTGACTAATCGTGAAGCAAAATGATCAAGGCATTCTTCAAAATTCAAGTCCTAGCTCACGGTTTTCAAAGCCGCAACAATGGAGAAAATGGCCCGCGCGCGCCTCCTGCGTTCTAGAATGGGTGAGGAGGAAAGCGGAGGACGATGGTACAAGGCTTTGTGTCTTGTCAAAACATCACCGCCGGTCGTATCCACGAACCGGCGGTCTGCTGTCTTGACGGGACGAGAAGGTTTCGTAATCACCGCCGGCTGGTGGAAAGCGCCGGCGGCCGATGCAATCAAGTAATCTTGCCGGCTGTGGTTCGACCGGCGGTGATACTATATACATCCCCGCCGGTTGGGACCAAGCCGGGATTAATTACCGGATGCTTCGTCTTCCTCGCGGCTGCGTGGGAACTGAAGCGCAAGGGAGCATGGGGAACTGGAAGTGGCAATGGGGAACTGAAGCGCCCACGCTCGGTGATCTTTATAAAGCTGCGCCATTCGACTTTGGCGTCTTCACCAGGCGCTTTCTTTCTCCTCATACTACTGTAACAGAACCGACCAACTAATTTAATTACGAAGCACTAATCAAGCCGACGTGGCAACTCAATTAGTACTTAGCAACCAAACCAGCCCGGTAGTCCGTGAAATCTCGAAGGATTTCAAACAACTTTACAACAAACCCGAATCCAAAGTTCAGCGGTTCCCATTCACCCGTTTTATTTACATTTCGCACATAGGATTATTACAACCCAAATAGAAATGATAGCGGAAGAAAACTCTTTTGATAATACACTCACACCTATAGCTTTAAATACGAACCGGCTCAGGGTCGACTCCATCAACGATGTAGATGAGATATAAGAGTGACTTGCCCAAAGTCTAATCCTCCCGTAGTGGGATATAAGTCCACCGTGTCACCACGGTAGTAATTCTCCAACCTACAACAACAACATTGGGAATTGCACCCTGAGTACGTTGTACTCAGCAAGACTTACCCGACTAAAAGAAAATAAAGACTCTTTGGTGGATGCCAGGCTTTGTAGTGGGTTTAGCCGACTCCTTTTCTTTGCCAAAAGATGAGCTTATTAATAATCATTTAGTGACAAAAGGACTCTCTAGCTTATCCAATTGAGTTGGATCCTGCCATTACTACATTAGCACCTGCAACTACTTCATCATTTTAAGGTAGAAGCAATCAACATTATATCATACCGCATTGATTGAGTAATCATTAAACCATCATGAGTGAACATAACCAACTCGCATTTCAAATCTTATTTGCGGCACCGTAACTTGCTCGGTCAAGTTAGTCGCTATCCAGGACCGATGGCGATTATAATCGATTGCAAACCAGGCCGGGGTATTCCTCACACAAACCGCACTCACCCGCTAAGGTGAGGTATAGGTCACCACGATCTACTCGGGAAACGCGGATCAACAACTCACCACCATGACCAAGGAAACTCCCTGTTTGCCAACGGGTAAGCGTGCCCATCAAATGACACCGCCCCATCTTAAGGACTCACGACCGGGCCCTTGTTTACACCACCCCCATCGCCGGCATGGATACCTGGAAGTTGAAACCCGGCCCAAGTAGATTTGAGGCTTCGCGGATAGGCTCCGCACGCCTTTTCCAGCTATCTGTGAGGCGTAATTCAAAATGATCCGAGGACGCTCGTGTGCCATAGTATATTAGAGGTGATTTATCATGGCCACATGGTTATGTTCATATCCAACATTTCACCAAATCTCAATCCCAAGGGGTAGTAACACCTACCTCGCGAGTGAGAGTTGATCACTCGTCTTCTACCATTTAAGTAGCAGGCCTAAGCATGTAGTCGACCCTATACGTAATAATAGGATAATTTTCTGGTGGCAAGGTAGTCCTTATGCAACTACGTTTTCAGGCAACGCCTATAAACTTAATGCATCATAAGGAATAAAAGGACGCAAGGTAAAACATTTGCAAACTTAGGAGGGATGCTCCGGGGCTTGCCTTATTTAGAAGACCGAGGTTAGTGCCCCAGGTACTCGACTATTCCAAGTCGGGTCCTGGTGCTTGATCACTTCTCGTGCGGATCTCCGTTCGCACTTGTCCTTCTGGATCCTCGACTCCTCGACGAATGTTCTACACGCGATCCCGGAATGGTGCACGTGCATATGTATGAATACGTGATTGTCGGGGTATGTATGATCAAGGATGATAGATGCTCATGAATAAGTAGCTTGTCTGATCGGCTACACATATCACTAGCAAACAAGCCAGTAAAGCCAAAGACTTAAACCTAAACATAATCATCCTAATTCAATCATCACGGCACACTAATTAACAGTCAATCATACATAGCATGATCCATATAAGCCATTAGCATTAAGCCCTACATACAAGCAATACTCATTCAAGCTTCACTAGAATGTAGACCTACAACTGGCAGTCTAATAAATAAATTATAACTGTAGATTTATAAATCCTATGGACACAAAAGAAGACAATCTGGAAAACTTATAAAATTGCCCATAAAACATCTCAAGACATCAGAGGCTGATTCTCAAGTTAGCTATACCTAAAACAGTCAACAGCAGAACTAGGTTCTGGAAAAGCAGCAATTAACAGCCCTATTGACTAGATTGCAACAACCATAACTACTAAACTATCCATCCAATACTCACCAAATTTGAACAGTAGATAAATCAACTAATTTCAATCCTATCATATGTTGACAAGTTTCCCAGAAAACCCATCTATACTATGGTTAAGCATAGTGTTGGTATAAATTAAGTGCAACTAAAATAAGAAGGATTCATAGCGCCTGAGAACATACCATTGTAGCATTTTACCAGGAGTAAACCAGGTATCGTTATTTATATTTTACCACTGGGAAGCAAGGGTTAAAGAATCTGATAACTCACCATCATGTATCTACTAACTTAGTAAACCAACTAGACTAAAGCAGGGGTAAATGATATATATATATATATATATATATATATATATATATATATATATATATATATATGGTAATATATAATAAAGCACACATGAGAATTCTATGATAAATGAGTAGCTAGCTAGAGTGAGAGGACAAGGGAGAGATCAAGGTTCATATATACTTCTCTATTACTCTGGTTCTATGATAACAGGGGATGGATAGATATAGCAATCATACAATAGCACTTCGGGACATTGGAGCACTAGCCACAGACATGGATGAGAAGGGGGCTAGGAAGGTCCGACTACGGTCCTACAAACACCAACCCGAACGAGGTGGAATACGACGGCCGTCGGGGCCGTCACGATCCTGGGGCTACCACAACAATCCGTGGGATTGGGTGCAATCTCGAGTAACCTCTAGTCTAGACACCATGTCTACATTATCAATTACTACTCTAATTACTTAAGATAACTAGAGCACTCGATGCGAGCGAAGATCCCATACTAAAGCATAACTACTATACTAACAATCACAAGATAAGCATAAAAGTAAATAGAGAAGATAAATATATTAAAGCATAAGTCTTACAAAGAGTAGATACAAAGACATACCAAATCTCTGAAGACTTCTCCAGAACCGGAGCGCAGCTCCGCTCTCCTAACTCTCATCTAGATCTAATCTACTACATTGGAATGTCTAGCTCTAATTCTCTAGAGAAGAGAAGTCATTCATTCAAGGGACGCCTCTACAACTCTGATCCCGCTGGGAGATAATGAATTAGGGTTTTAGGGATGCCTCCTCCAGGGGCCAGGGGCCTTGTTTATATAGCCCTCTAGGATGCACCACAGCCCTCGGATCAAACCGACCTAAATGGACGATTATTATTCATCCTCAAAGGCGGTGGAACAGGGATCCGCGAGGCTGACGCTGATTGGTTGAAGTCATGGGTCGGCCGACTCTAGGGTTGGGGCGGCCGACCCTCCACCGAGTCGGTTCGGGCTCCCGTTTGGTCCAGAGCCTTCTCGAACCTTCCAGATTACAGAATTTTCACCGGTTCCCGATTAGCTCTATGTAAACCTGACATGTGGGCCTTCCTTGGGTATTTTTAGCTGACACCCTGCAAAAACAGACATTCACCAAAACTCGTGGAATTCCATTAGTGTAAGCCCTATATCTAGAAGGTAATTATGTTTAGGTCCTTTTTCATGTCTAGTTGATGGTAAAAATTGACACTTAACGACCGTCAACAACTCCCCCAAGCTTACCTTTTGCTCGTCCCTGAGCAAAGATAGACTCAGTGATGGATCAGGAGTTGCTACAATACTTTCACTCCTCACAAGTACACATGTGTTCAAACAAGAACTCTCCTCCGAATTAGAGTGAACTATTCTGACTCAAAACTTACTCATATTACCTTTCACCATGGGGCTTGTAACCGTCACTTGGGTCTTGAGTAGTTGAAAGATAGAACAGTCAAGTCAAGCGCCATGTTTCTCGCTCTTTGATCAACTATTATTCTGGAGTTTTTTTTGCAAAGTTTTGAAATAAAACTCAGAGTTCCTTATATGAACCTTTCAGGTCTCTTATTTGTGGTATTTCTGGATCCTCTCCAAGGCATGAGTAGTGTATGCCTTTCTCTCTTCTCTCAAAATATGTGGTATTTGTGGAACTAAGGCATAGTGGAAAGTGCCTTCTCTCTCTCACCCTACTTTCTAATAGGCTTATGTGGAGCTTATAGGTGGGGAGACACTCAAAACTCACTTGCATATATTGCACAGTTAAACCATGGATCCAAGAGGAACTAAAATAATAATAAAGTCATATGTGCATGTGAATGAGGGAATGGAATGGATGATAACATGATGATGATAAGGAAATGATTATGAGGGGTGATCACTTGGTGAACATCTACTTCTACACTTGCTCCTTTGGGGATAACATGACTCCCATTATTTGGAAACCTTGAAACTTCTTGAAAGGAAGGACTTGGCTACTCTTTCTTTCTTTCTTTCTTTCTTTTTCTTCTTTTTTTTCTCTTTTTTTTTCTTCTCTCTCTTTTTTTTTAGAGAAACCAATCCTCTGAAAACGAACTTTAGCAACGGGGAGTGTATAACTTGAAATGATAATGACTGGAGCTTTTATGTAGGCAAATGGAATGGCGATGATTATTTCTAGATGTTCACTCCCAGGATAGGAGTAGAACCTTTTCTGGATGAAGTGAAATGAGTGGCGTGTGTATATGTGGATGGATGGATGGATGCGTACTCCCAGGGTAGGAGCAGCATAAGTGTGTATCTCCAGGGTAGAGACAACACAATATGTGGGGAAATGCGTACTCCCAGGGTAGGAGCAGCATAGGTGCATATCTCTAGGGTAGAGATAGCACAATATGTGGTGGATGTGGATCTATATGTGGGTGGTACTTCTAGGGACGAAGTAGCACTGAATGAATGTAGTATTTATAAAATGGATGCATGCTTCGAGGGCCAGTAGCATAGATCAATGGATGGAGAGCACATAGTATTGACTTTAAGTGCATGACTGATTCCTTATGGGTCCACAGCATAACCACACTCAATGCCTAAAAATACTACACTCAAGCCTACAATATGGTCTATATAAACAGATGGGTCTTTCCTAATCTAGTAAGCATGAATATATGGTTGTGGTAGGAATTTGAACTCTCATCATAAAGGAACTCATCATGCAGGAATTTAATGTTTTCAAAGATAAATTCTCCAGAACTCTAGTATCTCTAGGAACAAGATGGACATCGGCTCAAAACCTTCCCATATCATACCCGTCAACCACCTAGACTTAGATCAAGTGTTTGCTACCAAAAAGTTTTAGGTTCAGAGCAAATCTCAAATCTAAACAGTTGTGTCCAAAACTAGGGAGAGTGCAAGGTTGAAAACTAGGTACTTGAAAGGAATTACGGCAGAGCAACTATTCATCATCTCCATGTAGAGTTTATTCCAGGGATTACTTAAAGATAGATTAATAAGAGCTCTCCAAAAGTAGAAAAGATTAATAAGGAAATCTTTCGGGTTTCTATGGTTATCCATCTTTTTTAGTTGTTTTAACCAAGCACGTTCTAACAAGGCATAAATAGATAAGTTGGAAACACTTAGCTTGGTACACGGGGGATGCTCTCCCCCCAAGCCGGATGTTGACATAGTCTCATGGATATTGCCGACGGGCGGTGAAGGAGTTCTAGTCTTCCGGAGTTCCGTGGATAGTAGTTGTTGGAGACGCGTTCAACCGTTGAGGGCAGCACTTCGACGGAGACTGGACATCCTTCCGCACATTAGCTCTTCTTGATCCTTTATGTTCTATGAAGCTCAAATAGACAACAAAGCTTGTGGAACTGATTAAGCGTTAGTGATAAAACCTCTAAGCCTTGGTTGTCTAGAACTGCCTTAACTCAAATGTCTTCTAACAGGATCACAAGAAAATATTTTTATCTTTTTATAATAAAGGGATGCAGACAGAGAAAATAGATATGCTGAAAAAAATATTTTTATGCCACCACAGTGAATGATTATTCACATGGGGCTTAGTAGTTTCTGGATGCAAAAGCACAACATCTTTATTTTCTTTTTCTAATGCAGAGATAGCAAAGTGAAGATGCAATTAAGATGCATGTAGGGAAAATAAATATGCTTAAAGGAAAATGCAATGCTAAGAAGGGAAATGCTGATAAATACCAAGTTACCTCCTTGGCGAGGGTTCAGTGATTTAAGTCCTCTGCTCAGGATTTCTTGTCATGTTCATTCCTTCGGTGCATCGTTTGATCCCGATGGTAGAGACCTTGAGAATTTGTGATGAAGAGTAGATGCTTCTAGTGGCCTTTTACTTCTTCTTGGAGTTTGCCTTGCTTGATTGACCTCTCTCCTTGAGCATCTTGTCTTCTAGAATTTCACTACTTTTTTTTTCCTTCCTCTCTTTTTTCTTATGCCTAGACCTTATGCTCCACTCATTGTTTTTCCTCAATGTGCTAGAGCGACGGGGGCTTGAAAGAGGAAGAGCATAGCTAGAATATTTGAAGAGTCATCGGCCTTCCTCCCCCAAGCTTGACATTGTTGTCGCTCGCCACGTGAAACCAAATATGAGTGTTGAGTCATCCCTCAGAGTGTGTGTACTCCTATGTCCTTAGACACTGTTTGTCCTCTGTTCGTAAGCCTTCATTTATCTGAGAGGGACTTTTGATTATAGGTCTGTTGAGTAGAGATCTCTCCTTTGCATTCTGCTTTTGTTTGTACTATCCAATCCAGGATGAGCGTACAGACAGTTGCATGATCTTCTTTCATCAATCATTCTTGATTTTCATTGAGTCTTGGTTGACGCATTGATGTTCATTGGAGATGTAGACTCGAGTTCTTCCTTGATGGTCTTCGTCTTCTAGCGGCGGCATGGCGAAGAGTTGTTCAGTTAATGACACGCCATCCGTCTTGATGATCAAGGAAGGAGCTTCTTTAGTATTTGTATGTAGGCTTCATCTCCAATGGCTTAGGGACATCATCTTGCAACCATAGTCATGGTCCTTTAAGGCTTGGCCGGTGGTCAACACTTGATTGGTGATTGGTTGACACAAAGATGCATGCTTATCATGCCATCCTTGTCCTTGCTGCCAATGTGCAAGATGGTGTCTTCAGGAACAATGAGAGCAAGTCTTTAATTGGCTAAAATGAGATGACTTGCACCCTGCTCCTTATTGGCATCCAAGCTCGAGTTTTTGGGCTCAATGCTATGATGTCAAGGTTGCTCATAGCTTGTCACCTTGATCCACTTCTTTGAGTGAGTTCAAGATGTTGATCCTTCTTGTGGCACTCTTGTCTTCTTCTTCGTTCCATCACTGAAGTGGTAATTTCGCAGGTGATACCAATCCACGAACAGGCACATCATAAATTCTTTCCTGCAAAATGTTAGTGGACACATACCCGAAGGATTGCAACAATTTCAAACTATGAGCTATTATCCACTATCTAAATGATCATGATCTATGCTAACAAAGAGATGGTTTTGAGTTACTTTAGCACAGATTGTTTTATCAAGTTTTCTAACAACTTTTTTTATGGCAATTTAACATGGTTCAAGGCAAAGATAATAACTTGCAACAAAAGACAATGTGAATGATATTTGATACTTACAATTCTTCCTTGGACGATGAATGAGTGTTGTCTTTGCACAAAGTCATTGGAAGTTCATCATATGCCTTGCTTCATCTCCGATATGAGATCATCTCTTGACTTACCCAAATTGGATTTGAGAGTTTTCTGCGGGGTTAGTCCACCAAAATAACCGATATCTACTAGAACATATTTTAGCTCAATAACCAAACTAGACTCCATGTCTTGATTAGGTTAAGGAAGACAATTTAACCTAAGCACCACGCTTAATTTAAAAAGCCTTTGGAAGTACTCATGTAGTATTTCCAAACCAAAACATACTATAGCAAACAAAGGTAGCATGAAAGCATTATAGAGAGTTACTCAAACAGAGATGAAAGAGCATGATCATGGTGAGGAATTTTTTTTTTAGATGCAGAACACATGGATGAATGCAAGAAACTAAACATGCAATGGATGAGCGAATATAAATAAGCTAAATGGAGTGAATGCATGAATTGTTAAAAGTAAACATGCAGTGTGGTGCAAGAATTCAAAAAGATAACTACTCATAATTTTAAAGTCCATGAGCAAGACTATCTCACCGTTCTTGATCATACTTACCATGACTCACAGGATGAAATTTGTGAGTAGTGTTGCGGCATCTATGTTCATCACTTATTGTGACGATGACATTTTCTCCAATCGCACATGGTTAGAATAATATATATGTATACACAAACCTGTGAGATGGCAGGGTTCCAGTTGAATGTTGAATGTTGAGGGACCCTGGGCTCTTCAATGTCTTGTGGAAGCTTGTCGGAAGGTCGAAACGACATCTTTTGTCCTGTCTATCCCACACTCAACAGAACAAGGGGTAATCCTACTAAAGCTAGTGATACACTAAATTAGCAGACATCAAGATCATTATCAAAAACTTAACACCGATTGCTTCCCCGGCAACGGCGCCAAAAATGCTTGTTGGTATAAATTAAGTGCAACTAAAATAAGAAGGATTCCGCAGCGCCTGAGAACATACCATTGTAGGATTTTACCGGGAGTAAACCAGGTATCGTTATTTATATTTTACCACTTTGGGAAGCAAGGGTTAAAGAATCGATAACTCACCATCATGTATCTACTAACTTAGTAAACCAACTAGACTAAAGCGGGGGTAAATGATATATATATATATATATATATATATATATATATATATATATATATATATATATATATGGTAATATATAATAAAGCACACATGAGAATTCTATGATAAATGAGTAGCTAGCTAGAGTGAGAGGACAACGGGAGAGATCAAGGTTCCTATATACTTCTCTATTACTCGGTTCTATGATAACGGGGGATGGATAGATATAGCAATCATACAATAGCACTTCGGGACATCGGAGCACTAGCCACGAGACATGGATGAGAAGGGGGCTAGGAAGGTCCGACTACGGTCCTACAAACACCAACCCGAACGAGGTGGAATACGACGGCCGTCGGACTGTCACGATCCTGGGCTACCACAACAATCCGTGGGATTGGGTGCAATCTCGGGTAACCTCTAGTCTAGACACCATGTCTACACTATCAATTACTACTCTAATTACTTAAGATAACTAGAGCACTCGATGCGAGCGAAGATCCCATACTAAAGCATAACTACTATACTAACAATCACAAGATAAGCATAAAAGTAAATAGAGAAGATAAATATATTAAAGCATAAGTCTTACAAAGAGTAGATACAAAGACATACCAAATCTCGAAGACTTCTCCGAATCCGGAGCGCAGCTCCGCTCTCCCTAACTCTCATCTAGATCTAATCTACTACATTGGAATGTCTAGCTCTAATTCTCTAGAGAAGAGTCATCCATTCAAGGGACGCCTCTACAACTCGATCCCGCCGGGGAGATAATGAATTAGGGTTTTAGGGATGCCTCCTCCGGGGGCCGGGGGCCTTGTTTATATAGCCCTCTAGGATGCACCACGGCCCTCGGATCAAACCGACCTAAATGGACGATTATTATTCATCCTCAAAGGCGGTGGAACAGGATCCGCGAGGCCGACGGATTGGTTGAAGTCATGGGTCGGCCGACTCTAGGGTTGGGGCGGCCGACCCTCCACCGAGCGCCGGGCTCCCGTTTGGTCGAGAGCCTTCTCGAACCTTCCAGTTACATGAAATTTTCACCGGTTCCCGATTAGCTCTATGTAAACCTGACATGTGGGCCTTCCTTGGGTATTTTCAGCTGACACCCTGCAAAAACAGACATTCACCAAAACTCGTGGAATTCCATTAGTGTAAGCCCTATATCTAGAAGGTAATTATGTTTAGGTCCTTTTTCATGTCTAGTTGATGGTAAAAATTGACACTTAACGACCGTCAACACATAGCATCGTACCAACAACTCCAGTTTAAGCAACTATGGGTTGAACAGCAACCCATAGCTAGGCACATCCTAAAATTCTATAAAACTTACAGTAGGATACACATAGCCATACAAGCCCATCATCCAAATTTCACCCCATTTGGATGATCCTACTTGTCCTACACAAAAATATCATGGCGGCACCCATTGGAGGACCTAAAAATACTTTGTACTACCAACTTGATCCAACCATGAAATCAATCATGTACAGAGCCACCCTCTTGGCATATAATGAGCCTACAAAAAGTATCAACTCCAAACTAGGCCTCTATATATCATTTATGAATTATCTCAAGAAACAAGCAAGGAGACCACTTGAACTACAACTTTATAATCTTACACATAAGGCACACATGATATAATTATCATAGATAAAGCATGACATACAAGGCTAACAAAACAAGAATCACATTTTTCTGAGCAACCTATGAATTATTATGCATTTCCTAAGATTATAAGCATTTCAAGAATTAAATCTAAACTCAACATAAAAGTATCTCAAACATGGCATTTCATAATTTCTATGCATAGTTCATCTAATAAGAAAAATACTGCAACTTGAATCACCCCCGTTTGGACAACCCTAGCTCCTCTATGAAATTCACAAGGTATAAATCAATCTCTGGAAAACCTTTTTATTAAATCGAATAGGACGAGCACTTTTCATAAAGGACCCCGAGCTTTTCCTTAATCGTATAGGCCCAGATCTGGAAACCCTTGAGTCTGGCAACTTTGCAGCTCGGCCCCTGACCTTGTCCTAATTCTAGGACGAAGGTCCTTGGGCGGGAAGCAGAGGATGGCCGGCGGCGCTCGCGGTTCCGGCGGCTCGCCGGCTCCCCGGTGGCTATGAGGTGGCGGCGGAGCTGCGGGGATGCGCCGCGCACGCGCTAGTGCCCACCGCTTGGACCGCGATGGCCCGTGGCGGCCTGGCCATGCCGGCCGGCGCTACGGCGGCAGCGGCCCTCGGGTGACGGAGACGACGGGCGAGCGCCCGCACGTCACGCCGGAGGACGAGGCGAAGCTAGAGGTGGCCATAGGTAGGGACGAGGAGGCTCGGAAGGCGGTGCGCACGGCGGCTCGGCTGCCATGGCCGGCGGCGGCGAGTTTCGCCAGTTTGGTGCGCGCGTGTGAAGTAAGAGAGGAGGCAGTGGGGAGGAAGAAGGGAACGGGGACCCTGACTTTTCCCTTTAAGGCAAGGTAGGTCGGGATGGCCCCCTGCCGCCCACGACAGCCGGTGGCCGAGTGCCACGCGGCGATAGCGAGCAGAGCCGGTCGGGACGATATTTTCGTCTTCGACGATTTTCGTGACGGCCATTGACTAACCGACACAGGAATCCTATTTTCATTACACGACACACAATCTTTCTTACCCTATATCTCCTAAACTAGGCCAAATTAGAAGAAACTTTCTACATGAAATTATTCCTCTTGAAGAGTAGAATATTTGGTCTAAGAGGAGTTTGGCCAGACTCCCAATAGATTTGGAGATATAAAATTCCAAATGAAAATACCTCTAAAATTCCCCAAAATAGAAAAACAGTCCCCAAATCAGTCTTTTTTTCTGTCGTTTTGGAAATCTTGCACTCATTTTCAGGAAAAGTGAGTATTGAGACTTTTGATCCTTATAAAATTCTACACCGAAAAGGTTTAAGGCGCATCATCATGCAAAGCTTCTATCAAGCTCTTTTAAAACGGTCAAAGCAGACACTTTTATAGGCCTAACATGATCAAAGCACATAGAAGCAAGATTAACCAAAGTTGTTAACATAACCCTAGGTTTATTTGGTGTCCTAATCATGTCTAGATTATTTTAGTGGTCAATCATCAAACACTTGTATTACTTTATCCTAAACATAAGCAGTTCAGGCATAATCAAGCATCCAGGTGAAATGCATGTCAAGACTGTGATGCACTGCAAATAATATGATTAGGCCGGTGATGTGCAGAGCTAAATCATGATTAACATCCTGGATGTTACAACTACTCTTTCACCTACGATCCCCTACTCCGACGACGATGAATGCAGGCGGCGGCGGTCGCAGAGGACGGGGTAACTTCCAGGTGCGCACGCTGAAGAACCACAATCAAGCCTAAGCGCGCGCAGCGCCGCGAGAGCGGGCCGGCGTAGGGAGGCGAGGGTGGAGGCTGCCTCGCTCCGGCGAGGTGGAGGTGGAGCGGGCGGCCCGCTTGTGGGCCGAGAATGAGGCCGACACGCTCGTGAAGCACCGCACGCGGCGGCGCAGGGCGGCCGCGGGTCGCCGAGCGGCCTTGGCGGCGGCCCGCCATTAAGGCCGTCCGGCGGCCGGCGGCGGCGCGGGGTGATCAGCGGCGGCGCCGTCGTCGATCTTTAATAGTATTTATTAGAATATAATCAATCCTCTATGTAATGCAGAATTCGTATAAGAATTCTATTCATATGTAATGCAAAAAATTATTATTAAGTTGGTCTTATGATTCTTTGTTTTTATTTATTTATATGTAATGAAAAAAAGATGAGGAAGAAAGCAAAAAATTCATATTTTGTACTCGGTGAGGAAGAAAGCAATCCGAAAGAAAAAAAAAAAGGATGAAGGTGGCCACTTTGCAGTTCTTGCCGGACTCCGTGGCGATTGATATTACCACGGCCGGCGCCTGGCTAGAGCCGGCGGTGATAGTTGCCATTGCTATCACTGCCGGCTCTACACACAAGCCGGCAGTAATATACTCATCACTGCCGGTTCAGAACATGAGCCGGCAGTAATATACTCATCACAGCCGGTGCCTTCGCCGTCGAGCTTGGCACCGGCTGTAATGAGTCATCACCGCCGATTTTGCCATTTCCGGCGGTGATACGGTGGGCAGTGTTGTGCGAATCTGTAGTAGTGGCAGTGCAGTTTAACTCATGTTTGATTATCTACATAGGCACTTATGTTGGTTTGTACAATGCTCAAAGTGGGCCTAATTCTACATTAGATAGAACGCCAAATTTGGTCACATTAGACAATGCAAGTTTGCACAAGCTGATGTGCATACAAAAGTAAAATATTCTCATCCATCATGTCTCTACTAGAAACATGAGACCTCAACTTGAACATTGAGGTAACTACATGCAACAAAATTGTAAACAACCAGACACAATTTCATCGAATGCGGCTGCACTGTGCAAAATAATCAAACACCAAGACAATGCATATGTTTACACTGACTTAGCTTATGTTGCATAAGGTCTAATGCAAGATAAGACTAATACAAGAACCAATCGGATCCTATGTGTACCAAACCCTTCATCTTCTTCTTGATTTTCTTGTTATGTCATATAATGACCTTGAATATGTTTATGGTATAAAATATCAAGAAACATTTGTAGGCACCCATTTATGCTTGAGGAAGTAAATTATGTGCTTCTAGTCATTATTTTTATATGTGAGGCTATGGAGAACACGTCTGTAAACAAAATGACATTTGCACTGTCTTTGAATATAGCCTAAACTGAGTGCACTAGATGGTGTAACATGTGAATTGCAATAAAAAATGAAGCTTAGTTGTTTATTTCTTGAATGCTTTACACTATTAGTATCTAATGTACTCCTTCTATTTCTAGGTGTTGTCACACAAATTCTGTAGCATTTGATCTATTGCTAAATTTGCTTTTTGTTCCAATTAATTAAACTCTGTTTACTTGCTACCATGCCACGTTAAACCTTGCTTGTTTGATTTGATGCAAAACTAGAATTTCTGTCCTTGAACCAATTAAATTGCTAGATAATTAAGCATTGTCGGGTTGTTGTGCATCCTTGAATTGATTCATATGGCTCTTCTTTTAAAATATAGGTGACCAAGAATGTATTTTTCTTAGAATGAAAAAGTAGCATTGTTTTAGCAGTTTCATTTCACATGCCCACAACTCATGACCTGATAGTCTACAAGCTACCTAGATATAAGAGAAGTTGTGAGTGGTAGAAACATCATGAACGTTATTATCGCATTGCATGAGACTCCCAATGAAATAAAGAGAGAAAAGAAATGTGGGGTAATCCTAATTCTTTGACTCAAAAATAATAATTCAATGATAAAGTCAAGTGGGATTTTTTTCACTTATGTAAAAATTGAGGCTTCAATGACATGTGGTGTAGTTGGATATGTGAAGTCTACTTTTATAGTGAACTAGTTAGCTGTTAAATTTGAAAATTTTCTAGCAAATCCCTAAGGTGTCCTAATAAGTGATTGGGCGATCTAGATGGATATGGAGTGAATAGCCTATAAAAATGTCTAGAAACATCAAACTAGAGAAAAGTGATTAGTAAAATAAAATATCCTAATCACCACTACTTGCTCTACCTCTACTAACAGTCAAGAAAGCCCCTATTCAATTCTAGTATCTTGGAGTTCTAAACTAGAGCACAACACCAAACAAGCTACTAAGAACACAAGATACACTAGAGATCTACAAAACAAACATCTGAACCTAGTTCCTAGGACAACACTAACTAAGCTACTCTAGCTAACTAAATAAGCAACTATCACACACAATCAAGTATAGTAATATAAAGAGCACGCGTGTAGAGAGCAAACCAACAACAAAAACTGATAGACACAAAATTCATCCCCTAGGTTCAGTTGCTTGCTGACAACCTACATCATTATTGCCGCGAGTCCCCAGTGATGATTCATGCAATAACTAGTGTGACAAGCTAGACCCATGACTTGGGTGCCGCAAGAATCAATCAACTGGTCCACTCTAACTAGCCATGAGCATTCCACTAGAGTATTCCTTTGCACTCCACAATGTAGGATCAAAACCTCTCAAAATATCGCCGATCGAAGGCATAGAACAATCACCAACACTCCCCTCAGCAAACCACAGCTTATCCAAGCAGTCTAGTGGAGACAACAATGTTGATACTAGATACGCACACGAAAGAATCAAAGAGAAATAATCCGCAAGCGCAGGATATCGGTGAGCACTTCACCCGGGAGATATTCCAGAGTATCGTTATTTATTTATCCGCTAGGAGAAAACGTGCATCTGACTAACCCAAATCTATACTTAACCCCTGAGCTACAGATAAGGTAATGAGCGATATAGAGAGGATTACTACCACGGTCTTCTTCCAACCTATGGCAAGCTTTGCAACTACTACTCTATGGGAGCACCTAAGAAAAGACACCACGAGAGGATGCTTATCCTAGCACTTTTGGACCTACCTTACCTACGACGGGAAGTGGATTACAAAGGTAACAAAGGGACTGTCATCTCCCCCGATACTACCACGGTTCCGGCCAGATAGGGAGCATCTACGAGTGAACCTAGCCCAAGCACCACGCTTACGCTACGAACGATTACTCTATTCCCAACCGGAAGCGAATAAAGTAAACTCATAGACCAAAGAGCAATAATAACAAGAACTTACTAGTATCGAAGTTGAATTGCGAGAATGATCCTAGAACCAAGCCTCGGGTTAGGAGACTTGATCCCGCGAGTACAACCGGAGAGGAGACACCGACATGCCGGGCTTCCTCCAACTCTACCTCCACCCTATACTCTCTCTATCTATCTTGAATGCTAGGCTCTAGGGAGGAGATCCATTCAAGGGACCCCTCACCCGATCCTCTCTCGAAATAATGAAATAGGGTTTCATGGGATGCCTCCTCCAGGGCCGGGGCCCCGCTTATATAGCCCCCTAGGATGCACCGCGGCCCTCGGATCAAACCGACCTAAACGGACGATTATTATTCATCCTCAAGGCGGTGGAACGGGGATCCGCGAGGCGACGTTGATTAGGCTGAACGGTGAGTCGGCCGACCAAGGTGGGGAGTCGGCCGACTCTCCACCGAGCCCGTTCGGGCTCCCGTTTGGTCCCGAGCCTTCTCGAACCTTCGATTACATGAAATTTTCACCGGTTCCCGATTATCTCTATGTAAACCCGACATGTGGGCCTTCCTTGGGTATTTTCGGTGACACCTATGAAAGCAGAGACATTCACCAAAACTCGTGGAATTCCATTAGTGTAAGCCCTATATCTAGATGGTAATTATATTTAGGTCCTTTTTCATGTCTAGTTGACGGTAAAAATTGGCACTTAACGACCGTCAACAACTCCCCCAAGCTTACCTTTTGCTCGTCTCTGAGCAAAGATAAACTCAGTGATGGATCAGGAGTTGCTACAATGCTTTCATGCCTCAAAAGTACACATGCGTTCAAACAAGAACTCTCCTCCGGATTAGAGTGAACTATTCTGACTCAAAACTTACTCATGTTACCTTTCACCATGGGGCTTGTAGCCATTACTTGGGTCTTGAGCAGTTGAAAGACAGAACGGTCAAGTCGAGCGCTATGTTTCTCGCTCTTTGATCAACTATCATTCCGGAGTTTTTGCAAGATTTTGAAATAAAACTCAGAGTTCCTTGTATGAACCTTTCAGGTCTCTCATTTGTGGTATTTCTGGATCCTCTCCAAGGCATGAGTAGTGTATGCCTTCTCTCTTCTCTCAAAATATGTGGTATTTGTGGAACTAAGGCGTAGTGGAAAGAGCCTTCTCTCTCTCACCCTACTTTCTAATAGGCTTATGTGGAGCTCATAGGTGGGGGAGACACTCAAACTCACTTGCATATATTGCACAGTTATACCATGGATCCAATAGGAACTAAAATAATAATAAAGTCATATGTGCATGTGAATGAGGGAATGCTATGGATGATAAGATGATGATGATAAGGAAATGATTATGAGGGGTGATCACTTGGTGAACATCTACTTCTACACTTGCTCCTTTGGGGATAACATGACTCCCTTTATTCGGAAACCTTGAAACTTCTTTGAAAGGAAGGACTTGGCTACTCTTTCTTTCTTTCTCTTTTTTTTTTCTTTTCTTTTTTTTCTTTTTTTTCGGAGCAACCAATCCTCTGAAAACGAAACTTTAGCAACGGGGAGTGTATAACTTGAAATGATAATGACTGGAGCTTTTATGTAGGCAAATGGAACGGCGATGATTATTTCTAGATGTTCACTCCCGGATAGGAGTAGAACCTTTTTGGATGAAGTGAAATGAGTGGCGTATGTATTTTGTGGATGGATGGATGGATGGATGCATGCGTACTCCCGGGGTAGGAGCGACATAAGCGCGTATCTCCGGGGTAGAGACAAGACACAATATGTGGGGGAATGCGTACTCCCAAGGTAGGAGCGGCATAGGTGCGTATCTCCGGGGTAGAGATAGCACAATATGTGGTGGATGTGGATCTATATGTGGGTGGTACTTCTAGGGACAGAAGTAGCACGGAGAATGAATGTAGTATTTATAAAATGGGTGCATGCTTCGAGGACGAAGTAGCATAGATCAATGGATGGAGAGCACATAGTATTGACTTTAACGCATGATTTGGTTCCTTATGGGTCCACAGATAACCACACTCAATGCCTATAAAGACTACACTCAAGCCTACAATATGATCTATATAAATAGATGGGTTTTCCTAATCTAGCAAGCATGAATGTATGGGTGGTAGGAATTTTTAACTCTCGTCATACGGGAACTCATCATGCAGAAATTTTAAGATTTTAAAAGATAAACTCTCCGAGAACTCTAGCATCTCTAGGAACAAGATGGACATGACTGACTCAAAACTTTCCCATATCATATCCGTCAACTACCTAGACTTAGATCAAGCATTCGCTACCCACAAGTTTCGGGTTCGAGTAAATCTCAAATCTAAACAGTTGTGTCCAAAACTCGGGAGAGTGCAAGGTTGAAAACTAGGTACTTGAAAGGAATTACGACGAGCAACTATTCATCATTTCCATATAAGAGCTTATTCTGTAGGGTTCATTTTAGCGAGACTTTTCACATACTCTCCTCTATTTTATTTTGCAAACTTAACAAATAGATAGATAGATAATCTAGTGATACTTAGCTGGATACAAGGGGTGCTCTCCCCAAGCTGGATGTTGACGTAGTCTGTTGGTGTTGCCGAATGGTGAAGGCGTCTTGCTCCTCCCGGAGTGTCGGGGATAATGGCTGTAGAGACAAGACTGCGGCCGTTGAAGACACACTTTGACAAGGGACGGGACGTCCTTCGCACTGTTAGCTCTTCTTGATCCTTCAAATTACGTGAGGCTCAAATAGACAACAAAGCTTGTGGAATTGATTAAGCGTTAGTGATAAACCTCTAAGCCTTGGATGTCTAGAACCTTCTTAACATAAAATCTTTTTAGCGGGATCTTAATATTTTTACAATTTTATATTTATGATATGCGAGCGAGAAAAATACAACTAAGATGGAAACTTATTTTTATGCCACCACAAGTGGATATCTTTGTGGGTCAGTCGTACCACAAAATTATTCACATGGGGCTTAGCATTTTCTAGATGCAATGCAAGACAAAATTATTTTCTTTTCTAATGCGAGATGCAATAAAGTAAATATGCTAAAGGAAAAACTTATGCAATGCTGAAGTGGGAAATATGGATAACTACCAAGTTACCTCCATGGTGAAGGTTCAGTGTTTTAAGTCCTCTGAACAGGACTTTTTGTCATGTTCACTCCTTCGGTGCATCATTTGATCCCAAAGGTAGAGACCTTGAGAACTGCACCTCTTGAGTTGGTAATTCTTGAGGAAAGTGTCACCATGTTCTTTCCTTGTCCAGTGGTCTGAAGCGAACCTTTAATTGTGATGTTGGCAGCATCTTGTTTAGTGTGCATGTTGCAGGTTCAGAACTATCACTGGAGCACCCTGGATGAAGAGTAGATGCTTCTAGTGGGCCTCTCCCTTGACCTTGTGCTCTACTTATTGTTTCTTCTCTGAGAGGATTAGTGGACAACACATACCCGAAGGAATATACAAATAATAACAAGGGTAGAGATGTCATTAAGCTAAAGGTCATATTCTATGCTACGAGAAAAGATTGGGTTGAAAATTTTAATTAGCGTAGAATATTTACTCAACATTACTTCTTCTCTTAAAGATTGATTTTACTATGTCTTAAGTTTGATTGGTGTATGAAATCTATAGAAAATAATCAAACTTATAGAGAGGAAGTAATTGCGAGTGGAGGGATTGCAAACCAATGTGCCAGAGCGATGAGGGCTTGAGAAGAGGAAGAGCATTGTTGGATCATCATTAGAGGAGTCGGCGGCCTTCCTCCCCCAAGCTTGTTGTTGCTCGTCACTGGAAGCCAAATGTGTGTGTTGAATCATCCCTCGAAGTGTGTTGTAACTCTATGTTCTTTAGACACTGTCCATCCTCTGTTCTGAAGTCTGTTGGAGAGGGATCTTGATTCTAGAGCAAAGATCTCTCCTTTGCACTGTCCAATCCAGGATATGAGGATGCAGATAGTTGCATGATCTTCTTTTGTCAACCATTCTTGATTTTTGTTGAGCCTTGGTTGACGAATTGATGTTCATTGGAGATGTAGACGGGAGTTCTTCCTTGATGGTCTTTGTCTTCTAGCAGCATGGCGAAGAGTTGCAGTTAATGATACGCCATCCGTCTTGATGATCAAGGAAGGGACATCATTAATTGTATGCAGGCTTCATCTCCAATGGCATAGGGACATCATCTTGCAAATGTAGTTGTTCATGGTCTTCTTGGGCTTGGTCGGTAGTCAACCCTTGATGGTGATTGGTTGACACAAGGATGCATGCTATCATGACATGCTTGTCCTTCTTGCCCGACGTGCAAGATGGTGTCTTCAAGAATAATAAGAGCAGGTCTTTGATTGACCAAAATGAGGTGAGTTGCACCCGACTTCTCATTGGTGTCCTAGCTCGAGTTTTGGGCTCAATGCTATGATGTCTTCAAGGTTGCTCACGGCTTGTTGCCTTGTTCATCCACCACCTCTCGATGAGTGCTATTTGATCTAAATCCTTCTTGTGGCACTCTTGTCTCCTTCTTTGTTCCATTATTGAAGTGGTGATTTGGTCGGTTTACCATGAACAGACACGCCATAAATTCTTTCAACTCTTCCTTGGACGATGAATGAGCTATGTCTTCTATGCGAAGTTGTTGGAGTTCATCATATGCCTTGCTTCATCTCTGATGTGAGTTCATCTCAGGACTTTCCCAATTTGGATTTGGAAGTTTTTAATAGGGGTTAGTCCAACAAAATATACCAATATCTACTACAGCATAATTTTAGTTCAATAACCAAACTAGACTCCATGTCTAATCTAATTAAGGAAGGCAATTTAACCTAAGCACCACACTTAATTTAAAAGCCTTTAGAAGTACTCATATGAAGCACCTCCAAACCAAAGCATATTATAGCAAACAAAGGCAGCATGAGAGCACTACAGAGATTTACTCAAACAGTGATGACAGAGCATGATTAATGTTTAGCAAACTGAGCATGCCTTAAAGGTAGGAACAACCAAGACAGAGTAGCAACATGGTAAGGAATCTATTTATGGAAGTATATCCCCCAAGCTTGACATTGGCAGAAATCAAGATTGGATGAATGTAATTCAATGTTGCATAATGATTGGTTGGACATACCTTGTATTTGTTATTCCTTCGATCTTTTTGCTTCGGACCTAGAAAGGTTAGTGACGAATACCCGAAGGAACATTTTCATAATTATAACTCTATGCTTATTTAACAAGGACAGTGCAGCGAAAAGGTGAACAATCATGTCATGGTCTAAACAGTGCTTGTTTTAGGACACTAAGTTTGTCCTTGGGAAACCTTCAAGATGTGAATTGGTGAAGTGGTTCCCCCTCCAACACCAATCTATGTGTACTCTCTCAAGATTCAACACAACGAGATCTGTGATATTGATGATAAACATATGTGTCTACAACCACCCTCTTAATATCTTTAGGAATAGGGAGCATGAGGGGGTTGAAGATCTCGTGTGGGGCAATATTAGAGAGACTAAGTGAATCAGGAGATTTTTCATATGAGCAAGGTTTTGATGGGGTGTTTAAGAAGTAACTACTTTGCTCATTGAAGCCTCCATCATCTTTCACTTCCAAGGGTGACTCGACATAAATGTCCAAAATTCCCCCTAGATCGTCTATCGAAATGATCTCATCTAAGGCCTTATCCATCCATTCAGTGGCCATAGCACATAGGTTTTTAATGCTCTGTAGCCATGGATGTTGATCTTCGTGGTCCTCTGTATGTTCTCGATGATTCCTATGTATGGGATATCTAGATGGACTTCTAGGATCATCAGGAGGTTTAGGAGAAAGAGCATAAAACGAGTCATAGGGGTCAAGGATGGGTTTAAAGGTGGGTTCATATTCTATTTTTGATGTGGTCATAAAAGGAGAGAAGACGAAGGTGGTTTCTAAATGGCTACGCTCTCCTTCCATGGCATCACTTGATATGCCATCCTTGAGTCTTTCTAAGCGTCCTTCAAAGGGATTGGATTTGAGATGCTTTCTAAGAGATCTCTTCCTGAGAAGATTTATATATAATGCATGTACTAAAAGATCTCTTATGAAGCGGGAAGTTAAAACTCCTCCCAAAATCATTATCAAAGAGAATCTCTAAGGGTAGAATTACTTCTTCCCTTAGGGGACTTTGAGTACTACTAGTTTGGGATGGGTAGCCAAATCATGGGATTTGAATGTTTGCAAAGTGGCTATGGAAACTTCCTCTTCTAGTTTGTGGGATGATTCCTTCTCTACCTCTAGGATGTTATCATGAAGGCTAGTGCAAGGAGTGTGTCCACTAATAAGGACAAACCTCACTTCACTAATGGGTAAAGAAAGGAAAACTCCTCCAAAGGTGATATTATCAAGACCCATATACAGATGTTGAAGAAGAACATGGTCTTGTAAGGCTAGGTCTAAACCTAAAGTTATAGGAAGATTAAAAGATTCCCTAAGTGTAGCAAAAAGTTCATTACCTACTTGATCAGAAGATAGGACTTTGGGTTCATTACCTTCTCCATGGTTAGAAGATAGGACCTTGGGTACAATACCCTCTTGATTAGAAGATAGGACTCTAGCTGTAGAAAAGGGTTGGCTTTGACCTATTGCAACCACAGTTGGTGTAGCTCATAGCTAGATGTGAAAATCATGGGTTCTAGAGGCTCTAAGCATGTGCTCATGGGTGCAAGATATTGGTGGATAGGCGTGGAATTTGGGTTATCCATAAGGATATAAAATAAAAGGCAAAAGAAAAATACAAAAAGATAAAAGTATAATACAAGGCTAAGCGGGACTTAAGGTTATCTCGTGACCGTCTTTCTCCCCGGCAACGGCGCCGAAATGCTTGTTGATACTAGATACGCACACGAAAGAATCAAAGAGAAATAATCCGCAAGCGCACGGATATCGGTGAGCACTTCACCCGGGAGATATTCCGTATCGTTATTTATTTATCCGCTAGGAGAAAACGTGCATCGACTAACCCAAATCTATACTTAACCCCGAGCTACGAGATAAGGTAATGAGCGATATAGAGAGGATTACTACCACGGTCTTCTTCCAACCTATGGCAAGCTTTGCAACTACTACTCTATGGGAGCACCTAAGAAAAGACACCACAGAGGATGCTTAACCTAGCACTTTTGGACCTACCTTACCTCTTGACGGGAAGTGGATTACAAAGGTAACAAAGGACCTGTCATCTCCCCCGATACTACCACGGTTCGGCCGGATAGGGAGCATCTACGAGTGAACCTAGCCCAAGCACCACGCTTACGCTACGAACGATTACTCTATTCCCAACCGGAGCGAATAAAGTAAACTCATAGACCAAAGAGCAATAATAACAAGAACTTACTAGTATCGAAGTTGAATTGCGGAATGATCCTAGAACCAAGCCTCGGGTTAGGAGACTTGATTCCGCGGAGTACAACCGGAGAGGAGACACCGACATGCCGGGCTTCCTCCAACTCTACCTCCACCCTATACTCTCTCTATCTATCTTGAATGCTAGGCTCTAGGGAGGAGATCCATTCAAGGGACCCCTCTCACGATCCTCTCGGAAATAATGAATTAGGGTTTCATGGGATGCCTCCTCCAGGGGCCGGGGCCCCGCTATATAGCCCCCTAGGATGCACCGCGGCCCTCGGATCAAACCGACCTAAACGGACGATTATTATTCATCCTCAAAGGCGGTGGAACAGGGATCCGCGAGGCCGACGTTGATTGGCTGAACCGGTGAGTCGGCCGACCAAGGTGGGGAGTCGGCCGACTCTCCACCGAGCCCGTTCGGGCTCCCGTTTGGTCCAGAGCCTTCTCGAACCTTCCAGATTACAGAATTTTCACCGGTTCCCGATTATCTCTATGTAAACCTGACATGTGGGCCTTCCTTGGGTATTTTCAGCTGACACCCTGCAGAAACAGACATTCACCAAAACTCGTGGAATTCCGTTAGTGTAAGCCCTATATCTAGATGGTAATTATATTTAGGTCCTTTTTCATGTCTAGTTGACGGTAAAAATTGGCACTTAACGACCGTCAACAAACAACCAAGAGCAATAAGAAATCCGCGACCCAATTGATGAACTAGTGCCACTAGCTAGCAAAATGCAAAACTCTAAGGCAAATGCATAACATCTCTCCTAATCTGACTTTAGATCAAACACAAGTCCAATATGAGTGGGAGGCATTCTTGGATGCTAACAAGTGTGTCGCTCGGTTAGAATGCCAAGAGAGCTCTCAAAGAGCCAACTAGCTTCTATTTATAAAACCCTCCAAGAAACTAGTCATTACGCTAGCTAGCTAGTCATTGTATGCATATGCATGCATAGGATTGTCTTGATACCTAATACAAGTAGCCACCATCGGAGTATGTGCTGCCATATATGGCACATAATCTGATGCTCACCGATAGTCATCATCAGATGGAATCAGATCCTCTACATTTGTACGGATGGACTTGTGTCTCCAGTTGCTCATCCAGACCGTTCATTCGAGATCCAAGCTCGACTCCACAAAACAATAGTCTAACAGGCCTCAAGCTGGCCCATACGAGCCCATCCACCTGATTCTGTTCCCCTCGTGACTCTTCCCTTCATCCACGCTTCTTCCCCAGCGCCGCCGCCAGCACATCCGACTCTGCCATGGTCGCCGCGCAGCTGTAGCAGCGGCTAGCTTGACCCTCATGGGCAAGTCCGCAGGCCAGCCCCGGGGTGCCGCGTGGCCCGCGAGAAGCCCGGCGTCATGGGGAGCAGCGCCTCGGCCGCAGCAGCCGTGGCGGCGGCGGCGTAGGCCGTGGGGGCGAGGTGGCGGCGTCGGTGGTGGTGATGCGCATGGCGCGGGGCCGCTGTGGAGAGGAGGAAGCGTAGGACTGCCTGGGCGAGCAGTGGGCTCGCCTGCGCCGCACGTTCCTTGAGGCTGCCGAGGGGGAGGAAGAGGAGGTAAGGGAGGACGCCATGCTTGGTCGACGGCGCGCTCCCACCCTCCCGCAGGCGCGGACACGGGCAGCCCGCGAGCGCACATCGGTGTTACGTAAATGTGGTGTGGGTGCTTGCTGCTTGGTGGTCGGGACTCGGGAGAGGAAGATGATTTTTACTTGTAAAATGTGCTTCAAAGTGTTGTTGTGTAATTCTTTTCGGTTTATTGCGATGTCAATGCGTCGAGTGCCGTCGCCGAGACGCCGTCGGTCCGGCCATGGCTGGTTCTTCTATTCGTAATTGTTTCAGTTTACTACCACTTCGTAAATTGTTCACTTTGAACATATTGTAGTTGTGACGGTTGTAAAGAAAATTGTTCGCGAACAAATTGTTTCGGTTTATACATAAATGTTCATTGCACAAAAGCATTGCTGATAATGTCTTTTCATTTAGCACAACTACAGAACGAGAACTAAACATGATGTCATTCTTTGTTGGTGAGCCATGTATTCCATGGATGATCCCTACTACTAGAACTCACCAATAACATCATCTGTCATTGATCCCTACAAAATAAAACAAAAATCACTCAACATCATAGCCATGTATGGTTCGGAGAAGAGGTTTATTACTTTGAAATATTACCTTCAAAAGTTCGGAGAAGGAACTAATCGCCAAATATTGTCCGAAATTCCTTCCTCTCGGCAAAGATGGCATTTGTCTTGTTGCGCCATCATCGTCCATGACTTGTATAGTTTCTTGATCCTTCGGATAAAAGAGAATCAAATAGTCAAATACCATTGAAACTTTTACTATTAGGGAGAATCATATATATTTTGAGTTGTCAGATACCTTTGAACATTTTTGTTTCTTCTTGGCAGAAACCTTCGGTTTTTTTCTTTTTTCTTGTCACACACCTTTGTAATGTTTTCTATGTTGATACCTCCCTTTTTTCTTGCCACACACTTGCGCTTCTTCTCATACCAAGCTTTTATGCGCTTCGAGGTTTTTGTTTCCACCTCCTTTTTCTTTAGGCTTGCTTTGTATTCAACAATTACGTGGGCAAAGACACATTGGTGGGAGCGATGACAGGATCCACGGGACTTGCAACACCATTGAGTTCTTCTTCAACTTGCTTGCGACCATATCAAGTGCGTTGTGTACTAGTAAGCAACAATTTGGATGGTCAGCTCGATGTGCCAAATGTTGAAATTTGAGACTCATATCTTTGTAGCGAAGCATCCCGGCTAATTTTGGATTTTCTATTATGTTTCAGCCTTGGTTGTCATGTCTTTGTTGTCTTGCGTGCTTCACGTGTCCACTTGTTCGCATGTATTGTGTGGGAAGTGTTTTGATATTCATCAAATATTCAAATCGGACTTTTAGAGCATGGCCACAGAGTATTCCGATTCTATTGAAGTGGCCACAACTGCATGTACTAGTTTGATTTGAAGGATCACCAATAACTTTGTACTGCTTCTCAAAAGTAGGATTTTCATCAAGACTCCCAATTGCCACAAGATATTCATTTTAGCATTCTAATGTCATGGTGCATGCTACCATTGACCTCTCATACTCACTTTGAAAAGCTTCAAAAATAGGTGCTGTGTATAACTTGCTAGCTTGGATTAACATAGGTGTCCTCATTTTGAGATTTGTGGTTCCCTTCAAAACTTCCATGTCAGATCTGCTTCACTCGATCAATTCCAGCAAAATCCAATGATGGAGGGAAAAAATCAAATTAGAACACACTACTTAGTGCACACCCAAAGATGGAGTCGGTGTAGAGATTTGTGGTACACGCTTATGGATGGAGAGCAAGCACGCCGCGGGAGAACTTCAATCGCCACCGCAGGGCCCTTCCGATCTCACGCCAAAAATAGTTACGCCAAAAGTGAGCAGTACTCGCGCCAAATATAGTATCGATTTACGTGGGCATGTGCGTGTATTGATGTTGGGCTGAAGCCCAGCAAGCTGAGGAGGCCAGACCATGTGCCATGGCCACCGTTAGATAGGATTGGGCGGCCAGATTTACAGCAACCGTAGACACAAGTTCTCCGTACAAACTGTAGAGGATCTGATTCCCATCAGATCAATCCGGTTCGCGCACACAGACACAAAAAACTAGTCATTAACTCCCCTAATTGCTAGTGTAACACATGCCCCGATGCCTATGCTATTATCAACCATATATCGAACCAATCCAATGGTTATGCAGTGAGTTCTTGAAATATGGAATTTTCTACAATGGAATGTGCCTATGCTTGGGCATCAAAAAATTCATTGAATTCTAACAATGCACCCTTAGGAATAGTGATAATGCATACTCCGATGATGGAGCGGCCCTATGATTTACCATTACATCAGTCCGATAATGCATACTCCGTTGTTAATCTCCTCTTTGTGTACCTTATACTTCGATGGTCTATGTTGGGACCCCTCAGAACAATACGATGGTCACATAGAGGCTATGTTCAACTCCTTATCAATTCAATCCCATTTTTAAATGTGCTGACTCCTATATGTCTAACATATGTGCAAGTGAGTTATCTTTTTAGCAAACATTTTTCAAACAAATTTCACTTGCTTCTCACCATGCCACTAGGTCCATATGCAATGTATTTTCACCCTAGTGGATTTTAGATAACCGATAAGGCTTTTAGAGATCCCATCGCTTAATAGTATGGCTATCCACCTAAACATAATCACACACTCTATTGTGTCTTGACCGACAAAACAAAAGCTCTAGCGGTACTTTGCTTTCACTCCATAGGGTTTTGTTTTTCTCTTTCTTCTTTCCAAGTGAGAACTTTCTCCAATTAGATTGATCACCCTTCACCGATCTCCAATCCTTGCTCTTAATCTTAGTGTGTGAACAAAACTAGCTTAGTAACACAGTTAGAAAAAGGTTAGTACACTAGTTGTCTCAATTACCAAAACTAAACATAGGGCTTTTAGTAAGCCCTATCAGATTACATTTAGTTGATTGGATTTCTTTGGAAGATAACAATGAAAAATTGTGGTTTTAAAAGCAGGTTCTATGGTCACTACAATAAGTACGACCTAATCAATAGAAGTTTATCTAACTCCTTTATATGTGTTAGAAAAAAAGGTTGAGAAACTAGATAGACAAAGAAAGATTTTCTTTTAATTGGGTATGAAGGAAGACAAAAGATAAAATATCATCTTATCAGATAGGAAATACTATGTAAGAAAAAAAGGAATGGGAATAGAAATTAATTAAAGGTATTCAAAATATGAAACACACACGACACATCATAATGACAAGTCACCAATACATAGTGTGTTCTTTCTTGTTAATGAATAGATCTAGGCATTTTAGGCTCAACCCACAAAACTTATTCAGCAAGCCATGGAAAACAAAACGTGAACCCAAGAAATATTTTAAGCCCCTTGCTTGGCCTAAAGTATTAAATTTAATTATTTGCATATTAAAAATTAGTTATGTTTTGAGAAATGCATACTAAAAATTTAGTGGATTTTCCATGGAATGTTACTAGACATGCATGAATTTTAGGCCCAAAATAAGCTAGACATTTTGCTGCTATAGTATGATAAGTCCAAGTGTCTAGCAGTGGCGAAGCTATGTTGATGGCTATGAGTGAACATGCACCTACATAAAAATGAAAAACCAATACCACAATTGAATTTTCACCATGGTTGCAACTAAAATTTTCATATTCATGATGTAAGTGTATCCTTGTCTGATTCGTTCTAGCTTGGCCACTAGTGTCCACGTTTCCCGATATGTGACGAGTGGCAACAACTGCATCTGCATGCATCCAATTCATAGTGGCCATCCTGGCTCCAAGCGCTCCTCGTCTGCTATAGATGGCCGCGAGCATTACCAAAAGATGAGCATGCATTTCTCTATCAGTTGTACCGCACATGCTCTCCCAGGCCAGCCGCCACGCCGCACCAGCCGTAGCAGACTTGCGAGCCTGCAATTGATATAGGCGCTATCAGTGCCAACCAGAACAATAATCAGCAGCCACAGCCTATCTTTTTAGTCGATCGTGAACAAGATATATATAATATATTTCAACCCGGACGATCACTTGCCCTCCATGAGCATTCTGCTACGACAACGGCCCCCTATCCCTTTCTTTCAACACCTCTACTCAGCCCCGACCACGGCGATTCATGGAACCTCCACGATCTCATCCCCTTGCGTCAGATGTTGACCAACAGGGCGTTCATGACCAAGGCAACGACAATCCTGCTGCCAATGATGACAACACCTTAAGCATGTGGGACATCATGCAGGAATACATCCACATCCTTGACAATTCTCCTCGGTTGCAACATCAGGATGATGATGTTGTGCTTGCGCTCTACCAGCCAGGACAACGTGACTACGCAAAAACTCAGGGTACACGACTCATCCTACTCATTTTTTCCATGCATGTGTACTCATTTTGTTATTCTATAGTAAATTCCTTTTATGTTTGAGTACCCTTTTTAATGTCTTCTCTAGGAATAGGACTATAATATACATTTTGAGGATTATATATGAAAGGACCCTCATTGTCACCTAGAGATGTGAATATGCAATTCTAAAATTTAGCAACAAACAAATTCCAGTTCCATTTCATTTAGCTTTTCAAATTTTAGCCAAAACTAAATAAAAACAAAATATCGATCAAAATTTTAGCCGATTTACATGGATAATGGTTATGTCGGTCCTTGTGGTATTTATCTATAGGCTAAATTCTAAATGGACTACAGAAACAAAGAATAGAGATTTACTAAGTTGATTTTTTTATCGTAGCCTAAGAAACTAGAAGATACCCCACACGTTGTTGCAGGAATTATAAAGAATTTAGAATAAAATAAGTTAGTGGAACATGGGTATTAGTGTAACATGATGGGGTTAGTTATTGGGGGATAATGTGGATAGCTTGCATGTTGGATAGACTTATAATGGATATAGATATAGATATAGATATAGATATAGATATAGATATAGATATAGATATAGATATAGATATAGATATAGATATAGGCAGACAGACAGAAAGACAGACATGCTCTATTCGAGTTTCTTTTAGGGATAAGAAAATATAATACGCCCATGGCCCAACACAATATAGATATAGATACGAATAGAGAGATAGAGACAGATACAAATACACATATAGAAATGTATATGGATACGGATAGAGGCAGACAGACAGATGGACAGACAATAGCACATAGATAGACAAGATATGCTCTGTTGGAGTTTCTTTTAGGGATAAGGAAATATAATATTCCCATGGCCCAACACAAGCAGCAACAAGCAAGCCCGAACAGATTAACTTTGATCCGATGAATTGCATGGACTAAATCGCCCATCTTAATTTCCCCCAAAAAAATCCATGAATAAGGTATTACCATGTAAGTGTAACCTTTTAGATGGTGTAAATGTGTAACCCTTGATTCCACTTTAGAATCTAGATCTACTTGAGCTTGTGGCAAACCTTGACCATTGTGTGCAAAATGCTCACCTGTAGTTTGGGTGAGCCTCATATCGTATCTCAACAAAAATATAGCAATAGTAAACCAAAAACTTGTATGTGGTTTCATAGTCTTGAGTCTTTTGGTGGGGCTGAGTTGTATATATGTTCATAACAATATAACTTTCTTAACTTCTCTCTACTCTTCAGAGCAACTCCATCAATCTCTTATATATTATATTACATCTTCAACAAGTCTTTTTAGGAAAGTACATTATTAAAATTAAAGTAGAATATAAGAGAACTCAGCACATTACCTAAAACTTATCTTGTGTATTTCTTTATATGATATGATGGGAGAGGGGTTGCTTCTTATAAAAACACTATTGTAGCAAGTTACCTAATAGTTCAAGTATGTTTTTTCCTTAACATGATCTAGTTTTATTAGGCCCATTTTAGGCTCTGAAGCATACTTTAAAATGAACTAGACCATAGCCCAACATGATATTACTCCCATATTAGTGCATATCAGGTAAGATAGGATATGTTGTATGCGGTGAGTTGATGAATCTTTTTTAAGAAAAATTAAAACAAATATTTCATTTGCATGGCCACTATATTACATAAAATTATTTATGAAAAAACCCATTTTTATTCCTCATGCTTGTTTTCACATACTATAAGGTTTAGCCAATACCACCTCTAGAGCAAGCTAATTATGTTATACAAAATAGAATACTCTTATCTATCAGTTGATTCAAGGCCAATAGAATTGGATGTAATTCCATAGCTCCTCCACTCTTCCACTACATAATACCTACCCATATGGCATGGTTTGATATGCATTGTATATCCATGTACTAACAATTAATGGGTGGCACACCATCTATGCAAAAAAAAAGGATTTTTTTGTACTTCTTGATTGCCAAGTTTGTAGAGTGATCCAAGTATATCTTCATTTGAATGTGGATTTTGTTTCTTTCAACCCCAACTATGAGAGTTTGTTACACGAACATGAAGGTAAGGTGGATTTTTTGTATGTTATGATAGACACTACAATATATATTTAGGGATGTTATTTTTTTGTTCGCAAATACTGCACTTTTGGTATAGAAATACTTGATGGTGTAGAGCTAGAGGCCTTTTCATTCCACTATGACAAGTATATGGTCAAGAAGTCATGGTTGAATCACCATATAGGTGTTTCATCTAGAATTGTTGCATGAAGTAAAAGTCATGATGTTGTGGTAGGATATCTCCATTTGAAAATGGATGTATATAATGAGACATTAATTTTGTGCTTGTTTTCATGTTAATAGCATTGGTCTTTGATCTTCCAAATGACATTTTACTAGAAAATGTACTACTGGAGACATCTAAGACCTACCAACAACATGTAAAAAAGTAAAGAAAAGGATGGAAAATATAAACATGTTTTAATACCATATTTATGTAGTATGAAATTACTTATGGATTTAAAGATGCATGGGCTAACTTTTCTTACTAACTTTCCTTACAAGTAGTCATATAATTTTGTCAAGTTATGGAGGAATACAGATCTCCCCTTCTGTCTTTCCATTTGAAGGCTATTTCAATGGGTAGGTAATAATGCAAATATTTAGATATATAAACAACTATATTATAGTGTACACACATGGGGTTGGTGAGATTTGTCATGATAAAACCCCAATCATGCTCTCACCTACCCATGCATGGCATTAATACCTCAAACAATAGTAGCCTCCATATCCCATTATCTACCCAAATCCCCCTCTACACACACCATCACCATCCGAACTACACCAAATAGTCCTTTCATCATCACCCTTACCTAATCTACTAAAATGATATGACCAATGCTTATTATAGATCGATGAGAGTGAAATCTTCATTCTTGATTCACCAGATCCAAGCCACCGCCTCATTAATGAGTTATCAATCTATGGGATCTCCTACAACCTGCCATCCAAGAGGAGATCAAATAAACAATCCATTATTCGAAATTTAGATGTATAAGAACATGTTTTTCTTAGTTTATCTTTGGCTACCCCAACTCGCCTCAATAGAGTTTTTACAAGGCATGGCGTCACCAACAAATGGAGAGTTGAACCTCAACTTGCAACTTCATTTCGGCGAAACACATGCAAAAGCGTCGTCACATGCTATTCATGTGGCACCATGTGGTAGTAGAGAGTTGAAAGCAGTGACTACATCAACATTACCATGGTTGAGTACTTCTTCAACTATGATAGGTAACATGCCATACCTCACGCTTAATAAATTAGAGTTCCATTTTTAATTACTAGAGATAGGGAGATGGACAACGACGGCAAAGTTTATGCGATTATATCATGCCTAAATATGTCCTTTTTGGGAGCTAGATGAGTAGAGAAAACAATGGGGAATGCTTCAAGGAGGAGTAGGTCTACAATGCTATTGCTAGGCATCACGTGACTCAGAGACTTTATGTGCTTGCTTTAGTGTTACTATCGTGGATTGATTTGGCGGTTGTGATCCGATTGGTGGGTTGAGGCATGTGACTTTAGTTGTTTAGCACTCAATATACAAATGAACTATCATGGTTTGGGCCTCTATTCCCTACATCCAGCCGATCTAGTTCTTCATGTTAGAATTCACAATCAAGTTCTTACAATAGAGAGAGATGGTATTAGGGTGCTAAGCTATTAATAATCGATGTTTGGTCAATATTTTTTTGATCGATCCTCCTACAGGAGCTCCTACTCTACCTTATATGTTGGGGAATGAGGGGAGCGTAAGGAGATCTAGTTTTAGAGGCTTCCTTTAGTTGTTGGTTGTGCAAGGTGCCATCCCATCCTCCATCAAAGCCTAGAGTAGACCATCAGAAGCCGGAGTCGTTGTGCCTTATTACCTAGAATTGTCTTTCTTGGCATTTGTCACATGACAGGGGAGCAGAGGCCCATGTAGGAAGAGGCTCCTGGCTAGCCTGTGTCTTCGATCCTCATGTAGTTGTCATGGCATGTCCTTATCACATTACATCATGCCCCATAGTGTAGAGGTAAGGGCAAAAAGGACAGGTAGGTTCTAGCTCCCTATAGTTCTCCTCTTATCATTATATTCTTAATGCATATGGTAGATTTTAGAGGAAGATTCCACACATCGATGGGATGGGAAACTTGGCCCAAGCAACATAGCGAAGTCTGTGACTCTTAATCTTCCCTTAGTTGGCTCCAAACGTCTTAGGTTGAGAGCACATGAAGCTTCTCTGAGACCTCGGGCGAGGTGACTTGGTGGTGGGCCCACTCATTAGGCCTATCACACAAATGCTTGGGTTGTTCCTTGAAGTGGGCCGTCTTGGGCCCTACAGGCCTTTGCAGTACATTTAACCTTGCCTTAAGAATCAAAAGGTTGGGCCATAGCAACCATCTTTAGGTAGCATTTTAATAAGCTAGAAGAAAGCATAGAGAAATGTTATTTACAACCCAAGACTAATTCTTATGTAGAGAAGTCGAGAATATATATATATATTGGAAATATGCTTTTGGTTCCTCTTACTATATAGCTTTTAGAGATCCAACAAACTATTGAATTACTAATATGAGCATAGAGGAAATTTTGGAGAAGCCAAACCTAGTCATGTAGTGGACCAATAGGAGGTCCTTCCAAACCAAACACTCTAGTTTCGTTATTTCCAAGGCTGAAGAGAAGAGACGACAACCTAGAGAACTACCTTTGGCTCCTAACTACCTTGGTTATTGATTTTGGCTCTATTGGTCCATTAACCCATTGTTATAGAGAATACATTTAAGATTTTAGTTGATCAATATGTGTGTGTATTAACCATACTTGTCAATAGCTTTCCATTCAACCAAAAAAATATGCAAAGTTATTGTCTTCATTTATTTGTGATTGTTCATGCAATCTTTTTAGTTTGGCTTCCTAACTTTAGCAAGTATCTGTGTAAAACACACCTAATTAACAATTAGGTTAAAAACATATAAATTATGCAAGGCAACGTTACTTCATCTTAATTTAGAAAGTTTTCATAATGGCATATTTGGATAATTGAGAAATGCATTCTATATGACATATCAATTTTGGAACGATGCCATAAAACTTCTGAGATTGGCCCAAGTTACTTTTTGCGATGAGAAATATATGTTGCTCTACATCTACAACATTGCCAGCTTAAGATTACTATTTTCTTGCTGTAAAGATAGGCTATTGCTTTATTTTCTTATATAAGTAGGTAGAAACGAAACCTCTATATATATTGTCGTTGCTACTTGCTAGCTCTCTCTACTTAGTACTTAACAATTTTTGTATCATGTTGACATGTTCATTTATGCAGAAGAAAGCATGGAACGTGTCGCTGCACAACCAATGGCTACAACATGCGTCCCAAGCGCTGGCTACAACATGCGTCCTCTGCAGGCTCCTCCTCTTGCTGGCAATAACAGTAAGATGTTTGTGGTAGCTGGGGCGGCTGATCCTTTGCAGCTATCAATCGGCACTCATGTGCCTGCTGCCAACTACATGTCGGGGTCGTCGTCGTATACAGGCAGTGGTAATATCAACATGAATCTGCTGCCTCCTGAGAAGAAGACGACGGTCGCCATCCCCAACAGCGCATCATCGAACTTGACAACTAAGAAACCATATGAGTTACCTCTGTGTAAGTGGTCAACGACTATACATATACGCGTTCAACTATATGCAATACATTCTCTTTTTATCGATCCTCACATGGTAGATACTAAGAACTGTGTATATATTGTATATGTTGATGCATGCAGTGGGTCTGATAGGAAAGAAGGATCCTCCTCCATTTGCACCAGTCATCCTTGAGTCGTCAAAGGTGCCTGTCCGTGTCCTCCCATCTGTGAACATGGCACCTGCCAAAGCCAAACACAAGCGCCGCCACTACATATGGCCCGCACACAAGGTAATTAATTAAATTCAATTCCATTGTATGTATCCACATGTATGTGCATATATATCCTACTAAAGTTTGATCATTATTGGTACAATTGTCTCTACATTTTTCAATAAATAAAAGGGATTTTTATTAATTCAAGACAATTACATTGACTAGCCGATCTCCCTAGCTATATGCTATAGTAGTAATAATATTAAAATTTGTGAATTGGGTGTAGGTAGCAAAAATAGACGAGAAGATTGAGCAGCTGAGGAAGGAGGCCCTTCTCAGGCCGGCTCACAGGAGACCGATGGTCATGATACAAAAGGACTTTTATGAGCTCCAAGATAAGAAAGATGAGATCCATGCAAGAATGCTGGACATGATGCGGGAAGACGAAGACGAGGAAGGCACCAGCACTAGCACTCAGCAGTAGTTACGACGCAGCATCGGTGATCAGCACACTCCTGCTGATTATGTTGTGTCATGCCATTGTTCGTGTCGAATCGTTGGTGTAGTTTCTTTCATTATCATAACAACTATCATGCTATTTGGTTCATCATTTTAGACTGTAATCTGTTCACAATGGTATCTGTTATTTAGTTTGTCCTGTTAGCGTCATTTTACGTTTGGTTGGGCCTGACCGTAATCGTTGCACTGTGATCGGTTACGAGCCCGTGGAATAACGATCCCAGTCCCTTGCGGGCGTTATGCGATCCCGCGCTCTGTTCTGTAGTCTTGTAGTGGATGCCGTGGGAACGGGAAAACAAAGTTGTTTATCTTTACCTGGTAGCACTGCACACAAATCACATTTATGTTGCCTTTTTTTACAAGAAACAACAATATAATTTGCAGCAAGTTGCTGCTAGAATTGTTACACTGATGAGGCTTACATTTCGTATAGCCTGAAGAAGATTACATGGCCTCTCATGATGGTTATGATAACAAGTGAAATTTTTTTTTTGCGAAAAGAGAACAAGTGAAATCTAATTGACCATTATAGGTACTTGACACTTGGTTTGCCTTTTGTGCTAGCCCATGATCCTGGATCCTGACGCTCCCGTTCGGTTGGCTATGTATTGTGTGAGAAGCATGATCCTCCAGTCCGGAGGGTTTGAAGTTTCATCCATGTTAAGAAATTGTACTAGCTGTTGGCAATCGGATAGATAAACCATATTGTCGAGGTTGAGCTTGTCAATAACAGCCACGCTAGAGCCAGGCTAGCGGCCTCGGCCATGGTCACCGATGTATATCTCCTATGTGGTTTGTTCCTGCAGCTATTCTTGGTTGTGAATCTGGGAGGTCCGGTTCAGTTGCAGCATCCATATAGCAGCAAGATCCTTGGAGGAGAGTGGGATCTGTGATTTCATAACTGTTCGTCATTTGTACCTCTTGCATTGGAAGAATCATACCTCGACTGTTTTGCATAGATTGGCTCCATGACGACATCATTGCATTGATGTTGTCACCTTCCTGAACCTGTCTAATACCTTGTTGTACATCATCAATAGTATCACAATGGTTCAATCAGATCCCAACCTAATGGAGTTGCATTGGTCAGCTGATCGATGGGTGTAGGATCACTGGAAGAGTAAAACAGCCTAGAGGGGGTGAATAGGCCTGCAACAAAATTTCTTCGAACAGCAATCAGTTCACAGGGCGCGGCAACGCTTTGCCCGCGCTATACAAATGAAATATAATACAAACTGAAAACTGAGCAGAACCAAGTTTATCCAGTGACCTCCCAAGCTTCCTTCACCTGCTGAGATTACAGATCGAGAGCTAAACCAAGCTCAAGAGGCAGAGAGGAGTAGATCGACCTCAAACCCTAGAAACTTCTCAACAACAAGTAAGAATACGAAATCTGAACAGCACAAGATGACACGAGTATTTATCCCATGGTTCAGCTCACCACTAAGGCTGGCCTAAGTCCACGTTGTTGAGGAAGTCCACAGACTTGAGCTTACCACTAAGGCTAGCTTACTTCTCGGTCTCAAGTCAAGAGAGTTAACTCTTGAGATGAGGGGTGATTTCTTCAGTATTGGGGTGAGGTTACAAACCTCCCTAGGCAGCCACACAAGTTGGCAGCTCTAGGGCGACGCCTAGCCGGCTAGGAGCAAAGCTCCAAGAGTAACAAACCCTAGGGCGCTGGCCAAACGTGCACCAAATGCTCTTTTGACAGTGGAAATCAGTAGATCCACTCTCCAATCGAAGTTTGCTGCCTTTTCCCTCAAGAATCCGTGGTGGAATTGATGGGAATGAGTTGGGAGCTTGAGGGGAGCAATGGATAGTGAGAGAGAGCTTCTGGTGTGTGTCTAACGGATATGTCGCGAGGTAGACGAAGAGGTAAGTGAGGTGGGCCGACAGATGGGTATAAATACCCCTGGGTCCCAACGGTCACTTATAGGCGTGGCACTGCCGCGCCCCCCAAAATAGCAAGGAGATTATGAGATGGTGGCTGGCTGAGGTTGGTGTTAAAGGATTGAGCATTTGGTAACACTTTTGACTAACAACCTTAGGATCCCTCTTGATAGTACGGCTTTTTCTAAACTCAAATTCAAACCGAAAATGAATTTAAACCTCCTTTGAGTTCGACAAAGCCTCCTTTTAGAAACGGGGACCCCTCCAACCTGTACATCATTCTTCCGTAATTCATTGCCTGCTTGTCATCTCAATAAGTCTCATTGGTTCTCTAATTTGGTGGTCATCAACGCCAAAACCCACAATAGGGCTTGATTGCACTTACAATCTCCCCCTTTTTGGTGATTGATGACAACCTAATTAGAGCTCACAAAAGATATTTAATCAAACTGAGACTTTTTGGGACATGAATGTAGGGCCTCCCCCTAAATATGTGAATAGGAATTGAACTCCAAGAATTGGTATTAGAAACCAATATTCACATCTTTAGGAAAGTGAAGGGGAGCCTCCCCCTACATTCATGCCTCCTGTGGGGTGCTGCTAACAAGTGTCATAAGTAGATAACGTGATGCATATGACAGATCAGATTCTCAACAAATAGTTTTCCTGTCAGCAGGGCGCGGCACTGCCGCACTTGCCTGACAGACAGACAGCAAGCACCACATTAGGAGAACCACAACTAAAACAAACTTTCTAAAGCAGATTATGACAAGCTAAATAAGCACACAAGATACATGTCCATATCCAACATAAAGAGAGTCATAAAGGTAGCAATATTACACAATATAGTTTTGAACGACACTCAACTCACAAACTAAAGATACTACTCTCAACACTCAAGCTCAAGCTAGCTAATGGGATAGGACATGCTGTTGTAGCTGAACACCAATACCACCAAGTCTCACAAAAGTAAGTTGGACCCCTCTAATTTTCTCCCCCTTTGTCACCAAGCATCAAAAAGGGAGAAAAGAAGTAGAAGGATCACTCCTCATCGCTGTCAATCCAGGCACGACCCTGACGGTGAGTATGAGAGGTAAAGCGTGGAGGTCGAGCTGAAGTAGATGGAGCTGCTGCTGGATTGGGATCATGAGCTGCCTTGCGTCTCCTCTGAAAAACCCTGTTAGCTGACTGCTCCTCATGGATCTCATCATCATCATCATCCTCTGACTGCTGCTCAGACTACTCCTCATCCTCCTCAGATGACTCAGTGAAGTGTGGTGAATCTGGAATAGGTGGAGGAGATGGCACAGGTGAAAGTGGTGGAAGCCCCTGCTGCTCTCTCACAAGCTAAATAGCATCTCTGCTCTGTAGGCTATCCTTGTAGGCTCTCTGAGAGGCATAAGTGCAGTGAGACATCATTGCCTTCAACTAAGAACCAAGCTTCTTCCACCTAGATGACTTCTTCCTGGGTCTATAGCTGCTAGAGGGATGTGCTGGGCTCTCCTCAGGAATGTCATGGTGGCTGTCCTCTTCTTCTTCTTTATCACTTTCCTCAATTACAGCTGCACCTGCACCCTTGTCATCAGCGGAAGTCTTCTTTGGAGTATAGGGTGTGTGAATGCAGTCCTTGGGAAAATGCTTTCCTGTCACTCTCTCAATCATGAACATCAAGTAGGGAGCATATGGCAGATTCCTCCTTCCATCATCCATGGCAGTGGCCAATTCAATCCACATAAATCTAGGCACATTGAACCTCCTGCCTCTAGGGAACCGAGCAAGCACATCTCTCACATAGCCATTTAAATCTGATGCTGCCCCATCCTTTGGATTGATAGTGTTTCTGATTATGTTGTTCACCACATAGTATATCCCAATCAGCTCATTTCTTTTTCCAACATTCTGGCTATCTGGATTCTTCCACACATGCCTTAGCTCATCAGCATGTGCATCAATAGGATCTCTCTGTGAGTGTATCCTGTCATAGCCTCTATGCTGCTCTCCAAACCCAAGAATCTGACAGAAGGTGACAAAGTCAACTTTGTAGTGCATAGGTCCTGTCATCCAGTGAACAACATCTGCCTCATGATCCCAAAAGTAAGTGGCATGGAACTGAGCCAACACTTCCCTGTTCCAATCATACTTGAAAGCCATAATGTTCTTCATCTCAAATCTTTCACAAATCTTTTCAGCTGCATTGAATTCTGGCTTCTTCTGAGCTTTCACCTTGTCCCACTCAATGTATCCCATGTTGCTGATTTTTCTCCTCATGCACACAGAGTGATAGAAGTTGGAATGAAAGACATTCCAAAATCTATAGTCAATGCCACTTTGCCTCTATGCTCATAGGGATTTCTTTCTCTTTCAGCTTCAACCACTTTGTATTTCTTGAAGTAGTCAATCATTTGATGAGGTTGTGTATCTTCAGGTGCATGCATCTCATAGCTATCTGTCTCATTTCTGATATAACTATCATCAAACTCTTCAATGTGCTCAGGAGTACCTTGCTGTCCAGCAGGAGGGATGGAATACCCCTCTCTAATCCTCATCTCTTCATCTCTGATTTGCTGCTCTCTTTCTTCTCTTGACAGTGGTGCAGCATGAGTGGATGAGATTCCTGCTCCCTTGCCTCTGCGGGGTGGCTGCTTAGCAAGGGCTGGTCCCTTTCTTTTGCCTTGATTTCCTCCTCCTTGATCCATCTATGCAATCAGACAAGTTGTGTAAGAAATTGTAAGAGAGGTAAAGAATTAGGTGAATAACAATGTTAGTTGAGGAAATAACTTAACCAGTGATGTGGTGAGCAGAGCTTGCAGTGCTTCTGCAGGGGGTGCAGCACTGCTGCGCTCCCCATGCGGCACTGCCACACTTGCTCAGCTCACCATATCACTTGTCATTTTAGTTCCTCAACCAAATTTGCAATCCACCTTCTTCTACTACGTTCTCCTATATTCCCTAGACACAAGATAGATGATTGACTAGACCATTGTCATGAATTTGAATAGAAGACATAAAGGAGTTAGGATTAGAGAGGATAGTAATAGATCCCAATTGAGTTGGCTTCCCATCAATGGAATGAAGGTTCGGTTCTTTGTCAAAGAACCAAGTGCAGTCACACTACACATTTAGCCATGGCATTGCCATGCCTCCCCCTGCGGCACTGCCGCAGGGAATCCCCATCATTCAACTGATGCGAACCCAAATCAATTCAAATCCACCACTAAATTCTCTTCTAACTCCTTCACCCATCCTCTGAGAACTCAAATCCATGGCCAACAAATCAAGATTGCATAGATCGGGCGGTTAGGGTTTACCTCTCCTCGTGGAGTGAAGGGATAAGAGGAGCAGTGCCACAGGAAGGACGCCCGGCCGATGGCTCGCGAGCGGGAAGTGGCCGGTGATGGGGCAGCACTGCCGGACCAGCAGACCACCGGTCAGCAGCGGGCGACGGGTGGCCGAACCCCCCGGTCGCCTTCACGCGCTCACGAGAAAGAGAGGCGGCGCGTCGGGATGAGAATGAGAGAGAAGGAAGAAAACCGTGGGCCAAAAAAGAATAAGAGAAAGAACTGGGCCCACTAGTCAGCTGCGGGTCCATCCAGAAAACAGACCCAGAGCGCGGCACTGCCGCTCCCCTGGCGCGCGGCACGCGCCGCACGATACGAGCATTTGCTACTAGCTATTATGAAAATCTTTTCATTAGATATGGACACATATTATTCATACTTCATGACCAGTGACAGATCATCAAAACACAACTATGGTCATGTCATATGAAGAAGAGATTTTATAAATCATTTTGAAAGACATAATTAAACACCTTTTTGAAAGTTTTGTCCTAGCATACTAGTATTTCAAATAGAGGCATGCTAGACTTCAATCCACGTTACTAGAATCAAGGATATTTAGTTTACCACGCAGCTCACAAAACCTTGACTCGTCAAGAGGCTTAGTGAAGATATCGGCTAGTTGTTTTTCGGTGCTCACATAGCGAAGTTCGATATCTCCTTTGCTTTCGTGGTCTCTCAGGAAATGATGTCGGATGTCTATGTGCTTTGTCCTTGAGTGGTTTACTGGGTTGTTTGCAAGCTTTATGGCACTTTCATTGTCGCACAAGAGTGGGATTTTGGTGAAACGACATCCGAAATCAAGAAGGGTCTGCTTCATCCAAAGTAGTTGAGCACAACAAGCGCCGGCCGCAACATACTCGGCCTCGAGTTGTGGATAGGGCTACACAATTTTGCTTCTTAGAGCTCCAAGACACTAGGGACCGTCCAAGGAATTGACATGTCCCCGAAGTGCTTTTTTCTCTCTACTTTGCAATCGGCATAATCGGAATCTGAATAGCCAAGTAGAGTGAACTTGGAGCCCTTGGGATACCACAAGCCAAGGTTAGGTGTGTGAACTAGATATCTCAAGATCCTTTTAACAGCTGTTAAATGGCACTCTTTTGGGTGAGCTTGAAATCTAGCACACATGCACACACTAAGCATAATATCTGGCCTAGATGCACAAAGGTAAAGCAGGGATCCAATCATGGAGCGATATACCTTTATGTCTGCAGATTTCCCTTTTGAATCGAGCTTAAGATGTCCATTAGATGCCATGGGAGTATTGATAGGCTTGGCCTTATCCATGTCAAACTTCTTCAGAATATCATGGGTGTACTTGGTTTGGCTTAAGAAAGTCCCTTCCTTCAATTGCTTGATTTGAAACCCAAGGAAGAACTTCAGCTCACCCATCATGGACATCTCAAACTTTTGTGTCATAGTCCTACTAAACTCCTCAACATACACATGGTTAGTACTACCAAATATTATGTCATCGACATATATTTGGCACACAAAAATATCGTTCCCAACTTTATGAGTGAAGAGAGTAGGATCAGCTTTGCCTATTTCAAAGCCTTGTTTAAGCAAGAATTCCTTAAGGCATTCATACCATGCTCTTGGAGCTTGTTTCAGCCCATAGAGCGCCTTTCGGAGTTTGTAGACATGATGTGGGAACTTGGGATCTTCAAAATCGGGTGGCTGCTTGACATACACTTCTTCTTGTATAGGACCATTGAGGAAAGCACTCTTCACATCCATTTGATGCAGCTTGAAGTCATGATGAGCAGCAAAGGCTAGAAGCATTCGGATTGCTTCAAGCCTTGCCATTGGTGCAAAGGTCTCCTCAAAGTCCAAGCCTTCAACTTGAGTGAAGCCTTGAGCCACCAATCTTGCCTTGTTCCTTGTTACCACTCCATTTTCATCTTGCTTATTGCGGAAAACCCATTTGGTACCAATGATATTTGTGTTGGGTCTTTCCACTAAAGTCCATACTTGGTTTCTTTCAAAGTTGTTGAGCTCTTCTTGCATGGCCATGACCCAGTCCGGATCTCCAAGTGCTTCTTTTACCTTGAGAGGCTCCAAAGAGGAAACAAACGAGTAAAATTGGCAAAAATTGACAAAGTGAGAACGAGTTGTTACCCCTCTTTTGATACTCCCAAGGATATTATCAACGGGATGATCACGTTGAATAGTTTGCCTTAGCCTTGGATGCTCAACACTTTCATCTTCATTATCTTCAGAACCTTCAGCATCTACTTGCTCAAGTATAGGCTCTAGATTGAGCCCTTGAACTGCTGAAGTAGGAGTCGGAGAAGCTGTTGCTGAGGTTGAGGGTGCGGCACCGCGCACCTAGGCGCGGCTGCTTGCCGCCGTCTTTGTTCTCCGACGGGAGAGTGCTGCACCTTCTTACGAGTTTGTCGGCGGAAATTGGTGCAACAGTAGCTTGGGGACCCTCATCATCTGATCCTTGTTCTTCTTGTGGTCTTACATCACCAATGGCCATTTGTTGATTGCCTTACAAGGTGGGTCCTCCTTTCCACAACACTTGAATCAATTTGCTCTACTTGAGAGCCGTTAGATTCATCAAATGTCACATCTACCGTGACCTCAGTTCTACCCAAGGTTTTGTTGAAGACACGGTAGGCATGCTCATTTGATCCATAACCAATAAGAATTCCTTCATCTACCTTAGATGTAAACTTAGGGGTTTTGGGTCTTTTGTTAAGTATGAAACACTTGCACCCAAAATCCCTAAAGTAAGACACCTTTGGTTTGTTACCGGTTAGAATCTCATAGGAAGTCTTGTTGAGCTTCTTGTGTAAGTAGAGGCGGTTAATGGCATGGCAAGCTGTCTTGACGGCATCGACCCAAAATAGATCCGAAGTCTTGTACTCATCAAGCATTGTTCTTGCCATGTCAATGAGTGTTCTATTCTTCCTCTCTACTACATCGTTCTGCTGGGGGGTGTATGGAGCTGAAAACTCATGCTTGATGCCTTCATCTTCAAGAAACTCTTCAACTTGAGTATTTTTGAACTCAGTCCCATTATCGCTTCTTATCTTCTTGATTTGGAGACCAAATTCTCTTTGTGCCCTTCTAACAAAAGTCTTCACCTTGTCATGTACCTGGCACTTATCATAGACAAAGAATACCCAAGTGAAGCGAGAGTAATCATCAACAATAACCAAGCCATACTTATCACCCCCTAGGCTGAGGTAGGCAACCGGTCCAAAGAGATCCATATGAATCAACTCCAAGGGTTGAGTAGTAGTCATGATGCTCTTTGGTGGGTGTGGTACGCCTACTTGCTTTCCGCTTGGCATGAGCCGCATATCCCGTCTTTCTCAAATTGAACATTTGTTAGTCCAAGGATATGGTTGTCTTTTGGAGTTTGGCCAAGTTCCTCATCCCAACATGAGCTAGTCGGCGGTGCCATAACCAACCCATGCTGGATTTTGCCACTAAACAGGTCTCAAGCTTAGCTTTCCCTTTGCTGAAATCAACTAGGTAGAGCTTATTCTTGAGTTATCCCGTAAATACAATAGAGGAATCCTCCCTCTTAAAGACTTCCACACCTTTATCAGTGAAAAGACAATTGTAGCCCATCTCACACAATTGTGAAACAGACAACAAATTGAACTTCAAAGATTCAACATGAAATACATTTGAAATTGAATGCTCAAGTGTGATAGCAACTTTACCAAGACCAACTACTCCCCCTTTAGAGTTATCAGCAAAGATGATGTTGTCACTGACTTTTGTAGTTGGGGAGTAGGATGAAAACATACTCTTGTCTCCGGTCATATGATTTGTACATCCACTGTCAAGCACCCAAATTGACCCACCGGAGGAGTATGCCTGCAACACAAGTTTAGTTGCTTGATTTAGGTCCCCAATCTTTCTTGGGGACTTCAAGGTTAGTCACAAGAACTTTAGGAACCCAAATAGAAGTATTACGAAAAACATTTCTACCATTGCCAACAAATTTGGCAAACACCTTCTCCTTAATGTCATGCTGCAAAACGAAGTTAGAGTTCAACACTTGAAGAGGTGTTTTGACACTTGACTGATAGGAGTTGTCTTTCTTAGGTGCCATGGTAGAAGAATTTGACTTCTTGGAAATCTGTTTCTTCTGTGGAACCTTTTTCTTGGGCTTAACATGATAAGCAGCAGTGCTGGTAGCCTTCCCTTTCTGTGGGGGTGCGGCACTGCCGCGCCCAACCGCGGCACTGCCGCTTGCGCTTGCGGCTTCTTTAGACCGGGGGCTGCTTTTGTGCCACACTCTGTGCAGGCTTTTCTGTACCAGCCTTGCCCTTGCTCATGAATTGGACACACTCAATGCCATTTACCATCTTTCTTCCATTTGTCTTGGCACCTTTCTTATGTCCAAGCCCATCCTTGATACGAGGATTTCTTCCATCTTTATATTGTGGCATCTTTGGTTGATTCACTTTGCCACCTGTCACTTGCTTGCTGTTTTTGCCTTTTGTGTCCAGCATGCTATTCAACCTAGCAATCTCATCCTTCATAGCTTTCATATTTGCAAGGTTAGTGGAATAAGCATTTATATCAAGGTTATAGCACTTTCCACAACCTTCACTGGTGGAGGCCTTAGAATTGTCATTTGAGCTAGAGAGAGGTGGAGTGCTCTCACAAAGATGACTATATTGATTCTCAAGTTTGTTGTGCTTTTCAACTAAGACACAATACTTATCATTGAGAGCAAATTTGATCTTCTTTGTAAGAGCAAGCTCTTTTTGATCACAGCACAATGCCTTGCTCAAAGAGCTTGTCTCCCATTTCTCTCGCTCAAGAGCTTCCTCGCTATCAATATAGAAATTTTCAGTCTTTTCAATGACATTCTCTCTATGTTCTAGCTCAGCTTTGACATGTTCTAGTTCCTCCATGAGAGCTGCAATGAAACGCTTGGTCTTAGGATCAAGATTCTTAGCGGGCTTTAAACTCTCGCTAGAATCTTCATCACTAGAGTCACTGAGATCACTACTTGATATGTCACTAGGAGATGGAGAGGAGGATTTCTTGTTCAGTTTTACCTTTTCACCTTTTGCCATGAGACAAATGTGATGGGAGTCATCATCATCGGACATGTTGTTGAAGAGTCTTGGTGAGGAAGATGTGTTGTGAATAGCTACTGTTGCAACATCCTCATCTTCATCACTTGACTCTTTAGTTGAGTCCCACTCATGCCCAATGTGTGCCTCCCCGGCATTTTTGTATCTTCTCCTTCCATCTTTTCTTTCTTTCTTGTTCTTGCCTTGATTCTTCTCAAGTGGACATTTAGCAATAAAGTGTTCGGTGCTGCCACATCTGAAGCATGTTCTCTTTTTCTTGCTTGGAAACCTTCTCTTGGTAAGCTTGTAGCTATTGTTCTTGATGTCTTTGTTGTAGCTCTTTATAAACAATGACATGTCTTCTATTTTCTTGTGATCAGCCCCATTGTCCTCACTTTCACTTGATGTGGATGTTGAATCTTCTTCTTGTGGTGCTTGCTTGATCTCCTTAGGGCTGACTTGTTGAAGCTTGCTTGCTGCCCTTATGATTGCAAGCTGAAGTGTGCTTATGGGGCTTGCTAGCTTTGAGTGCAACTTCCTTGATCTTCATCCCATCAAGCTTGGATTGAAGCTCACCGAGCCTCTTTCTCTCATTTGCTTCTTCTCTTTGCATATCAAAGGTCAACAGCCATCCAAGCACATCATTTGAAGTGAAGTACTCAAACTTCTTCTTGTCTCTTATCAATGTCACAACGGTTTCATTTCTTGGAGAGTAGGCTTCAAGCATCACTTTCACCACTTTGTGATCATCAAGATCCTCACAACCAAATCCCTTGATTTGTCCAACTAATACCATCAACCTATCAAACATTTCTTGTGGCCCTTCTTCACCTCTAATCACAAATCTATTGAGCTTGGCCATCAAGACTTCAATTCTTGCCTTCCTCACTTTATCAACACCTTCATGTGCAATGATCAAGGCATCCCAAATCTCCTTTGCCACATTGACATTCATCACCCGATTGTACTCATTGCCATCAAGAGCACTCGGTAGGATGCTTGTGGCTTGACTGTTAAACTGAGCAGCCAAGAATTCTTCATTGGTTGGATCTTCAGGGTTTTGTGGCTGCTGCACTCCTTTCTCCACAATCTCCCAAAGCCCTTGATGAACACCTGAAAGATAGTTCCTCATCAAGTGCTTCCACTTGGCATAGTTAGTCCCATCAAATCGGGGTAACTTGCCCATGGGCACATTGACAATAGACTTGCGATCACGATGAGTTAGATGAGAATAATTAAAGGATACGCGGTGTATTTCTTCTTGTTGCTCTTCTGCCCCTTGTCCTTGATGCTCTTCTTCTCATCCTTCTTGTGGCTTCCTTTGGGATTCTTGGAAGAGTGATATGAGACATCATCATCACCATCATCGAGCTGCTAGAGAGCTCAATAGATGGTGACAACTCTATCTCCCCGCTTCTTCTTCTTCTCCTCTTCCTTAGCAAGTGCCTTGGCTTTTCTTCTTTCTTCTCTTTGCTCTCGGATAAGCCTTCTAGCTTCTTTTCTGCTCAACCTATCATCGAGCTCTATTCTTTTCTTGATTGCTTCTCTCCTTTCCTTCTTTCTTCTTCTCCTCTCGGTGTCACTCACATCTGTGGTCTTGCCACCATCTCTGACAGTGGCATTATCAGCAGTGGACATAGAAGCGTCACTGCTGTCCTCTGAAGAGTGCAGATCAACACTCTTTGCTTTGGGGACTATCTTCGATCCTCCGGCTTCTTCCATACTTCACGCGGTTAAGCGTATACGAAGTAACGAGGCTCCGATACCACTTGTAGGATCTCTGGAAGAGTAAAACGGCCTAGAGGGGGGTGAATAGGCCTGCAACAAAATTTCTTCGAACAGCAATCAGTTCACAGGGCGCGGCACTGCCGTGCTATACGGATGAAATATAATATGAACGAAAACGAGCGAACCAAGTTTATCCAGTGACCTCCCAAGCTTCCGTCACTGCTGAGATTACGAGATCGAGAGCTAAACCAAGCTCAAGAGGCGAGAGAGGAGTAGATCGACCTCAAACCCTAGAAACTTCTCAACAACAAGTAAGAATACGAAATCTGAACAGCACAAGATGACACGAGTATTTATCCCGTGGTTCAGCTCGCCACTAAGGCTGGCCTAAGTCCACGTTGTTGAGGAAGTCCACGAGACTTGAGCTCACCACTAAGGCTAGCTTACTCCTCGGTCTCAAGTCAAGAGAGTTAACTCTTGAGATGAGGGTGATTTCTTCGATATTGGGGTGAGGTTACAAACCTCCCTAGGCAGCCACACAAGTTGGCGGCTCTAGGGCGACGCCTAGCCGGCTAGGAGCAAAGCTCCAAGAGTAACAAACCCTAGGGCGCCGGCCAAACGTGCACCAAATGCTCTTTTGACGGTGGGAATCGGTAGATCCACTCTCCAATCGAAGTTTCTTTGCCTTTTCCCTCAAGAATCCGTGGTGGAATTGATGGGGATGAGTTGGGAGCTTGAGGGGAGCAATGGATAGTGAGAGAGAGCTTCTGGTGTGTGTCTAACGGATATGTCGCGAGGTAGACGAAGAGGTAAGTGAGGTGGGCCGACAGATGGGTATAAATACCCCTGGGTCCCAACGGTCACTCGGCACTGCCGCGCCCCCCAAAACAGCAAGGAGATTATGAGATGGTGGCTGGCTGAGGTTGATGTTAAAGGATTGAGCATTTGGTAACACTTTTGACTAACAACCTTAGGATCTCTCTTGATAGTACGGCTTTTCCTAAACTCAAATTCAAACCGAAAATGAATTTAAACCTCCTTTGAGTTCGACAAAGCCTCCTTTTAGAAACGGGGACCCCTCCAACCTGTACATCATTCTTCCGTAATTCATTGCCTGCTTGTCATCTCAATAAGTCTCATTAGTTCTCTAATTTGGTGGTCATCAACGCCAAAACCCACAATAGGGCTTGATTGCACTTACAATGGGTGATTGCCTTTGCCGGCACAGAACCAAACAACACCTATATGTTTTAGTTTTCCAAACAAAAAAAAATATTTGTTCTGTTTGTTGGTTATTTTCAATGGATTCCATGTCTCTGTTTTCATCTCTCTTTTAGTTCATTATAATATTTGGGTATAAACACCCACAATAGGACTCTGTTCTCCCAACATAATAACACCATTGCTTGCAAATTATGGGGATCTCGATTTGAGAATGTGATCAATTGAATTGCCCAAGTGAATGAATGGATGTACAGATTGTTGCATAATGATCTTGTCTTGTCTGGAAAAGAGCTTCTGATCCAACGGAGCTGTTCTTGGACGAGGCCTAGATAGTAGAGGAGCACGGCAGTCGGACCTGCTAGCCAATGCATTCATAGGATCCTGAGCTAACGGCGCAGATGTGCTGACTGCACTGTGCAGTCATTCCAGGTGAAGTTACTCTTGTTCCGCAAATTAAGGGGATTTCTCAATTTAGTATCAAAAATCAAAAGATTGTAGAGAAGGAGGACAAGTAAACCAATGCAACAAGCCGAAGGACTTGTTGGTTACAAACTTGAACAAACAGGCAAACAAACATAGCAACATGTATGAGATAGAAAACAATTTTTTGTTCACTACTAGGAGCACATGGTCATGAGGTAGTCCGTGAGGTCGAGACGGAGGATGGCGTGCGGCAGGGAGGGAGAACCTCTCGTAGATTGGCACGGTTTGCGTGACGCCGTCGCCGGAGTCGAGCACCACGCCGGTGGTCCGCCCGCTGGCGCACAGCGACAGCACATCCTGGATCTGGATGGACGTGCATGGCCGGCACGCCCAAAGGTCTCTCGAACATGATGTGCGTCATCCGCTCGCGGTTGGCCTTGGGGTTGAGCGGCGCCTCGGTGAGCAGGACCGGGTGCTCCTCCGCCGCCACGAGCAGCTCGTTCTGGAAGGCTCCATGTCGTCCCAGTCGGTGACCACGCCGTGCTGGATCGGGTACCGCAGCGTCAGCACGCCGCGCTTGGACTGCGCCTCGTCGCCCACGTACGCCTCCCTGTGGCCCATCCTCACCATCGTGCCCCTGTGCCGAGGACGACCCACCATGCTCGCTCGGGAACACCGCCCGCGGCGCGTCGTCGCCGGCGAACCCGGCCTTCACCATGCCCCTCCCGTTGTCGCACACCACCGGCACCGCCTCGTCGCCAAGATAATCCGCCATGGTATAGTTTTGCTTCTTATTGCTATGTACTACACTTACGAGAGGCCGAGCGGCGATCGATCGAGAGGCAGCTAGGTACTAGAATATGCACGACGATATTGGACGCACCAGTACTGTGGCAATCAGTGTGCCGGACTCTGGCATGCAGTTTATATACTGGCTTAAGTCTGATCGAACTCCTTTCGTCCAACAACCCACAGCCACAACCACCTAGGTGATATACATACAGGCAGGAAAAAGTCATCAACTACTCACTGCATTAAACTATATATTACGTTTACATGTAACACAGATATACATTCGCTACACAACAGCAACATAAATATACGTAATCCTTCACCAATCAAAAGTGTGTCATGCCGGTGGTCTGACCAAAACATGCAGACTCCGCTGCTTGTTTAACAAGCATAAGAGATGTTAGATTGCTTAACTTTGACCGCTAGGATCTTAAAAACACATTAAGTTGGCATTAGAGATGTTGACTTTTTAGGCAAGAGTTAACCTTAAATAGTACTTCCTCAGTTATAAATTATAAGTCGTTTTGATTTTTTTGACACATCCATTTTGCTATATATCTAGACATATGTAAGGTCTAGATCTATATCTATACCTATTAATTAAAAGGCAAAATTTCAGTCTGCCTGCAAAATTTCAGTCTGCCCAACTTTTTGTCCGCCTGTTCAACCTGTGTTCTGTCCGGCCTCTTCCCTGTTTTTTCCCCACGGATCGCACACGTTTCCTATCCCAAATAGGATACACAAGCAAGAAGAAAAGATACGATATCTCAAATACAATAGGAATCTGATATCTCAAATACAATCTATATCTATCTACATACCAACTAATAAATTGGCAAATGCCTTCTATGTATAATATAATTTTTCTGTCAAAAAAAGCCGATGTAATTGAATCCCTTACAAAATTCAGTCCATAAACTTCCCTATCTGAAATCAAATAGACTTCCTTACGTCTCCCAAACCTATATCAGCAATCGAAAGTGCTAGAGAATAAACTAGAATGAATCAAAATCCACGCAGTGAACTAAACCTCATGTCTCCCAAATCCCAAATCCATAAGGATTTTCCAAATCGGGCTAGCACAACAAGCGAGGTGCCAGTAGTTTAGGTTGTGGGTAACCTTCGGTTACCTAGTTGTCCTGGACTGGAACTTCGGTTCACTTCCTCTTAACGAAACACATGCAATGCATGTTCTCCAAAAAAAAAATCCAAATCCAAAACCAGATGAGGTGGCAGGGACCAAAACGAGCCCGAATCAAAATCAACACAACGATCCAAATCCAAAACCAGATCAGACTAACTCTAGAAGAAAACAACTTATATAAAATCAAATCAATCATTGTTTTTTACCAACCACGGCCAGCACCCAGCGGCACGCAGCCAGCCCGGTAGCTTGCTGCTCAGCCAGGGAGCGTCGAGGCTTGCTGGCCACCCCGTAGGCCGTTGGAGAACGTGGTGATCCGAGCGGGTGATCGGCGAAGGAACCGCGGCTCCAGGTGCTCGAGCTGCCGGAGCCGCGCGGGAGCGCGCACTAGGGTCGCGTCGCCGGAGAGCACGCCAGGTGCGCGACGGCCGTGGAGGCGTAGCGGTGGAACCGCTTGGTCCGTGTGCTTGAGCCGTCGGAGCCTGACGTCGACAGCCTCGGCGATGCGGTCCTACGACATTACGGGAGCGCAGACCAGGGTTGCCCCGGGGGCGAGGCACGCCGGGCGCGCGACGGCTGTGGAGGCCTTGCTGCTTGTGCTCTCAGTTGTCAACGCGGCGACGGGGGAGCGGAGGTACAGCGCACTGGATAGGATAAAGTGGAACGCCATCTTGGCGGAGCTGACGCTATTCATGTCGCTTGGCCGCGGAGGCGGAGATCTGGGGAACGAGAAAATGCTTGGTTGCCAAGACGATCAGCACTGTTGTGCTCATCTTGGCGGGTGGCAAGGACGTGGCCACGCGGCGCACCGCGCGCGCCAGGTGACAGCGGTTTCCCGCAAAGCCGCGGCAACGTCCGAAACATGTGGCGGCGTCTGGTGTATTCGGCTGGAGTGCGTGGGGAACGGCAGTGGATTTGGCCGGGAGCGGGGCCACGTGAGCGGTTTGGCAGAGTTTGTGCTAGAGTGCCAGTCCACCACGTTTGAGATGCAATTAGCGGTTTAAGATGCAAATTAGCGGTTGGTGTCACTCTTGCCATATTCATATACAGGATGCCACAACATTAAATCATGGAACGATGTTTGTACGATTACTTTGGGTGTGGAAAAGTTCTGTCCAAAGATCTGTTCGATTAACCCCCCTTCAATCAATCCAATCAAACCAAATCCAATCTGGATATATATGTGAACAATTCTACTTGAGTAAATTGCACCCGGGGTACCTAAACTATTAGGCGTGTAACAAGTAGGTACTCAAACAAAAAAACGTAACTCGTAGGTACTGGAACTATACTTACGTAACATCGAGGTACTTCAACTGAAGTGGAGCTTTGTATTTTTACGGAAACCCCCTCCTTCTGCGCTTGACGTAATCCGTCACGTGGACAGGGATGCGATCCTTCCACCGTCACCTCCGTCCATCTGTGGCCTGGAGCGCCGCTGCCCGGAGGTCCCTGGCTCCCTGCAGCCGCACCACCGAGCCGTCGCCCATAGGCGTCATCCTCTCCAAGTCGTGTCGCAGAAGTAAAGGGATGGACATGGGGTTGTGCACGAGCTTTAGACTACGGCAATGGAAGACAGCGGAGTAAATAATCCCACGAAATTTGGTGGTTTCCTCTCGGACTTTCTCATGCATAGCTGGCTCGCGGGCGTAGCTAGTGATGTGAATTAGCCATGGATGCAAGGAATTGAAGAAGGGTGCAACTAGGCCGATGAATTTTGGATGGGGGCGGCTGTTGCGCTATGTGGAAGAAACAGAGCAATGAACCGAGGACGCGGTACTGCCTTCGCGCGAGCTTGCAGCCGCGCCGCCACCATGGACGTACGCACGCGAGGTGCAAGCGAGCCGCCGCCGCCGCCGAGGCCTTGCGCAGGCGAGCCCCTGCTGCCACGCCGGCGTGCAGCCACACCACGCCCACGGGTCCACGGCACGCACACCAGCCGCCGCCGCCGCCGCTGCGCACCTAGGAGCGCGAGTGTGTAGCGGCAACAGCAACCCCACACGGCCATGGCCGCGAGCTTCGCCGTGACCGCGAGCTCCGATCCACCCGCAAGTTTCGCTGTGACCGTGAGCGTCGCCATGGCCGCGACCTTCTGCGGCGGACTCGTCGCCCCGCCGGATCCGTAGCCCCCTGCATCGTTTTGGCCCCCGCTTCCACGCTTAGGTCCACCGTTCCGCTCCGCACTGCTCGCCGTTGGCACGAATTCGGCCCTGCCGCATCGTCGGACCCACCACCGACGACCACGGGTGGCGGCGCGGGCGAGCTCCACACCGGCCCCCATGGGCGGCGCGCGGGCGAGCTCCACCCCGGCCCCCACAAGCGCGAGCTGCGCCGCGGCCACACGCTGCTCCGCCCCCACGGCCGCCGCGCGGGCTCCCTGGCCCCCACGGGCCTGGCGTTGGCGATGCTGGAGGTTGAAGACGAGCGGGGTGTGATGGGAGTGTCGGGATTTTGCCATTTTGGGAGGGTGTTTCCGCAAAAAATACAAGGCTCCACGTCAGTTGAAGTACCTAAATGTTACGTAAGTATAGTTTCAGTACCCACGAGTTACGTTTTTTTTTTGAGTACCTACTTGTTACACGCCTAATAGTTTAGAGTGCACCGGATGCAATTTACTCATTCTATTTTATATAGAAAGAAATTGTCTCAACCAGAATATATGATGAAAGGTTTTTCTTGTACATCCTATTTTTAAATTTTCCACTTGTCACGCACCTATTTGTCCTATTCTATTTTTAAGTGTCAGGACACGGAATCAGAGAACAAACTAAGGGGACCTTCAAAACTCTTTTTCATTGAAAATAGCTAATACTAAAATGGAGTACATTTTTAAAAAAATGGGTCCAAGGCCTTTGCTAGCGCCCCTCCCCATAAATTGGGATTAATCACCCATGCCCATACAAATTAGAACTATACAAGTTCATGCATCCCATGATGGTATCAATGTTTCAGATCACCGTGCAACACAACTGTAGGTTCTGTTCCTACGCAAGAGCATATTGCACATTTGCTCATAACTTTAACAAAAATATGAAATGTAAAAAAATATGTATTTTTCAATATTTTCTATAAGTATTATTTTTTTCATCCGTTGCAACGCACGGGCATATTTGCTAGTAAATAGTAAAATGGATATAAAAAAAAAATCAAATCCACTTACAATTTGGAACGGAGGGAGTAGGTTTTATTAGGGCTCAATCAATAAAGGGGTGGCTAACATGCTACCGCTGCCAATAGAAAATCCATTGTCATTCACCGCCTCCGCTTAGGGCCCCTCTCCTTCCTCTTCGGTGCATATGCTGGTGGTAGGAAGGAGAGGGGACCCCATCTCACTTTTTTTGCAGTTTTATATCTAGTTTTCTTAGGTTCAGTCCAAATAAATCTACCAGCGAAATCACATGATTTTTTATCGTTTTCTTGTTACTTGTGATAACTTTGATGATTGCCATGATGAGCTCATTGTTGCAGGTATTTATTTCATCGACAGATGACAAATTTGTGGCAATTATCTGCAAGAGGAGCAGTGACGGACCTAGAATTTTTGCACAGGGTATGCAAAAATTCACGTGTCTGGACGCCGCGACATGGCAGTGAGTCATGGAGCTGGCGGCGACATGTGGTGACCCTAGATTAACTAGATTAAGCAAGTAAATTGCGCTTGCACAGGAGGTGGCAATTCCATTTGTGCCATTGACCAAATTCATTGTTTACATATACATACATATATATACTTTTATACTACTATGCATTCCTCTTTTACATATACATGCATATATATACTTCTATACTACTATGCATGGCTCGATCACAGGGTATGCAGTCGCATATACTGCATACCCTGTAGGTCCGTCCATGAAGAGGAGGGGCGCGCTCTTGGGCATTCCTAATGAGGATAGTTACTCTAAGTCATCGATGGTCATGGAGCGGAAATAAAGGAGGTAATGAATCTACATCTAGTGTTGTATCTAACGATGCAACATAACTGACAATGTTCTTTCATCGATTTAGATGTGTTTTGCACTGGCTCTAGACTGTTGGATTTATGGCAATGGCAAGGTGAGAAGAAAATACAAAAATGAGGGGTGTGTGTGTGTGGGGGGGGGTACCATCCCTTTGTCGCAAACAAAAAACATTTGGGGTACTTCCTCCAATCACAAATAATTGAGATTTTCCTGTTGACATCTTCAAATCACAATCTTGGCAAGTAACTTTTTGTTACAAAACATGGTGAAGACTCTTATAGAACTACATTAATAAAATTATCCATATAATTTCAAATATCCAATGCAATCTCAATACGCAAAAGGCAATATGCAACTTTAGTAACCGAAATCCCAAAGGCTAGCACCACAGTTGAGTGAGCCCTACAATGGGGAGCAGGGGACTTCAACCCCTCTTGTCCATGCAAGTGTGTTAGTATGTATATGTGTCACCGAAAGCAGATTTAGGTGGACAAACAATTATATCGAGTCCAACGGGTAGCGATGAGGTTGGCGCACTAGGCCAAATTGAGTTGGTGACTATATCTGCTGCGCTGATAACAAGTCCATTTTCTCTAGATTGAAGTCTCCTTCACCCAAATTGAGTTCCTCATCATCAGATTGACCTCTTCCCCACTTGAACACACGCTACACAGTAGGCAACTTAGCTTACCCATATTTATGTTCTTAGTAATTGTGAGGTATAGTACAACATATGGAATGCATGATGCCTATAAGCTTAGAACCATTGGAAAGTTATACATCATGGATTGGACTAATAGATATGTTTGAGAAATATTAGCATCCCATTTTGTGTCTGCGCTTGACAACGAGTGGGGAATTGAAGGGGATCAGAGCCTTGTCCTCTTCTCTTCATTCACTCTCCATCCCCACTCTCGCTTTTCTCCATTGAGATGCAGTAGGAAAAGCCTCCTCTTCCCATGCTAGACCCATCCTTGTCTATGTCAGTATGCATGACGCCTATTCTATAATTGAGTTTGCTTTTGATTGCATGGATTTTTGGATCGTGCGGTTTATTTGTACGGTTTAGTCCTTTGGTGTCGATGAGAAACAATAAAAGGTGACATCATTAACCTCTTGTGTCAAAAGTATCTTTTTACAAAGCGATCGAAATATTTGAAACTGTCAACTTTTCACAAATAAAGTTTTCGTGGGATATACGTCTATAAAATCTAATAACTTTGTAATCAAGGTTATACCTATATATTACATTTGTAAACTGAATATTTTAAAATTTTAATAGCAAACGATTTTTTAAAAAATGACCGGATAATAAAAAACAATTATATATAATATAACGTGGAGTAGCTGTGTGGCCCAAAGCCAGGTAAGCTGAGTGCCACGGCATGATGATTGGTCATATATAGCTAGGTCCAAAAAGATTACTTTTGTCAATGGGTGAATACAGCAGCAGCGAGTAGTGGAGTGTGGAGCCAGCTAGCAGTCGAGACGACAGGGAATGCAGCAATATCCGGGCGCATCTATATCTCATCTTTGTCAGCACTCACTCACTTATACCTTGATGATCACCCAGCAGCCAGTGGCAAACTTACTTTAAATTTGCAAGACAAAAACAAAATCAGAAAATATATATTATATATATATGTTTACACATGCATGCCTTAGTCTTGCATGGATCACTCTCACTCTTTGGATTATCATCGGAGTAGGTAGCTAGGTCAATACAAGCATGATATTATATATATGGTATTACATTAATTAGCTCAAAACCTAGCTGAGATCTTCATGCATGGTAACAAGCAAGCTTCGATCGGTACGGTGTTCAACAGCAGCACGACATGGCATATATATTACACGCAACGCATAGACGATGCAACTAGCAAGGAGATTGATCGAGCTAGTAGCACACGTGCGTGCATTGTATATATCATACTAGTTACTACTAAGCCTATATATTATGATTATTATGCATGGTTAGGTAGGAGATGCACGCATGGAAGGACGACATGGATCGGACAAAGGATCGGAAGGAAGGAGAGAGCTAACAGCAGCCCAGACACACCGAACCGGCCGAGCAGATTCAGATGGACACACCAGAAGCGTGATGGACGGGATGAGGCCCGCCCTGCCACGCCTCCGATTGATCCTTGGCCTTCATATGCCACTGGCCTTGAACAGCCTCATGAGGCCGAAGGTGACGGCCATGGCAACCCAACCGCCGATAACGACGCGCGCGCAGGACCTCGCCACGGGGGCGCGCCCCAGCACAGCGCCCACGCAGCCGAACGCGGCCAGCGTGGCGGTGGCCACGGCGGCCACCACCCCGATCCGCAGCCTGTAGTCGGCGATGAACCCGGCGGCCAGCAGCGGCAGGAGCGCGCCCACGGAGAAGGCCAGCGCGGACGCCGCGGCGGCCTGCACAGGGCTGGGCAGCGCCTTCTCCTCGTCGCCGCCGCGCTTGCCGTCGCGGTCCAGCCGCGCCAGCTCCACGTCGCGCTGGGAGCACACGGACACGAACTCGCCGATGGCCATGCTGCACGCGCCCGCCAGGAGGCCCGCGAACCCGGAGATCACCATGGCGCGCGCGTCCGCCTTCACGGCGCCCACGCCCAGCATCAAAGACGCCGTCGACACCAGCCCGTCGTTCGCGCCAAGCACCGCCGCGCGCAGCCAGTTGCCGCGCTGAGACAGGTCGTCGTCGTCGTCGGAGTCCAGCACTACGCACGGCGGCCCCACCACGATGGTGGTCGCCGGCGGGTTCTCGGCGTCCACCACGGCGGCCACCTTGCCGACGTTGCTGTTGCCGCCGTCCATGCTGCTCATCATGGCCATGGCGATGTGTGTGTGTGTGTGTGTGTGATCGGATCGATCTGAGGAGTGACTCGATCGATCGCGTTAGATATATAGCAGGAGAGTAGCAGTAGTGTGGCGGACACACGCTAGCTCGTGCCGCGTTTTATAGAAGAAGACGAACTCAAGGCCGGCGTGTGGTCTCTCAGGTCAGGAGAGGTTGGTTTCTAGCTTCTTTAATTGTTGCGTGCGGCCAATGCAAATGCGAGCCAGATAGTGGGGGATCCACTGCTTCTTTTGCTGCAAAAAAAGCGTCTTTTTCCCCGGCTCTCCTCCGGCATCGCTCTCCGGTGGCCACCGTGCCTGCCCATTGATACACACTAAAGCTACTCGTGCTTGCCGATTGTACATATGCGCATCCACCACGACGACCATGCATGGCTTGCTAAAGCGGGCTACCCATAGAGCACATCACATATCCAAGCCGGCCATGAGCTTGCCCCTTGACAACTTCCGGCCGTTTCACCGGATGAACACGATGCCACATATGGGAAAGCGTTTGTCGTTGCATGAATATTTCGCCACATATCATTTTCGTTCTGCTTTCCTGGATCTTACAGGTCATAGTAGTGGATGATGCGCCATCATTTTGTTTTTGTAGATTATATATAGTTGCATATTGCATCATATTTGGCAATGGTGGACATCATCTTATTCTTAGGAATAATAGTACGTATGAGTCTGTGTATATGCATATATAGCTACTTGTGGCACCTTGCAAGTTTCTATAAAAGGGGGGGGTTGTGTGCCTGCTGCTAGCTTGACATCCATTTGCTCTCATAGCTAGCCACGTGCCAGGAAAAATGGTACTCCTCCAAAATGTTGTTCACACTATTGTGTGACGATGGTCGGTGATGATCACATGCATGACCACCATATATAGGACTAGCTTGGAAGAAAGACCATATATATGTAGATTTGAACGTACTGTGCGCAGATGGTAGCTATCTTTATTGTCTCTTAGAGAGAAGTTACAATTAGCTAGAAGAAAACCTGATCACTGATTTTGCGTAGAAGCTAACTAATAAGTGCTCGAGCATTTCGTGCAAACATTATGAATGATCCATCGAGCGTTTTGCGGAAATGGTATCGACTAAACCATTGATAAGTTTACGGAGATCCTACCGAGTGCTCAGTCGAGCAATTTATGGGGAAGCTTACTAGTGCTTGAGCATTTTAAGGGGAAATGCTAATGTAGATCACGAAAAAGCTAATGAATGCTTGAGTAGTTTTAAAACCTAACGCGAGTGCTGGGTCGAGCAATTTACGTAAAAGTTAACTAGTGCTAGAGCAGTTTTTGAGAACCTAAAGATTACTCGAGAATTTTACGGAAACGCTAATGTGATTGCTTGATCGTAAGTTTGCTTACGGAGAAGCCAACAAGTGCTCGAGCAGTTTTTGAGAAACCTAACGAGTGCTCGAGCTTTTCATGGTGCTTGAGTATCGTGTAAGTATAATATCCATCAGATTTTATCCAAGCTCCTTTTTTAGGAATTATCCAAGCTCCTTTTCTTGAATGACGTGGGTGATATCTCTAGCGAGCTTAGGGATGACTCAGGGTTTAACGGTTGGCTTAACATTGGAGTTCATAGGAATCAAGTAGCTTTGATAAGGAAGGTAGTGGCTACAAGCCAAGCCTAGTGGTAAAATGGGGTGTTGATGAGATGGGTTGAAGGGTGCGGTCTTAGAGAAAGCACATGAAACATTCAAACATACCAATTGCTTGAGCATTTTATGGAAATCCTACAATTTCTCACTAAATCGGCTTATTAAGAAGCTAACAAGTGCTCAGTCAGTTTTTGAGAAATGTACCGAGTGCTCGAGTAGTTTTAAAGAAACCTAACAAGTGGTCGATCGAGCAGTTTATGTAAAAATAACTAGTGCTAGACTAGTTTTTGGAGAAACCTAAAAATTGGTAGAGAATTTTATGGAAAAGATAATGAGCCATGGATCGTAAGCTTGCTTACAGAGAAGCTAACAAGTGCTCGAGTTGTTTTGAAAAACCTAATGAGTGCTCAAGTGATTCATGTTGTTTGTGTACCATGGATAGATATAGGATCAATGACTTGATACAGACCTTCTTTCCTTGAACATGAGTAATAATACCTCTAGTGAGCTAAGAGCAATCAGGGTTTAGGGTTGGCTTAACATTGGATTTCATAGGAATCTAGAATGTTTGTTTATAAGGAAAGGTGTATTGAATCAGGCTACACAAGCTAATTTGGTGGTAACATGTACAACTAATAATGCATCATTTAGTCCATAAGTTTGGAGTTAGTCCAATTATAAGAGATGTTATAATTAACCACTTTTGTGTTGATTGTGATCGATCTAGCTACACCTACTACACTCTCAGCAGAATGACACCAAGCAAGCTAGTGGAGAAGTAGTGATAAGAAGAAGGAAGGAAAAAGTAGGTCGTCGGTTCATGATCGAGTGGCTAAGAAAAACAAGCACGGGTTTGCGCCTAGAATGGTGGAAAGCTGGCTATACAGGTCGTTAAACTTGAACTCAAGGTAGCTAAAAACACTTCTCCTTTTTATTTACTTTTGTAAAAAGAAGGTTGCCACGACACAGTAGAGACAACCCTGTCACTACCTAGCTAGTTGAATAGTACCACACTAGCTAAGCTAGGAAGCTATTGGTAGGAGACGTCAAGAACCGAAAAACCACAACCAAACCAAGAATGGCAATGTGTGGCACAGCTTGTTGGATTACACATATATATGAACTGACGTCTGTATATGTCTCCATCAAATCCCCTTTTTTTGTCATGAACTTGCTAATAAAAGTAAGAGAGACAGGAAATAATCAAAGATGATCATCCATGTATGTCCTCATGGCGCGAATTTAAAACAGATTAATTATGTCATCAGATTCTGCCATGAGCTAATAATCAGACAAGCTCCGATCCTGTCTATAGTTGTGCTTGGAATTTCAGGTTGGACCTAGCTAGATAGAGTACCAAATAAATTAAAAGAAAAGGCGTGATCTGCTACGCTCCTTCTGAAAAGTCAAACGGTTTAAAAATTGATAAATACTTAAATTTGATACTAAAACTTTTTACAAATGTTATTAATATTTTCTACAAATTCTGTCGACCGACACAACTCTTATACAGTGACATTTTTTTTTTTTGGGGGGGGGATGGAGGAAATCATTAGCTAGTAGTAGTTGTGTTTTTGGAATAAATAAATATTTAACTAATGGTTCCTTGGAATGGCATCTAACGCTTGTGGACATGCACTCGCATCTACTGCTCATCCGTTGTGGCTTGTCACCAAGAATAATCCAACATCTTTAGTAATTTGCAGAGTACTGTGTAAAATCAGATTTAGTATTATTACGACTGCTTTATTTTCAGGGCAGTAGTCCATTGAATTCAGCTTTATCAGTGTCCTTATTGCAGGTTAAAGAAGAGGAGCAAGCAACGGCACATAAAACAAGGAGAGTGTAGGTGTGTGACAAAGATAAAAAAGAATTATTAATTACCTAGCTATATATTGCAGTTAATTATTCATTCAAAAATATAAATAAGACACATGCATGTATCCCTATCGCGGTGACTGTTTTCTTTTCTGCATCTTTTGGGAAAAAAAACGAAACCCAAGACGAAAAAGAAACCACGGAAATAAAGAGTGGTTCGAGCAGGCACAAGCTTTGGAGGGAAAGAGGGAAGATGACAAGAGACAAGAGAGACACACAATGCAACAGGTAGAGGGTAGAGGTAGTCAGCACCCAGCAGCATCTATGGACAGGCAAGGTACGTAGCACAAGCTAGCTAGCTAGCTTTGGTTGGGATTCGCTTTATCATCTCTGCTGCATGCGATGCGAATAACAGAGATGGCAGCTTGATTGTCGTTAAAGCTAGCAGACAGGACGACGACGACCTGCGTTCATCAGAGCATCGATCGAGTAGACACTTGACAGCAGTATAGAGCAGTACTTGCTGCTGCTTGCCGCGATCGATCGGTCGACGGATCCATGGATTGCGAGCGGAAAAGTAGGTCAAAAGTTTAGGTACGCCGACGAGAGGCCGGCGGCTGGCCGGGCGGGCGGGCGATGATACGATCTCCATTATGATGGAATGGAATTGGAATTGGAACCATGCATGGTGATGATCTGACGTCGAGCGCATGCATGCTGCATGTAGCCGCGCGCGGCCGGCCGGCGGCATCAGGTAGTGATGCAGTTGCGTGCATGGCGCGCGGAGGATGAGGCGACAACGGCGGGCAGCGGGCGGCGGACGGCAGGCTGGGCCGGGGAATTATTTTGCATGTGTCGGGCCGGGAGGCTGATGGAGAACAGAAGCCACCAGTGGCTGCTGGCTGACGGAGTGAGCTAGTGACTGCTGAATCGGCGGGCACTGCACTGCTGGTGATAAAATTCAGGTGATTATTTGAGTGGGTAAAGCTAGCAGCGGCAGGATTATATTATACTCCTAATCACCAGTAGGAGTATTTGCTTGGCCTGGGGATCGTGTCGATGGGAGTTAAAAATGCAGAGGGAGTGGGGGATAAGCATGCGCGCCACACGAAAGCCACCACCCTAATCATTCTTTTATCTTATCGCCTCTAGCTTTTTCGTTTTCACTCACTTGATTTGCTGCTCCCTTTACGCCGCTCTAGCTGGAGCGAGTGACTTAGTGGGCCGCCCGCCGGCCGGCATCACCCATCGCTGTCTTCCTCCCCTCTTCCTTGCTGCTTCCCTTGCGTTTGCATTGGTTCGAGACAAGGATAGGGACGATCGAGGTGCTATATTTCACTTGGTTACGGTACTTGGTTGGATGACACATTTTGGAACGGGATTCAACCTTAAAGGAGAACAATCTCTTATATTCGACGACAACGGCATCCCTCAAAATCGAAAGGAGGACGACCTCATCCCTCACGTACACTTACGGCATGTGCTTTCCGTTTCACTCGTGCTCACTGCCGCGACGGTCATGGCAGGGCCTCTAAGCCAAGGATGTGATGGTCAGGGGCTCAGGCGCTAAGGATGACAATGGTTAGAAAATGCCTCCCAATCCTTTCCCTATGGGGTGCAGTGGAGAATTCCCCGTACCCATCAAATCTCGCGGGAGACTTCCTCCCCATCCCCATCCCACACGGGGATTTCAACCTGACGAAGACCCCTCCCTCGAGAAGTTAGGTCGTGCAGTTCCTACAACATGATCAATCAATAGGATGATAGCAGGACCATGGAAGGAGGCGATTCAGGAGTACAGTGTTGGTGTTGTCTTCACCCATTTTTTATTAAAAGGGAAAACACAAAGTTACACAAGTGCTAGACTTCGGTGGCAAGTTGCCAACTAGCCTTCGCACGAACACTTCCTAGCTACTGGATCCTAGCTTAACGATTACATGTTAGCTGAGTTTTGCGATAAGGAAATGAGAACCACCGAAACCGTCGCGAAACCACCAAGGACCCAGTCTTCTGCCTCCCGAAAGACCTCCTGCACCACCGCGTGCTCTGAGGACGCAATGTTTCGGAAAACCCTACTATTGCGCTCTTTCCACAACCTCCACGCCACGAGCAGGACGACCGCGTCGAAAATCTTTCTTGAGTTGCTATCCAGCCGATGACATGAGCGCAACCACCATGCAGGAACGTCCTCATCCCCAAGTGGCACCATGTCGGTGAGCTGGAGAGCACCTGAAACACCACAAACCAAACCTGTCTCGCAAAGGGGCAACCGAGAAATAGATGGCTGCATGTTTCTGGGGCCTGATCACAAAGAGAGCAGACATCGCTGTCCTGTAATCCGTGCCGTGCGCGCCGTTCGGAAGTCCACAAGCGATTGTGGAGGACGTACCAGAAGAACAACTTGACTCTCGGCGGCGCCTTGACACGCCAGAGTTCTTTCGCGCCTAGCAGCTCAGACGATCCAGCGAAAAAAGCTCTGTAGGTAGCAGACGATGAGTATGAACCGTCCGGCGTCCACTTCCAATGGAACTTGTCAGGCCGGCCGGGTCAAGTTGGACCTCCCAAAGTAGTGCCCAAACCCTGAAGAAGTCACGCAGCACGACGACCGTCGTTGCACCGACCACATCACGAGCCCATCGATGATCGAGGACTGCTTCCCGCAACGTACGCGTGCGTCCAGTTTGCGACGTAGCGCGGTAAAGTGCCGGTGCATAGTGCTGAAGCTTTCCGACTGAGGACCAACTATCGGTCCTGAATTTTGTTGAAGCACCATCGCCCACGGTGACAGAGATGCTGGCCGCACACATGGCCTCGATATTTTTTTCGACGCGAGCTGGAAGCCGTGCCCAACAACTATCACTGTCTTTCCTCAAAAACAACTATCACTGTCCGTCCGTGCCAGCCACAGCCATCTTAGTCTTAATGCGTAGCCAAAGAAGCGCAAATCAACACCCCCAAGCCACCGAGGTCCGGAGGCCGGCACACTACGGTCCACGCAACCTTACATTGGCCGCCATTGCACGACTCGCTGCCTGTACACAGAAATTGTCGAGTTGTTCTGTGTTGAAGGATGAATAAAATGGAGTGGACCATGGAGCAGATGAGCGTCCTGAGCTAGTTTACGGGGATTGCGAATCCTCACATGTTTCTTGCCTTGCCAAATGATTTTGCTCCTGTTTCATTTATCCTGACTCAGGAATCAGGCCCATTTCCATCTCTAGTCATATGACAGGACAAACGTCTCCAGGTATAGGGACGCACGTACCTCATGGTGGGGACGGGGCTCTCGACCAGAAGAACGACGCAGGACCACGATGGAGGGCCTCCGGAGTGGTGTTGTTGACTTCCCCATCCTACAGTTGCTAACCTTGTATCTAAACCAAACTTAGCCTAATAATTATATTCTTCCTCTGCCATTGGTGCATGAGCTGAGCGAGCATTTCAAACTTGACATTAGCTACCTACGACGACGACCCAACGAGCGCACCAATTTCTAACCTTTTTGTTTGTTTATTTGCAGACCCTGCTGGCCCTTGGTGCTCCATTGCAGTCAACGACCTTATCATTTTCTACGATAACCGTTTCTAGTCATTATTCGGACCCTTTTTCTTTCTTTCATGGCCTACTTCTCTTTTCTTCTTGTTTTTGTTGAGCACGAACGCGCCTTGTAGGTGCGTATTAGTCTTTTTGAGAAACAGGTGCGTATTAGTCAGTTGCACACATAGCTACATGTGCATGATGGCAGCTGTAGTTTTTTTTAAAAAAAAAAAACATTTCAGCAAACAGTGGGCGGCCTTTCAAGCATTCTGCTGCAAATTGGCGGCCCGTTGCTCGCCGGCCCTTTTTACCCTCTCTGATTTGTTTTCTGGACCCATCGACCAGAACCCGTGCTGCCCACATTCAAAGCCCATGGGCCTTTAAGGCCTAGCCCACCATTTTTCTCGTGGGACCGACGCGGAGGACCGCTCTGCCTCTGCCGACAGGTGGGGTGACCCGAGCCGGGCAGGAACCAACGCGCCGTCGCCGTCCATTTGGCGCCGTGGAGTAGGAGTAGTTTAAAGAGCACGCGGTACTCAACGCGGCAGACAGCTGGGTCCTCGCACGCATTGTTGCCCCACTTGCCAGCCCAACTGAGCTGCACGCCAACCTTTTCCGCGTCGCTCTGATATTTTCTGGCTCCGTTCGCCGCTGCCACCGGGACCTTGACGCAGTGATTCGATGACATGGGTGGCCCATCAAAGTGGGTCCCAAGATCCATGGACTGTGGACCTATGGGTAGAGCAACGACCGCGTACTTCCAGCCACTCCTTATTTATTCTTTTTTATTATTTTGCGTTTTTGATTATTGATTGATTGATGAGGAACGGAACGGAAGCGCCGCTCCAAAGCACACCAAGGCGTACCGGATTTCCACGCCTCCGTCTCACTGACATTCGGGCCGCCCTGCAGGCCGAGAGTGGAGGACCCACATGCATAGAGCACAAACAGTGGGCGGGTCGTTCTACGGAAACGGAATCCACAGCATCGTACTCCGTAGGCGAGTGCATGTGAACTGACGGAAATACCCCCGCCCTTCTCTTCTTCTCCCCCGTCCTCCCCGATGTGGTGTGGTGTGGTCTCATCCGTGTGTGTGTTCCCCACCTAACCCCACCCCAAATCCACCATGGCCGCCGCCTCCGACTCCGACTCCGACTCCGGCGCCGGCCCGGCCGCGGAAGCGCAGCCCCTGCCGCCGATACACCACCTCCCGCCGGACGCGCTCCACAACGTGCTGCTCCGCCTGCAGCTGCGCGACGCCGTCGTGTGCCGCCCCGTCTCCCGCCTCTTCCACGAGACGCTCTCGCCGCAGCTCCTCGCGCTGCTGCCCACCCTGCGCCTCCTCCTCCTGCGCCACCCGCGCCCCGACGGCGGAGGCTGCCTCCACGCCTTCGACCCCGCGCGCCGCACCTGGCTCCGCCTCCCCTTCGCCCACTTCCTCCCCTACCAGTCCTTCTCCCCCGTCGCCTCATCCACGTCGCTCCTCTACCTCTGGGTCGAGACCTCCTCCACCACCTCGCCCCGCCTGGCCCTCCCGTCCACCTCCTCTTCCTCCGCCTCCGCCGCCGCGCCCGCGCACCCGCCCAAATCGCTCGCCGTCTGCAACCCCTTCGCCGGCACGTACCAGCTCCTGCCCCAGCTCGGATCCGCCTGGGCGCGCCACGGCACCGTCCTCGCCGGCCCCGCCGGCACCGTGCTCGTCCTCACCGAGCTCGCCGCGCTGTCCTACACCCCCTCCGGATCCGCCAAGTGGATGAAGCACCCCCTCTCGCTGCCGTCCAAGCCGCGGAGCCCCATACTCGCCTCGGCCGCCGCCGCCGTCTTCGCCCTCTGCGACGTCGGCACGCCCTGGCGCAGCCAGTGGAAGCTCTTCTCCTGCCCGCTAGCCAGGCTCACCGGGGGCTGGGCGCCCGTCGAGCGGGCAGCGTGGGGGGACGTCTTCGAGATCCTCAAGCGGCCCCGGCTCCTTGCTGGGGCCGGCGGCCGCCGGGTCCTTATGATCGGCGGCCTCAGGTCCTCGTTCGCCATGGACGCGCCGTGCTCCACGGTGCTCATACTACGCCTAGATCTGGCCACCATGGAGTGGGACGAAGCTGGCCGCATGCCACACAATATGTACCGCTGCTTCACGGGCCTCTGCGAGGCGGCTTCACAGGGCAATGCCATGCCCGCCGCTGCTGCTGCCGGGGGTAACAATAAGGTCAAGGTTTTCGGAGGCGATGGCAAGGTGTGGTTCGCCGGTAAGCGAGTGCGCGGGACGCTTGCCATGTGGGAGGAAGATGAGACGGGGAGCGATGGCAAGTGGGACTGGGTGGATGCTGTTCCTGGTTATGGTGATGGCGTATACCGTGGATTTGTGTTCGATGGTGGCTTCACAGCGATTCCTTGATGCACATGGAAAAATGCATCCCAGTCTGGTGCGTGCTCAAATTGAGGTTTTATTTGGCCCAGGACATCTATCTATCGAATGCTTGGGATGTGTTATGCCCACACATTTTATTTACAGTGTTTAGGATGATGAGAACACTAGTCATCGTTGTACTTGATTAATAGAAAAGATCAGTAAGGTGTTTGTTTCAGACAATTAAATGCTGTAGACCATCCTTTGTTTACTTGTCAAAAACTTGAAATGTTGCTTTGATGCTGTTAGAATTTTTGCCATTTGCTAAATATTTCCTGTTTGGTCGTATGCAAGGTAGACACATCATCGTAATACTTTGATATGTCAATGTTGTTCATCTGATGTTTGCTTCAAAATGCAGTACCAGCTGCCTTCAAGTTCAACTGAACTGATCTCCATTTCAGTTGAGTTACTTGGTTATCAGTAGGGGTTTTGATACCTAATCTGGTGCTAGTAATGGTGTTAGCCTAACACTTGCATTGTACACGTCTTCATGTATCCTTCCCTGCTAGTTCTGCTCGACTGGATGCTTATTTTGTTTAATATAACTGTGGTTATCTGTTATTTGATCCGCTAGATCTTTGATTAGATCTGGTTGATTGATATATAAGTATTAAGGTGGTTTTTTGGTAATGATTACGTGAGTTGGGGAGCCTTGGGATATAGTAACAGGTTGTAGTGTATTCTATTCTCAGTGTGCTGCTTTGATGGAGTACAGCAGTTATTGATGTAATTGAGACGGGATGAACCATTTATCTATCCTAATGGTAGACTCTTTTCTGTACCACTAATATGGTGGACCATAACCATATATAGAGTAAAGTTAACTACTAACTTTGTGTGATGATTTTTTTCCCTGAAGACCTGCAATTTTTTAAGTTACTATTGGAATGCCCCTACTAGATATGATTTGTGGGGTCTAGCTTTCAGCAGCAGCTCTTGTTCATTTCAAATAATTCATTTCTGTGGACCATTCTTTGTTTACTTGTTGAACCTTGAAAGCTCACTTTGATAGTGTCAAAATTATAGTGTCTGATAACTATTGAGCTTGGACATATATAGGGTAGGCACACCATCATTATTACCGTGATATGTCAAAGCTGTTCATCAGATATTTGCTTTGAAAAAATGTAGTAGTATTACCTTTGTTACCCGGTTTCCTTTAACTTCATGTGAACTGACAGCCATTGCTTAAGTTGTGAGTTACTGGGTTGTCGGGGTGTTGATACTTATCCTAGGGTTACCAGTAGTTTTAGCCATGGTTTTTGAGGCATCACCTGGGGGATAGAGCATGCTAGAAATCTGGGTGTCCCATTGCCATGACCAAATGTCTGGCAAGAGAGAGGGAGGGAGGTAGAACAGAGGGAAAATGGGAGGGGAGCAGGCCAGCAAGGCCAAGAACCTGCAGCTGCTGCCAACCTTGCAGGCTCTGGCGTGGTGGCCAGCATAGAACTTGCTCCGGTCAGTCACGACGCAGTTGATCTGTAAGGGACATCAGCAGTAGTTGATTTGAGGTCACAGAGCAACAAGGGAAGGGAAGAGAAGGGGCAGGAAGGAGAAGTTCCGGGTGGCCATGCATCTGGAGAGATGGAGTATGTGAGCTGCGCCAGTCACCTTCTTACTCCTTTCTCCTCCCCTTCCATTCTGCTGTTTTGCAGTTTGTTAGATTGGTATGGCGTCACATTTCCTTTCCTTGTAAGCGCCTAGCTGTTACCTTGCCTTGCCTTGTAAGCACCTAGGCATGACCTAGGCAATTGGAAAGTGGGTGGCTTGCCCTTGCCACATATCGCCTTATCGCCTTAAGAATCATGGTTTTAGCCTACCACTTGCATTGCATGGTACTGTTGCACATTGTTTCTTTACGCCTTAAGAAACTGGATGCTTATTATGTTTAGTATTAATTGCTGTTACCTGTTGCTCGTTATTCAATCCACTAGGCCTTTGACTGGCTCTAGTTCATTAATGTAATAAGTATTTAAGGTTGTTATTTTGGTAATGATAATGACTACATGAGCCGGTGAATTGCAGGATAATTAATAACAGGATGTAGCGTTTCCTGTGGCTAAGGTTCTTTTCTTTACCTGTGTTTTTCAAAAGTAGCTAATGGATGCTGGTATTAGACATAATTGTTGGGGGTCTGCATTCGCTCTTGTTTGTGAGTCTGGGTCTAGGTATAGGTCTGAGTTTGGGTTGAAATTTGTTACTTGCTCCATCCCAAATTATATGTTGTTTTGGACTTTTGGCTTTGTTGTGCATCCAGATATACGCTATGTCTAGATGCATAGTAAAAACCATGTATCTCGAAAGTCCAAAACTATGATTTGGTATGGAGGGAGTACTTGTCACTGGAATAATTAATCTTTCGATTTTTCTAGAACACTGTTGGTACCATGGTGTTATTTTCAACCTTTTTTCAAACTGAATTTGGTAAAAAGATTGTAGTCTCCAAGAAACATCATTGTTTTTGAAATCATGGTTTATGAGAAAGATGCAAGTGCATCATAGACTTTCTTGGCTGATACCTAGGTGATAGCCAACTACCGGGGGGGCACTTTTTCCCTTCGCTTGCATGGTGATGTTCCACAAATTCTTTAGTAATATATTGCTCGTTTACTGCTGAACTTGTTGCGAACTTGCTGTGGTTGGGGTAGCATGGACATGTTCCACTGCTATCAAATCGGTCTTCACCTATCCAATATCAATCAATATGTTAACATCTATACTGTGTAAGCACTGCTCCATTGTGCTTTTGATAGGGGGGAAACTGGCAAGAGGCACTGATATGAGCAAGAAACATTTCAAAGTCATTGCTGTGTTGCCTTGCCACGATGATGCTTATCATTTTGAATAGCACAGAATTCCCAAGCTTCATGGTCGCAATGAATGAAACTTTAGCTGGAAATATACAAAGCTTCATGCCATTAACCAGTATCATCGTTCATTTGTGGTGTTCTGTTGTTTGAACCATTAACTTTGAGCATATGTATCGTATGTGATATATGTTATGTTATGAATTCTTTATCAAATGGTATGAATTATGTATCAAATGGGTGTTGATGGTAACCGTATACGATCTTGGTGACCTGGTGGCTAAAAGGTGTCTGTTTATGCCCTTGTTGCCTAGCAGACGAGTAGACTGATCAACTATATTCCTGATTGGCTTTTTTTTTGTTACAAAGTGAAAGCCGGATGTATTATTTTGACTTGAGTGGCTTGGAGTTGGAAACAATAGGCACTGATAGCAAAAGAAGCTAGTATGTATGTGATGACGCCATTGCTTATGCGCTTTTGTGTGCCACACTTTTTTGCGTGGGTTGTTTGTGCATTATGCTTTGGCCGTTTGGCTGGCGCGGCATTATTGTGGAATAGAATAGAATGCTGATGTGTTGTATTGTACAGTGATGAATAAGAGTAGAATCTTGGTACGCCCTGATAGAATCTAAAAAAAGCATCCTGGGTGTTGTTTTGGATTCTGGCATGGTGATTCAGTTGCTTGTGTAATCTAGCTGATACCATCCATAATGTCATTGTCCACTATCCGGTGTCTTTTTACCGTTCATCTGTATGTATGCACTTTCCATGTTTCTTTCGGTGGCGAGCACTGAGCTCATGGAGCTAAGGTGGATAATTGGTCAGGATGGACGAATGCAGATGCAGGTGGATAATGGTGGCTAGTGCATGCACATAATAATCTAACCTGAAATGACTCGACACGGGATTCTTTCTGATCAGCACCAGCAGTTGCTGCTGATGTCCGATTTGCCCACTTGATTCCGTTCCCCTCTTTCCTTAATACCCTATTGGATTGGATTGGATTGGATTGGATTGGTGATTTGAGGCTGCTCAGCTTCATTGGTTCCTGCCCATTGCTTGCAAATGCTTTTGAGCCTTGACTTGACTTTACTCACCCATCTCATCACAACATAGTGTATATATTTAGATGAGATTCATAATTTTTACTGATATTTTAGAATTAAGAAAGTTTGGTTCATGTGAACCTTGAATCTCCTCTTTTGCATTTGTGACTTAATGCGATCGATTGTCACATCAAGGGGCCTGCCGTTTTGTTTGATGCAAGCAAATGCTGCCTTTTGGGTTTCTCGTTCGCGGCTTGGTTGGTTTGGGCAAAAGCCGAAACTGGCGCGGCGTTTCTCAGTTGTTTGGCCATGACAGACATTCTCTTTTTTTTTTTTTTTTCTCAGTTGTGAGTCTTGTGACCCTTTTCTTGCCGTCCTGTCGATGCGCCTGTGTATGCCCTGCTTCTGCTTGCTACCCATTGGCACGAGGGGCCGTTAGTGACTTCTCGTTGGCAAAGGGGGCCGGCCATTAGCGACGAGAGAAGACAAATTAGCAGAGTGGAGTGCAGTGCAGTGTTGTGTTGTGTTTTGTTCAACCAATGCAAGCAACTCGTCTCCAAGCAACCAAATGCTGCAAGTTTAAATAGAGCGTAGAGTACGTCTCTTGCTCGAGTGCTTGCAGCGCAGTGGTCATTAACTAGCTTTAACCACTTACATATTTCGCCTGCTAGCTCCTCCCTCCATCTCCTTGTCACCATCAACAAAGCCCGTCGTCCATCGTCTCCGTCACCATCACCATTCGCCAAGACGAAACAATACAATACGCATGCCAAATGGCCATGCAGTCGGTGTCACACCATGCCGTGCCGGAGGCTCGCCTCGCTTTAAAATGGGAGGCCGTCGGCGGCACGACGTGCGTACATGCTCGATCTCTGTCACTACCCAACAACTTGCTGCTTGTATATGTAATTGTAAATGTAATGTAATGTGATGTAGTCAACCAATCAGTAGCATTATTAGTGCAGTTTCTACGCTCTGCTGATTACATATATACAACACTTTGGGCTCCACTGGGGCAATGACGATACATATAACAAGGGGGACGAAGTTTCAGACTTTCAGTTGACAGTAGTCGTGTTTTTTTATGGAATTGATAATGGAGAATGCAATGCATACAGGACTAGCCATTATGTACTTTTGTTTTGTAAATTGTATACATACATGAAGAACCCAAGAAAATTAACTTAGGTACAACATCAGCACGAACCATAAAAGACGAGTGAAATGCATCACAATTCGCTTAAACTTATCAGACATGCTTATCAATCATGATATATACGATGTTTTTTTTTCTCACAAAACAGCATTGGCCTGCTTCCTTCCTTGATCAATCAGATGAGATGAGGCGGAAGCCTTGAGTTGGTTGATGAAGAGAACGCATGTAATGTTTGCCAGTTTCAGACGTTCCAGAGTGAAAGAAAGTAGATCGAGGGAAGTGTGGCATCTGGCATGACATGGAGGAATATAATCCAGGAGGAGGAACCAGCCCTGCCGCCTGCCGCCTGCCGGTGAGCCCGTCGTCTGTTTCTACGCCGCCGGCGCCGGCCGCCGGGCGACGCCAAGTGAATTCAAGTGAACGGTGACAAGGCACGAAACAGCAACCTGCTGCTGACGCAATCACTGACTGCTGCAGTTGTCCAGTTGCATGAGTTGATACGGCTCTACTAGTAGCTGCGCACTGATTCCGTTTCCATCCCGTACGTTACGTTCTGCCCCCCTTGATCTGCTCATGCTGGTCACCATCAGCAAGCTTCTCCTCCATGGCTCCATCGAAACGGCACCAATTGGCACAACATTGGATCGGAGAAGCCTGTCTGCATGGTTCCTGCTGCAAGATCCCATTGTTTTTTGAAGAAACTGCAAGATCCCATTATATATACTGCTTAATTAAGGAGCAAGAAACAAGTCAGGGAGTGCGTCAAATTAGTTAGTACCTCAAAGTCTGGAACTGCTTGGAAGATCCATTGCCCAAAAGTCAAAAGTGAGAACAAAATTAAACGGCCGGACATCTAATCTGAATTATTTCTGAATCCCGGCCGACTGATGAATTGAATCCAGATAGATAGCTTCGTTCTCTGCCATGTCCCGTAGCGGCCGGTGATCCCACAGCCGCCGTTTGGACGCAACGCAAGCACTCGATCTCTTTGTGACTTTGTCTACTTTAATTTACTATACTAGTATACGTGCGGCAGTGCCGTCCGCTTGCATTGCGCACGAACATAGTACATACGGAGTACGTGCGTTTATTTTCTTATTACTTGTATTTTTATACACACAAAGTAGTTGCGGTACATACAACCATTTGAGTACAAACATTAGTAGGGCGCGCGTATAGAATTAACTTAACATCCTATACATAATCAAAATGGAACTACGTGTAGTACATGGGCGTACGGAACGACTATTCAAAATTTGTTGGATCATACTTTAGATGCATCTGTATGGTATGGTTGCATGCTTACTTAAAAAGCTCCGAGAGTTTCTGTGGGAAAAAAAATCTCTTTCAACAGTTTTTTTAGAAAAGTAAATATATTAATATCCTAGCCTCTGCATCGACGGATGCATATAGGTATTTCTTATTACAAAATAACCCCTCAAACTCACGCGAATAAAAATAAAAGTTGCACAGACCGGAATCCCCAGACATAGTTGCCTTATTAAAAGACAAGTGCCACACACGTAATCTGGCTGCCAGTCAGAACACCCCTCACGCTGATAGCTTATTCTCAAGTAGCTCACCAAATATTTCCGTCATCTATTCTTACTTTCTCACTCGCTAAAAATAGAGAACGTAGCTAGCTCTTCAAGATGTCAAAATAACATAAAAAGTTTGCTAGAGAGTGGAGATGATATAAACAACATTTTTTGTTAGAATTGCTATATGCAAATGAGAATGTGGAGAGTGATGAGTTTTTATTTGACAAAAAAAATCTATTACAGATGTTTTTTTTTTTTGACAACGTATATATATAGCGTGCTGTTTCATTGAAGATGCTCTAGCTAGCTTGTTATTACTGACCGGTCGAGCCATCTCTTAGAGTCGAGCGATACTACTTAGAACTAGAGAGCACGCATGACAGATACTGAAAATAAAGTTATTGAAAAACTGGCCAAGCTAGAGCGGTATCTCTGCATCCAGCTGCTGGGAATCTCTATATATGATCCGTTTATAGATGACAACACGTACGTAATAGTACTTTTCAACCAATAACCTATCTAGATACTACAGTGTAGTCTGTAGAATATATTGACATTTTGCTGTCTCGTTCCGCCGGAACATACAGCGTCGCTGTCCATGTCCATGTCTATGTCCGTACTGACGACGACAAAATGGACGACCACGAACGTAACGTTAAGAATTTTTCTCCTCGCACGTCCTGAACCTGGACGATCGATCAAGCAAGCAGGAGCAGCCAGCAGAAATGTTTGAGCTTGCCTGCGGATTTCATGTTGCATGTCATCAGCAAATAAAGTCATTGGCGGACAGCGTTGGCCGGCGGCCGCCTGGTTAGTTTTGTCAGTTGCATTGGAGACGCCTAACAAAGCCGTACTATGATCAACGTCTAACTTTATTCCAAATTAAAATCATTTTAAGTTTGAAAAATGTCAATATTTATTGTACCATAATATCAGCATCGTTAGATCATAGTACAATGAATATAAAGTATAGTTTTATAGTGTACTCATTTCGTGTCATCTGTGTTAGTAATCTTTTTTAATAGAGTAAGTTAATTAAATTTACAATAATTTGACCTAAGGACAGTTCTAAAAGCTGATTCAACTCTATTAATGTGAATGAACGCCGTTCAGTTACAACAATCGAGTGTGATCCTTAGACTTTGCGTAATTGCCTCTATCATGAAGGCATGATGCAATCTCATGTTTCAGTGTTCACATCCCTTTCTCTTCTTGTTTTTTTTAATAATTCATAACTTATGCTGCTATTGTTTTTTTTTTTTTTTGAGATTACAGTACAACGCAGGCGCTCATAACACGTTATGAATTATCTATATGCATAAAAAAGTTATGAATCTAGAAAAACTAATGCATCCTGATGGAATGAAAAGAGTAATATTTTTTTGAGGGGGAAAGAGTAATATTTTTAGTTAAGCTATAATTTGATGCCTTGATGGAATAATTAAAAACGAGATTACATTTTTAACAGTCGAAGTAAGGAAAACACAGAAGACTTGACTTACGAATCACCGTCAGGGGCCCCACGATTGTAATCTCCAACGAGCAGCCAGGAAGTAGTACATGCCACTGGACTGTGGGGCCTAAGTCACGAGACCGAGGTAAAAGAAGCAGCGGCGGGCCCCACGGATTCTCATGGTCTGTCCAATCTCCGGTACTCGCGGAAAGGAAGAAAGCTCCCCGTCCCCACCAGACCGGCCTCATCCTCCGCAGCGAGACCAGCCGTCCGATCCATCATGCTCTGGCCGGAGGCCCCCTCCGCCTCTCCGGCTAGCCGGAAAGCAGTTTTCGAATCGGGCCTCCCTCCCTACCCTCCGCCGGCGGCAGCACAGCGGATTCGGTCGCCACGAACCAGGTCAAGCAGCAGGCGCCAAAAACCCTCCCTCCCATCTCATTCCTACGACAACACCCACCCACCTCGCCGTGCCGGTGCCGGCTCCCGTCTCGCCGGCGACGTCACCGGCAAGTACAAAACTGCCCCTGCCTCCCGTCCCGCGCTGTCTATAAATACGGGCCGGGCGCCTCCCTCCACAAGATTCTGCCAAAAAGATCCCCTCGGATTCCCACGCCCGCCCATTTCGCCATCGCCCTCTCTCTTTCTCTCTCTATCTCGCCGCCGCCGCCGTGGCCGCTGCATCCCTCCGTCCCGGTGCTAAATCCTAGGACGCTGCTCTGCTGGCGGGGGTCGCTATGGCCGAGCCGTAGGTGGAGTGGAGTGGAGGCGGCACCCCGGCGCCGCGCCCGCGGGAGATGGCCGATGAAAGCTACGGGGGCAGCACCGCTCCCGCCCCCGCCGACCACCACCAAGGAGCCTCCTCCTCGGCCGCCGCCGCCGGCGGCTCGCACGGCTACACTGACATCGAGAAGGAGGTATTCGACCGTCTTGTGGAGAAAGGAATCCCCGAGGTCATCGCGGACCGGCTCGCCTTCCGCGAACAGCTCCACCGCCACTTCGAGCGGCTGCCGTTGAGGTCAGCGCCGTCCGTCCGTCGACTCTGCTTCCTTCGTCTTCGCTTCCTCCTCCCAGTCACCACTTGTATGTATGTCTGTGCAGCTACGCCATCGATGTGGACGTCGACAAGGCGGAGGACGTGCTGCTGCACCGGAGGATTCTCATCGAGTGCGCCGACCCTGAAAAGCGCCCCATCTTCCATGTCCGCTTCTTGCACGTGAGCACCGATACTTGCTTCGTCTTCTCACTGAAAAGCGAAACCGCGCCAGCACAGACTGGGATCCTATGTTTTAACATTTTTATTTATTATTACAAGGGACTGAGATTTTTTTTTCCTTCTGTCTCTCTGAATGAATACAGTGCGCCCCGGCCTCGGTGGATTCACAGGATAACACTCAGGGCCTCACTGCGAGTGAAAACGGTAATTGTGGGGGTTCTCAGGCTTCCACTTTGAGGTACAGGCTATGACCAACGCACTTTGCATTTGCAACGCCATGGTCAAATCCTTGAGAATGTTACCTTAATTTGGTGCAACTTAAATCGACCTCTTGTTGTCTGTAGTTTCAATGCGTCTTTTTGAAGAAAACTAAGTACTGCCTTGTATGAGTATTTTTACAGTGTTACATCTTGTCTTGCTTGCTAAAACATATGCTTATATATACTGCACAGAGGATCTGAACCTACAGAATTTGAGCCATGCGAAGGGATGGAGGACCTCAGTTTAACTGGAAAAAAACTTGTGGATGACTCTGAGGCCAGTTCTTCGAGGTCTGTGTCTACCTCAATTTAACGGGAGCTGTATCAATGAAACCTTGTACTGCATCATGATCTTGTTGAGTTCAGCCATATGACTTGATCTGAAACACCATAATTTCACCCGCAAAAGCTCATGCTTCAATTTGGATTTATAAAAGCCTGAATGATATCTCCATCGTTTAGAATAATATTAGGATATGCCTGATTGGTGTAAACTGGTAGTGTTTCTACCATGCTTCCATTTGTTGTGAATGGGTCTGTCTGAACCGTAGGTCAATGGAAGAGTTATTGCAGCAAAGCTTCTTTGATGTGAAAGGAGTACCTTTTATCTGTAGTCACCATCAGTGCAGTGATCTGTAATCAGGGCTAGCTGTGACATGGTTTTATTATAAAATTTGGTTGATCATGAACATAAACTTATACATGTTAGACACTAGCAATTTAGCATATTTTTTATGAAATGACTGCCCTTGTCTTCCTCACCCACTTTTATATTTTACCTCTTTCTGCTAGTCCCAACCAATGTGCAGTATTTGGAACTTCTTTTCGGGAAATCATTCTCTTAAATTGCTTGACTTATGAATTTTTGGCCGGCTGGTGGAACTTCTGAAACTGACACTCAGATATGCACAGGAGAGACGCAGAAATCCTCCATATTCATGAAATTATTTTTTCTACCATTGACAAGCCAAAGCTCCTCGCTCAGGTAAGACTTTTTCTTTTTTCCAAACGGGAACGCTCAGGTAAGACTTAGAACACCAAAATCCTTGTGTTTTCATGTGGCTTGCATACGGACTTAAGATCAATGGCATACCATGTTACTTGAGTTTGAATGTTTGTTGGCACTATTGTTTGTAGCTATCTTCTTTGCTGTCTGAAGTTGGACTGAATATCCGTGAAGCTCATGTCTTCTCAACATCTGATGGCTTTTGTTTGGATATATTTGTTGTTGATGGCTGGGATACAGAGGTAAACTACCAGAGAATGTTTGTGTAGTGCTAGCTTGTTTATTGATGTATATTGGAGCATGTTCTGTAGGAACTGTTTTTTCCCTGAAAAAAACTACAGCAACCATCAGCGATTCCAGGAGGAATCAGGAAAACACACTTTTGACAGAACCCAAGAAAATAAATAAATCTTCAAAGTTTGGTATCTTGAGATCTTCAGGTGGAACGGAGTTCTGTTGAAATTTGCGGCTGAATATTCTCCCTTTTTATGGAGAGAAGAGATTTTGAATAAGACAAACTAACTGCCTATAATGTCAAGTGGGAAACAATGCAGTTATACAGACTATATTCCCTAGCCACTGTCCCTAGCAAATCTTAGCAACATGCATCTATAATATCAGAACAAGGCATCTTATTCCGGACAACTTTGTTCTTAAAAGGTGCAAAAGGGGAGGAGTCTCTCTTAGGTAATAGTTTGCAGAATATATAAATAATTTTTATTAGCCTACAAAGTTATTGTCATGGGCAGTCAGCTAGGCCTCATGGGCTGAGTCAGTAGTATTAGAGACCCATTAGGTTTAAGGTTAGGGATAAGATTAGATGTAGGTGTCGTCAATTAAGTCTATGTCAGCAGAGGAGATGTATCAATTAAAATAGTCACCTTCTCCTACCCCTACCCTTATGGTCAGGCTGCTGCCTACCAGCTGGATAATGTCAGACTGCTTAGGTTCAGGACATCCAGATTCATGTTCATAATTACTGACCTGCCCATAAGGCCTAACTGACTGCTCATGACAGTTATGCAGTTAAGGGTTTCATGCTAAATATTCATTAACATGGGATTCCTACGTTGCATAGCAAACCACCCAAAATCATTCTGACTTTATGCTGATAAGTTGATAACTGGCATATTAATTGAGCTATGAATCATCATGGTTACAATCAAACATCATGGTTACAAATCTAGCTTCTATTAATGAGTCAAACATCAGGGCTTTATGTAAATACCCTTGCTTGCATGGACTTCTTGAGTGAAAACATTGTGTGATGCTGTTTGCAGGAGACAGATGCTTTGCTACAGACTCTCAAGGAGACAGCGGCACGAAATCATGTATGATGCTTTCTTTCTTCATCGATTTTGCATAAATGCCTGAAATATGATGTGCCCACATACTTGTAATTTACCTTTTCACACCAATGCAGCGTCTTGTGTACTTCTACCCAACAATATAAGACAAATAATGAGCACATTAGCTTAAGATTTTCCTTATAGACTTGAATCTCATGTATTATGCAGGCCTCATTATCAAACCCAACAAATTCTGCAACCTCGGAAAGAATACTGGAACTACAAAAGCAGATTGGTGATTCAAATGTTGACAGGAGTTTCCTGGAGATTGGGGAGAAGATTGCATCTGGATCTTCTGGGGATTTGTAAGAGAAAAGTAACACTTGCAAGGAATACTATGATTTAGGATGCCAAATGTTTGGTGCACTATCAGCAAGTTAACTGGCAGTGCCTGTTTCATGCCCTTTTCATGCATTACACATAAAGTAAATGGTTTGATATGTAGACTCTGTGAATAAACATTAGCTAGGAATGGTCTTATTTCATGGACTCGAGAATTTTGCTGCATAATTCTGTATATATATATATATATATATATATATATATATATATATATATATATATATATATATATATATATATATATATATATATATATATATATATATATATATATATATATATATATATATATATATATATATATATATATATATATATATATATATATATTAAATATATATATATATATATATATATATATATGTTTTAAATAGCGGGCTATAGAAATTAGCGGGAGCTTTGCCAAAACGCTATTAGCGCGCTATAGCGCGGTATAGCGCCAAATAGCGCGCTATAGCGCGGAGCGGTAGCTGCTTCTAGACGCTATTAGCGCGCTATAGCGCCGAAATAGCGCGCTATTTTTTTCGGGGATATATATATATATACATTTGGTGCACTATCAGCAAGTTAACTGGCAGTGCCTGTTTCATGCCCTTTTCATGCATTACACATAAAGTAAATGGTTTGATATGTAGACTCTGTGAATAAACATTAGCTAGGAATGGTCTTATTTCATGGACTCGAGAATTTTGCTGCATAATTCTGCATATATATATATATATATATATATATATATATATATATATATATATATATATATATATATATATATATATATATATATATATATATACAGGGCAAGACTCAAGATAGACCAGTAATCTATAGGCTGTATCTGTGCTCTTGTCCGCAGGTATCGAGGAACTTATCAAGGTATGGATGTGGCAGTAAAGTTCCTCAGAACCGAACATGTTAATGACTCATCAAAGGTGGAATTTTTACAAGAAATAATTATTCTGAAGTAAGCATATTCTTATTAAGTCACTGTGGTAAAAATAGGATATTGATCATCTAATTCAGATAATTCTAACAGCTTTGTTTGTGTCCAGGAGTGTTAATCATGATAATGTTGTTCGATTCTTTGGGGCATGCACAAAGCAGAGACAATATGTCATTGTAACAGGTGACAGTAATATTGCCTCTAATCTTAATCTCTGATTTGTGTAGCTATCAGTGTCACTGATGCTTTTGTTCTTGGGCATGTTTGCAGAACAAGTAAAGTTAGTGGCTAAATTAGTAGCGCACACTCTTAGGTCTAACCTACCATGTTCTTGACCATTTATCTTACTTGAGGTTTATGGATAATCGTGGTCTGTATCCCATCTTCTGAATGCTGTTCTCGCTTCAAACATCTATATTTTCGTTATGCGATGGCCTCGATTAAAAAACGTGCTTGACCATTCACTGTCGGTTCCTTTAGCCTCAAAGATGTAGGGACAACTCATGTCTCCTATCATTTTGGTAAGAACTTGAAGGGGAGTTAAATACAATAGGGTGGTTGGGATCATTACATTTTTCTTATTACATGAGCATATATGGAATGTCTGGTCCATGTGAAAACATAGCACAAGAATTGCGCTTAAGATTATCTTGATGCCCTATTCTATCAGATCAACAGGTCTCTTCCCCAAGTGCCCACCCATCAGCAGACTATGTGTTGCTAGTTACTTTTATGTCTTGAACTTAGAGTTTTAATTTTAGATTGACTTTTATGGAGGCCAGTTTTGTGAATTTAAATTTTATGTTTGTGCTAGAACTTGAATATTACCTACAAACGGTCCCTTTGCTAATGGTGGACTAGACCTGGCTTTGATATTCATACTGAAATTGACTGTATGATATGTATTATTGAACTATTTTTAACTTGAGATTGGAGTTTTCTGCTTTTAACTTGATTGACTAGCAGTAGAAGAAAATTGATTCTGTGTTTTATTTTGTTGTAGATAAACATTGTCCATTTTTTTGGGCGATACTGCAAACAGAAACTCACTATTACTAAATTTAGCTCTTACTTACATTCTCGTATATGAATCACCAAGTGATATTTCATATTTGTATTTTTTATATGTTTCAAGAATTTGTCTTTTTTATATGTTTCAAGTAGCCTTGTCCTGGATGATGATAAAAATATGAGTGAGGAACAGTTTAGTCGTGTGTATTGCTACTTCTCTGTTCCTGTATCATCCTATCATGCTAGTGTAGGTGGCAATTGTTCTTTGACACTGTTGCTACTTGTATTAGAAATTCAGTGACATCTTGGAACCATTTTAAAAAACTTCTAGGCATTAGTAAATGAGCTTGCATGAAGCCAGTTACCAACTAAATTTCACTTGTTGGGCATACACATCATTTCTGTAGTTTGTATCTGCCAACTCCAAGTGCTTTTGCCACCTTCATGATTTAATTCCCAAAGAAGCCCCTATGGCATGACTTGTGCGCTTACATATCTAGTTTTTTTTAGCTAGTTATTTGAATGTAGTTTCGTCTGTCTAGAGTTTTATTCAGACAATCATTTATCATTAGCTGATTCATGAGATCATATTTTGATTTTGCTATTGGTTGTCCCTTTCAGAGTATATGCCTGGGGGTAATCTATATGATTTTCTTCACAAGCTAAAAAACACTTTGGACCTCACAACGGTTCTTAGGATTGCTATCGGCATCTCCAAGGGAATGGATTATTTGCACCAAAATAACATCATCCATCGAGACTTGAAGACTGCCAATTTGCTGATGGGCTCTGATTATGTATGCATATTATTTTGAGTCTGTATTTACTAATTACTAACTCAAGGTTCATTAAGCATTGGATGGTCTTGGAAAATAGGTTGTGAAGATTGCAGACTTTGGGGTCTCAAGGAATCCATCTCAAGAGGGAGACATGACTGCTGAAACTGGTACCTACAGATGGATGGCACCTGAGGTGTGTAGATTTCTTCGAGTCATCTAGTGTGCTAATGAGAAGCTTGTCTTACCAGACACAAAAACATGGCTGTATGCACCTGTACACAGTTATGTTTTGCCTTGCTATGTATTTTTTTAATGCAACTTACCTTACTATAGTTCATCTGTCAAGGTGTATAAGACATAGGAAGATTAGTTTTACTTGTCTCAGAGGGAGTTCTTTATGTGCAAGTAGAGATATTTTATATGTGCACCATGCTTATTAGAGTTGTGTGTCTTACCAGGTAATAAACCATAAGCCGTATGATCAAAGGGCAGACATCTTCAGCTTTGCTGTTGTTCTGTGGGAGCTGGTCACTTCGAAGGTAAACCATGGTGCCGAACTGAGCTTTAACTTGTTTTGAGTTATGTGAGCACCTTATAATTTTGTAGGTAACACTTAGCCTTTTTTTGTTTTGAACGAAAGGTAACACTTAGCCTTACTTGTGTCATATGTGTGTATAGATACCATATGAAAATATGACACCGTTGCAAGCTGCACTGGGAGTAAGGCAGGTATTTCTCAATGATCCATGACTTCAGCTGCTACCTGGAGGTAGATGCATAAAGATGAGGATCACAGCAATAGACTAAGCTTTTTGCCCCTTGTTTACATGTATCAGGGTATGCGGTTGGAGATCCCTAAATGGGTCCATCCGCAGCTGTCTAAACTGATTCAGCGGTGCTGGGATGACAATCCTAACCAGCGCCCCTCCTTCTCAGAGATCACTGTAGAGCTGCAAGGCATGTTACGGCATCATCAGGTAAGACTGATATTCTCCTCCCCTTGCTGAACGTTAATTAGCTATGCTGCGCAGTGGCGATTACCTGATGCAAATCTGCGTACTTCTCAGCCCTCCAAGGGAAGCAACAAGCATTCACAGGCAAAGGTGAACAAAAAATCGCAGAGATAGATAGTAACAAGGTTGTCAGTAAGCTTGTGGAACAACTTAGAGGAACTTGGTTATCATCATTCAAGATTCTGATGCTACTACACTGCGGCTATGGTACGGTACGGTTGGTCGCTGCGAAGATGCTGCTAGTGTAAATGTTTTTGTACAATTGTCACATATGTATATGTGGGGTGCTTGCCTATGTTTTTTTTTCTGCCCGATTGGTGTGTGTTTCTATTACTCCCAAAAATAGTATATACGGGGAGAAGTGTCGACAATACAGTAGCCTTGTATAAAATAGCTTGCAAGCAGCATAAAATGCCCTTTAGTTTTTGTATACAAGACAAGAAAAAAATGTATGTTTTTGACTGTTTTGCATGAACCGTGCATTGGTTCCTGAATACTGTTTTATGATTTTCTGAATCTTTTTTTTAGAGGATCCTGAATACTTCTATGATTTCCTAAATCACCTGCCAAATTTTACATTTTTTTTTTCTCGAGTCTAAAGTAGCTCAGTGGTTTTGTTCCATGAGCCATTGCATTCTTGGGTGGACCTTCTTGGGTCTGGCCCCGTCGCTTTGGGCCGGTCTGTTTGCTGTAGCAGGAGAAAGGGCCCACATAACGATCATGGGCCGTTTTCCTATTAACGGATTTGCCATGCTCTCCCGTCTTCTCGTCCTTTCGCGATGGGGAGCACGGGCGGCACGACGGCGGCGGAGGCGCCGGCGACGGTGGGTGACTACGAGCTGCGGGAGCGCCTGGGCGGCCGTCCGCCGTACACGTCCGTGTGGCGCGCGGTCTCGCGGTCCACTGGCGCGCCCGTGGCTGTGAAGCAAGTGCGGCTCGCCGGCCTCCCCGCGCGCCTCCGCGACAGCCTCGACTGCGAGGTCCGCTTCCTCGCCGCCGTCAGCCACCCCAACATCATCCGCCTCATCGATGTAGTCAAGGTACGACGCCATCTCCTTGTCGCTCGCTCTCCCTAGTCCCTACCGACTCCGGCTTCCTCTAGTGACCCTACCAATCCTCGTTCTCCTTCTCCATTTGGTGCCTGCCAGACCCAGAGCTGCCTTTACCTCGTCCTGGAGCTCTGCGAGGGCGGGGACCTGGCGGCCTTCATCCGGCGCAATGGGAACGTTGACGAGCGCGTGGCCAGAAATTTTATGAAACAAATTGGTAATAATCTAGTTCTTCATCCATGACTATTTCACTCAGTTCTAGACCCAATTGACCAGTAGCAAGTAGTAGTAGAAGTAGCATGATGTGATTGTGATTTGTGAGAAATGGTGCTTGCCCCCTGTGGCAGGAGCTGGCTTACAAGTGCTGCGCCGGCACCATGTCGTCCACCGTGACTTGAAACCTCAGGTCCAGGGACTGAATCCTTTTCTTTCTCGGATCTGTTTGTGACTGAATTGGGTCAGCAATTCAAGTAACTGATATGCTGTGGCTATTCATTAAATGTTGCAGAATATCTTGCTCTCTTCTCGCGGCAGCGATGTGATCCTCAAGATATCTGATTTTGGCCTCGCAAGGTGCGCATTTATCCCCATTTTCAGATCCCTACCTGACAAACCGATCAAGCATAAAATGAAATTTAAATAAAAAACTGAATGAACACTTATTTACAATGGTGTCGAATTTTCATGACGATTACTCTTTTGACCTGGATGGGATCCAGATGTAACTTATACTACCTGTTATTTCCTATTTTACCTGCAGAGTTCTTCAACCGGGGGAGTATGCAGACACAGCTTGTGGTTCTTGTTTGTACATGGCCCCAGAAGTGATGCTATTTCAAAAGTATGATGACAAGGTGAGAATGGCATGTGTGCTCAAACAGGCAGAACGTTGCTACCAGTACAACTGTACAAGAAATCTATCTGAACCTCTGTTATGCGCAGGTAGACATGTGGAGTATCGGCGCGATCCTATTTGAGCTCTTGAATGGCTACCCGCCATTCCGTGGCAGAAGCAATGTACAGGTGGCTGCCCTCTTTCCTTGTCCCAGACAACCCTTATCTGAAGTTCTGAATTCAACAATTGTGCTGATGGCCATCTTCGTTTTCGTCTCTCTCTTCAGCTGCTTCAGTGCATCAACAGAAGCACATCTCTCCCATTCTCAGAATCACTAGCGTCCACCTTGCATCCCGATTGTGTTGATATATGCACCAGGCTACTATGCGCTAATCCAGGTCTGTCACCTGTTAATTTCATACCACTTTGATCCAGCCACCTGATACTTTGGTGGCAGCAACTAATAATCTAGGGCATACATTTCAGTGAAACGGCTGTCCGTCCAAGACTTCTTCAACCACCGCTTCTTCAGAGTATGAATTGCCAAGGCATAGGGACCAGGCAGCAACATCATCCGAACATCAAGATGCCTGAAGTTTGTCCTGTCCTTGACGTGGACACTATTCTGACTGACTGACTGTGTTGTATAGGGTTCAAAACTTTTTTTTTTTTTGTACAGAACCGTTCAGAACTTGTTGTCGTACACGAAACAGGACATTAAGGAATCCATGTGCCTTGTACGATTTTGTGATGAATTTTCTGTTCATATTCATTTCCTTGTCCAGAGCCATGTTGCCAATGCTCTTTTTTTTGGCCTTGAGAGAGAGATCAGGTGTTTTTGAATTAAAAAAAAAAGAGATTAGAGATTTTTGCTGTTTAAGCAACAGCCTTGTGCGGGAGGGGAAATTATACTTACTGTCTCTCTTGCTGCGCGCAGCTCTCCATGCATATCATTTTTGCCTTTAGATTCACCAGATAGCTCTTAGTATTCCGACCTGAAACCGAGCAGAGCTGCTGGTATCTGCATGAGCAGTGGCATTTCCCACGAATCCAATGGAGCGGCGGAAGATGATCGCCGACCTCCTCAGGGCAAGCGCGAGAAGCTCGTCGCTCCGCGGCGGCGTCCAGCTGCACGGCGCCCTGACGAAGCTGGGGTTCGGATCGGACACCATGCTGGGCAACAACCTCATCGACATGTACGCCAAGTGCGGGGAACTGGGCATGGCAGGCGAGGTGTTCGGCGAAATGCGCGACAGGAACGTGGTCTCCTGGACAGCCCTCATGGTGGGCTTCCTGCAGCACGGCGACGCCGGGGGCTGCCTCAGGCTGCTCGGCGAGATGATGGCCGCCTCCGAGGCGGCGCCGAACGAGTACACGCTCTCGGCAAGCCTCAAGGCCTGCTGCGTCGCCGGCGACACGGGCGCCGGCGTCAGGATCCACGGCCTCTGCGTCCGGGCAGGGTACGAGGAGCACGACGTCGTCGCCAGCTCGCTGGTGCTCGTCTACTCCAAGGGCGGGAGGATCGGCGACGCACGTCGAGTGTTCGACGGCGCCGGGCTCGGGAGGGGCCTCGCCACCTGGAACGCCATGATCTCCGGCTACGCGCACGCCGGCCACGGCAGGGACGCGCTGCTCCTGTTCCGGGAGATGCGGCGGCGGCATGAGGATCAGCATCAGCATCAGCCTGACGAGTTCACCTTTGCCAGCCTGCTCAAAGCCTGCAGCGGTCTTGGCGCGACACGCGAGGGCGCGCAGGTTCACGCGGCAATGGCGGCTAGCGGGTTCTCGACGGCCTCCAATGCTATCCTCGCCGGCGCACTGGTAGACATGTACGTCAAGTGCGGGCGCCTGCCGGTGGCGATGCAAGTGTTCGAGAAGCTGGAGCGGAAGAACGCTATCCAGTGGACGGCGGTGATCGTCGGCCACGCGCAGGAGGGGCAGGTGAAGGAGGCGCTGGAGCTGTTCCGGCAGTTCTGGCGTTCCGGCGTCCGCGCCGACGCCCACGTTCTGTCCAGCATCGTTGGCGTGCTCGCGGACTTCGCTCTGGTCGAGCAGGGCAGGCAGGTGCACTGCTACGCCATCAAGGGCCCGGCCGGGACGGACGTGTCCGCGGGCAACTCCATCGTCGACATGTACCTCAAGTGTGGGCTGCCCGACGAGGCGGAGCGGATGTTCCGGGAGATACCGGCGCCGAACGTCGTCTCGTGGACGACGATGATCAATGGCCTCGGGAAGCACGGGCTTGGCCGTGAAGCCGTCGTCTTGTTCGAGGAAATGCGAGCTGGGGGCGTGGAGCCCGACGAGGTGACTTACCTGGCGCTGCTGTCGGCGTGCAGCCACGCCGGCCTCGTCGACGAGTGCCGCCGGTATTTCTCTTGCATCCGGCGGGACCGGACTGTGAGGCCGAAAGCGGAGCACTACGCGTGCATGGTCGACCTCCTCGGCCGCGCCGGGAAGCTCAGGGAGGCCAGGGATCTCATCCGGACAATGCCGATGGAGCCGACCGTCGGCGTATGGCAGACGCTCCTGAGCGCGTGCAGGGTGCACAAGGACGTCGCCGTCGGCAGGGAGGCAGGCGACGTCGTCCTAGCCATCGACGGCGACAACCCGGTGAACTACGTGACGCTGTCCAACGTCTTCGCGGAGGCGGGGGCGTGGCGCGAGTGCCACAAGGTGAGGGACGCCATGAGGCGCAGGGGGCTCAAGAAGCAGGGCGGGTGCAGCTGGGTGGAGGTCGGCAAGGAGGTGCACTTCTTCTACGGCGGCGACGACCAGAAGATGCACCCGCAGGCCGGCGACATCCGCCGCGTCCTGAGGGACGTGGAGACGAGGATGCGGGAGCAGCTCGGGTACAGCGCTGACGACGCGCAGTTCGCGCTGCACGACGTCGACGAGGAGTCCCGCGCGGAGAGCCTGCGGGCGCACAGCGAGAGGCTCGCCGTCGGCCTGTGGCTGCTGCGTAACGGCGTGGACGGCGGCGGCAGCGGGCACGGGGAGCCGATCCGGGTGTACAAGAACCTGCGGGTGTGCGGGGACTGCCACGAGTTCTTCAAGGGCCTGTCAGCGGTGCTGAGGAGGGCGCTGGTAGTCAGAGACGCCAACAGGTTCCACAGGTTTGAGCATGGCGCCTGCTCGTGCAAGGACTACTGGTGACGTTGCCTGCCCTGCCTGGATCACCTCTGCCAGACTGCCAGTCCAGCAATTGTAGTAGAAATTTTTTCCCCCTGGTGTCTCCTAACAATAGAGAACAGACTAGACAGCTCTGCCCCGTTGTTGTCACTTCACAGTGTAGTCATCAAGGATTTTGGTCATGTGTATCGAACACAACCGATAATGAGGTCCAACAAAATTATTGGTTCACTTTTCAGATACTCTGTGACATTGACTAATGAATTCAGCCATGTCAAATGATCAGTATATATACAGGTCTCCCGTATTAATTGAAGGCATAGCCACAAAGACATTTAGTCTGAAACAAAACTCCTATCTTTTATTCAGCTGGTATGAACCATCCCATTTTATTGAGGCAACATATGCTTATCCTTGTTCAAAATTAAGTTACAGGAAAGCTAAACAAACCACAGAAATGAAAAGAGGCCATGGGTTCAGCCACTACAGTTACAATTCAACAGCAACAATAAACCAGACGCAATGCTCTCTTCCACCAGGCTCAACTTCTAATAAAATGTAAAATTCCTTTCAACCATCTCACCCTGTAGGGTCATAAATTATGTACCACCATGCATCAGTTTACAGCAGCCACTTCTTTTAGTGACTCCACTGTCTTCAAGACCTCTTCCCCCATCCGCTTGCATCCAATCAGTGTCTGCCAATTGAGAACACAAGCCCCTCAGAATGAGATCAACCAAAATTCAAATACAATCATGCCATTGCAAACTAGCTATCACTTTCTTCCATGGAGACATGAAAGAGTTAATATGCTCAAAGCACTATGAATGATTGACATCTTCATACCTTCTCTTAGGTGAGGACCAAGTACTTGACAGTAAACATGTACAACATATATAAAGCTCAAAACTTTTAACCTTTTTCTAGAGAAGGTAGGAATAAAACCTCATTATAACTAAGCAATGCAAAAGCATAAAGGTTGGATTCATTCCACCAAATTCATGGGATGAACTCATGATGGACCATCTCAATTAAGGATGAGGTGATTCCTCAAACCAAACACACTCATAATTCATTGATAATGTTTCTGCAAGGATATCTATCTTACTGTTCCAGGAGAATATATGTCCCCAGTTCGGAACCCATGGTTCAGTGTTTCTGTAACTGCAGCTTCAATTCTCTTCGCAGCATTTTCTTCTCCTAGGCCATATCGCAATAGCATCGCTGCACTAAGAATTGTAGCTAATGGATTGGCCTTGTCCTGCACTCAACACATAACAGGAGGGGAAGCAAATTTCAGACAAACATAATTTAAACCCATCTAGTGTCAGAGAAATTTTCGAAATAGAAGACATCTCAACCTGTCCAGCAATATCAGGAGCAGAGCCATGAATAGGTTCAAAAAGACCAGGTCCCTGCACAGAAACAGAATGGCATTTTCAGCTGCACTTTTAAATTTTCAGCAGAATATAATGACATCTATAATAAACTGAGAGAACTCCAAAGCATTGGAGGGATTCAATTACCGATTCACCAACACTGGCAGATGGAAGCATTCCAATGCTTCCTGTAATCATTGATGCTTCATCAGATAATATGTCACCAAAAATATTGTTTGTGACAATTGTGTCAAACTGCAGCAATAGAGGAAATTAAGATCAACACATCTTCTTGATGCTTAGCCAGGGTGCAATGAATGAAGTCAAGAGAAAAGGGGAAAGAAGAGAAGCAAACCTGCTTAGGATTCCTAACAAGCTGCATTGCAGCATTATCAACATACATGTGTGAGAGCTCAATGTCAGGGAATTCAGAAGCTAGTGCAATCACCCTTTTCCTCCAAAGCATGGATGCCTACAATATTATTGCAGCAAAAGGGATGTATTAACTATGTATGTACAAGAAGAAAGGGTCAACAACCATGTACATGTACCTTTCAAGGGGTTTTCTAGTGTGAGCATAATGCTAAAAAGTATTTGCATATCAATAAGACAAAAACTGAACATAAATTCTAAAATAGAAACACTAATTCTTTATATTTTGTAACCAAAAGATGGAATTTTGATTCAAAGACAGGGTCAAGTAACATTTCACACAGAACATCATCACTTCAAAACAAGTTTTGATATACATTTAAGACAAGTATAAAAAAAAATACCTCCAGCACATTTGCTTTGTCAACCGAGCATAGTTTCCCTCTTCTCTTGCGAGCAACCTCAAATGCAACACGCGCGATACGATCAATCTGGGGAAGAAACAGAGAATTTCATCATCATCAAAGATCAAAATTTTACAAATGAATGCATTCTTAATTGGAATAGTATAGGAAACAGATCCTGCATCCCTGAATGGTTCTGATTAAGGCTTGGACGGCAGAACAGATGGCATCTCAAATAATAATATTAGAGTATCTAATGGAGGGCGCAGTCACCTCAGAAGCTGAATAAACTTCTGTGTTGAAGCCAATATCCTCTCCTTTGTCATTTGTTCCAAAACCCCTGGGTTTGCCAAAGTAGATGCCTGGCACAGGAAATACAAATTACTCTTTGCAGCCATGAGTTTCATCAGAATGAACAATCAAATATTGTATTGGTAATTATCTAAAAATATATTATATTGGTATTGAAACAAAAAACCACAGTCCGTGTTTTATCAAAATTCAGTTAGAGTTACCTCCAGTAAGCTCTCTGACAACCATGATGTCAACACCTTCAGCTACCTCTTTCTTCAGAGTGGATGCGTCTACCAACTACAAAGAGCATGAGGTCAAAGAGGGGGAAAAAAAGTAGCTATGAAAAGGACAGTCAAGCAACATTAACTAGAAATACGGTCGTTTCAATTAAAACTTGCATCAGAGTGCACTTTCATAATAAACAAATGGTCTCAGAATATTCATCTGAAATCTTGGTTTCATGCTTGCATGACATTTTATTTTCTATGTAAAACTAAGAAGTGACTACATGTTACCATTCATTTAACACAATCAGAGTCAACCAGATGTAATGCAACTTAAACTGGCAGGGTAACTACGTAACCTATCTGGGAGCCCCAGAACAGTTAGTGACAACAAGAGCATATCAATTTGCACTGAAACTAAGACCCAACGTGGTCATACCTGCGGCAACACTGCAGCTGGTCGCAGATTGGCAAAGACCCCAAGTCCGGCACGGAGCTGCAGCAACCCAGTCTCAGGCTTGAGGTGCTTCTCATTGTTATCCCACTTATAGCTACAACCACGAAAATTGTCATCTGAGTACTCATAGGGCCAACACGGGAGAGCAATTCCAACCAAAGTGATGCAATTCGCTGCAGTGCCAATACTGTGGGCTCTGTGTCTGCTCCTGACATGACAATAACAAATCCGCTCACCCTCCAATTGCGCCAAGGAGGACGGCGTGGGAACCCTTGGCCGCGTCGAGCGTCTCGTCGGGGAGCGGCACGCCGGTGGCGTCCAGCGCGGAGCCGCCCACCAGCTTCTCCTGGAACCGGAGCTCGACGCCTGCGGCAGGCGGAAGGAAGCAAACAAGGGGGATGATTATCCTGCTATAGGTGCTAGCGCTTCGTAGTCCAGGGAGCTAAGGCAAGCATTGGATGGTGAATAAGCGGTTTACCTTCGAGGGCGCCGGCGAGGGAGAGCACGTCCTTGGCGACGGCGACCACCTCCGGGCCGATGCCGTCCCCGGGGAGGAGCGTGATGTTGTAGCTCCTCGCCGCCGCCGAGCACCGGAAGCTCGCCGCAATCGGCCGCGGCCGCGCCCCCGCGCCGCCGACGCGCCGGCGCGAGATGGCTAGGGTTTTGAGCGGCGTGGCTTGCAGTGCCGCCGCCATCACCGCCGCCGCTTGCTTGCTTGCACGCTTGGCTTGGCTTGGCTTCACGTCGCTGCTCAGGCAGGCAGGCAGGCTGAGGCCGACGTCTCTGTACGGCGCAATCTGCGTCGTCCGCTGCCAGCTGTACGATCCAACGGCGAGTGTGTCTAGCAGGCCGTGCGGATGGGTCGAGGGCCCAACTAAAGCCCATTACACCGCGTGCACGGGACTCGGTCCTTCTTCTTCGGTTCTTCCGTTCCTCCAGTCTGGCTCTGCAGTGAGAGTGAGACTTCCAAACCATTCCACTCTGCACCGGCGGCGGCGGCCAGGCCTCTGCGACTTCACAGATCTCTCCGACGAGGGCGGAGGGGAGGGCGATGTCGTACATGCGGGGGGACCTGCTGACGAAGACGCGGAAGCTGGTGAACTAGGCCCGAGCCCAGGTGGCTCAAGGCCATGCAAGAGTCAGTGCTCTCCTCTCTATCTCTGTCTCCTTCCCCGTCCCTAGCTGTGCCCTTGCACTTGCATTTCTCGATTGGTCGATCCATCCATGACGCCGCCGTTAGGGTCAGGTCAATGGACCATTTGGATGCTGTTGATGACTCTGTTTAGCCTGTTAGGCTTGTTTGGATTCTGTGAATCAGTGAATGCGAATGCTCTTCTTTAAATACAACTCTGGGCGCCATGGTACTGCATATATAGATGTGAAATCATGATTCTAGTTTATGTTGCCATCAGGATCAGTGGGTTTCCTTCTGTTATTATGTTTCTTTTGGTGCACTTGTGCTACATTTGTACCCCATTTGTTCCATCATATATTGTACCCAAGACGGCTGGTGTGTCTATGTATGCTTAATAAATAAACAATTTGTGTGAAAGTGTTGTATCATTTGTCTACTGTGAGATGTACATTCTTATTCTTCATGCTGCTTTCTGGTTTACTGATTAGGGCACCACCAGTGGCATTTCCTTGCACAGATGGGAAGATCAAGAAGATCGAGTTTCCTGAGGATGTGTATGTTAGGAAGTTCAATAAAAAGCATCCAGATTCCCTCTACCATGATGCAATCAAGTAAGATCCTTCTCTTTTCTTATGTTTTCTCGTTTCTTATGTGATTTCCTTATACAAACGTCATTCTGCAACGCTGTATAGTTAATAATATTCAAGTTTTTAATTAATTTTCCAATGTATTATTTTCAATTTTTCAGTTGTTGTATCCTAGTTGTACCCCTTTTAACGAAAAGCAAAAATATAGGTAGGGAATTCCCCTGCTGACCTTTCAAAAAAATGTATTATTTTCAGGATAAGTGGATTTGATCCACCACCAGCTCGAGTTTTTGCTTGGCATGTCCTAGAGTTGAAAGAGCAAGGAGTCAATGAAGACGATGCGATGGCTGTAGCTGATGTAACTGTTCTCTTCTATAATCTTTTCTTTTATTTTTATCAAACACCCTTAAACAGAAAAATCAGTTCGGGGGCCTCACTGTACTTGAATTTGAAGCTACCGAGCCGCTTAAGTTAGAATGATGCCGGTTTTATTAGATCTCTGATGTATAACAACCATCCTCTTTCTAGATGGAGTATCGGGCACAGAAGAAAGCAAAGAGAAATGCATACAAGGAACTGAAAAAAATCGCCCACAGTGAAGGAAAGAAGCCACCTCCAAATCCATACCCAAGTGCCATAAAAGAAATACAAGCAGAGGAAAAGAAATATGTTATGGATCGTTTGTTTAACCCGAAGGTAATTGAGATTGCGAACAAGATGAAAGAGGAGAGGGACAAGTTGCTTAAAGATAGAGCAGCACAAGGTCGATGGTAGTAGCATACCAGGTATTTTAGTTGGACTGGCTGACTAGGTATTATTGTTTAGGCGTTTTTAACAGTGACCAACTGGCATCATAAATAATAGTTATTGCTTACTTGAAATTGATATGGCAAACATAAAACTCATGTGTTTTTTGTTTGTATTTTGCGATTGTAGATTGGCCTCTGAAATGCAATGTTTGTCCATAATACCCTGTTCCTACTTGGTTCTATTTCCTTGTATTTGTTTTTTTAAACATCATTTTTCAGCATTTTCTTAGAAGTTTGTGAGTTTCATCTTCCATTTTGCTATAATATGATAGTCTGATGCTATTTGGATGGTTCTTGTGCACTTTGCATGACTGCTTGAGAAATACGTTAATTTTGTGGAACCTTAATTTGCTCATAATCCAATTGGGTCCACATTGAATGGTATCTTTGTCTACAGTAGCAACTAGCCATGGTAGAGCATATGATCCTGGTCTATCATTTGGAATTTCTCTATTTACAGACGAGTAAAAGGTTTCTCAGCAAGCTGATTCAGATGTTGCTTGCTTCAGAATATTTTGCTTACAGCTGAAACGACTAGATCAAATCAGTTGCATTGTGACATGTTGGCAGGATCAGTTTAACTTGGCTCTTGTGTGCTTCCTATGTAATTTCTGTATATCCCTGTGATGAACATTTTAGTAATCTGAGTGCTCCAGTTGGTGCTCCCTCCTCATCACTCTGATGGGAGGTTGAAGGAACCACTGTGTATACACTGTTGAGATCTGGCATTCTGAGGGATATGATCGAGTTGCTGATTGCTCTTAACATTCAAGAGGTTTTTTACCTCATTTTTTCCTATAAGAATTTCTTGTGATTGTTTTTTTTTTGTGCAAAATTTTCTTGCGGTGCTTAAAATTTGGTGGTACAAAGTTTGCTAATGCATCGTCAAAAAAAAAAAGTTTGCTAATGCAAAATTTTCTTGCGGTGCTTAAATATATTAAACACATGTCCGCAGCAAAGCTACAGCTTGCAGTGATCCAGAGTTCCGTCTTCCATGCGCTTGTTTCTTGTTCTATGTACCATCTACAATTGGCTGCATCAATTTGTAAGCCAGGAGATCGTGGGCTCGTGGCCAACACACCACACGTATAACAAGGGCAATGGTTAACGTTTTTCATGTACAAGCCCTCATACGATCGGACACAGTAGCAGGCCAAGGCCAGGAAAGGTCACAGATCATCATAGAACTGAGTCTCCCAGTAGTAAGCTCCCAGTAGTAATCTCGGCTGTGCCGTAGTACCGCCCTTCATCCTCCATCCATGGTCGCCGGCCCTTCAAGCTCCGCCCGCTGCCGGGCCCTGCCTTCTCTCCGTCGAGCTCGCCGGAGATAGGGCAGAGGGCCGGTTCCCCCTCTTCTCGTTTCCCCTCCACCCTTTCTTGTAAGACTAGTAAGTTGCGCGCGCCATTGCGCGCGATGGCAAGTGACCATACATGAAGCGTAAGATTGAATCATAATGTTATTTGTAGCACAACATTACTATAAACAGAATGTACAGTGCTCTTGACATTAGCATATATTATATAGATGCATTTCATAAGTTCGATGATGATCTGACATAATTATACAGGATGGAAACTTAGCATGGCAGAGTATAATAGTTGATTAGGCTGCATAGAGCACCAGTTGCTCGTCACCAAGTGACATAGGTAGCGCCATTACATAAAACCTGAACATCATTTGTTCAGATGTTTCGGATACGAGTGAAAGGTCCCTTGTTTGGTTTTAATAATTGAGTGACAACTTAGGTGGACTAATTGTGTGATCATGAGAATACACAGGGGGTTTAGTCCACAGGTGAATGTGAGATGAAGGAGCTTCATTGCATATGTGACATGACATGGAGTCATGTGACCAATGGTGAAGATCGAGATGAGGCTTGGCTCGAGACCGGAGGGTGTGTGAAGGACAAGTCGAGGCAGTGGAGCGATGGACCATGAGATGGTGAAGCTCAGGCAAGACTTGGTTCCGATGGACCATGAGGCGGTGAAGAGCAAGTGGGATCAAGATCGATGGACCGAGAGGGTTGCATGACGATATGAAGTGGATCATATCATCTTGAGATCGTGTCGGTGCATGTGTTGCATTGGCACTCCGGTGGAAGACGGTGGAAGTGGAAATGCGCAAGGCAAAGGTATGCTATAGGGCATTTCATTTCACCGGTCATGAGGAGTGTAGAGAAGTTGATGACCGGATTTAGAATTGATAGCCGTACTATCAAGAGGGGCAAACTTGTTTGCATCTCGGTCATCTAGTGCCAATTGAGCGATCTAACATTGCGACATGCTAGAATCGAGTGGCGCTGTGAGAGCAAGTGAAAATCCTTTGAAAATGATTGTGAAAATGCTAACACACATGCACATGGTGATGTACATTTGGTGGTGTTGGCACATTTGCAAAGGTGGATTTGTTCGCGCTGTTGTTTGCAGGGTTGATTCGGCGCTTTCGAGAAAATTGGAGGCATATTTTCTATTGCGCCGGATGCAAAATTGTTGGAGAAGTTGGCGTTCACGGCGGGCTGAAAAAACGTTGTTTTCTAGGCGCCGGACGCGCGGCCAGGTGGGCCGGACGCGTCCGGCGCATGGAAGGCCGGCTCGGCGGGCCGGGTTGAGCGGCTGGCCGAGCGCGGACGCCGAGGAGGCGCGTCCGGCGGCCGCCGGACTCGCACCAAAAAGTTCTGGGGTGAGTGCCTCGCGCGCGCCGGGTCGCCGGACGCGTCTGACGAGGAGCGCCGGACTCAGGCGGCGGACGCGTGACGTCATCGACTTTGAAGGCAACGGTCACCTGCGGCGAGCGGCTGAAGAGCGCCGGACGCGTCCGGCGGGCAGCGGCGGACGCGTCCGGCGCGTGTTGCACAGGTCTTCTTCGCGCGTTCGGGAGATAGCCGTTGGGAGCCAACGGTCGTCTTCGAATCGAGGTGACACGTGGCGCTAGATGGAGCGTCGGACGCGGCTTGGAGCGTCCGGCGGTGGAGGCCAGACGCGTCCGACGCGTCTGTCTTTTGCCAGCGTGGGGGCAACGGCTAGTTTCGGGTTTTGGCCTATAAATACTTGCCTTGCTCGGCCATGGCTGGTTGCTGAGCACACTAGGGCCTTGGTGGCTTGTGTGCTAGAGCTTGGGAGCCCTCTAACTCATCCATGCTTGAGAGTGTTCATCCACTTGAGTTAGAGATCGATTCTAGTGCGTTGCATTGAGAGATTTGCATCGAGTGGCACTAGGTGATCGTGTTGCAAGCCGGTGTGCTTGTTACTCTTGGAGGTCGCCACCTCCTAGACGGCTTGGTGGCAAGAGACTCCGTTGAAGCACGCGTGGAGATTGTGCGGTGCTCCGGAGGAGGATTTGTGAGGGTTCTTGAGCCTTCCCGCGGGTGCGCGAATTGGCTACTCTAGTTGAGCGTGGCTTGGACAATCCCGTTCTTGTGTTGATTGGAGTTGGGGCTCCCCGGAGGGGTTGTTGGCAGTGAGCCAACTTGAGCGGCCATCTCATCACCAAGTCGGTGTATCGCCACAACTGGACGTAGCTTGGTGGTGACCAAGTGAACCAGGGGAAAAATCGTGTATCGATTTGTGTTTGCCGAGGCTTCGACCTCCTTGTTCTTGTGTGTGAGGCTTCGACCTCCCTTGAGCTTGTTTGCAGGTGGTTGGTCTCTACACCCGGTGATTCGCCACCTTCGCGACTTCGTGTGTCCACTCTTCGCGGTGGTTTGCATCCCCTCTAGCTCAAGCTTGTATTTACATTTGTTACATTCTTGCTTAGCTTGAGTAGTGGCTCTTGTGCTCTTTTGCTTGTGTAGCTAGTTGAGCACCTTCTTGCTTGTGTAGCTAGAAGTAGTGTAAGTGTTTTGCTTAGCTTGTGTAGTTAAGTAAGTTACGCTCTTGGGTTCGGTTTGTGTAGCCTTGTCCTTGAGCATCGAGTGAGCTTAGGTTTGGCTTTGTGCTTTTGCTCATTAGAATTGTGTAGGTGCTCCCCGGTGTGACAAAGTACTAGTTGCTTAGGTTTGTGTGACCTTGCAAGCTAGAATTGTTTAGACGAGCACTAGCTAGTTTAGCACCTTGCTTCTTGTTTAGGTTCTTTTACAAGGTGCTACTAGAGCTTTAGTTAGTGGGGTGTAGTCTTGGCTAGACCGATAGTTTTAATTCCGCATTTGTTTCGGTTAGCCGGTGCGTAAGATTTTTAGGAAGGACTATTCACCCCCCCTCTAGTCCATCTCGACCCTACAACGAGGCAACACGGTTCATGTGCATATTGAGGATGGAGGTCTTCTGTACAGACGCCTTAAAAGCTTCAGGCATCCCAAAAGCACAAGGACAACAAAATATTGAACCTCTAGGGTGTGACGTACTCAAAAGAAGTTTTACATCAGGTCCACTAATCCTGTATAAAAACAGGTGGTATATAAGTAGTGAAGCTGTTGTGCTATATACCAGATGTAAAACAAAAAAAGGTGGGCTATACATAGTTATTACCTTCATCCCTTCCTATGCTGGCTGGAAGTGGGTTTACGACCTGCTGTTTCCGTAGCAGTTATTGATTCTTCAGTCCTTAACCTACACGTTGTAACAGATGTGAGAGGTTATTTCAAGTCTATGTAAATATGATGTACATGGTTTTAGTCTTTTTTCATGAATTATGTAAAAACCCAAAATTAGGATACCTTTTTGTGTGAGAGTCCAAGGATCCTTCAGGATGAGCACCCAGTTTGTCTCTGTCTCCGTCTGTATCTACCAAAGGTAGGGTTGACGTAGGAGTGCGGCCGGAGAAACCATGATCTTCATCGGCATCCTGCAGCCCAAAAATCTGAATCAATGCTAGGAGAATGAACGATATGAATTGAAGATCATAATGTTTATAGGAACATGTTGGACTATGTTCATGGAAAGATGAGTTAAAGGTGTGAATGGAAGAAGTTATTATATGGTGGGAGGACTAATCAAAACGCGTAAGTAGTTAACCAACTCGCAACCAGATGTGGAGGAAGATCGTGGAAAAGAAGTGGGAGGAAGGAAAACATGTTCATCACTACCGTCGTTTTCCAAAATCCAAATAGCTTCCTCTTGGCAGATACATCCTTTGTAAGCGTCGGCACCCTACGCAGGTTGAAGAACATAGAGAAGTAAGATAAATCAGCGGTATAGAAAAAATAAACACAACATTTGACAGTCCAATGTAGGTCTAGGTTCTTTGTGAGGTATAAGCTGATTACTGAGCGGATTTATCATGACTGGCTGCATCACGAGACATAGATTCAGGTAGCTCCTGTATAAGCACAGAAAGATGTCAGTGCATCTAACACACTACTTTTGGTAGAGTACGCAGGCTATGAACCGCTAAACAGCAGGATCAATAGCAAAGAGACACGGACAGGTAGAACAAATCAGAAATACCTGGCTTGATGAACCGGCAGCAAGCAACTGCTCAAAGGACGGCGGTGTACTCGCTGGATTAGATATAGTGCCCATCATCTCTTACTTTCCGTATCCCAAAAATCCTCCAAAGAGCACAACAGAGCAACGAAGAACAATTAGGATGCTAATCCTTTTGAACAAAAAATAAGAATTGCTAATTCTTTTTAGCACAAAAGTTCATCTGAACTTTGTGATAAAAAAGAGCAGGTAACATTATTTGTAGAATATTTTCAGTTATAGATGGCACTACTAACTATAAATATTTTCCAATGATACATAACATGAACCTCAGGACATCATAGAAATAAATAAGTCTTTTAAATTCAAAGGAACTTTTGTGTAACACACAGGTGTGAAATGACGCCTAAGGATAAAAGACATGTGCATCTGATTCAACAGTGAGAGATAAATCCAATACAAAATATATGGTTGCAGGTCTCCCAAGTAAATATAATATGCAAATGCAAACAGTCTAAAAGGCATCAACTAACCATTTAAGTGTCCTCGTAAGCAGCATGGTTGATGCATATAGGATAGACTCCATGATAGCTCTATCCAAAACAGACACGACAGACATAACCAACTCAAGTGTGATTTTCAAGTGAATGAGAATGGTTAGACTCGATTAAATTAGCATTATTACCAAACAAATAACCTCTTTCAGTTTCAATTACTGTGGTTGCAGATAAATGCATTAGTTAAGCAGCATTTGGTCTATGGAAACAATTCACAACACCATATTTTGGTAAGTATAGCTGAACATGCTTTAAGTAATTCGTAGTTCAGCCCTTTGTTGTCAAATATCATATATGTTCCAAAACAGATAATTTATTCCGCTAAAAATTGTTCATAAGAGGTCACAGTATATTACCCCCTCCATCCTTTTGATCTCGCTCTGTGCATATTGGGCCACTAAATAGACAGCTGCACAACAAAACAAAAGGACACAGCATAAGGTTCTCAAAAGGAAGAACCAAGATTTACGATTGGCTTTCCAAGGCATAGCTAAGCATATAAGAACAGACTTTTCTCATGAAACCAACCTAGTGAGGGCATGCAGGCAAAGAAGAGCCGCACAAAGTGGAAATCAAGCCTAAAATGGAACCAGAAAGACTGAAACCGGTGAAGCTTGTCATTCGAATCTGTTTCCTAATGGAAATCAACCGAAAAACCTACAATCCACGCAAATTCTACAGATTGAGTGGTACTCAGTTTGGAATGGTGGTCTAAGTTCAGACATCTTTGATAGAAGGCAATGCACAACCTCAAATCAATAAGGTCATAGTTTTTCTCAACACAAACTAAAAATAGCACTTATGTTGAAACATCAGTAAGTCATAATATTCTTAGCCTGTATTTGTGTCAATCAAATAGAAAGAATGAACATAAATGGTGTTTTGATCTGACTGACTGAATCTGGAGCTAGCCATAGTGAGTTGAAAAATTAGAAATGAACAAACATTTTTTTACTACAATTAAGGGTAAAGTAGACAATATTATATAAGTCAATGCAACACGTACTGATCAATGAGTTAGATGTAAAACACCAATAGAAATGCGCAAATTGGACGCAATGGAATGGTATTGAGGCAGTTATAAGTATCCAGTGTTTTAGACACATATGGCAGCCCAATAGAAAGCCTCAATACCATTCCATTTATAACTACGTCCAATTAAATGGCATTCTCATGTTGGAGACTATAGGAGATTAAAAAACAACGTATCTATTGAGTTAAAGAGGTATTATTAGCTAGATGTAAATGTGTGGCCATGAAGGCAAGTGTCATAAATCTATTTGAGAGTAAAAAAACCATAGATTATTAAAACCTGATCGATACTGTTAAGGGCGTCTCCAATGGTTCTCAAATAGATAGTCTAGGAGGAATTCAATTGGTTAAGAGAATATTTTAATGGAAATTTGTAAATCGCTATCTAGATGAGGTATAGATATAAACACTATAGTAGAGAGTTATGTGAAAGAGAGATTTCTAGGAGATTGCGCTAGACTAGTTATTTATGAGTCGCTAGCTATTTGAGAGTCGCTAGCTATTTGATCTCTCTCTTTGATAACCAATAAAAGTGTTACATTTTTATTATTTTAATGTCTCATCTAGCTAGCTATTTGCATATTGTCATTGATAGCCAATAGAATTTCTCCTCGCTAGCTATTTGAGAACCATTGGAGACGCCCTAATGGAGGCTATCCTAAGAAGGAACAGAAAACGATGAGCTATTGTCAAGCAAAAAAACAAATGGAATGGTATTGAGGCAGTTATAAGTATCCAGTGTTTTAGACACATATGGCAGCCCAATAGAAAAGACAGTGAAGCAAAATCGCAAGTAAACTGTCAAGAAGTTATAATAGAAAGGTGATATAGCGAGGAAACATCAAACCATCCAAAACACCACTGATATAGGCACATGACAGACTCAGGGGACTGGACATAGTCAAACCACTAAACTCCAAAATTCTAGGTAAATTATGCACCAAAAGATTAAGTAGTACTTGATGCAATATCAAATCACTGAAGAGACACTACTATATTCTGTAGGAAATCATCTATGCAGTAGAAAAGGACAAGATAATCTAATCTTAATTTTTATTTCTTGAGAATGCATGTTATATTCAGTAGGAAACCATATATGCAGCGAAAAGGGTAGGATAATCTAATCCTGATATATATTTTTTAAATGACAAGGAACATGAAGCAATATATTACAAAAATCACAATTTCAAACATTGAGATTAGAGAAATAGGTTGAGCAGACAAATTTCATAGTTGTAGGGTAAGAAATAGAACCAACAAAACCTCATACTCCTGCTTTTTATTAAGATCTGTCCTCATTTTTCTTGGGTACTTCCTTTTTCCTCATACAACAATATTCCAAAAAAATGGACTACAACAATCACTGTCATAACATAAGCAAGTGGATTTGCAAGAAAGTGATGTACTGCAAAATCACAGGCACAACGAATTCAGTAAAAAGATCAGATGTAGCTGATCAAAAGAAACATAGGTCATTCAGGTCAAAAAAGAAAACATAGGTCCAGATGTTTCAGACCCACAAGAAAGTGGTTTTTCAAGGAAGTGGACAAAGATGGATAGCAATAAAAACATCATTGGCATTGGCAATGGGGTGTGGTCAGTAATAGAACAACCAACAAATTATGTGAAGTAAAGACATCACTGACAATTTAGTCTTAAAAGGTAGGATAGATGAAGGTATGTAAGAAATAAATGTAGTTGTAACCAAGCAAATTTAATTTTGAAATATGTCATGCTATAACTGAAGGGTCTTAAGAGCAAAGGCATGAAGAACCAAGTCGCTAAGTGGTATGCAGTCATATATGAGTTCTTAGGTTCATGCAATGGTATACCTTGTCCAAGATATAGGACTGAATTGAAATAGCAACATTTTAGGATGAATTACTGGAGCTATGTATGAATGATCTCATGACAACGGAACTAATATTTCATATAAAGCCTTATTCTGGACACAACAAACAAGGATGTATTACTGGAGTTATGTGTAAACGATCTCATAACAACATAATCAATATTCTATATAATATAAAGCCGTATTCTGAACACAATCTGACCTCACCGCCATGACATCAATGAAAATGGCCCAGAAACAGACTATGATCCATAATTATGGGAAGATGGCCTAGAAAGTAAGCTCACCTTTTTTTTCCTTTTCAAAAGCAAACGAACATCCACATCGAACAAATGTAACTATTTTATAAGCATGCCCATCTCGTGCCTACACCGGAGGAGCAAAACATGAGGCAAAACTTGCTACCTCATTGGAATGGTAACTGTTTTGACAAAAGGCCTGTTTTTTAACTGTCAACGAAAACCAAGATAACATTGTTTTTCCATCGCAGCCAAGTTAACACTGTCAAAGTGGAAAACCCATGGGACAGAATGATGATAACTGAAAGGAACTTGCACATTCATGACTGAAAATGAAAGAATGTAAGATATAGAACTGACAACTGTAGATGAGACTTTGAAAACAAATAGAATAGTGTTTTAACAAATCAGCTACTACCATTATTCTCCAATCATATGAGTTAGTTCTGATGGTCTTTATGTAATTCATGACCTCTATTTGTTTCACTACAGGAAGCAGCGAAACTAACCCAGTTTAGCCCAGATCTCCTCCTAAAGTAGGGCTGGGAATTTTTAAGAGTCAGATAGTATTTGTTGCCGTGGCTGTTTAGGTAACTGTTGTTTTTCAGGGAAAAATGATAATGCATAAGGCATCAGAATACCCATATAGTACTAAGACACAAAGATAGTAGCCCCTCTGCACATTCTTTTGATAATAAATGCAGAGCAACAACAAAGGAAATAGAAATAGCTCAAGGCCAACCATTAAGTCCATAAGAACAACATGTGAAAAATAATTTAATCAAAGAAGGAAAAACAACAGATCCCAAAACTGAATATAGTCACCGAATTGATAGGACAACCAAAAAGGTGATCACTGACAACCAAAGCCTCACCGAGAATAGGGAATGCTCAGAACCAACAATGCATAATTTGAGAAGACGAGCGATGAGCACAGACAATGACCACAAGCATAATTTAAGAAGAATATATCTAAGACTTCATAGGCAATAATAAACAGGAGCTCAGATTGGACAACTATATGTGTTCTGACATCGCAGACAATGACCATAAGCAAGCATGACCGGAAAACCAAAGGCAATGATTAGACTAGACAAAGGGACAAACCATCAGAGGCAATGGCAACACAAGCTTTACATTTCATCGGGGGTTCCGTCAAGGAGACAGCATCCACATCCGACAAAGAAACTTGTACTGCTCCGTCCACCTCAATAATCACTTAACAGGCTGAGAAGAGATGGGGAAAAACAAAATCAACATTGCTCATGATCATTGCCTCAGTTGTAAACATAGTAGGGAGATGTGAAGGAAGAATCATCATAGCTCCCAAACATTGCCTCGATAATATAACTGGGCACTCTCTAAATCCAGCCGAACCAAGATCTAAATTATGCAAAGACAGCTCAATAATCATCACAACAGCATGCCATTCCCCCAAACTAAACTATACCAACACGAAAGTTAGTCATCATTGCAGGTGACCAAGATGCAAAACTAGACCCAAAATCATCAGGGCTGCACACCAAGAAATCAAACAAATATCATTGACATGGCCACGTGCTCAGTTGAAAGTCCCTAGTTTGGTTTTGGCTAATTGATGAAACCTAGGACTAACCTTGTTTATCTAAGTGGTTGATTTAGAGAAAGGTTGTCCACATGATGAGCATATTGAATATGAAGCATGACACGTGTCATGTGATCAAAGATGAAGATCAAGACGATGCTTGGCTCCATGGACCAAGTGTTGGAGGTGAAGGGCTAGTCGAGGCTTCTGGAGTGAAGGACCATGCGATGGTGAAGCTCGGGCAAGACTAGGCGCCGATGGACCGATGCACGGTGAAGGGCAAGTGAAGTCAGGATCGATGGATCGAGACGGTCACATGATGGTGTGAAGCGTTCATATTATTTGGAGGAACAAAATGGGCTCAAGGCAAAGGTATAACCGATAGGGCCATTTTGTTTTGCACTCAAGACACCATAGAGGGTGTGAGTGGTTTAGGTTCGATAGCCGCACTATTAAGAGGGGAAGTCTTATCGGCTATTCGACGCACGGGTGCCACTAGGTGAATTCATGAAGTGCATTGCATGTAGGGCCTAGTGAGCTAACCTAACCTTTGGGAAATGATTGTGAAAAGCTAACACACAAGCACATGGAGATGTACACTTGGTGGTTGTTGACGGTCGTTAAGTATCAATTTTATACCGTCAATGCAGCAAGAGAAAGGACTAATATGAGTTCACCTGTTAGATATAGGGGTTACACCGACGTAATTCCACGAGTTTTGGTGATTGTCTATTTCTCGCAGGGGGTTATCGAAAGAGAACCAAAGGAGGCCCACATGTCATGATTACATAGAGATAAAGACCGAACGGGTAAAATTGTATAATCTAGAAGACTCCGTAAGGCGACCCCCGAAGGCCGGGCCCCACCCGGCAGGGTGGCGCCGGCCGACCTGGGGGGAGTCGGCCGACTCCCCATCTCCACCAATCGTGGGAGTCTCGTGGATCCCGCCTCCACCGCCTTTGAGGATGAATAATTATCGTCCATTTAGGTCGGTTTGATCCGAGGGCCGGGTTCATCCTAGGGGGCTATATATTCGTGAGCCCCCGGCCCCGGGTGAAACCCGAATTCATTCTCTCTTCATTCATCTGAGAGGATTCAGAGAAGCCAGAGCCACCATCTTAATTAGAGCTCCATAGTTTAGTAGCATAGCTACATAGGAATAGATCTAGAGGGAATCAAGCCTAGCTTGGAGTCCGGATCTGTCGGAGTTCTTGGTAATTCCCCTTTACATTCTTGTAATATTCATCATTGTTCGTGATACTATGAGTAGTACTTTATTCTATTCTATTATATCAGACTTGACTTTGCTCTATTTGATTATGTTCTCAATTATATTGTTTTTAGTTTACTTTGATTATATGTTTAGCATAGTTGGACTAGAATTATGTTTATGCATAGGATCGTATAGCGCTTGCTCATTAGATCGATGGGTGAGTGGTAAATATTGTGTAGGCGTGGTGCCTAGACCGTATTTATCTCGCGATTGCACCCTATATTCCGGATCGTGAGGTAGATCGCGGAGTGACAAATTCCCGTTGAGTCCTTTGTAGCCCTTCTCCCGAGTATAGGTCTAGCAGAACAAACCTATTACATTGAAGTCATTGCTATGTCTCTTGTCTTCTCGGTAATATCACTATGCATAGGTGTAACCTTTTCCCGCCATGATTGCTAGATGTTCTTGCACTAATCATTGTATGCTTTGACTTTATAGTTAGAATAACATAGGATTATACCCTAGATCGTCCTAGTCCATGCTAGTGTTATAAGCTTAGAGTGCTAAGTTGAGATGGCTTATTACTATTATTTTATTTGGCTAAATGCTCTCATTTATCTTATGTCATTTATCATTCATTCCTATATTTTATGTGACACTTACCCCGTATGAGATGATCGATACGAGACAAGGTTAAGCTCTCCATTATTGCATGTGCATTGCTCATCACTCATTATCCAAAGGCATTCCCTTCCCAAAGGGTAGAATTATAAATAACGATACCCGGATTACTCCCGGTTAAAATGCTACGATGATATATTCTCGTGCGCTTGAACCCTTCTTATTTCAGTTGCACTTAATAGACATCAACAAGCATTTTTGGCGCCGTTGCCGGGAAGGTTGAAAGCCAATGGATAATGAGCAGCATTGCACTACATAATGAGATTGAGCACTTGTCACCATTCTCTACTCATACAGCCTTACCCTTGTCTTTCGTCTATTTTTATATCTTATGCAGGGTAATGTATGAAAAAGACAATTCTTCCTGATAATTATATTGACGATCCGTAAGCTTTATTCGAAGGCCGAAGCAAGTTGAAGAAGACCACTAAAGCATCATCATCAACTCAACTTGGAAGTTTGTCGAAGCGAAAGTCGACCTTTCGTTCGAGACTTGACACCAGCTTTGAAGCCATGGCGAACAAGTCACTCCGCGAGTTCTCGCCCCACTACGGATAACATTCGCACCGGATCACCAAGGACATCGAAGGAGCTTTTGAGCTCAAGCCCGCGCTAATCAACATGGTGCAAGCAAGCCAGTTCGAAGGCCCATGAAGATGCTAGTGCTCATCTCCAACACTTTCGAGATTTGTAGCACATTCACTATCAAGGATGTCCCCAGAGATGCTATACTACTTCGCCTCTTCCCATTCTCACTCTTGGGGAGAGCGGCAAAGGTTCTACGCCAATAAGGAGAAGAATACTACGTGGGCATTATGTTCCACCAATTTCTTGGCGAAGTTTTTCCCCATGGGCAAGACAAATGCTCTTCGTGGGAAGATATCAAGCTTTCAAAGAACACCATGATGAGACTGTCCCGTAAGCTTGGGAGCGCTTTCAAGATTACATCCTCGAGTGTCCTCATCATGGCATGGAGAATTGGCCGCTTATGCGTACATTCTACCATGGGCTTAGCAACAAGACACGTGAGATGATAGATGCCGCCGCTGGAGGTGCATTCTTATCACTCACTATTCCTCAAGCCACAGCTCTTGTGGAGAAGATGGCATCCAACCAAGGTTGGAGTGAAGAAAGAACTCGCACCCGCAAGAGAGGTGGAGGAATGCACCAACCGAAAGAGGTAGACATGCTGTCTCGCCAAAATGGATTTGCTAATGAAGAGGCTCGATGAGAGAGTCCCAGAAGAAAGAAGTCATGCATATACATGATGCTCGCATGACATGTGAAGAGTGTGGAGAGACCGGGCACACAAAGCAACCGCCCGTAGCCGAAGGAGGACGTGAACTACCTCAATAACAACAACAACAACAACAATAATTACTACCGTCCTCAGCAGAATCAAGGTTGGAATCAGCAGCAGAGGCCTAACTACTCAGGCAATTATTCAGGCAACTATCAAGGTAACAACTCCTCCTACAATAATTACAACCACCGCCTTTGAGAGAGTTAGTGCCGAACCAAGGCAAGATGATGGACAATCTGGCCAAGAAGCCGACATCAAATGACAAGGTCCTAGAGACACTCGCATCAGGATGGATGGCTTTTCCAATGCCATCAAGAGTCACCTCGCTTTCAACAAGATACTTGAGTCGCAGTGTACAACAGCCTTGTTAACCTTGCTCCCTCCACTCGGCCAAGGTAAACCGGCAGACAACCCGAAGAGCTCGAAACCGCAAATCTTGTTGATATATTCAATGTAGAAGATAGCCGAAGTGATCCATCGAAGGGGTCATGGATTGACTCAACTCGCCAATCAAGAAGGGCGATCCAGGGAGACCAAGTCATTCCGATCTCCATTGGAAGTACTAACTTTAATGAGGCAATCTGTGACTTCGGTGCAAGCATCAACATCATGCCAAGAGTGATATATGAGAAACTATTCAGATGCCCCTTAGCATACACAACCATGTGCTTACAGCTTGCAGATCAGTCACTCCGTGTTCCTTTGGGAGTACTAGAAGATATATGTGTACGAGTGGGCAACTCGTATGTTCCAAAGCAGACTTCGTGGTAGTGGATACAGTGCAAGGATGAAAGGTCCCCTATCATTCTCGGGACGACCATTCTTGAACACCGCCGGAGCCATCATGTATGCCAACACCGCCAAGATCATCTTCAACATCAAGGGCAAGAGAGAAACCTTCTTCTTCAAGAACAAGAGTGCCATAGCTCCCAAAGACACCCTCATCAACAGAACGTTGAGAAGAAGAAGAATCCAGCTAAGAAGAGCAAGAACAAGAATAAGAAGACCAAGAAGACGGAGACAAAGGAGGATGGTCACCGCAGTCCACAGGGAGCATGACCACTTACTCAGTCCCCACGTCTCGATCAAGAAGGATGACCCAGTGTGTCCCAACCATTCAATGCTCCATCAACAAGCTCTTTCAATAAAGTCATGCCTCGTGACACCGGATCGGGCGTCAACATTATGGCCAAGGTAACTTATGAGTACCTATATGGCACTATGCCTTTGGAGCCTACCTATGCACAAATGCAGGATGGCGTACCGTACATTCCGCTTCGTCGAAGGAGAAGTAAAGGATGTCCTCATCCAGATAGATGACCATTATGTCCCTACAGACTTCCTAGTCATTGACATGGGAGATGACTATGATCCTCCAATCATCCTAGGAAGACCATTCCTGAACACCACCAGAGCTATCATCTACATTGGGACAGGAGAGATTCACTTCCACTTTCCCACTGAGAAGGTACGCCGCTACTTCAATAATAATTATATAATCACTGAGGAGCCCAAGAAGAACAGAGCAAGGAGAAGGCAGCGTACCCACTCGCGCGTAACAAGAAGAATATCATTACGTATGGATGGGCCGACTATGAGGGAGAAGTGTCTAGATATGAAGACCGGTACCCCGAAGAAAAGAACGTTGTAAGAAGAAGAGGTACTACCAACGAAGAGAAACAAGTGGTCCAAGAAGCTTCCTCCTCAAGGTCACCCTCTCCAACAAAGAAGGTGTGGAAAATAGAAGTAAAATCGAATCAATTCCTACACACGAGGCGACATCATCCGAGGCACCACCAATGCGCCCTTGAAAAATGAGCGAACATGACAAGTCCCGCTCGGAGGACTTAAAACCACCGAACGCCGCGCCAAGAGGTAACTTGGTATTTATCGCATTACTTTTCAGATTATATTTTTTACCTTAGTATATTTATTTCCCTACTTGCATCTTAGTTGCATCTTTACTCTTTTATCTCCGCATTTGAAAAGAAAATAAAGATGTTGTGCATTTGCATCCGTAAAATCGTCAAGCCCCATGTGGATAGTCATTCACCGTGGTGGCACAAAAATAATTTCTCAAAGATATTTATTTCCCCCGTCTCGCATTCCTTAAATAATAAAAAGATAAAAATAATTTTTGTGATCCCGTTAGAACAAGTCTAAGTTAAGAAAGTTCTAGACAACCAAGGCCTAGAGGTTTTATCACTAAATTAGTTCCACAAGCTTTGTTGTCTATTTTGAGCTTCATAGAACATCAAGGATCAAGAAGAGCTAACAAGCGTAAGGACATCCAGTTCCCCGTCGAGTGCCGCCCGCGACAATTGAATGCCGTCTCCAACAAAGAACTATCTACAACACTCCCGGAGGACTAGAACGTCCTCGCCTGCCGCGAACATCGCGAGACTATGTCAACATCCAAATTGGGGAGAGCATCCCCCGTGTACCAAGCTAAGTGTCTCCAACTTATCTAATTATGCTTTATTAAAGTATGCTTTGTTAAAACAACTAAAAAAGATGCATAACCATAGAAACCCGTAAAGATTTCCTTATTTATCTTTTCTACTTTTGGAGAGCTCTTGCAACTGCCTTTAAAAGTGATCCCTAGAATAAACTCTACATGGAGATGATGAATAGTTGCTCGCTCGTAATTCCTTTCAAGTACCTAGTTTTCAACCTTGCACTCTCCCGAGTTTTGGACACAATTGTTTAGATTTGAGATTTGCTCAACCCGAAACTTGTGGGTAGCGAACACTTGATCTAAGTCTAGGTGGTTGACGGGTATGATATGGGAAGGTTTTGAGCTGCTATCTATCTTGTTCCTAGAGATACTAGAGTTCGAGAATTTATCTCGTGAAAATATTTAATTCCCGCATGATGAGTTCCTTTATGATGAGAGTTCAAATTCCTACCACAAACATATATTCATGCTTACTAGATTAGGAAAGACCCATCTCGTTTATATAGATCATATTGTAGGTTTGAGTGTAGACTTTATAGGCATTGAGTGTGGTTATGCTGTGGACCCATAAGGAATTAGTCACGCAGCTTAAAGTCAATACTATGTGCTCTCCATCCATTGATCTACGCTACTTCGTCCTCGAAGCACGCACCCATTTTATAAATACTACATTCATTCCGTGCTACTGTTCCTCGAAGTACCACCCACATATAGATCCATATCCACCACATATTGTGCTATCTCTACCCCGGAGATACGCACTTATGCTACTCCTATCCCGGGAGTACGCATTCCCCACATATTGTGTCAGTCTCTACCCTAGAGATACGCACTTATGCCGCTCCTACCCCGGGAGTACGCATCCATCCATTCATCCATCCACATATACATACCCATTCATTTCACATCATTCGAAAAGGTTCTACTCCTATTCTGGGAGTGAACATCTAGAAAATAATCATTGCCGTTTCATTGCCTACATAAAAAGCTCCAGTCATTATCATTTCAAGTTATACACTCCCTGTGCTAAAGTTTCGTTTTCAGAGGATTGGTTATTAAAAAAAAAAAGAGAGAGAAAAGAAAGAAAAAAAAAGAAAGAGTAGCCAAGTCCTTCCATTTAAGAAGTTTCAAGGTTTCCGAATAAAGGGAGTCATGTTATCCCCAAAGGAGCAAGTGTAGAAGTAGATGTTCACCAGCTTGAGTACCCCTCATAATCATTTTCTTATCACCATCATACTATCATCATCCTATTATCATCTTATCATCCATTTCACTTCCTCATTCACATGCACATATGACTTTATTATTATTTTAGTTCCTATTGGATCCATGTCTTAACCGTGCAATATATGCAAGTGAGTTTGAGTGTCTCTCCACCTATGAGCTCCACATAAGCCTATTAGAAAGTAGGGTGAGAGAGAAGGCACTTTTCACTATGCCTTAGTTCCACAAATACCACATATTCTCGAGAAAAGAGAGAAGGCATACACTACTCATGCCTTAGAAAGGATCCGTAAATACCACAAATGAGAGACCCGAAAGGTTCATACAAGGAACTCGAGTTTTATTTCAAAACCTTGCAAAAACTCCGGATAATAGTTGATCAAAGAGCGAGAAACATGGCGCTTGACTTGACCGTTCTATCTTTCAACTACTCAAGACCCAAGTGACGGTTACAAGCCCCATGGCGAAAGGTAATATGAGTAAGTTTTGAGTCGATAGTTCACTCTAATCCGGAGGAGAGTTCTTGTTTGAACGCATGTGTACTTGTGAGGAGTGAAAGCATTGTAGCAACTCCCGATCCATCACTCGAGTCTATCTTTGCTCGTGGACGAGCAAAAGGTAAGCTTGGGGAGTTTGTTGACGGTCGTTAAGTATCAATTTTATACCGTCAACGCAGCAAAGAGAAAGGACTAATATGAGTTCACCTGTTAGATATAGGGGTTACACCGACGTAATTCCACGAGTTTTGGTGATTGTCTATTTCTCAGCAGGGGGTTATCGAAAGAGAACCAAAGGAGGCCCACATGTCATGATTACATAGAGATAAAGACCGAACGGGTAAAATTGTATAATCTAGAAGACTCCGTAAGGCGACCCCCGAAGGCCGGGCCCCACTCGGGGGGTGGCCACGGCCGACCCAGGGGGAGTCGGCCGACTCCCCATCTCCACCAATCGTGGAGTCTCGTGGATCCCGCCTCCACCGCCTTTGAGGATGAATAATTATCGTCCATTTAGGTCGGTTTGATCCGAGGGCCGTGGTTCATCCTAGGGGGCTATATATTCGAGCCCCCGGCCCCCGGGTGAAACCCGAATTCATTCTCTCTTCATTCATCTCGAGAGGATTCAGAGAAGCCGAGCCACCATCTCAATTAGAGCTCCATAGTTTAGTAGCATAGCTACATAGGAATAGATCTAGAGGGAATCAAGCCTAACTTGGAGTCCGGATCTGTCGGAGTTCTTGGTAATTCCCCTTTACATTCTTGTAATATTCATCATTGTTCGTGATACTATGAGTAGTACTTTATTCTATTCTATTATATCAGACTTGACTTTGCTCTATTTGATTATGTTCTCAATTATATTGTTTTTAGTTTACTTTGATTATATGTTTAGCATAGTTGGACTAGAATTATGTTTATGCATAGGATCGTATAGCGCTTGCTCATTAGATCGATGGGTGAGTGGTAAATATTGTGTAGGCGTGGTGCCTAGACCGTATTTATCTCGCGATTGCACCCTATATTCCGGATCGTGAGGTAGATCGCGGAGTGACACCCCCGTTGAGTCCTTTGTAGCCCTTCTCCCGAGTATAGGTCTAGCGAACAAACCTATTACATTGAAGTCATTGCTATGTCTCTTGTCTTCTCGGGTAATATCACTATGCATAGGTGTAACCTTTTCCCGCCATGATTGCTAGATGTTCTTGCACTAATCATTGTATGCTTTGACTTTATAGTTAGAATAACATAGGATTATACCCTAGATCGTCCTAGTCCATGCTAGTGTTATAAGCTTAGAGTGCTAAGTTGAGATGGCTTATTACTATTATTTTATGTGGCTAAATGCTCTCATTTATCTTATGTCATTTATCATTCATTCCTATATTTTATGTGACACTTACCCCGTATGAGATGATCGATACGTACAAGGTTAAGCTCTCCATTATTGCATGTGCATTGCTCATCACTCATTATCCAAAGGCATTCCCTTCCCAAAGGGTAGAATTATAAATAACGATACCCGGATTACTCCCGGTTAAAATGCTACGATGATATATTCTCAGGCGCTTGCGGAACCCTTCTTATTTCAGTTGCACTTAATAGACATCAACAAGCATTTTTGGCGCGTTGCTCGGGGAAGGTTGAAAGCCAATGGATAATGAGCAGCATTGCACTACATAATGAGATTGAGCACCGTCACCATTCTCTACTCATACAGCCTTACCCTTGTCTTTCGTCTATTTTTATATCTTATACAAATGTATGAAAAAGACAATTCTTCCCGATAATTATATTGACGATCCGTAAGCTTTATTCAGAAGGCCGGGAAGCAAGTTGAAGAAGACCACTAAAGCATCATCATCAACTCAACTTGGAAGTTTGTCGAAGCGTAAAGTCGACCTTTCGTTCGAGACTTGACACCGCGTTTGAAGCCATGGCGAACAAGTCACTCCGCGAGTTCTCGCTCCCACTACGGATAACATTCGCACCGGATCAGCGGACATCGAAGGAGCTTTTGAGCTCAAGCCTGCGCTAATCAACATGGTGCAAGCAAGCCGCTTCGTGGGAAGGCCCATGAAGATGCTAGTGCTCATCTCCAACACTTTCTCGGAGATTTGTAGCACATTCACTATCAAGGATGTCCCCTGAGATGCTATACTACTTCGCCTCTTTCCCATTCTCACTCTTGGGGAGAGCGAAGCAAAGGTTCTACGCCAATAAGGAGAAGAATACTACGTGGGCATTATGTTCCACCAATTTCTTGGCGAAGTTTTTCCCCATGGGCAAGACAAATGCTCTTCGTGGAAGATATCAAGCTTTCAAAGAACACCATGATGAGACTCGTCCCGTAAGCTTGGGAGCGCTTTCAAGATTACATCCTCGAGTGTCCTCATCATGGCATGGAGAATTGGCCGCTATGCGTACATTCTACCATGGGCTTAGCAACAAGACACTTGAGATGATAGATGCTGCTGGGAGGTGCATTCTTATCACTCACTATTCCTCAAGCCACAGCTCTTGTGGAGAAGATGGCATCCAACCAAGGTTGGAGTGAAGAAAGAACTCGACCCGCAAGAGAGGTGGAGGAATGCACCACTGAAGAGGTAGACATGCCGTCCGCCAAAATGGATTTGCTAATGAAGAGGCTCGATGAGAGAGTCCCGTAGAAGAAAGAAGTCATGCATATACATGATGCTCGCATGACATGTGAAGAGTGTGGAGAGACTCGGGCACACAGTGCTAACCGCCCCGTAGCCGAAGGAGGACGTGAACTACCTCAATAACAACAACAACAACAACAATAATTACTACCGTCCTCGCAGAATCAAGGTTGGAATCGCAGCCAGAGGCCTAACTACTCGTGCAATTATTCGTGCAACTATCAAGGTAACAACTCCTCCTACAATAATTACAACCAAACCGCCTTGAGAGAGTTAGTGCCGAACCAAGGCAAGATGATGGACAATGGTCCAAGAAGCCGACATCAAATGACAAGGTCCTAGAGACACTCGGCATCGGATGGATGGCTTTTCCAATGCCATCAAGAGTCACTTCGCTTCAACAAGATACTTGAGTCGCAGTACAACAGCCTTGTTAACCTTGCTCCCTCCACCGGCCAAGGTAAACCGGGACAACCCGAAGAGCTCGAAACCGCAAATCTTGTTGATATATTCAATGTAGAAGATAGCCGAAGTGATCCATCGAAGGGGTCATGGATTGACTCAACTCGCCAATCAAGAAGGGCGATCCAGGAGACCGCCATTCCGATCTCCATTGGAAGTACTAACTTTAATGAGGCAATCTGTGACTTCGGTGCAAGCATCAACATCATGCCAAGAGTGATATATGAGAAACTATTCGATGCCCCTTAGCATACACAACCATGTGCTTACAAACTTGCGATCGCCTACCCGTGTTCCTTTGGGAGTACTAGAAGATATATGTGTACGAGTGGGCAACTCGTATGTTCCAGAGACTTCGTGGTAGTGGATACAGCAAGCGTGATGAAAGGTCCCCTATCATTCGGGACGACCGTTCTTGAACACCGCCGGAGCCATCATGTATGCCAACACCGCCAAGATCATCTTCAACATCAAGGGCAAGAGGCCGTTCGGCCGGCGGCCGGGCCGGACGCGGGCCGGACGCGCGGCGGACGCAGAGCGGATCGTGGCCGCTCCCGGCGCGTGTTGCGGCTCGGCGCGGAAGCGGGGTTCTCGACGGAAGGCGGCGGACGCGCAGGTGCCGCGTCCGGCACACGCCGAACTCGAATGAAAGTTCCGAGCGCGGCGTTGCAGCGACGCGGAGGCGCGGACGCGCAACGGCGGCGCCGGACGCGCAACGGCGGGAGCGCGGACGCCGCGGGCCGGACGCCGACGTGGCGGCACGTGGTTGGCCGGCGCGCAACGGTCGTACGGGGCGCGCGTTGGCCGAGGCGCCGGACGCTGCGTCCGGCGGCTCGCGGCGGACGGCGTCCGGCGCAGTGAATTTGCGCCCCGAGGGGGTAACGGCTAGTTTGAAGTGTTGGGTCTATAAATAGATGGGAGGCCGGGCTTGGCTCTCCTCTTGGCTCTCCCAACTCATTCATTCATCCTTTGAGCTGAAGAAACACTCTCCCTCTCATCTCTCTTGCTTGATTGTGAATCCAAAGTGAGATTGAGAGATCACCTAGTGCATTGCATTGCTTTAGGGCATCTAGTGGCACTTGTGGGTGGTTTAGCCGGTGGATTTCTTGTTACTCTTGGAGAGTACCGCTCCTAGCCGGCTTGGAGATTGTTGGAGGCGTTGGCAAGAGAAGGTGATTGTTCTTGGCCACCTCCGGTTGATTGTGAGAGGTTTGAGCTCACCTCGTGGGGATCACGAAGAGCATCCTAGTGGATTGCGCGTGTCGTTGAGTACCTCGCTTGAGAGTGGTGTAACATCCCGGCCCAGAGCTTAACAGGATTAATAGGATACTCATATCAACAAGTTGCAACTTCTTTTCCGGAAGTCCATCTTCTAAAAAACTCCAAAGTTAAGCGTGCTTAGCCTGGAGCGATGGGTGACCGACTGGGAAGTCCTTCCCGGGTGCGCATGAGTGAGGACAAAGTGCGCAGAAAAGACTAGTGTTGGTTTGTGAGGGCAGTCTATGTCCTAGTTAAGCGACCAGGTATAAGCGGGCCCGGCCTCGGAGGGGCGGGACGTTACAAGTGGTGTCTTGCGGTGCCTTGCGGGGCGAGCCTTGAGGGGCTAGTGACTTGAGGGTCACACCGAGGAACCATCTAGGTGTTGGTCGACACAACGGGTGACGTAGCTTGGCGGTGCCCAAGTGAACATCCGGGGATAAATCATTGTGTTCATCTTGTCTCCCGGTGATTGGTCATCATCCTTTGTGTGTTGCCGATTGTGATTGATTGTTCATCTCCTTGGTGATTGGCAACCTCGACTCGACACGTCGGTATAACAAGCTCCTACCCTCTCTTGTATTACTTTGATTACATTCTTGCAAAGTAGAATTGCTTGCGTGGTCGGCCGGGAACCACATCTTGTGTAGACTAAATCCCGTGGGTAGAATTGCTTGTGTGGTCTGGTCGGGAACCACTTCTTGTGTAGACTAAATCCCGTGGGTAGAACTCTTGATCACTAGTGGTAGCTTTTGTGTGTACTAGTGATCACCTACTAGAATTGCTTGGATAGGAGGCTTGCAACATCTAGTAGGCTAAGGATAACTTGCTTTCCGCCGTTTGTGTATCTAACGAAGTTTGCTTAGTGAGTTTGTAGAAATTTTTATAGGCTATTCACCCCCTCTAGCCATCTAGGACCTTACAAGTGGTATCGGAGCCGAGGTCACCGTCTTAGTGCAAGGCTTAACATCCTACGGTGTTAAGATGGCTCAAATTGTGTTCAACCATGTTGGGGGCAAACCGCCTATGTTTGATGGAGTTAGTTCCTTTGATCATTGGAAGAGAAAGATGATCATGTATCTTGGTTCAATTCAAGAGAGGGTCTTGCAAGTTACATTGCATGACTATGCCATTCTTGATAATGATCATCTCACCGATGAAGATAGAGCCAACATCACTTGCAATAGAATGGCTCTCAACACCCTATACAATGGCATTGATACAAAGGTGTTTGAGGGGATCAAGGATTTGGAACTTGCTAGTGAAGTATGGACAAGGTTGGGTGAGACATATGAGGGCACCAAGGTTGTGAAGAGTGCCAAGCTATATGGACTCAAGAGTGAGTTCGAGAACTTCAAGAAGAAGGAGGATGAAACTATCATTGAAATGTTTCATCGTCTACAAGTGATTGTGAATGATCTCAAGAGTTTGGGGCACAAGACAAAAGATGAAGACTTTTGTCACAAGTTCTTGATTTGCTTGCCGAAGAGCTTCAAGATATTGAAGCTAATGCTACAAAGAGATGGGCTTGAAAATAAGAAGCCAAATGATTTGCTTGGTGAAGTCTTGACATATGACAAATTTGATCAAGATGATGAGAAGGTGGAAGAGGAGAAGAAGAAGAAGACCGTAGCATTCCAAGCCACATCCTCCAAGGGCAAAGCACCAATCTTTGAAGAAGAAGAAACCAATGAGGAAGATGGTGACTTTGAGATTGATGATGAGACACTTGCTCTTGTGGTGAAGAAGATGGGCCACATGTTCATCAAGAGAAGAGGCTTCAAGAGGAACAACTTCAAGAAGCAAGAGCAACCAAGAAAGTGCTTCAATTGTGATAGCACCGAGCATCTACAAGCCGAATGCCCATATGAGAAGAAGAAGAACAACAACAAGGGCAAGTTTGAGAAGAAGAAGCATGAGGCCAAGATGACACTCAAGAAGGGCAAGAATGGTGCATTTGTGGTCACTTGGGAAAGTGACAATGATGATGAAGATGAAGATTCAAGCAACAAGGCTATGGCTTCCATCGCCATCAACAAGAAGTCTTCATTATTCTCTACATCACCATCATGCTTCATGGCCAAGGAAACAAAGGTACAATATGATGATAGTGATGACGATAGTGAGATGGAATATGCTCACGATGTTGATAATGTTGATGATGATGATGAACCGACTAAGGATCAATTATATGACTTGATGCAAGAAACTAGAGATATAGCTATTGCCAAGGAAAAAGAGTGCAAGAAGCTTTCAATGAAAGTAGAAATACTTGAGAAAGCCCTAGGTGAGCTTATGACCACTCATGAGAGTCTAGTGGTAGACCATGAGAAGCTTGGTGATGCTCATTCTAAGCTTAAAGAAGCTCACTCACTTCTACTTGAGCAACAAGCAAAGAAAGTGGTGATTGCATCATGTGATATAGGTCTTACTTGTGACATCATTGATGAGTCATTTTATCAACCTATCATCATGACAAATGCTAACCCTTCTTGTAGCACATCATCCACCACCACCACCGACTCTATCTCCACTACTAGTGATGGCTTCACTTGTGATGCTACACTAATGGTAGAGAATGAGACCCTCAAGAAGGAGGTGGATGAGCTCACTCATGCCTTAGGCAAAGCCTATGGTGGTGAGGCCCGCTTGCTAAAGTGCTTGGGTAGCCAAAGGTTCTCTCTTAACAAAGAGGGATTGGGCTATAACCCCAAGAAAGGCAAGTCGTCCTTTGCAACTCCAAAGCCTAGCTTTGTGAAGAGCAATGGTCGGTTTTGCTATAGATGCAAGCAAGTTGGGCACCTAGAGCAAAATTGCAACAAGAAGCAACAAAACAAGAAACTTGACAATGCTATACCTTTTGATTCTTGTTATGTGCTTACCAAGGGTGTGAAAGGTGTACAAGCTAAGTTTGTTGGTACACCCATTGTTGGCCCAAAGAAGAAGGCAATTTGGGTACCAAAGAGCATAGTCACTAACCTACAAGGACCCAAGCAAAAATGGGTACCTAAGCTTCATTGATTTGCTTGTAGGTGAATTATAAAGCCGGAGGAAGGCATTGGATTATTGATAGTGGGTGTTCTCAACACATGACCGGCACATCAAGAATGTTTGATTCAATTGAGAAGAATGATAGTGGCATTGAGTCAATCACTTTTGGCAATAACAAGAAAGGCAAGGTTGTTGGCTTGGGCAAGATTGCTATATCAAATGACATGAGTGTCTCCAATGTGTTACTAGTTGAAAGCTTGGATTTCAATCTTCTCTCGGTGGCACAAATTTGTGATCTAGGCTACAAGTGCATCTTTGGGGCAAATGATGTTGAGGTAGTTTCTCTTGATGGCTCCAACTTGGTGTTCAAAGGCTTTAGATATGAGAATCTCTATCTTGTTGATTTCAACACTAGTGAAGCTTCTTTGACAACATGTTTGATATCAAAATCAAGTTTGGGTTGGCTTTGGCATAGAAGGCTTGGGCATGTTGGCATGAAACAATTGAAGAAGCTCACACAACACAATCTTGTTGAAGGCTTGAAAGATGTTGTATTTGAGAAGGACAAGTTGTGTAGTGCATGTCAAGCCGGGAAGCAAGTTGGAAGCTCACATCCAAAGAAGAGTATAATGAGCACATGCAAGGCATTTGAGTTGTTGCACATGGATCTATTTGGCCCAACAACATACACAAGCATTGGTGGCAACAAGTATGGGTTTGTCATAGTGGATGACTTCACAAGATTCACATGGGTATTCTTTCTTAGTGACAAGAGTGAAGTGTATGACACTTTCAAGACCTTTCTCACTAGAGTTCATAATGAGTTTGATATGAGAATCAAGAAAGTGAGAAGTGACAATGGGAGTGAATTCAAGAATACAAGAATGGAAGAATTGTGTGATCACTATGGCATTGGTCATCAATTCTCGGCCAAATACACTCCACAATCAAATGGCCTAGTTGAGAGGAAGAATAGAACATTGCTTGATATGGCTAGATCAATGCTTCATGAGTACAATGTTAGTCAATCATTTTGGGATGAAGCAATCAACACGGCATGTTACTACATCAATAGGCTCTATTGTCATACTTTGCTTGAGAAGACCCCATATGAGTTACTTCATGGAAGAAAGCCCAACATTGGCTATTTTAGAGTATTTGGTTGCAAATGTTACATCTTGAGAAAGGGCACTAGATTGGGGAAGTTTGAAAAAGATGTGATGAAGGGTTCCTACTCGGTTATTCAACTACAAGCAAGGCTTATAGAGTTTGGAACAACTCAAGTGGCATTCTAGAAGAAGTCCATGATGTGCAATTTGATGAAATCAATGGGTCACAAGATGAAGATGAGAATCTAGAAGATGTTGGTGGAACTCAATTGGTTGAAGCTGTGAAGAACATGGACATTGGGGACATTAGAGCAAAGCAAGTGATTGATGTGCAAGATGATAAAGATGAAGTGCTCAATTCTCCATTGAGACAAGCTAGCAATGCTCAAGTGCAAGATCATGGTGCTAGTTCATCCAATGAAGACAAGTCAAGTGATCAACCAAGTTCAAGCAATCAAGTGCAAGTGCTACAACCACAACATGTTGCAAGAGATCACCCAATTGATAGTGTTATTGGTGATATTAGAAGTGGTGTGCAAACAAGATCAAGAGTGGCTATGATTTGTGAATATGCATCATTTGTGTCAACCAAAGAGCCAAAGAAAGTTGAGGAAGCCTTGGATGATGCCGATTGGATCATGGCAATGCAAGAAGAGCTCAATAACTTCACAAGAAATGATGTGTGGGAGTTAGTTGAGAGGCCTGGAGGATCACAATGTCATTGGAACCAAATGGGTTTTCAAGAACAAGCAAGATCAAGATGGTGTTGTGATTAGAAACAAAGCAAGACTAGTTGCACAAGGCTATACTCAAGTTGAAGGTCTTGACTATGATGAAACATATGCTCCGGTGGCAAGATTGGAGGCAATAAGGATTCTATTGGCTTATGCATGTGCCCACAATATCAAGTTATATCAAATGGATGTCAAGAGTGCATTTCTCAATGGGATCATCAATGAGCTAGTATATGTTGAGCAACCTCCCGGTTTTGAAGATGAGAAGAGACCCAACCATGTGTACAAATTGAAGAAAGCTTTGTATGGCTTGAAGCAAGCACCTAGAGCATGGTATGAGAGATTGAAGACTTTTCTTCACTCCAAGGGGTTCATTATGGGCAAGGTTGATACTACTCTATTCACCAAGAAGATTGGTAATGATCTCTTCATTGTGCAAATCTATGTTGATGATATTATCTTTGGATCAACCAATCAAGCATATTGTGAAGAATTTGGTAAAATGATGGCAAAAGAATTTGAGATGTCCATGATTGGTGAACTTAGCTATTTCCTTGGTCTTCAAGTCAAGCAATTGAAGAATGGGACATTTGTGAGTTAAGGGAAATACATAAGGGACATGTTGAAGAAGTTTGGAATGCAAGATGCAAAGCCAATCTCAACTCCAATGGGCACCAATGGGAATCTTGATAGTGATCATGATGGCAATATGGTGAATCAAAAGGATTATCGGTCATTGATTGGAAGCCTACTCTATGTCACCGCATCAAGGCCGGATGTCATGTTTAGTGTTTGCATGTGTGCTAGATATCAAGCCTCACCTAGAGAGTCATCTCACGGCCGCAAAGAGAATATTGAGGTACTTGAAGCAAACAAGAGATGTTGGATTGTGGTATCCCAAGGGGTCAAAGTTTGAATTGATTGGATATTCGGACTCCGACTATGGTGGTTGCAAGATCAATAGAAAGAGCACAAGTGGTACATGTCAACTTCTTGGAAGATCACTTGTGTCATGGTCTTCAAAGAAACAAAATAGTGTGGCAATCTCTACCGCCGAAGCCGAATATGTTAGTGTGGGGAGTTGTTGTGCACAATTGCTTTGGATGAAGTCAACTTTGAAGGATTATGGCATCAACTTCAAGAATGTGCCATTGTTTTGTGACAATGAAAGTGCAATCAAGATGACACAAAACCCGGTTCAACATGGAAGAACAAAGCACATTGACATAAGGCATCACTTCATAAGAGATCATCAATAAAAGGGTGACATTTCCATTGAAAGTGTGGGCACCGATGATCAACTTGCCGACATTCTCACCAAGCCACTTGATGAAAGAAGGTTTTGCAAGCTAAGGAATGAATTGAACATTCTTGACTTCTCAAACATGTGTTGAATGCACCCCACCACTACTTGACATGCCTCTCCTTCGACAAAGCAAGGTACCATTGGTTGACATGTCATTCATGCTTAGGATTATACTTGTGGTAGCACATGTAGACATACAAGGTGCATTTGGAGCATTCATGATAAATCAAATGTGTTTGATGTATATATGTTTACCACTATTGCTTCTATGTTTTGCTTGATCTAGTGGTGACATATGACATGTTTGTGGGCTTGCAATCATAGTGTTGAATCTAGAATATTTGCTACAAGCGTTTAATTCAACATAGGCAAGATAACCCTTGTCATGAGGTGTGAAGAAGCTTGTCTTTGGTTCAAACTGAATTAAATATCTTTGGCAAGTGGTCTAGATTGAACCAAATTTGACTAAAGTTTTGTTTACTCCATCAAAGTCCTTTTCTCTCCACAATTTGATCCCATTTTTGGGCAATTGTTGACAAAGGGGAGAGAAAAAGATGATTGAACATGATAAAGGGGTAAATAAAATTTTGATGCACACAAGAAGGGGGAGCAAGCTCATAAACAAAGATGTTGCATTTGTTTGTGCATTTTCATTTGACTTGCTCATGGCACCTAGTTTCAAAGTTTTATACAAGTGGTGTCTCCTTGCGTGTGTGGTGCAATGCTAGTATAGGATTTGATTGATGAAATGATCTACTAGCATGCATAGGTTGTAACTAGACTCCCCTTACTTTACAAGTGGTTCAAGAACTTTGCTTATAATGTTGATCTCATGAGGTTCTTGAGTTTTTGATGGGTGTCTAGTTACTTCATGGTGCTAAGGATGGTGTTTATTGCAACTCCGATTGGTATCACGCTTCAAAGGTCCATTTCTTACACCTTAGCATCATTTTGGTAGAATTACTCTCCCACACTTCTATCCATGCATATGTGCAAAGCTTCAAATCCAAACTCTATGCACATATGTAGGGGGAGCAATACTACCAAAACCGAACTTGCAATAATTGTCCAAATTTCTCTTGTGAGCATAATGATTGGACAAGTATGACAAGTTCAAAATCTTTATTATAAAATCATCTTTGTTGAGGTTGTCATCAATTACCAAAAAGGGGGAGATTGAAAGTCCCTAGTTTGGTTTTGGCTAATTGATGAAACCTAGGACTAACCTTGTTTATCTAAGTGGTTGATTTAGAGAAAGGTTGTCCACATGATGAGCATATTGAATATGAAGCATGACACGTGTCATGTGATCAAAGATGAAGATCAAGACGATGCTTGGCTCCATGGACCGGTGTTGAAGGTGAAGGGCTAGTCGAGGCTTCGGAGTGAAGGACCATGCGATGGTGAAGCTCGGGCAAGACTAGGCGCCGATGGACCGATGCACGGTGAAGGGCAAGTGAAGTCGGGATCGATGGATCGAGACGGTCACATGATGGTGTGAAGCGTTCATATCATTTGGAGGAACAAAATGGGCTCAAGGCAAAGGTATAACCGATAGGGCCATTTTGTTTTGCACTCAAGACACCATAGAGGGTGTGAGTGGTTTAGGTTCGATAGCCACACTATTAAGAGGGGAAGTCTTATCGGCTATTCGACGCACGGGTGCCACTAGGTGAATTCATGAAGTGCATTGCATGTAGGGCCTAGTGAGCTAACCTAACCTTTGGGAAATGATTGTGAAAAGCTAACACACAAGCACATGGAGATGTACACTTGGTGGTGTTGGCACATTTACAAAGGTGGCGTTTGGGCGCGCTGTGGTTTGCAGGGTAGAGATGGGTTTGGGTCCCTCTCTTCCTCCCGCCGAGCCTGTGAGGCGGGATTCGACGCTTTCGGGAAAAATGGATGCATATTCTCTATTGCGCCGGATGCAAAATTTGGTTGAAATCATGCTATCTCGATGATCAAGTTGGTATACTTGTTGGATAGCATGTTGGAGAAGTTGGTGTCACGACACGGCGACGAAAAAGACGGAGGCTGCGCCCGCGGGCGAGGCGCGGACGCTAAGGCGGACGCGTCCCGCGGCGCGGACGCCGACCGAAAGTTTCGGTTTTCGGCCGTTCGGCGGCGTCGGGCGGACGCGGGCCGGACGCGCGCGGCGGACGCAGAAGCGGTTACTGGCTTTGCGTCCGGCGCGTGTTGCGGCTCGCGCGCGAGCGGGGTTCTGACGAAGGCGGCGGACGCGCGGTGCCGCGTCCGGCGCACGCCGAACTCGGAACGAAAGTTCCGAGCGCGGCGTTGCGAAGCGACGCGGCGCCGGACGCGCAACGGCGGCGCCGGACGCCGCCGGACGCCGACGTGGCGGCACGTGGTTGGCCGCGGCGCCAACGGTCGTCAGGGCGCGGGGCGCGCCGAGGCGCCGGACGCGTCCGGCGGCTGCGGCGGCGGGACGCGTCCGGCGCGGTTGAATTTGCGCGCCCCGAGGGGTAACGGCTAGTTTGAAGTGCTTTGGGTCTATAAATAGATGGGAGGCCGGGCTTGGCTCTCCCTCTTGGCTCTCCCAACTCATTCATTCATCCTTTGAGCCGAAGAAACACTCTCCCTCTCATCTCTCTTGCTTGATTGTGAATCCAAAGTGAGATTGAGAGATCACCTAGTGCATTGCATTGCTTGAGGGCATCTAGTGGCACTTGTGGGTGGTTTAGCCGGTGGATTTCTTGTTACTCTTGGAGAGTACCGCTCCTAGCCGGCTTGGAGATTGTTGGAGGCGTTGGCAAGAGAAGGTGATTGTTCTTGGCCACCTCCTCCGGTTGATTGTGAGAGGTTTGAGCTCACCTCGTGGGGATCACGAAGAGCATCCTAGTGGATTGCGCGTGTCGTTGAGTACCTCGCTTGAGAGTGGTGTCTTGCGGTGCCTTGCGGGGCGAGCCTTGAGGGGCTAGTGACTTGAGGGTCACACCGAGGAACCATCTAGGTGTTGGTCGACACAACGGGTGACGTAGCTTGGCGGTGCCCAAGTGAACATCCGGGGATAAATCATTGTGTTCATCTTGTCTCCGGTGATTGGTCATCATCCTTTGTGTGTTGCCGATTGTGATTGATTGTTCATCTCCTTGGTGATTGGCAACCTCGACTCGACACGTCGGTATAACAAGCTCCTACCCTCTCTTGTATTACTTTGATTACATTCTTGCAAAGTAGAATTGCTTGCGTGGTCGGTCGGGAACCACATCTTGTGTAGACTAAATCCCGTGGGTAGAATTGCTTGTGTGGTCGGTCGGAACCACTTCTTGTGTAGACTAAATCCCGTGGGTAGAACTCTTGATCACTAGTGGTAGCTTTTGTGTCTACTAGTGATCACCTACTAGAATTGCTTGGATAGGAGGCTTGCAACATCTAGTAGGCTAAGGATAACTTGCTTTCCGCCGTTTGTGTATCTAACGAAGTTTGCTTAGTGAGTTTGTAGAAATTTTTATAGGCTATTCACCCCCCTCTAGCCATCTAGGACCTTACATCAGTTGTATCCCAGAACAATTGTCTACCGTCAATATCCAATAGATCCAACCAGGCGCGTACAGAACGCAAAACACAAAGTAGAACTAACCATATGAATTGGTAAGAGAAAAGGGGGAGAACAAAAGATCAGGTTGAAACTGACCTTGCCCCAGCTAGGGTTTCGTCATTAGAGGCAAACAACCCACCCACATTTAGATCATCGTCCACAGCCGAACGGAAGCGAGCCTCCGCCCGCCAGCTCAGGCAGACGTAATGGGAGGGGAGGGGGCGCAAAACAAGGAGGGGATGACGCGACGAACATCGAAGCGCTTGGGACCAGGCCGCATCCGGTACCACCGGCGTCTGTCGCTGTCGTCACGCCATGGACGGGGACGACGCGGGGTTGGGGGCCACGCCCGAGCACGGAGGAGACCGCCGGCGCCGGCCGAAACCCTAGCTCGCCCCGACCGACGCCGGGCGCGGCCTACCACGCCGTCCCGGCTCGAGGACCGCCGTGGGGGGCGGATCCGGCCATAGGAACGGCGGATCTGGCCCTGGCGAAGCCAGCACGGCCCCCGCCGGCCGACGATCGCCGACGGCAGAATGAAGTCGAGCATCACAAAGGGGCGGCCCAACGGCGACACCGAGAACCACGCCGCGGCAGCGACCCTCGGCTCGGTTGGTGGCCCTCAACTGTGGATGCGATGGCCGGCCGCTGGCACGGCGGCGCCTGTCTTCCTCCTCTTGTCCCCTTGCAAAGCACGGCCGAGGCGACGCAAACCCTGCTGGGTGTTGCGGCGATGCGGCGTGTGCCCGTGCCCGGGCGCGGACGCGGCTCCGAAGACTCGAGACAGCAGGAGAAGAAAGAGGCCTCACCGCGGAGCAGCGAGCCTGGACCGAAGGACGAGGAGAGGCGCGATGCACTAGCACAGCGATGGCGACGGCGACGACTGCAGCAAAAGGCAGCAACGGCAAAACGAAGTGGAAGGCAGTAAATACACCCGGTGGGTGAGAGCCAGTAAATGCGTCTCAATCTCAAGAGGCGACGGACGCGAGGAAAACACCGGTCCACGCTGGCGACACGAAGGAGCCACGACGGCATCCGACGTGGGTACGCCGGTTGGCCCCCAACCTTAGGCGGATGAATAAGAGTAGATTCCCTAGTGGAATAAGCCTCGGATGGGTGTTTTGAGGACCGCTGTCCTCCTCACCTTCATCGTCTTGGTGGTGGGCGAGCGTCTCGCGGCCATGGTGGTCGTCCAGACCTTCCTCCAACATGGAGTGAGTATCTCAATAAGGCCCCTTTTCTTTACTCTGCTTCTTCCTCACCGGATCTATGGCAAAGCGGGCAGCGAGGTGCTGTTCCAATCCTAATCGAGGCAAGAAGCAGGCATAGTCGGCATCATCGTCACCATCTACGGTGCCATCGGCGGGGTTCAGGTCCTTCAGGAGATGGCTGCGGGCTGTGCACCGGCGGATGGCGGTTGCAGCTCTACAGGCAGCACCTGGCTGTGCTCGCGATCCTCTCCGTCGACACCTCGCAACTCCATGGTGCGGCCCAGATCAAGCGCCGTGCGAGGTCGTGAAGCGCTCCCTGCGGCCCGCGAGTGACTGCCTCGTCCACCAGAAGCTTCACTGCCGCGTGACCGCTGAGCGTCTACGGTGCCTTGACTGTGGCACCTCCACGGGCTGCGCTGCCAAGGGCACTTCCTCGGTCTTCATCGCCACCGCCGTCTTCTGCGATGCCCCCGCGGAGCCGTTCGTCTTCGCCTGGGTCTTCGCGGCGGAGGGGACGGCAACGATTGCTGCCCTGGGACGGCGCCGCGATGCATGCTGGGCGGACTCCTCCAGGTCAACACCTTGGGGTCTGGTCCATGCGTTGCGCGGCCCAACCCATGTGCCGTGGGCCCCTCCAAAGCCAGGTGCTTCACATGCAGAAGGATGCGGTGTCCCTCCCCATTCTACTACGGTGACAAGTGCATGCAACGCCTCCACCACTCCTTTATTTTATTTTCTTCTTTTTGGATGGCGTGTGGTACATGCATGTTATGCAGTGCAGCCTAAGGTTCTCGTGTCCACCACTTCAATCAGACAGCTACTTCTCTGGCACTGTTTTGACGACTCTGCCTCCATCAGGGTCTTTGGTACGAGCTTCTTCTACCTCCGACGACGACATCAACAACATTCCTCGTTTATCGGAATATTTCTTCATCGACGGCTCTACCGACCCACTCTTAACCGTCGCTATGCGCGGTCAGTCCATCCGGGTGCACGCGTACTTGACGCCCCTGCGAATACCCTCCACCGGCAGATTCGTTTTTTACTATGTCTTAGTCGACACTGTTGACCTTTATGTAACCTGGTCTTCCTTTGAGGACCTCTATGTAATTTGGCTGCTCTAATATATAATATATATGCAGTTGTAAAAAAACGTTTTTCATGTACATTTGTCAAAAAAAAAAACGTTTTTCATGTACGAGTGGTGGATGTCGGTGTACCTCAGCCGGGCAGGTATATATAGGCTTGAATGTCAGAGCAGAGATGTAATCTACCTGGCCTCTTTTGGGATACCTTTTTCTGCGTTTTGGTTATGCGTAGTGGGGTTCTCTGGTGGCTTTTGGACCTTCGTTGTCAACAGGTGGTATGGGGCTCAGCCCTTAATAAAACTCTAAAATTAGGCTTGATTGTTGATGTAGGAAGACACATGGGTACTACAGGTCTGACCGTCTGATCATAGTCTTGCGGAGGTTCACGCATGCAAAGCTGGAGTTATGCCGGAGGATAATCAGATAGTCACCACTTGTGCAGAACACTGGTAACCAATCAATAAAAACGAAAACAGCAGCTCATCAGATTGTCTGGGTGGTGTAGTTGGTTATCACGTTAGTCTCACACACTAAAGGTCCCCAGTTCGAACCTGGGCTCAGACATCTTTTAATTTTTATCTTTTGCCTCTCTTTTATATAATCCATGCACGAACAGCTCTAGAACTTATTTTATCACAACATTGCTGAACTAGGAGAGCTCCTCTCTTTTTTATAGTCCAGGCACGAACACCTCTAGAACTTATTTATCATTCTAGAACTTATTTTATCATAACATTGCTGAACTAGGAGAGCTATTACAGATTTATTTACTCAAGTACTACAGTTTAGAGTTATCATCTACTTTTTTTTATCTTTTGCCTCTCTTTTTTGTAATCCATGCTGGAGCAGCTCTTGAGCTTATTTTATCAAAACATTGTTGAACTAGGTGAGGCATTATAGATTTATTCAAGTACTAAAGTTTAGAGTTATCGTCTTTTTTTACCTTTTTTTATAGTCCATGCATGAACAGCTTTAGAACCCATTTTATCACAACATTGTTGAACTAGGTGAGCCATTACAACCCACTGTCCATTGAGGAAACCAAAGATTTATTCAAGCACTACAGTTTAGAGTTATCGTCCAGACCGTAGAAGAAACTAATTGATACAAAAATGGACAGACATCGTGTTAAGCAGAATGTAATGTATCCCTTCATAGTGAAGATCTTGTGATATACTATCTGTCGCCAGCAACTCATGTAATAAAAAGTTCCTTTTGTACGAGCAAGCAGCTACTCACGTAGAAAAAAGTTGTTCAGTCAAAAACTAACGAAGACTGACAAAATTTTATTGAGCTGAACAAAGTGTTATAGCAACATAAATTGTCTGCTGCTAGCACCTGCCTGTCTGCTCGTGTTTGCCTCGCTCGCCTGGCTGCCAGCTCACTGCTCTTCGTGCCTTACTGCCCACTCACCGCCTGTCATGATCCCACCCGCGCCCTCGCGAGTACTCGCGTCGTTGTCGTTGTAGGATTTCTTTCACAACAGTTGGGTTCTACTTTTTTTTTTTTGAAGGAACAGGGGGTTCTACTTTTATATACCATTGTTGACCTAATTAGCAAAAGTGATCATCTTTTAGTCTTAGTAAATCTCAACTCCTCCTATCTTAGGCTAAATTCTTAAGATGAACTCCATGGAACTCTAGGTGCCCGATAGCGGTAGAGGGGCTTGAGCCCCCCCTCTCCCTTCCACATTGTTGCCTTCATAAAAAACAACCAAAAAAATATATTGTCCAAGCATTTCATATACTCAGTGTAACAAAAAATAGTAGCATAGAGAGAATTTATTATACCACGTAATGTTGTTTTGATGAGGTTAGCGTAAGTTAAATCTTCAGATTTTTAAAAACAAGGCATAATAGGTTAGGACACGAGATGGCAGATGGTGGTACTGGGTAGCACATTTCCCATACGAGCACGATTCCTACGATGGCACGAGCGTGGCCCGACAGTGCCGCTGAGCTAACATGCAACCTTGATGGTGCACTTAACAACGCGAATAGAGAAGACATAGTTATGCTATTGATGCTAGCAAAACGCAACTGTTGTTAGAGATAAGCATGACTAGTTAGATATTATAGAACTTTGTTTGTTGATTGCTCAGTTAGATATTATAGAACTTTGTTTGTTGATTGCTCTACTATCGGTCTATTTAACATCATGGGTAGGTTTTTGTAATGTCTTTACATATGTATCCTCTGTCTTGTTGTGTCATTATGTTCTGCAGTTTTTGAGCTTAGCAGAAAGTATTCTAAACAGATGAAATATTGAAAAATACAATAAACCACATGACGGGAATTTAGAAAAAAAAAATAGCAAAAAATAGTTTTATAAAGAAGTTTTTGTTTTTTAAAAAAACTGTTTTATAAAGAAGTTATAGAAGAACATGTAACTATTCCAACTTACCTAGCAAGGCCATGTTATTATTCCTGCGGCTGCAACTGCAAGTGGGGCCACTTCCGTCACAGCTCGGAAACGAATCGAGCCGGGCCCACTTCAATCGCTTGGAAACGAGATGGCACCGGGGAAGCGAGGCAAGGCCAAAGCAGGGGCGGCGCCGCCGCCGGCGACGCCCGCCGCAGCCGCGACTGCCGGAGCTGGAGGGTACCCGGGCTGCCTCCGACTGATGCCGCCGTCGACCGTGGCCATATCCATCCACGCCAAGCCCGGCTCCAAGGTGGCCACCATAACAGGTTCGGTCTGTCTGCCCCCCTTCTGGCGCATCCATCTCGGCTATCACGGGGGTCTGTTCCTCATCCTCCTTGCTCAAACGATGACGCGAGTGTGTGGGCTTCTGCAGACATCGGGGACGAGGCTGTGGGCGTGCAGATCGACGCGCCGGCGAGGGACGGCGAGGCCAACGCCGCGCTTGTCGACTTTATCAGCTCGGTGAGTAGTTCATTCATCGCAGTTACAGAAACATTTGATCAATACGAATTGGCTTGGATCTGCATCATACTGTGTAGTCTATACTTCATCTTGATACTCCTTAGCCTGATTGCATAAACTTTAGAGGGAAGCTAATAAAAATTACCTGGCGCTGATGAATAAACCAACTTGTCTAATCGAAACTCTAAAGTGCTCAGCAAATGAACAGTTCAGATCTAACCCCCAGGGCTAACATAAAGCTTAAGAACACTCTGGTTTGGAAATTTCAATCAGATAGCTGGGACACAGAGATGTGGCTTGACTGGTTTTCTGATGTTGTTCATTCGCAGGAACCAATCTGTGTGTTCAGTTTACATTGGTGATTTTAGAGCACCAAAGTAACTTTGGTTTACTTAACTTTGGTTTACTTTGGTCCTTGATTTTTGCATGAGTTATTGAATTTTGATGTATAAAACTTGAAGTGTGCTTGGTTTTAGAGCACAGAAAACTCCAGTTTGCTTCACTACCACCAACGGAATGTCGAATTGTTCTTTGAGCTTCTTAAGTTTGTTGAGAAGGCAAATTTGTCTAGTAAAGTGTTTGAATCATTGCTGGTCTTGAGTCTATTTTTTTGGTCTGCGACTCTGCTTGTGCTTTAAGTGCAGTAAATTACTCTGCATAGGAGCTGTTTCTGAAAATATGATATTTGATTTGTGTAAAGAGAAATAAGTTGATGCATGTTAACAACAGATATTAGGTGTTCCTTTTGTTAATCAAGGTTTGGTTGGTTGCTATGTTGCACAATAAAGCATTTCACTGCCTTCTCTTCATTTTTTTTTTTCCTAGCATGTGGTTAAATCTGAACTCAACTATAGTACATAGCGCTGGGAATAGCAAGTTAAACAGCTCAGATCAACCCCCGGGCTAACATAATACTCTGTTAGAGTAGAAGCTAAAATTATGATGCTTTAGCTTTTACCAGATAATCATGTGAATAATCCTGATAGGTAACTCTGATCTTATTAGTTTCACTGCCAGAGTTGAATTCAAGAGGTAGTCAACAATGAACATGGAAATAGAATCTTAAGATCATTATTAACAAAAAAATAGGCAGAAAGAAAAATTGAGCTAGACTGGATCTGGATTGTACTCTTTGGTCCTATTGAGCTAATTTCATTTATTTACAATATTGGTATGGTTATATGAACTAGCAGTCTAGGATATCGAAATGGATGTTGTCGACTCATTAAGACACTCATCTGAAATTTTCTTTATCCGTCATAATAATTCTTTAAATCTTCGTGATTTATGCAGGTACTTGGGGTGAAGAAAAGAGAAGTGTCTATAGGCTCTGGTTCTAAATCGAGGGAAAAGGTTGTACTAGTACAAGATGTGACTCTTGAAGGTGTCTACGATGCTTTGAAGAAGTCTTGTAATTGTGCATGAGGTATGTATGGTAAGCCTGGAATTACTTGAACGGGCATCAGAGTGTTTCTGATGAACATATTTGCCCTGTTAGTAACCTTCCTAGTATAGTAGCTCCTAGTGATCCTGATCCAACTTGCATCAGAAGTTTGAAAAAAGAAGTGACTGGCTAAAGGTGAGGCTGACTTGCTTGCTCTCTTCTTTGTCATAATGTATATCTTTCAGTGAGATGATGGTGGAATGACAAACACTACTAAACCTTGGTGTGTATGCTATTTGCACCCGTGTGGTGTGATCCTTTGGTTTTGAGCTGTAACTGTAACCGTGTCATCTCTAGCCGTTTGGGCCACATGACTGGACTGGGCCTTTGTGCTATATTTGAAGGTTACTGGGCTATGATTCTACCAGCCTTTGACAACTTGGTGCGCTGTCTGAATTTTTGTTAGATAGACCTTCAACGATAGGGCGTGGGCGAGATGATCATTGTTTCCAGATGATCATTGTTTTCCATCTCGATCCTGGCAGCATATTGTTTTTATTTATTTTGTTTGGTGAAATGCCTTGGTCCTACCGACCAGTTGTGGCGACACCGTGATGGCACGTAGTTTGACTGTAAACTGATCTAAACGTGGCTACAACACTTACGTACGTGAGCCGCTTCACAAACTTTTTGACGACCGGCTCGATGCAGATGCAGGTGCAATTTGCCGCTAGTATATATAGTAGTGTCTATGCTAGAAAAGTTGGTGTAAACAATGAGAGGCCACAAGCTCACAATTGCAACGAATAATGCACACTGTGTATCGAGTGGATAAAAAGTGGTATAATATCGTTGCAAATTTCCAGTTGAAAAACGGTAGAGGCCGCTATATAAAACCATTACAAAGAAAAGCACGAGTAGCTAGGTTTGCCGCAGCAGCGCAGTGACAAATTGACAATGCAGCAACTTGCGCGTGGAGATTGCAGCCTTCAGAAAAAATAAAATAAAAGGAAAGGTGGAATGGGCATGGGGCATGGCAGGCGCCTGACACTGACTTGCGACCGCGACTGATTGGATGGGATGCTCAGCTACATGTTCTGCCTAATACGAATTCAATTTCTTTGAATACCAGACACATAGTATTTTCTTAGATTTTTTTGCGAAATGTATTTTCTTAGATTTATTCTAGAACTAACATAAACATGCTCATATAATCGTACTATCTCTATAACCATAAACAAGTCGTTTAGACAGCAGTACGGTCTAAAAAATACAACTTTGACTTCTTATTTCTATAAAAATATTTATCAAAAAGTGATATGTGTATACTGTTATAAAAGTATTTTTCAAGACAAATCAATTCATATAATTTTCATACTTTCAAATTCAACAACTTGAGATTTATTCATCATTTATATTTCCAATATTTAACTCAAACATTGTCCAAAACAACTTGTTTTGTTTTATAGGTAGTATATAAGGAGTATGTTGCAACTTACTATACGACACTCATGTCAATGATTAAAAAAAACTAGTACGGATGGGGGCGACACCCCCTCCTGCAAGTCGAACTCAAGACCTCGTGGGGGGGTGCCGCTAGGTGTTGCTGGATAACCAAAAGAACCCAACACCCTTTGGCTCATGCCAATGATTATAAACTACTTTGTTTTGTTAGATTTAGTTGAGAATGGATCAGTCATCTTAGTTTAGGGTTAAGTAGGTTTAGGGTACACAATTAACGTACTCGATCTTATTACGTAGGTTGCGGTCAAACATACATGAAAGAGTGAAGCATATATGATTGATTCCCTTGGCCTCTTCCTTGTTGGTAGTCGCAAGCCCGCAAATATATATTGCAAGCACAATGATGGATGAAGACATATGGAGTGAACATTATATTCCTCGAGTTGAGTTGAGACTCACGAGAGACTTGCTAGCTTTTACGTACCTAACTTCATGTGCACAAGAGAGTATACATGACGCGTATCCAATGTATATATCCTGCTTGCATGGTTCCTGACCGACCGAGACAAAGAGGAACCTGTTTAAAAAGGAAGGGAGAGGAAGATGACAATTTGGCATCTATCTCCTGGAGTCTTGAGTGAGGACGTGTAGCAGATCAGCTCTGCCTCACAAATTTTCTTGGTCCTTGATGTATGATGAGGTGGCTCTCATTCTCTCAACCTTTTCTGCTTTCTTTCTCCTCCATCTTATCGTAATTTACTGTATCTGTATGTATTCCTACAAAAGCTAAGGCCTTTAGTTCCCTCAAGTTGGGGAGTGCAAAATTGGGACTTTGCACTGTAGCGTACTGTAGCATTTCGTTTGTATTTGTGAAATATTGTCTAAATATTGACTAATTAGGCTTAAAAGATTCGTCTCGTAAAATACAACCAAACTGTGCAATTAGTTTTTTATTTCATCTACATTTAGTACTCCATACATGTGCCGATATTTTAATGTGACAGTGAATCTTCTTTTTGCATAGTGGAATTTGGGATGAATTGGGGGAACTAAGGCCTTGTTTAGATGGTGATATTTCTAGCCCGAGAAGTACTGTAGCATTTCGTTTGTATTTGACAAATATTATCCAATTATATTCTAACTAGTCTCAAAAGATTCGTCTTGTGATTTACAACTAATCTGTGTAATTAGTTATTTATTTTATCAACATTTAATGCTCCATGCATATAACACAATATTTGATGTGATGGAGAGAGAGTCATATTTCTAGCCTTTTTGAGGCAACTAAACAAGGCCTAAACAAAGCCTAAGACTGATTCAAGTAGTCCAATTTTGTCACAAATAGTGACGTGACAATCATATTAAAAAATCTATATCCATGCATTCCTCCGACGCTCTTGTAATAAGCTTTTAACAATCCACAAGTACTCCTACCTACCTACACCCGGCCAGGGCCAGGCCAAAAGGAAGGGGCCAGCATATCGCACGCGCGCGCCTATTACTACTAGCGCCCTACAAATAAAGCTGCTTATTTTTAGTGTCAGATTGATTAAAGAAATTGGCATGCATGCATATGCTGTTTGATGGAGCCTTTGCCTAATTGCTGCCTGGCCTACAACTCCCCCTTTCTTGGCATAAACCCAAAACCCTACGGAGTACCTACCATATGAGATATTGATACCCTTTTCAAATGCTGATACTACATGCTTGTATAAGTACACATCTCCAGATCTCCTTTGACTGTGGCGCCGGCCGGCCGTCCACCGGAAGACAGGGAGCCGCCATGCCATTGCCATCGGCACCGCCTGCGTTCATCGACTAGAGTACAGAAGAATCAGGCTTGGCTTTGTTTAAACTCTGCTGATGCTCCATCCAGTATTCCGCAGTCGACACAGGAACGCTGACTGACACGCCGACGCACGCCGATGCCATGTGTCAACGACTAACTGGCGCCACCATTGACCGAGTACGTTGTACAGAGTCAGACTGTGGCCCCTGACGGGACTTGACGGCCGGCAGTGCCTTGCTGTACCGGCAGGCTTTGCGTGCGAGCTTGGCGAAGCCGGGACTGGGACTCCGACAGAGAATCAGGCCGGCCGGCTGCTGGTTTTATCGGTCTCGGCATCCATCCGCAGGCACGAGCACGACGGCATCGGCAGCACCTCAACGGTGGTGTGGGTCGGTCAAGGCTGCTGCCGCCTGTTTACGTGTCGAGTGCCGATCGACCGCTAGCGCGCTCCACCGGTGTCGCCGTCGATTGGCTCCGTGCGTCCGTCCGTCGCGGTCGGCCAAATCTGATGCATGCTCGCCGAGACACAGTAGCACCACCGCAAGCTGCAGTCGTGCCGTCCTTGTCCAAGCACTGGTGCACAGCAGACTAGCAGAGGCAAAGCACGCATCGCCGTTGCAGTTGCAGGCCCCTCGCTGCCTCGCGCGCTGGGCCTGGGCGCCCGCCTGCCCAGCCTGCTCCTGCTGGGGCCTCCACCGCCAAGTGCCCATGCCCAACTCTTCTCGGGAAGGAGAACCAGTGCAGGGAGACGGACACGCATTTCTCGATCACTATTCTATGCAGGTCTCTCCGAGTCGCATTTCTCGATCACTATTATGCAGGTCTCTCCGAGTCCAGTCCAGACTCAAGACTCGGCATGATACAACGCACCACAGAACCCGTGCCTCTGTTTGGATCCTCAAATTCATTTTTTCAGAGTATCGAGACTAGAGATTTTTTTTCTAAAAAAAAAGTCCACCACACTCCTACAGTACTTGGCTTTCAAATATGATAGTTGAGTCGTCTCCCAGCTCTCTTCCCATATGCGCTACAATTTTGGTTCAACTTGTTCAAAGCATGTTTTTAAAAATAGTCATAATTATTGGTGGTCATAAGCCAAATACTACGTGAACAATCCTCCAAACAAAACATGCTAATGTTGGATGGTATCATTGTTGTTAAAGAAACAACACTTCACATGACCCCAAAAAAATTCTTTAATTAATAATTTTTTTGTTAAGATGATTCTCGTTAGGGCCTGTTTAGAACGAAGGAATATAGAACAATGGAAAGGAAAGGAATATAAGAACATGTTTATTCCTCCATTCTAGTGAACAAGAGGTTTGCTCATGTCTCCATTCATAGGTAGGAAAATTTTCCAAGAGCTCAAAGTGGACGTTTTGTTTCCTCCATTTTATGAAGAAAAGCAAGCCTCTCCATAGGAAAGGATAACTTCATTCCTCCATTCCAAACACCATGTGATGTAAGTAAATGCATAGGAACTGGATTCCCGAAATTCATACAAAATTCCTCCAATCCAAACAAGCCCATAAGAATCAAGTAAATATTTTAAATTCAAGAGGAAGTTTCAATTTACATAGAGCTTTATCTAGATGTATAACAATTTGGATTATAAAGCTTCTATAAAACGGAAGTGTTCCTGCTAGTACAGTATGTTAATTGGGGCCAAGCAAGCACTCCATGGACCAGTACTTGCGCATTAGTGGCTTGAAGAGTTGAGAACACCAAGCAGACATTCTTCAAGAATAAATGAGTAGCCCCGCATGGTGCATTACTCGGGCGACAAAGCTTCAATCACACCATATGTACGAGGTGATGCGACTTGCACTAGCATACATCATTCATTTAGTACCGCCACGCTGGATGTGCAGCTTGCTAAAGTATTCCGGTAGCAACCTACTCTAGCTTTGGAGAACCTGTGGCTGTGGCCCATATCCATAATACCATAGTTCCTCCGACCAAAAAAGAGCATTTTTAGATGCATTTTCTGATGAGTGACTAGGAATATCGAAGTAAAATCAACATTTGTATCTCAAATAATTTTTTTATAAGAAAGAGTATATTCATTGTTAAATTTAACAATACTTATTATATATCCTAAATGTTAATATATTGTTTTACATACTCCCTCTAGGTTGGTAAAAGAAGTTGTTTTGAACAAGTTTTTGTCAAACATAAAAAATATAAATCATGAATAACTTTTAGGATATTGAGTTTAGAAATCTGAAAAATCATATAAATAGATTTGGCTTTAAATGTACTTTCATAAATATATCACTTTTTAATATATAGCCTTTATAGAAATATGAAGTCCAAAGCTATGCTTTGGAGACCATACCGTTGTCCAAAACAACTTATTTTATCAAATTGAAGGGAGTATATTTGGTCAAATTTTAAAGGGTCTGACTCCTTGGAAAAGGTCTGAGCCCTCCTTATACTGGTGCTTTGGCACACGGCGAATTGGGCCAGGGAATTTTTTTTGGTGCGAGCGAGTCCCTCGATTCGAAGTGGACTCAACCCGATTTATTTTAATTTATTTTAAGATAGAGAGAACAAATATTATTAGATTAATTATGAAATGTAGTTCCATGTTAAACATGGTTGTAGACAAAAGTGTTAACAATATTTGATATAAATCCTGTTAATTTTTAACTAGTTTGATGGACACAAATCTGATAGTAATAGGATATAATATTGTTTTTTGGGTGGATGAAGTGAAAGGAAATTCAAGACACGGATGCATGGATGGGAAATGCAGGCCCCGTCGCTCCTTGGGAAACCGAGTGTTGGATTTTTGGCCCGTGCTGTTTGTCAGAACGCTGCCCTGCTCATTTTCTGATTGCTCAAGGACAGGTCCCAGCAGGCAAACATATTCTATTCTGGCAGATCCCGAGGCAGTCAGGCAGATGATGTTGATCGGTCTTGGCGGCAGCAGCTTGTGCGCGCGTTGGTATATGAGACAGAAAAAAAGAAGGGTGATGCTCATGCATGCACAGCCGCACAAAACGATCACTCAGGCCTTATTTAGATCTAAAATTGAGAGTCCAAATTTAGGTGTTCACACACTGTAGCACAGTAAGTATCAGAAGATTTTATCTCGTATTTGTGAAATATTATCCAAATATTGATAAATTATACTCAAAAGATTCGTCTCACAAAGTCACAACAAAACTGTGTAATTAGTTTTTAATTTCATCTATATTTAGTATTCTACGTATGTACCACAAGTTTGATGTGATGGAAAATCTTCTTTTTGCATAGTGCCAAAGTTGAGAGTTTAGTGTGAACTAAACAAGGCCTCAGCATAGCCATGCGGCGTTTTGGCAATTTGGTTGGTACCGCAGAGTTATGTATGGGAGCACTCGCTCGTGATCCAATGCTCTTCGTACTCGTCGTCGTCGAGAAAAGAGACGTCGACCGACGGCCATCCATGGCAAAATGGCAATGCCGCTGCCTCGCCGGAGTGGGCGGGTGGGTTGGTGAAGTGGGTTTTTTTTGTTAGCTTTAGCCTTTTTTTTTAGGGGATTTTGTTAGCTTTAGCTACTCAGTTTTAGTTGTAGCGCTAGCTTTTCATTCATTCACACGGAAAAAGAGAGAGAGAGAGAAAAAAAAAGCATTCGCACGGACAGAGGACGCACACGCTCCCGTCAACACGCTCCTGCTGCAAAGTGCCAACTGCCATGGCCCATGGTACATGGCCGGAGCAAAATTGAGGACTAGATATATGGTAAAAAGTTCGTGGGCGATAGTAAACTCTTGGTTTGAGACCGGTAAAAGTTCGAGACCACACCCACATATTTTTTTTTACAAGAAACACACATATATTATAAAATCACAACAGCCGTTTTACATGAAGGTCCTCCAAAGAAGACCAAATTACAACGAAATCCTTCTCAAGAACTGCAGCTGCTGCAATGGCGATGGCGGAGAGTGAGAGGGAGTGGCTTCAAGTCATTTGCTATTTTCTGCCCGGTCTACCAGTGCCAATCATGTTGGGGGTAGATTCCTTCCAATAGGCCTCCTCCATCCAAGATCTAGCCCCTACTTTTCAACACACAATTCTTGTTCTAACTGATTCTAGCTAATGTTTAATTGTTATAAAAGAAAAATACTATTGAATGACCGACATGTTCGGCTGATAAGCTCAATCGAATAAGGCGATCGATGTTTTTCATAGCTAATTTCAACTATTTCAGTAATGTTCTGTGAAAGATAACAAGCAGGAAGAACAATGGCACTTACAGTAATACTTAGCTTCCTATGTTTCCATCACCTTTATTTGTTATATATACTATAAGTGACAGGTTAAACTTCAGTAGAGAAACGGTGCTCAAATAAATAGAAAAAAAATGGCATAGTACGAAACAACAAGCACAACACACAACAAAAATCAAACAACCTACTAACAAGGAAAACAATGGCTGGCCAATCACCATTATTTTTGACAGAGGTAAATTTGGCTTTTATAGAAAGCACAATGTTGCCCAATCATCGTCCACCATCTTCTCGATTCTCAATTCTCAATGCCCGAGAGAGATTTTCTACTGCATTCCATTGCAGCTTTCACTGCTCCATTGTACGTAGTAGAAGAATTTTCACTTTCTCCTCCACCGGTAAACGGAACTGCACCTTCTTCCCTTCCAGTCCACCTCCACCCCCGCACGACCGCACTCCTCCACCACCACCACCCTCCCCTCGCAGGCTCGCCTCCTCCTCTCTTCGCCTGGGTGGGGCCCTCACCTCGCCGCCGGCCCGGCCGACACCACCATTCCAGCCCAAGCCAGCTCTCCGTCGCCGCTGCCGCGCCCCGCTCGATTCGACTCCTCCTCAAACCTTCTCGCGGGGAGCTCAGGGGGAGGAGTTAATGAAAGCCCAACGAGGAACTCCATGACGACCGGAGGCCGCCGATGGAATGGCAGATCCCGTTGACATCGACAAGGTCCGTTTTTTCCCCTTCTCACTCCTCGTTTCTACAGCCGCCGCCGCCGCCGCTTCCGCTTTTGTTGCCTTTTTTCTTTTTCGTTTTCCCCCCGAATTCTGTTCGTGCTTCCGCTTACGCGCGGGGTGGCAATGCCGGAGGCGAGAGCCCCGTGGTTGGTTCTTATCAAGCCCTGGCCCCCCTGCTGTGGGGGTTGTGGGCGAGGACTGGGGAGCTACAGTTCCTAGACAGCACTGGGTGCAGCGCAGCTTCCCGGCCAACTCGGCCGGCCTAGGCAGCTGTGCCCGTCGCGCAGCGCCTCGTGGCCGTCAGGCGGAGATGAGGACGCCGCGCGTCGAGCCGGCCACGGGAGTGCCTGAGGTTCTGGTTTGAGATTTATGGGGGTGATGAGGGATGTAGACTTTAATTCCAAGCCTTTTCTTTAAGCTGCTTGTTTAGCCCAGAGCTGGCATTACTCATTCCACTTGTAAGGATTTTAGCCACCTTGTTGTGTCCAACAACTTCCATTGTCTGCATATACCAAGATACCCCTGATTCCTATGTCGTATTATGGCTCTGATATCTCTCTCCCAGTAACCGATCCGATCCGTATTATCTTGGATGTTTTCGGATTCTCAAATTCTTGAGGATAGCCAAACATATTACTCTGAAGCTGTTGCTTTCCATGCTAGTATAAAGGACAGGATACCGGAATATAATGAAAAGAACGACGCGGTGAACTAAACAAGGCCTTAGTCTTGTTTCCAGGGAAGAGGCCAGGAAGCCTCCTGGAACTTCCCAGTAGCATTGGTGCAATCAGCCAATCCTGTATTAAGAAGCACATGTCTTGGAAATGGGCCCAAATTCCGATATGAAGAAATATATGTTAATGTTGTATCCATAATCTGATCCTTTAGCTGTTCTTCACAATTGTCTGTTCTTCTTTCTTCCTCATGAATGAATTCTGCAGGCACTTATTGCCCTAAAGAAAGGCACTCAACTCCTTAAATATGGTCGCAAAGGAAAGCCGAAGTTTACTCCCTTCAGACTATCAAATGTAAGTTATCTGCACTCTAGATTGACCATGGTTATGCTTTTCTTTACTGGTCCATGTGGATCTGTTCTGTGATTTTTATCTCCAAGTCTTGGCATTTAATTGTTCATGCACTGCATAGTTTTGCCTCAAAACATGTTAGCAGAAGTGGCATTGATGGAAGAATTTTATGAATGAGAATCATCAGTCAGAAGTAGATATGTTCCTTCAGTTACTGTCTGTACTTACATAAACTCCTTTTCTTCTCTCCACAGGATGAATCCACTCTTATTTGGGTTTCAAATAACAAAGATAAAAGTTTGAAACTAGCTTCTGTGTCTAGGATTCTCTCAGGCCAAAGAACGGTAAGGATGGTCTTGAAAAATAATCCATTTTTTTGGGTTCATTTTAACTTTCTTTTTCCTGAAAAAGCTAAACTGTTAACAATTAACATGTATTCTGTTCAGCTGGTTTTTCAACGTTTTCTGCTCCCAGAAAAGGACCATTTATCCTTCTCCCTCATATATAATGATGGCAAGCGGTCTCTTGATCTGGTATTATAATGAGAATCAGTTTGATTTCTTGCTTCTCTTTCCTTTCTGATTATATGACATGTACTCATGTCCTATCCCATTTCAAAGATCTGCAAGGATAAAGTCGAGGCGGAGGCTTGGTTTACTGGTCTTAGTGCCTTGATATGTCCAGGACAGCACAGATTCCCGGCCCAACACATAGACGGAATGCGGATTGCTGGACTTTCTTTTGATGTATGCTCATATGCTTCAACAAAGTTCGCTGTTATCCACATTTTTCTGATTAACATTTAGTTACTTTCATAGTCTATATTTCATATCATTACATGACTCATTGCTTCTTATCAGTATGTTCTAATATCTTGATGTTGATTTTTTGCTGCTCAAATTTCTCACACCCTATTCTTGTAGTTATATACGGTATTAAATAATTAGAACCAGCGTAATCTCGACATATGTCTAACCAGTAATCAAAGCAGAGCCATGGTTTCAGTGACTGTGCAATGGAGCTTTTGCTTGATGTTCTTTTGACCTCATCACAGCTTTTGTCATTGAGGTTCTTGGTAATTAGCTACTGCCTACATCTATCTTATTTGTTGGAGGTGGCTTTATCTGTTATTGCTAGATTTTAACAGGCAACTTTCCAGTTTTAGGCAACCTTGTGGCTTCTAGCACATTGCTGATATCTCATCTTCTTAATTTTCTAATTACAATTGGTCCGTGTGTTATAATCCTGTGCAATAGATAAATCACAGCACTTACATCTTGGAATACAACAATTCTAATAATGTTCATATCAATTGGTTGCAGGGTGCCAGAGAAAGTAGCCTAAGCAGTAGCTCTACTTTCACTTCAGATTCCCTTGATAATAAGTTGAGCTCAGCAAACTCTACTTATTCAGAAAGGACCGATGTGTCAGATATGCAAGTGAAAAGTGTTTCTTCTTCAGACATTCGAATCAGTGTTTCCAGTGCCCTTAGCACATCCAGCCATGGCTCTGGAGGTGAAGATTCTGAATCATTTGGAGATATTTATGTATGGGGGGAAGTCATCTGTGATACCATCTCAAGAGCAGGGTCTGATAGAAGTGCTTACTCTCCTGGCACAACAACAGATGTTCTTGTACCAAAGCCCCTAGAGTCAAATGTAATGCTCGATGTGAGTTATGTGGCTTGTGGCGTGAAACATGCCGCCCTTGTTACCAGACAGGCAGAGGTATTTACATGGGGAGAAGAATGCAGCGGGCGTCTCGGTCATGGCATTGGAACAAATGTTTTCCAGCCACGTCTTGTTGAGTCATTATCGATCTGCAATGTTGAACTAATTGCTTGTGGTGAATTCCATACTTGTGCTGTGACTGCAACTGGTGATCTCTACACTTGGGGAGATGGCACACACAATGCAGGATTGCTTGGTCATGGTAGTAATGTCAGCCACTGGATCCCAAAAAGAGTCTCAGGTCCACTGGATGGTCTTCAGGTATCAACTGTATCTTGCGGCACATGGCATACAGCCTTGATAACTAGTTCTGGGCAATTATACACATTTGGTGATGGCACATTTGGAGTCTTAGGTCATGGAAATCGAGCATCATGCTCATATCCAAAGGAAGTGGAATCTTTGAAGGGTTTGAGGACAATTTCTGTTTCGTGTGGTGTGTGGCATACTGCTGCTGTTGTTGAGGTTATCATTTCACAGTCAAATGCTTCATCTGGAAAGTTGTTCACTTGGGGCGATGGAGATAAATATCGCCTGGGGCATGGTGATAGGTCTTCAAAACTGAAACCAACCTGCATCCCTTCGTTGATAGATTACAACTTTCATAAGGCTGCATGTGGTCATACTCTTACGATTGGGTTGACTACTTCAGGGCACATTTTTACTGTTGGAAGCTCTGTGTATGGACAGCTTGGTAATCCGAATAATGATGGAAGGTATCCTCGCCTGGTTGAAGAACAGCTTGGGGGTGGCGGTGTTGTGGAGGTTGCTTGCGGATCTTATCATGTTGCGGTTTTGACAAATGCTGGTGAAGTTTACACATGGGGTAAGGGTGCAAATGGAAGATTAGGTCATGGTGATATTGCAGATCGTAAAGTGCCTACACTTGTTGAGGCTTTGAGGGATAGGTCTGTAAAACGTGTTGCTTGTGGATTGAGCTTTACAGCCGCAATTTGTCAGCATAAATGGGTGTCTGGGATGGAGCAATCTCAATGTTCGGCATGTAGGCAGCCATTTGGTTTCACTCGGAAAAGGCACAACTGTTACAATTGTGGCTTAGTACACTGCCATTCATGCAGTTCAAAAAAAGCTCTAAGAGCAGCATTGTCTCCAAATCCGGGAAAGCCATACCGTGTATGTGATTCATGTTATGTGAAATTAAGTAAAGTTTTGGACTCTGGTGTCAGTTGTAGCAGAAATACCATTCCTCGCATACCTGGTGATACAAAGGCTGAGAGAATAGACACAAAGGCAACCAAAGTTGCACAATCTAGTAGTTCAGATATGATTAGGAATTTAGATGTGAAGGCAGCTAAGCAGACGAAGAAGTCTGACTACTCATCTCAAGTTCCAGCAATGTTGCAGCTGAAAGACATCCCTTTAATCAGTGCACCTGATCTGCAGAACTCGTCTACAGTGGCTAATCAATTCCCTTATGACTCCAGATCTACTTTACCATTTTTGAGAATGCCATATCTGAACTATTCCAACTCCCTGTCCTCGGATAGCTCAGAGAGTCTTAGGGATGCAAATGAATTTCTGAAGCAAGAGGTTCAAAAACTACAGGCAGAGGTATGGTTTTTCTATACTTTTTGTAGTGATAAAATGCACCGAGAGAATTCTTATGCCTGTCCTTGGATCAGGTTAATAGGCTTTTCTTTTTTTTTTTTTTCAGGTTAAGAGTTTGAGACAGGAACGTGAACAGCAAGATACTGAGCTGCAGAAATCAGAAGCTAAAGCCCATGAAGCAATGAACCTTGCTACTGAGGAAGCATCAAAATTGAAGACTGCAAAAGAAGTCATAAAATCACTAACAGCTCAGGTAATATTTATAGTTGAATCTTCCTAAATATTGTATCAATCCTGGAGCTGGTGTTGGCACCACTAATTCTTCAGTTATATTATCTCACACTATATGACTGCAAGGAGAACAGCTGCCAAAAACCCTGGGGTTGTAGCTTATCTGCTTATGTGACACATTTGAATTTTGTACTTTCCCTAGTCTGCATTGAGGCAACTGAATGTTTATCACTTGGATTGTTTGATCATGTTTATTTTTCTCATGTCTTGCATAGTGCTGGATAATGTTGAGATATGCCACTTTTCACATTTTCCTCTTTCTCTTTGGCAGCTGAAAGAAATTTCTGAAAGGCTTCCTCCAGGAGCATGTAATTTCAAGAATGGACGCCTTATGGGTGCTTTAGCACCTGAAATGGGAAGAGAGAACCAGTTTAGATATGACCAAAACAGCATTCAGTACCCTCAAACTCATGCTTCTGTTGCATCTGCACGGTTTGGTGGATTGCCTGCTCAAATTCACCAAGCAAGCGACTACAATGAAAAAGTCATGGTTCCACAAGAGAACAAGGGTGAGCACCTCAGTGGAGAATTTTCCCCGGTGCAGCAGAGGGCCAATGGAGGGGTTATCGGGTATCATCAAAGACCAGATGATCATGACCGAAGGGAAACAGACAGGTTCCAGATAAATCTTCAGAACTTGAACATGAGAAGTTCTAGTTCCCCCAATAACCAAGTTGATGCAGAGTGGATAGAACAGTATGAGCCAGGAGTATACCTGACTCTAGTTTCTCTCCGTGATGGAACCAAAGAACTGAAACGAGTACGGTTCAGGTATCAAACTATTTATCCGGGACACTTGCTTTTCCCCTTTGAATAGCCATGTATCTCTGGTAGTGGTACCTACTGAATAGCATTGCATCCTTGAATGAACAATATTGTGTTCTGATAATGAAGTGTTGGTTGCAGCCGAAGGAGATTTGGTGAACACCAAGCAGAATCATGGTGGAATGACAACCGTGAAAAAGTGTACGAGAAGTACAATGTCTGTGGAACAGACCGGCTCTCTTCAGTAACGACAGCCTAATGTAAAGCCTGTAGGAAGCAAGAATATCCAAACTGGAGCGTTTATCCTGGGGCAATGCCAAAGTGCCTGTAGCATGCATATCTCCATCATTTGAAAACGGAGATATCCAGCTTGTTTTTTGGAATGTGCTTAATCGACTCGTGTTATTTTCTGTCACCTACTTCGCCACTCGTGATTGTCGTTGTATAGAGGAGGTAATGTGTAACATTATGGAGGCAAGTTCTTATGTATATTTTGGGCGTAATGGATGGGAGGAAGCTCCATCGTCGCCTGGTAATTTCTTCTGTCGGTCATCATGAATGCTTATGCTTTGTCAGATTTATTCCACTTTGAAATGGACATAGAGAACTCCTCAGTTCCGGGTCTATATAACCCAGAAGTGTCTATTTCAGCGATGCTGCTGCCTGAATCCAGTGCGTTTTCACGAGCCAGAGAAACCTGACATTCTAATTGCTGCTCTTAAAACTCCAATTGTTATGTTAGTTTGATTAAATTCCAACAAAACCAACGTTTGGAGTGCGCTTGGGTGGTTGAAGAAACAATGTTAGATGGCTAATCATGATTAGATGTCGATAGGTGGTGAGTAGTCGATGCCTAGTTAAATACTTTCGTTGTCCTAGGAAAAAAACCTGCAATTCTGTTTGGTAATACAAAAGCAGGGGACTCTCCCTTTTCTCTAAAAAAAAACCTGCAATTCTCACATATCGTGAAGAAATTATCACACAACAAAAAGAGGCTTATACCAGAACACACGAGTAAGCTAAGTTTTAGCTATGAAATTCGGAAAGTAGGAATCCGGTGATAATAGTATCAACCGCTGGTACATAAGTGGTAATCTGAACAGAATGCTGGTAGCCGAACGTGGGGAATAATAATCTGCGTCAGCTGGATGCTCCAGAGCCTTATCGCTCGGAAAATAAATCTTGACGCTGCCGGCCAGCGGCCGGCCGGTGTGGCTTTGACAAATTAATTAAAGGACGAGCGACTAGTGATCACTCTGCTGACACCAGCTAGGATAGATAGATACGTACTAGAAAGGAGGATAATGAAACTCAGTTAAAGTGGTTGTGTAAAGTGATGACGCACACGCACGCACGACTCTGCTAAATAATGGAATGCATGAGAAGAGAATGATCTGTCAAGGCAAGACGATAATGCAAGGATGATCTGATAAGCTTGGGATCTGCTTTTCCCACTGGATTGCCATTCGATGCGATGCAATGCAATGTAGTACGTCGATCGGCGAAGGCTGACGCGACTAATCTGTCTATCCAGTATCTTGACGAAGCAGCAGCACACTGCACACGTGGATCGGAAGTTGATCTAACGTTATCTGTTCTCTCTGTTCATTAGTTCATTCATCCAAGGAGAGACCAGAACTGCAATCCAATCTAATCCATCATGGAGTATGTTAAGTTTATCTGGTGGTGATGACGATCACATTCCTTCTCTTATATGCAATACAATATAATTCCGCATGCAGTGGTGGACTTCACCGTCGGCGCTGACCCGATGATCCATTCCAATTCTAATCCATCTGGTGTTGGTCGGTCCGATATGATTCGGATAAAACGCCTACAGTATGTAGACTTGAGAAAGTAGTGTATTAATTATCATGCATGCATTCCAACTTCAAATTAATTGGTCCATCTGCACTAAATTTCTGTACATTGCAACTAGCACACTGTTCTCTCTTTAGAAGCTAAATTTCTGTACTAAATTTGTACAGTCATCTTTGTACAGAATCATGACTGCATCTTTAGCTAAATTTGTATTAATAAGATGATATATCCATCTTTAGCTTTTGTACAGTCATGTTTTGGTTGCCAACACGTCAGAATGTAATGTTCCCGGAAATAAATGTGAATGGATAGGAATACTGGGCAACAGACAGATGCTCCAGCTGCATTTTATGCGCAGGCTCAACCTAGCTTAGTACAACGTGCCAGTTTAGGGATATATCAAGTTTGTTTGTTTGTTTGCTTGCATCGATCGGGTATGAAATGCTTCTCCATCATCGTCCTGATCCAACAGATGACCACGCACGTACTCCATCTCCACATGCATGTGCCTTTTTCTTCGATCTACACCATATGAGAATGAGATGGATGGCGACGCAATGGCTATACTTCATCGCTCTATCTGAATTCCTGGGCCGGAGTGGGGCCGGATGGCCGGCTTCATTTCATTCCTGCTGCGCACTGTGCTCTCTGAATTGAAGCCAGGTGTTCCGGCTGCATTTCATTCCTTCATCGTTCACATGCATGCAGGCATCACAGCTACTGATGGACGAAGTGGCTGTACTGAAGAAAGACCAGCAGTGTAGCACCCGGCAGGCGGACACCGTCTGCACTGCACAAGCATCAATGATATGATATCAAGAGATTAATTTAAAACACTATCTTAAAGAACGTCTGGTTAATCTCTTAAGAGAAGAGGAACTAAAGTGGTATGAGAGAGCCAAGGTTAAATCCCTATTGGAAGAGGATGCTAATAACCGGTTCTTTCATCTGGTTGCCAATGGAAAACACCGCAAACAACACATTTATAAACTTGAAAGTGATCAAGGTGTTGTCACAGGTGATAATAACCTCAAAAGTCATATCACGACTTATTACAAGGATCTATTTGGCCAACCAGAATCTCTCGACATTTCCCTGTTTGAAGAGCAAAACCTGGATATTCCACAGGTATCGCCAGAGGAAAATGATATCCTCATAAGCCCGTTCACTGAATCAGAAGTGAAGGAAGCGGTCTTCCAAATGGAGCATAATAAAGCTCCAGGCCCGGATGGTTTTCCTGCGGAATTCTATCAGGTCTTTTGGGAAGTTATCAAGGGTGATCTTTTACCCTTATTTGAGGAATTGCATAGAGAGGCTCTTGATCTATATAGCCTGAATTTTGGCATCATCACCTTAATTCCAAAGATTGATAATGCCACTAGAATCCAACAATATAGGCCGATTTGTGTTCTAAATGTGAGTTTCAAAATATTCACTAAAGTGGGCACAAATAGGCTTAATTTAGTAGCTAAAACTGTGGTGAGACCAACACAAACGGCTTTTACGCAGGCCGTAATATTATGGAAGGGGTCGTTATCTTACACGAGACCATCCATGAACTTCACACCAAAAAAAATGGACGGTGTCATTTTCAAAATTGATTTTAAAAAGGCATACGACAAGGTGAAGTGGTCTTTCCTTCAGCAAACGCTACGTATGAAAGGTTTTTCACCAAAGTGGTGTCGCTGGATTCAAGCAATGGTGAAAGGAGGAAGTGTAGGGGTCAAAGTTAATGATGATATGGGACCCTACTTCCAAAGCAAACGGGGTCTCAGACAGGGAGACCCTATGTCACCCGTTTTATTTAACATCATTGCAAATATGCTTGCTCTTCTTATTGACAGAGCAAAAGCCGATGGTCAAATAAGAGGTGTCGTTCCCCATCTCATAGATGACGGTTTATTCATTTTACAATATGCAGATGACACTTGTTATCTTTTTAGATCACGATCCAGAGCAAGCACGGAATCGCGCTGGCGCTGCGCTTTTGAACAACTATCGGATTAAAGATCAATTTTCACAAGAGTGAAATCTTACGCTATGGTGCAGCCAAAGAGATGGAAAATTTCTACACGACCTCTTTGGTTGTAACACGGGGAATATCCTTTCGGATATCTAGGGATGCCCATGCACCACAGAAAACTCCTTAATTCTGAATGGAGCAAGGTAGAAGACCGATTTAAGAAGAAACTCTCTTGTTGGAAAGCAAAATACCTGTCTTATGGGGGAAGACTAGTTCTATTGAACTCTGTTCTAAGTAGCCTACCCATGTTTATGATGTCTTTCTTTGAGATACCCAAGGGAGTGCGAAGAGGCTAGATTTCTATAGATCTAGGTTCTTACGGCAAGGTTCCTCGATAAACACGAGATACCGACTTGCCAAATGGGATATCATGTGTCGTCCCAAGGACCAAGGAGGATTAGGTATCCTTAATTTGCATCTGCAAAATAAATGCCTTCTAGCCAAATGGTTGGTGAATCTTTTAAACACAGAAGGCATGTGGCAATCTATGCTAAGGAATAAATACCTAAACTCCAAAAGTCTTACTCAAGTGACAGCCAAACCCAATGACTCTCATTTTTGGAGAGGCCTCATGCAGATCAAAGATGAGGTACTAGTTAATGGTTCCTTCGATATCAAGGATGGAACTAATACTAGGTTTTGGGATGATATATGGGTAGGCAATACGCCATTGAAAGTTAAGTATCCATCCTTATTTAATATAGTACGAGACCCACATGCAACGGTCTCAAAAGTGATGAATACCAGACCCCTAAATATTTCTTTTAGAAGGGTTCTGGTGGATAATAAACTTTCTGAATGACGGAGCTTAGTAGCACAAATCTCCAATGTTGAATTGGTGACAGAAACTGATTATTTTCGTTGGACTTTAACCAAATCTGGGTTACTTTCAGTCCGTTCCATGTATCATTATCTGATAAATACACGCCCACCATTTCGTCATAGGATGATTTGGAAGTTAAAAATACCTCTAAAAATCAAAATCTTTCTTTGATTCTTACAAAAGGGTGTCGTTTTAACTAAAGACAACCTTGCTAAGAAAAATTGGAAAGTGAGTCAGAAATGTATCTGCTGCAATGGAAATGAAAATATTCAACATTTATTGCTAGATTGCCCCCTTACCAAAATGATTTGGAGGATTATCTTCTTTGCTACTAAGCTAACCCCACCTAGTTCAATCAACCACATGTTTGGGAGTTGGCTAACTAATCAACATAAAAAGATTAGAAAATTGATTTAGGTGGGGGTAGCTGCAATGTGTTGGGCTATCTGGAGATGCCGTAATGATGTTATCTTTAGTCAAATGAAATATAACTTTATTATGCAGGTCATTTTCAGAGGAGCATACTGGTTGCGCTCGTGGGCACAGCTGCAGCATGATGGGACAGCCAAGGACGCACTCTCTACGATAAGCAAGAAGTTAGAAGTTATTGCTCTAGAGATATCCAATAAAAGATGGAAACATTTTTATTGTTTGAATTAGCGTCCGGGTCGTTCTATAAGACCTTAACTTTCTCACTTTGTTTACTTTGAAAACCTTATAATAATTAGTTGTGTACATCCTCGGATGTAGAGGCCGGATATGCGTATCCATTATTAAAAAAAATCAATGATATGATGGTGATCGTACAGAAAACCATGCACGCAAAGAGTTGAATTCAAGAAGCATGCATGCCATGGCAGCCACTGCGTGCTGGCACTCGATTGAACAATGCAGCAATAGTATTTGCACAGCTACTAGCAGCTCACGTCGCGTTTGTTCGTGCGTGAGGGCGCGGCCGTACATGTACATTCCCGTATCGCTCGTCCAGGACTAGAGTAGGGTAGAGTAGAGTATGTACCTGATGATGAGTCTCACTGCACTAGAGTAGGAGGCCTAGCTACTGATGAGTACTCGTACGTGACTACTGTACAGGTAGGGTACTAGAAATCCAAACGTTGACCTCTACACTAGCTACTGTCGCCTGCCTGCCTCTCCATCTCCAGCAGATCAATTCTAACGAGCTGTCACACAACAACCAATGCCTACAGTCCTACTCGGCATTGCATTGCACTGAGCTCTTGTACTCCTCCAATTCCATATTCATGCATGCTTGTTTCCGTTCCACACTTTACTCTAATGCTAATAGCTACTGCATGCTGATTGCTGAAGCTAGCTACAAAAAAAAAAAAGGTTAATTAAGGAAGAAAGTGAGCGGTACCTGTGCATGCACTTGCTCACACCACACATGCAGCAACACGGAACAGGCCAAGCCAATGGTACCTCGCCACCCGGCCCACCTGGCGAGACTGACATGAGGACAGAGAATGCAGCCGTCATGGGTGGCTCGGTGGGGAACCTTGAGCCACCCGTGGAGGCTGAGGAGGACCCGGATGCTCAGGGCACGTTGGCGTTGCTCGCCCACTGGGGAGAGGAGCTCGCGACTGGGCTGTCGGGCCCCGCTTCACCGCATGACCTCGGCCGCGCCGACCGCGCGGATGCTGAGGAAACGTTAGGTGATGCTGAGCTGCCAGAGGACGACCCGTCTACGCCGGTGCACTGTGGGCTCGGCAGCACGACGGAGGGCACGCTTACCCTTCTCACCCACTGGGGAGCGGAACTCGACAAGGGTCCACCGGGCTTCCCCGTCCCGGGTGCCTTCCCGCAGCAGGAGGAGCGGCAGACCACCCCACCCCGGTGGGAGACTTTGTGCGACGCAGACGATGGGTGGACTGCGGCGTTCGCGGGATTTCCCCCACAACGCCGCGTCCACGACGCACTGGGAGACACTCCGGCGGAGGCCGTCGAGTCCGACTCGAACGACGAGGGGCAGCAGACGACAAAAGGCCCGACGATCGGCGGGGTAGACCCAGCGGGGAGCTTGGAGTCACTCGCGGGGCGCCTGGGGGTCTTGGGCCGTGCTGCTGACACACCGCCGGCCCTGGGGAGGGCCCACCTGTGCGGGGGCTTCTGGAAGCCCGCCCAGGACCGCGGCAGCCGCCGACGAGGCGCCGCCGGGGTTCTGCACACCCGTCTCCCGGAGGTCCGCCGTCGACTCGCCGACCGGCGAGGCGGGAAGCCTGGCCAAAGATGGCTCCCTCACGGGGCGGCTCAAGAACTTCGCCAACAAAATCTTTCACAAGGCAACCACCCCGCTTCTTCCGGCCAAGGTGGACGACTCCAGCTCCATCAAGCTGCCAACGCGGAGCAGGCGCATCGCAGCCAACCCCCTCTCCAAGTACCCGGTGGCAAAGAGAGGCGAGATCCTCGCCATGCGGAAAATGGGGTTCATCGAGTCACAACCGACGGTGGAGGGACAACTGAAGCTGGACGCGATGTTTGAGGGAAGACCTGGGGATGCTCGAGCCTTGCAGGAGTTGCTCGCAGGCGAGGAGAGTCAACTGTGACCGCGGAGGCGCCGCGGGGCCGGGGGCCACGCATGAACGCCGGTCCCGTCAAGCAAACTAGAATGTTAGTGCGTGAGTAATCCGTTATGTACGTGTTCTGGGGTGGCGGTCTGTGTTTCAAATTTGTTAACACCCCAGAAAAACTTGTAAAACTCTCTTCTTCTTAATACAATGATGCGCAAATCTTTTGTGTATTCGAGAAAAAAAAAATGGGAGGCTTCTTCCGCTAGTCCCTTCCCTGCAAGATATATACTCACTTCGTTCAACAAAGAGTGTCATTCTCACCTCTTGAGAATTCAATTTTTTTTTATCTTCGACCATGACTAAATATACATGAGGGATTATTAATGCATATAGTGTGTTTTAAGTGTCATTAAAATAATAGTTAAATATTTTTTTTTCTTGATAAGTTCTTTTGGATTTATAAATCTAGTCAAATTTAAGAAAATTTTAACATGTACGAAACACTAAGCAACTTTCACTAGACAGAGGTCGGAGGGAGGATTTAAGAGAACAGAGCATCCATCGCTTTGTTGGAGGCTAGGACAAATCCTCATCCTTTGATCTTTCAGATAGATTATTGTGACCTCGTAGTTTCATCCGGCTCCCTAGATACTTGCATTGCTTGCGGTTATCCACACCTCAGCATCCACTTTTCACCACCATCTCTCCCTCTCTCGTCCCATCACCCTGTAGTACTACGTACTAGAGCAATGGCCAGAGACAATCTAAGAGAGGCTTCACGCTCGCCTGTTGGTTGTTGCCTCACTCAACCGGGGCCATGTGTATATATACGACAACACGATGCACACCTCTCTACCCCACATTTCACCACTGCACTGCACTCAAGTAGCAGCTCATCACACACACTGCTCCTCCTCCTTCCCTTGCGATCCATCCTCTTCTCCGTCCAGCCGCCAGAAACGACGACGACGACACGATGAGTGGTTTCTACAGGCGGCGCACGGCAGCCACTGCGCTCCTCACCCTCTTCCTCCTCGCCGGCGCCACCCACTTGGTGGCGGCCGCTCGCCGCGTCGACGTCGTCCAAGGCTCCTCGCGAAGCATGGAGCAGAGGGCGCCGTCGACGAGGCTCGTCTTCGACTACCTGCCGCGGCCCCGGCCGGGGGTGATACCGCGTTCCGGCCCGTCGGAGGGGCACAACTCCATCGGCGGCCAAGATGACGAAGAGGGGGCGAAGCCGGAAGCGGATGGTCGTCCATGAGCCACCACACGGCCTTGATCGATGAGACCAACCTCAACCTGCAGCGCTGGTCATCGTCAAGATGGAGCGAGTACGCCATAATCATATATATGCATGCTTTGCTAGTTTACTACTGGCACCACACGTAGTGGCCTGGCCTGCATGTCAACGTCAGGCACATATATAAATTATTAAATGGTTTTCTGCATGTCGATCGTTGTTCGATCTTCTTTCTCCTCACCCTCTCGTTTCTGTTTTGTGTCTGTTCTTAGTTATACAATATCATGAATCATGATATGCAACTGCAACCTGGCTACCTAAGTCTCCTACACTACACAGGTGTTACATATATACCGGATGGAATCTCTATTTTTTTTCTGTACTTCTAAAATGATGTGTCTCTTTTTTCTCATCGTCGTCGTCATCGTCGTCCTTGCTCTGGTTGAACTGTTGATCAATGATCATGAGCTGAATGAATCCATTGTTCTCGATGGTGAATGAAGTGTCACATCGGAGGCGAGAGGGCGAGGTGTTGAGCAGCAAAAGGTTGGCAGAATGAGTGCCGAAACTGCATTGTGTGCTATCCATCATTGCAATGCAACCTGCTGTTCTGACTCTGGCATTTTCTTCATCTGCTGCCTCGTGTACAGTGGAACTCGCCTGCATGCAGCAGCAAGATGTTTTTGCACTTTTTTTTCTCTTCTGAAAAAACGTGGTTGGATATACTAGATGTCTGCTATGCCAATAATTGGTGAGGAAAAGGGTGTCCCTGTATGTATACATCATGCATGATGGCCCCCGTTAGAAAAAGGAGGAGGAGAAGAAGGAAGACAGTCCGGATATATGCATATGCATGTGAGAGCTCCGATCCGTCCAAAAAAAAAAACCGAATTGTTCAATTCGTTAAAAAGAAACCCGAATTGATGAAGAAATGAAGTCAAATTTTATTAGCTTAGATAGAATATCTCATATGCTAATGTTACTTATTCGGTGTCAAAAGTTACTTATTTGAAAATTACAGTCTTGTTGTTTGACGAGAGGGGGCATGCATACGATACGGTACACGAAGTGAACACGGAGTGATGAGTAGCAGGGGAGGAAAGGAAGGAGAAGGGATGAGAGTGATGATCTGCGAGAAGGGATGAGAGTGATGATCTGCAGAAGGTCTTAGCTGTACTAGCTGCCACTGAGCCGCCCGGAGCCGAGGTGAGGTACTCTCAGGTGACTCCGGCACCGGCGCCGGCACCGGCACTCAGTTCAGTCACCACCGGACGGCAGGTCACTGTCAGCACCGCCGCAATGCAATGCAAGGTGAAGGCCTGATGGGGATGGGAGCAGGTAGCGATAGATAGCGACATGGATTCGCTCGCGCACGTCGTCGCTGCGTGCGTGCTGCCCTATTGTTATTGTTTGTTTGTACCTCCTCCCTTCCCTTGGTGCAGAGTCGCATGGCGACATGGTCATGGCGACGGCACACGCCTGCCTGTTCAGTTCAGTACCCGTGTTTCACCATTCCACAGTGCTAGCCGCGCCCGGTCGGTGGTTGCGGTTCCCTCCCTCGTCTGCGCATCGATCCATTAACCTTGCATCTCTGTCTCTGTTTTCCTTCTCTTAATTTCTCCTTCTCTGCATCGCGATCCCTGCCTTACGTATGCGTGTGAACTCAACATGATATACGTGACGAACCGCTTCGAAAAAACATTCATCAATCTACAACATGATATACGTGTAATTAAGTTTGTAACCATGCAACTGTGGAAGTGCTAAGTACACTCTACCCTCTACAGACATGTACAGGCGTACATATACATCACGACTCCCTTTCTGTCAATTCTCTTCTCACATTATTATTAGAGACACTAGCTGTAACGATCGAATTACAAATTATTACTGGTGGTGGGCGATGAAGATATCACCGCCGTGGTAGTGATGATAACCCGCGGCAGCAAGAGACGACGACGAGGACGGCAGCGGCAGTAGGAATGGGTCGCTAGAGAGATTTTCCCGGAGAGATAATGAGCCACTAGCATCAGCAACCGTCACCGACGACATGACGCTACTCGTCAGCGGCGGCAGCAGAGCGCCGGCGCTGCCTGCTGCTCCCAGCAACGGGAACTGGAACGGGAACTGCAGCGGCATTGGTGGCGGTGTGGACGCCGACGCCGAGAACACCATCGTCGTCGGCCGCGATGGTGGGGGCGCCACCGGTGCGCCAGTGAGGCGCTGCACGACGGACTTGAACTCGGCCGGGTGCGCGTGCACGACTCTGGACGACTCCACGTAGATGATCACCGGCTGCCGCTGCTGGTGGTGGTGCAGCCGCCGCTTCTTGACGACCATTTCTTCCGTGCCCATCGTCGTGCTGGTGGTGCTGACCTTGAGCGTTGCCGGGCGCGGGCCCTGCAGCACCTCGTGGTGGCGGTGCAGCAGCGGCGACGGCTCCATCATCATGCTGCTGGACGACGATCGGCTGGGCATCGTCGTCGTCGTGCTGCTTGCTGGCGTTGGCGACGGCGAAACAGTAGGTACGTAGTACCAGCTAGATCCACGCCTCCTCCAGGTACAGTAGTGATGGAGTCAATGGTGTGTGCTTAACTGCTTGGGGGCTAATTAATCTGGTAAGCATGCGCTGCAGAGTGCACCAGGTGTCCTGGTGGCGGGTGAATATATAGATGACGGCTTGCCGGCGCTGTGCACGGGGACTTGGTATTCATTCAGCTAACCATTATTCAGGTTTAGTATATACTCCTAAGTAGCCAATAGCCCACACCGATATGAATATGATATACTCCGCTCGATCTAGCTAGTAAGTAGATCAAGTCAAATGAGAGAGACAGTCAGACAGATGGTGGCGCTTAACAAGTCAATGATGCAAGGTAGTAGCAGAGCAGAGCAGGGAGATGTGCGAGCAGCGAGCAGGGAGATGCAGAATCGAAGAAGAAGGTCAGGTGAAGCAGCAAAGCAAGGGCCCAGTCAGACTGTCAGAGTCATGTACGTACTACTAGTCTACTACCGATTCAAGGTCGCTTTCTTTCAGCTTGCAAAGTGCAACAATATAATGCGTCGTCTTGCCTTGCCTTGCTTGCCTCTAGAAGATTGTGCGTACGTCATGCAAGAAACTTTCAACTGCTGCAAGAATGGAATCAAGTTACGTGCGACGCTTTGTACAATATGCAGCTAGCGGTGCATGCATGTATGTATAACGGCGTGTGAATGCATGAATAATACAAAACAAACTGTCATCGGTCGATCGAGACGGGTTCCATTGTTGTATGTACTCTACACGTATATGCATGTATTGTATATGCAAAATGGAATGAGACGTCGTCAAAGCAACCTCAAACTGAGTTAACAAACAGCTAGCAGCTCTGAAGAACTGATCCGGCCGCGGTTGGTACAAACTTGAATGAAACCCGGTCGTATTATCCATATAATATGCTGTCAAGTTGGAAACCAAATAATCCAGTGCAACAGTTAACGACCATATTTAAAAAAATCCTAATGGAATTGCTTCTGCAGACACAAAAAAAAAAAGGAGAAAGGGAAAATAAAACTAGAATTCCTCATGGAATTGCTAGCTTAGCAAGCTTAATTTAGGATGGATCGGCAGAGATGGATCTTGTTGATCTGGCGATTCAGAGATCCATTATATATTGAAAGCATGCAAATGTATATAGTTTGGAAGCAACCAAAGTAAGTAGAGTGGCGGAACAAAACAGGTTAGCGCGCGACCCAACTTAATTGTATACATACACATATGTACACCGTATCAAGGCAAATAACGTCGTTACGCATGCGTAATGACAATTGGAGTAACCAACACACTGATCGATCACAAGCTAAGAGGCCACAATCAAATCAAATGAAAGGCCTCTGACCACTTCTCCACACACATAACATAGACTTTGTTTTTTGGTGCTTCATCAGCGCTGGGTATATCTATCTCTAGCGGAGTGAGTAGCGGTACGGTTGCATAGATCCATCCGCTCATAAATGCTACTCGTTATTGGTTGATCTTTTTTTGAGAGAACTGGAGGGGCCGTGGCCCCAGCAGAGATTTATTAAAAGAAACCAAGAACAGTTTAGGGAGTACAAACAAAACGTAACCAAAAAGAAAACACTAAACTAAAAGAAGCAGAAAGAAGGGGGGGGGGGGGGGTGTGGTTAGGGATCAGGGTACAAAGTAGGAAAAAAAGAAAAACCGGAGCACCGAGCAATTTACTGAAGGGTTTGGCACCATTGATCAAAACTGATTTTCAGGCTGCTTTTAACTCTGAAGGAACAAAGTCTGACTTCTTTGAAGAACCTTCTTCTGCACTCTTGCAATGGGACCTGATTATTTTCGAAGATCATTTCATTTCTAGCTGTCCATATCACCCAGCTCAATAGGATGACAGCTATCATGAAGAACTGAGAAGACAATTGATCCTTGATTGCTTGTATGTTTTGGAAGCTGTCACTATCATCCACTGTTTCAAGGCCAATGAAACCCCCACATTGTTTAGCGAAAGGACATTCCCAAAAAAGATGCTAAACCGTTTCCTCATGTGGGTTGAGGCAAAACTCACAGTTGTAAGATTGCATTGCCATTCCCCTTCTCCTTAGTATATTCCTTGTGCTCAACCTATCATTGATGAGAAGCCAGCAGAACACTTTGTGCTTGGGTTGACAGTAAGATCTCCACAACCATCTGTATGCTGGATCAATGACCTGATGCCCAATTAGTGTGTTATTGGTTGATCTAGTCTAGCTACATCTAATGTCAACTTGATTGACTAAACTCTTCTTCTTATATACATTAATTATTTTGGTAATTGGTACATACCCAAGTAAACTAAGACACCAAGCTATGCATGCATATTGCATATGTACTCAAATCATTAACAAAGTGAAGTCGTAATAAGCAAGAAATTGACATTCGGTTGGTCTTTGTTTGTCATCACATTGGGATTGGGATTACGACCCCGAGCATGCATATGCATGCATCCAAATCCAAGAGAGGCGGTCCGGTCCTGGCTCCCGGGTCTGGCTGGTAGTCCGGACAGTTTAACTTCTGACGACTGAAGGAGTCGCCGCCTTTGAAATTGAATGTATCAATCATCCAATAATTCCATGGATTCTTGGATGGATCAGTTCCTCCTCTCCAGCCTAGTCTATGTCGTAGCTGGCCCGGCCCGGGAACAGTTCGAATTAGACTGGATCATGCGCAGTAGCCATATTGTTTATTGTTTAGTTTAATCTTTGTTGGTAGGTTTTGCTGATTTATGTATAGACCGACTGATCAATCGGTGCATTTTAACATAAAAATCTATAACAGAAAGAAAGAACGCAGGTGGTATATACATGATTGGGTCCAAGTCCAAACCATCTGTTTTTTTCCTTTGAATTAATCAATCCATATCAGTGTACTCTGTGTTACCCAAGTCACCTGAGCCTACACATTTTTCCTCGGGAAGAATTCCTCGGAAAAGCATCGGAAAAGCTTCTGCCCGATCCAACTCACATCCTTTTTCGTGTTTTTGTTGAACCCGGCCGCGTCATGCAAACAAGCTCCACAGTTTACATTACGGCAGTCCCTCCTCCTATGATAGCATACCACCTCCGTGACACATTGTAGAGCTGTTCATGCCTAGCAGAAAGACAATTAAAAGAGCAGGCGGTAAGTCGTTGTGGCTATACAAAATAAACAATCTGATTGAATAGAAGAATGGCAAAAAACACATGCTTCCTCTAATCATCATAAATAAAAGTCCATCAGCACTTAGTTATATTAATCTTGAGAGGTCAATAGCCGGTAAAAACAGTGTGAACAATAAATGCAAGCATTAGAAGAGAGAAAAAAGGGTAAAGCAGCTTGCTAATACTCACACCAACTCGACACTTTGCCTTGACCCTCCATGTAGACTTCCTCTCACACTGACCAAACAGGTGCCCTTTGTTCCTACAGGCATCGGTGGTAACAGTTAGCCTGACCAGATAGAAAGATCAAATTCAAGAATGATTGCTATCAGGGAGAGAGCAAATAAAAACTGAACAGAAGCACACCATTGATCACAAACGCAACAGGTCATGATATGGTAGATGATGGAACAAGGACTTGGTACAGAATAATTTCCGGGCGTCCCATCTGCTGCTTGTGAGCACGTGCCAGTATTTAGATGGTATTGCGAAAGATATGTTTTCTCCGAGGAATTAGCTACTATGGTGTCTTCCACAAGGGTAGGAAGAGCCTTAGAGTTCACACTCAAAGTCCTCCCACCACTATGAAGGAAGACTGCATTGCCACCGACGGATGTCACAGGGACAATCCTTTCTATGATAAGGTCAACTAGTCGATAAACTGTAAACTCTGAACGTCGACTACGGTCAGAGGCAGCAACCAGGATCTCTGAGTTACATTCCACCAGGTAGCAATATCCTTTAATTGGAAATGTGGCTATCAACTTTGGTGGCGGCAGCAAACATGAACCTGAAACCATTTCTTGCTGGGGTGGCTCGGTCTGGATGAGATATATATGTGCTTCACCGTCGAATAAGGGTCGATTCATCATGTACATCGTGCCTTGGAACGCCAATGGATTATAGTAGTTTTCAAATGTCCATGGTGAGAGTGTCCACTGGTGATCTCTGGAGGTTGCAAAGGCCATGCGCATAAAATAGCTTAGCCATATCATGGCCGTGATGACCCCATCAACACTCACGTTGATGCATGTAGCAAGGTTGTTTCTGAGATAGAACCACTTCCCTATTTTATTGGATGCACAAGGAAACCAGGTAATGCATGAAAGGAGGGTCGCAAGCTGAGGGAGATCCACAATGTCACCAGTGAAAGGATGGAGGAGCCGGATGGCGGTGTCCTGGTCCCGTTGCAATATGAGGATACCGTCGACAGAGTCAAGGACACAGTGGTCCTTGAAGATGGGGAGCTTGACACGAACAAAGACGCCAGAAGAGAGGTTGAAGAAGCGGACGTACCCGTGCAGCTTGCCATGGCCTGGGTAAAGGCCGTGGCCCTTGGGCAACATCATCCACCGCCGCGGGTGGAAGCGCGGGTCTACAATGCCACGGCCACGTGGGCACTTAGTGCTGGAACGCCAAGAGGAGCACACCGCACGAAAGCGGACATAATCCAGCAAGTCACTGGCCAGCACCCGCCACCCAATCAGGCGGACCAAATCCTCATGCAGAGACGCCCACGACGATTCCAAGGTGTCGAAGGCAGCTTTAGGCACATTGCGTCGGCGGCGCTTGTTGCTGCACATAACCAATGCCGCTGCATATGCTTTGCTGATGACATGTGGCCAGTAGCCGATCAAGAACTTTTACCAAGGGTAGTCCTAGCCAAATACATGAAAATGTGATTTAGTATAATCTAACACACATACAAAAGTACAAAATTCCTAAGTTTGGTAGACAGATAATTTATAAATATAAATATAAAATTACAAAACATATACATGTAAAAAGTCTTGTAGTATTCTGAATGTAAAAAATATGTTTGAAACTTACATAAATTATAGTACAGATAGTTTCGAGATGAAGTTTTACATGAATAGAAGATAACAATGCTACTCTAGCCGCTACGCGATTATAAAACCAATGCAACGTCTCTATCTCTTGTTATCTGATGAACATTTTTTTTCACGATTCGTCTAATCACCCGTATTTCATTAAGAGGAAGCGCGAATCAAGTACAACATGGTTGGGCCTTAATGCCGAGGAGACATCAAGGCTGACCGAGTCCGAGCACCTATCTGATAAACATTAGAAACGCAAATTACATATATGTATACTTACAAAAGGATTTACTCAAAATAACAACTCTGAAACTCAAAATTATAGCTGTTATAGACCATTTGCAAACAATATGTGTTTAAAGATACTAAAATATCTTAAAATCGCTGAGATTATCAATTCGGAAACAAGCATAAACCAGAAACAAAATACATAATACATCAACAATCACTTAAACACTGCACAAAATCCTGCTATGGTTTCAAGACTCGACAATCACTTGGATACCACCAGCATTTGCAGTCAGACTGAGTCCCCTACACTAGACAATTAAAAAAAAACCTAGCTAACACGACGGCCTAAACAACACGTGAACAAATTCAGCTCGCATCGAGCCCAGAAGATGAAGATCAGATCGCACGAGTCTCGCTCACACATAGACGTCGTCTTGTCCTGTGATCGTCTGCGTATCACACAGTGGCGCCTGACGGGCTTTTATGGCGAGCCGAGAAGGGAGAGGAGAAGGGAGAGTTGGTACCTTCTAAGATTCTTACGTGCACAGTCGGCGTGTCCGTGGTTATGCATGGGGGATTTTAATGAGGTGCTGATGGCGGAAGAGCAGATAGGGGGTAATGAAAGGGAGCAGTGGCAAATGGCTGGCTTTCAGGATGCGGTTGAAGACTGTCGGCTGTCAGACTTGGGGTTCCATGGACTCACTTATACATGGGACAATCGGCATGGGACAATCGGCAGGATGGTGATCGCAATGTGAAGGTACGCCTTGATCGTGCTCTAGGGGACTACAAGTTCCTGGAGTCCATGGGTGGAACGGAGGTGTTTCATATTCCACTCGCGGAATCTGATCATGCCGCGTTGCTGGTGGAAGTGAGGGAGCGGGAACCAGGAAGCAGATCGGGGCGCAGACGCCCCAAACCGTTCCGGTACGAGAACATGTGGCAGGATCATGGTGAATACCATGATTTCGTGAGCAGGAGTTGGGACCCGGGACCGAATGCTGGAGACCTTGTGTCAGTGTCCAACGCCCTGACTTCACTACAGGGCTCACTGAAGCAATGGGATCGGGAGGTTTTTGGCTCTGTCAAAAAGCAAATCAAAGAGCTTCGGGAGGAACTTGAGGTGGAACGACAAGGCACTTTGTATAGAGGCCCGACGGACCGAGAACGGGTCATCATGAACAAGCTCAGTACAGTCCTTGCTCGTGAGGAAACGATGGAGCGGCAGCGATCCCGTATCGCGTGGCTGCGGGAGGGGGACAGGAACACGGCTTTCTTTCAGTCGAAGGCCAAAGCTAGAAATCGTACCAACAGAATTAAGGTTCTGAAGGGCGAAAATGGCCAGATTTTCACTGAACAAGAGGATCTTGAGCGGTTGGCCTGTGATTTCTATCACAAGTTGTTTGAGGCTCAGCCGGAGCTGCAGCCTGAATTGGTGTGTCGTCACGTTCCAAGGAAAGTGACGCCTGAAATGTGTAACTCTCTGATGAGGCCCTTTGCCGAGCAAGAGGTGGAGGAGGCGCTATTCCAAATGGCGCCGAGCAAGGCGCCGGGGGTGGATGGCTTCAATGCCGGGTTTTTCCAAACGCACTGGCAACTGCTCAAGGCGTCAGTCATTCTGGCGGTTTTAGCTTTCCTCAATGGTGGCGAGATGCCGGCAGAGGTGAATCAGACTCTCCTGGTGCTAATACCAAAGGTGTGTAATCCGCAAGATCTTTCGCAATATCGGCCAATTTCTTTATGCAATGTCCTTTACAAGTTGTGCTCGAAGACGTTGGCCAATCGCTTGCGTTTGATCATGGATGATATTATTTCAAAGGAGCAGAGTGCTTTCGTTCCTGGGCGTTTGATAACCGACAACGTCCTCATAGCGTACGAATGTATCCATTACCTAAGAAAGAAGAAAGGAAAGAATGGGGACTGTGCTATCAAGTTAGATATGGCAAAGGCCTATGACCGGGTGGAATGGCAATATTTGGAGGCGGTCATGAGGGCCTTGGGATTCCCAGAGACATGGTGCACTTTGGTGATGAAGTGTGTATCAACAGTTGCCTTTTCGGTTCGAGTGAATGGGGTTTTTTCGGACAGCTTTGTGCCGACACGGGGAATTCGTCAGGGGGACCCGATCTCGCCATATCTTTTCCTGTTATGTGCAGAAGGGCTCTCTTGCATGTTGAAGGGTGTTGGTCCGCTGTATGTTTCCAGAGGGGTTAGGGTGAGCAGGCACGCGCCCTGGATCTCCCACCTGCTCTTCGCGGATGACTGTCTGATCTTCACTCAAGCCTCAAAGAAAGGCGCGGATCGTGTTACTGAGATCCTTGACATTTACAACAAGGGCTCAGGGCAGCTGGTGAATAAAGGCAAATCAGCTGTCTTTTTCAGCGATAATTGTGATCAAGAGAACAAGGATGTTGTCCTTTCTAGCATTACTACTGAAGCGCTAGGAGAACGATATTTGGGTCTGCCTACGTCTGCGGAGAGAGGCGTGGCAGGTCCTTTTAATTATGTGCTAGCAAGAACAAGGGGCATGGTTGGAGGCTTCGCAGAGAAGGAGCTCAGCTGTGCTGCTCGGGAGGTGCTGATCAAGGCCAATGTGCAGTCGGTGCCAACGTACCCAATGTCCTGCTTCAAGCTTTCACCGATGGTGTGCACTAAACTTACATCAGCAGTGTCAAACTATTGGTGGGGCAGTTCTCTAGATAACCATAAGATGCATTGGTTGCGTTGGGAAAAATTGACGAGATCGAAGGATGAAGGAGGAATGGGTTTCCGAGATTTTGGCCTGTTCAATAAGGCGATGCTCGGGAAGCAGGGTTGGAGATTGCTAATGCGGCCAGACTCGCTGTGTGCAAGGGTGTTGAAGGGGAAATATTTTCCGAATGGTGACTTCCTTTCAGCTACCAAGAAGAAGCGAAGCTCGGCCACGTGGAAAGCAATCCTCCATGGACGTGATGTGCTATGCCGTGGACCGATCAAACGAATAGGTCCGGCAATGTGAACGTCCGGGAGGAGAACTGGATACTGGGGGTGGGAGGCCTAAAACCCCTGGCCAGGCAACAGACATCAACGGTGGAATTGGTGAGTGAGCTGTTCATCCCGGGGACCCGTGTTTGGGATGAAGCAGTGGTGCGACAGAATCTTATGGCGTTTGAAGCGGACGCGTGCTTGAAGCTCAAACCAAGCCTCCGGATCGATCGCGATGTACTTGGCGTGGGCGTTCGAGAGGAATGGCCTCTACTCGGTCCGATCGGCATATAGGTTGCTTTGAAACAAGACCAAATGTCGACCTCGATGGCCGCATCGAGCGAGGCCATGAGCTCGGGGTCTACACGGGGTTGGAAAAGACTATGGAAGCTGGAGGTTCCCCCTAAAGTTAAGGTTTTCTGGTGGCGGGTGCTCCACAACTCGCTGCCGTCGAAAGCGGAACTGAAGCGCAGGCATGTGGAAAGGGAAAGTCATTGCGAGGTGTGCGGTGAACCGGTTGAGGATCTCTACCACGTCTTCTTCCGGTGCCCACTGGCACTTCGGTTTTGGGAGGAGGAGAAGAAACTGACGGGGGTGTCGATGCCTAGACTGTCGCCCTCGTCCCGGGCGGTCGGAGATTTTGCGCCCGGGGCTGGCGGGAATGGTGTTCAAGCCACGGTGGTGTGTGGTGCGTGGGCATTGTGGACATCAAGGAATGCTAGGAGGCATGGAAGGAAGGTGTGGGAACCAGGGGCCACGGCTAGATTCATATCTAAGCTGATGGAAGATATGGCGTCACTTAAACAGACGTCAGCACCGAGGAAACAACAAGAGAAGGCACGGTGGGAGAAGCCGGAGATGGGATGGTGCAAGGTGAACACGGACGCGGGCTTTGATCAAGTTGCCTGTACCGGTTCATCAGGGGCTGTGATTCGAGATGCGGCGGGGTTAGTAGTGGCTGCAGCGGCAAGGTGGTTTGATGATGTGCCAGACGCTCTGACAGCAGAGGCACTCGCAGCGAAAGAGGGCCTTGAGCTAGCACAGGAGATGGGGCTGCGGCAGGTCATACTGGAGATTGACAGCCAGGTGCTCGCCAAGGGGTTGAATGATCCGATGTCAGAGCTGTTGACGCAAAATGTGACCACCCTGCGTATCACACACAAAGAAGCCGGAAAGCCTAGCTTCAATCGGGTGCCCGGCGTCGAATCCGGTGGCGTGCCGCCGATTTGACCTGAAAATCGACAAGGGATAAAACGGTAAGATCATAACCGGAACGTCTTTGGGTGAGACCGACAGTTCCATCTTTACGACCGGGTTACTCACTTACGACGACACATAGCTATGGAAGCTATCTCGCCAACAGGATGCGCCATTCATTCGGCTAAAGTAACATAACCGATGTAAACAGAACAAACTAGCCGAATACGGTAAATGAAGACATGTTTGAACAAGATTAAATCATTAAAGCATATCAAACTACATCTCATGTTTAAAGCATCATCAAGCACTAAAAATTAAGAATAAGTAACTTATAAATATAAATCTACTAAACAACACATGCATAGGCTACTCCAACTAGTCTGCGCACGTCTAGCCTTCATAAACCCGTCGAGCATAAACCCAAGCAAGCTAATCCACTGCATGATACCACTCATTATGAATTTACGCCACTCCTTGCTACTAGATCAATCCACCGCATGATACAATCTAGCAATAAAGAGCTAAAAGCACATAATTATCTAACAGATCTATAGATACTTGCTACATGTATAAGCATAACCGTATCGGCAAGATTGCCGAATCGGGGTCCATGAAGAAGGAACAAACAAGCAACATGTAAAAGGAGCCTATCAGATTAAACCGATCTCTAGTCCACCGGATGACTAGCTCTAGAGTAACCCAAAGACCTGCATCTGCCGCACGGTACCCGGTCCTGTCAAGGCTTATCTACATATAACGTGAATGAACCCGCAACATGTAACAATCTAGATCGATCTAATTCGGCTATGTGAGCTTGATCTACTCGATATTGAATGAGCATGAGAGATACGATCAACAAGCCGAAAGAGTATCAATCTAGATTGGGCAAAAGGGTGTTGCAAATAATTAAACATTAAATAAAGCAAGCAACACGTGATAACTTAATGAATCTATTAGATCATGCCAAATCTAAAAGAGCCGATAACTATCTTTACTCATGTCTTAATCCGCCGCACGATACAAGGCACAAGCAAAAACTTCCCATCATTAAGCTTAAATCCGCCGCACGATACTAAGCAAAACGGATGAGACTACTTGCATCATAATCTAAATCCGCCGCACGATACTAGACATGATAGCAAGGTTGCCGGGACTTACGGAGGTCGACGGATCGATTGGCCCTCTCGAAGAACTCGACGACACGACTAAAAGGACTCGAAGGGTGGCGCGTAGCCGGTTGTATTGATTTGGTTGTGAACCCTTATTACAATGGTCGAGGGTTTATATTTATACCCCGGACAACACGAATCCTAAGCACTTACGAGCTTTCTTAAACAAAATTGGAAAAACAAAGACACGCTAACTCTATCCATAATCGGAGTCCTTGATTATCATGACTCCTTCCCTTTCTCGGTCGCTTCATCTTTCCTTCTTTCGCCTTCAAACGAAACGGTTGCCGACCGCTTGGTCATTTGCCGAACACATGGAAATTAGCCGACCGCATACGCATTTGCCGAATTGCCCTCTTGTTCCTTGCGGGTCCACCTGTCATATTCCTGACCAAATTCTGGTGTTAACACATGCCCCTCAATTTCGAGATAAAAGGATTTTATTTCGAAATTGACTGTCAGTGCCTCTCATCTAGGTCAGCACCGCCAACGCCCGCAGCCGCCACTTGAGATCTTCTTGTTGTTGTCTTCAATGGCGACGGAGACTTCAACCAGCTCCATTATGGCAACAAGAACTCAAGAAGAGCTTCTAGAGGTAACCCTACTTGCTTTACCTATTCGGCAATTCTTTCTGAATCAATTTCCAGATGCACCTTTTGATCCATTCGCTTCAATTTCTTCTTAAAGGAAATGAAGAATGAGATCTTGATCTCCAATCTTGCGTGTCCTGGATCATTTTTTCTTGGTCCGCGGGGAGACCCCAATCCAAGGGAATTTATTGAAAAGGAAACCCTGAGGATCCCCTTTAAGTCTAGGATTTCTCCCCCAAACAAGGCCGAATACTTTCAAAACATGGCCCCTTCCTTCAATCACAGGATGGCGTGATTGGTACCGTAGGATGCAGTCCAGGAGCAGTGATTTTTGGGAATCTCAAGATATTCAGCACTGTTTGGAGCTTTCTTTAGCCGAAATGCCTAGGAATGACTCCCTCCTGATAGCTGCTTCCTACTTTTGGTCTGACGCCATCAATGCGTTCATCTTCGGTCATGGCCCAATGTCGATCACTCTCTCAGACATCTTTATGATGACTGGTTTAAACATCACCAAGCCAACATACCCATTCAAATACAAAAGCACCAAACACGAAGGCGATCAAATCGGGAGGAGAGGTGGGCCAAGTATGTCCGGACTTATGCTTCAACCGGCCCCGTGTCGATAAAGAGTATAGGGCATTCATGAACATGTGGTTATGCGAGATTCATTTTACGTGGCAAGTCCAATGAGCCCACTCTGAATCACACAGTGATGGCCGAAGAATTGGCTACAGTGCAAGCCGATTCCTTTGGGCAAATATCTCTGGGAGCTTTCTACCACATGATGCACCAGACATTACTCGTCCGGATGAGGAATCGGGCGAAATCTCCCGTGTCAATGGACCATGGTGGCTTCTCCGGATGTGGTTGCAACTATATATGCATCGATTGTCTCTCGTAGATCTCCACAATCCGAACTTTCCTTCAATCAATTATGCTTGAAGGTGAAGACCCCGGATACAAATCTTGTCGGACATATGGAGAGGCTGCATCTTCAATCATTATTGACTTAGACTGGGCCATCTTTTCAAGATCTTCTACAAGGGATTCAACCACATGATCTGGTTTCCCTACGGGAGAATGAAAATTTAACTCTCCCCGCAGATTCAGCTATGAGTTGGGCTGCATAGATGATGATTCCAGGGGATATTTTCAATTCTTTCATCAAGCCCCGTGCTCGCTGCCAGAATTTCACCATGGTCGATTGATAAGCTCAACTTATGAATTTTATAATCCAAACATGGTTGCCGTGCAGTTTGGACTCGGTCAATTGCCCCCAAGGCCATATTTTTCAAGCATCATCGGACCTGTGGAGTCTTTGCTAAATATCACCGAAGCCAATAAAGTCTTCAATCTTGGATGCAAGCTTCCAATATATGAACCCAATCCTCTGGTGATAATTGAAGCTGCTCATCCTTCATTCAACCTTTGGTGGCAGGAATGGCATTCTCACATTTTCAGAGCACAAGTCCATCCTCTATGCCAAGTTTTAATGCCCTCATTCTCTTCTGATGATGAGGTACACTTTTATAACTACCTGTTATTTGATGTCTTTGCTCTGTTTCTAAAACATCCTCTTGAACAGGACAATGCTCCTCCAAGTCCTCCAAAGGTTCAATACGGCAACCCGGCCCCATAGTCGCTCTTGGACATGATGCTCCAAATCGACAAAGATTCAACAAAATACCTGCGATGACACGGTGCTCTAAAGGACCTCAAAAGAAAAACTCCTTCCTCCCCTATCAAGGACACTGCAATTCCCAAGAAAACAAGATCAAAGAAAGCTAAGCCACTCTCTCGGTATGAATGCTTTTAACCCCTTATTGTCCTCTCGCAAATGTGTTTGCACTCATCACTTTCTTTCAACAGTGTACAGGCCAACCTCAAAGTCCCGACGGGGTAGTGATCTTGGAGAACTCTCCGGAGCCTCTACCGGTCAAGCAAACGCTAATGAGCCTACCGCAGCATGCACCGGGTAGATGACCAAGCAGTGTGAACAAGGAGCACGAAAGAATTTTCTTCTCATCAGCCGATGAACAAACGAAATGGCAATGAGACATCCCTCTTCATCGGTCAAATGAACAAGGAGGACCCCTTCCCAAGAACTTCAAGTTTCAACAACTCGACAATTCAGATGTACCAAGCCATGATATTGTCAATCCCGAATTGACTCGTGGCATCAACCATTCAACATATTGATGTTACTCGGGAGGCAATTGATCAAGTAATTGCCGAAGAGGTATTATTCTTATTCCACTCGGCTATTTTTTCATTCGACCAATCATTTGGCTAAACTACCTTCCTTGTTCACCAACAGGATATCTTGCTCATCCTCAAGCTAGCTTTTCCCTTATCGCCGAAGAGTATCTTTGGGGATAAAGATGATGAAGCTTCTTCTAACCAAAGAATTATCATCGAGAGTCAAGCCAAGCTAAAGGACATAATCTCATTTCGAAAAAGGATATTGTTGCTTTGGCCCAAGATTCGGACAAAATAAGGGAAATAGCGTAGCTCATTGATCGAAACTTCCCTCTAATCTCAAGGCCGCCATAGATGCTTTATCACACCTTGATGATCACTTTGTCGCTATCAAGAGAGCACACAAGAATATGTTCACCAAGGTTGATCTCGAGAAAAGAAAGGTGGCCAAGGAACAAGAGCCAAGGAGCTCTACTCGGCATCAAGTCAACTGAGCACCTCTTGGGCACCTTAGAACCGTAGCCGCAGTCATGAGAGAAGAAAAAACCAAACTTGAAGCTCAATTAGCTCAACCGAATGCCAACATTCAATCTCATGAAACTAAGCTCGCAAATCTGCCATCTCTTGATTCGGCTAAATCCAAAATACAATCGTCATCAAGGAGACGCGGCAAATCAAAAGCAAACTGTCCAACATCCAAGACTCAAGAAGAGGACAAAAAGCTCTTGATGAAGCCAACCGAATCAAGATTGATGCTCTTGCTGTTATCAATTCTTTCCTAAATGTATAGATGCTTGGCTGGTACTTGAAGATGTAGACACTTAGGCTTGACCCTGTCATACTTGAAAACAATTTCTTTTCTCTTGAAAAGTAGATAATCTCCATTTTTTCTCTTTCTTCTCTCGCTTCATATCATTCGGCTCTTCCAATCTCAACCGTACTCGTGTGCGTTTTAACCGAATGTAACTACCGCTGCCTCAAGTGCTCATTTAGCCGAATATCCCTCATCAGCTTATTTAGCCGACCGAGTGTATGGTAACTGAATCGTCAGCGATGACGGGCTCGGCCCAACTCAACATCGGCCCATGAATGTGGAAACCCTATTCTGTCGCTTGGCTTTCCCGCAGTCATCGCCACGGCTCCCACGTTCATAAATAGGACCAGTCGGCTCCCACCATCATCACATCAAGCACAAGCAGTTGCCACCATCCTCAATCTCTTCCACTTCCCTTCTACCTTCAAGCCCCCAAAAGCCCCAACCACCACCAATGGCGAGCGGCGGCGATCGCAATAAGCGTCCCCGCTCGGACGAGGCGGAGGAAGTAGCAACCGGCGCCGGCGGTGAGATCTTCAACCCCTTGAGCTGCGCTAGTTGATAATCTTTACCCGATTTGGGTCTTTGCCCCCTTGCAGTTATTCATCTTCTCGATCTGTTTTCAGGGTCGTCGGGAACACCGGCGACTAACGTCCGGAGGCGGGTCGCCCGGGCCGGCACCCACACTCCTCCTTCTGCTTCCGCTCCTGCTCCTGCGGCGGACGCGGCGGAGGGAAGCAGCCGTGGTGGTCGCCGTCTGCAGTAAGAGATAACCTTCCTACCTTGTTTTGCGGTTTCTTCTTGTTTAGCCGATCTTGATTGCACCTTGCTTGTAGGACGGCGAGGATCGACCGGCCAATGGCGCTTGGCGCCGGCCGCGCGCTCGACGCTCCGCCGCGCGCGCCGGGCTCCGGCTCCGGCCCGCTCTCTCTGCCGGCATCGGCCTCCGCTTCGGCCTCATCGGGGTCGGCTCCTTCGTATGCGTTCCCATATGGGAGAGGAACGACGAGGAGATCCCGCCGCATGCGGCCGCTACGATGCCGCCGCGTACCGCCGCGAGAGGGATGAGGCGATGGAGCTTCTTGGTGAGGAAACCAAGAAGTTCGGGATCGCGCAGCTGGAGTTGGAGGACAACTGCCGGCAGATGAGCGAGGCCATCACCAGTATTTGCTCTTTGCCAATCGCTTTCGACTCCCGTTCTCCCCAATCCGTCTACTCACTGATCCATCTTATTCTTTCCTTGCAGACCTCTCCGCGGAGTTGGAACGCCTGAAGGTGGCGGCGACGGCGGCGGCCAACCACGTGAACGCCCAGGGAGCGACCCTGGCAGATCGCCTTGAGGCGATTCCTGGTCAGGTCGATCAGGTTGCCCTCCATGGCGTGCGCCTCGGCACCTCCCTCGGCCTGGCGGGGATGTCGTCCCCGGACCGGGACGACTACGCTCCGATGCCGACCGGCTTCCGCGGCGGTCTTCCCCACGAGGTCGACGACATCGAGGGCCTCTGGGCGGGGGGCACGACGCCCACGCCGACGCCATGGCCAACGCCACCAACCCGGAGTCTCGTCCTCAACAAGCTCTTCAATGAAGAAGAGGAGTAGCTTGTATTAGGATTGGCGCGGTTGTAAATAAAATCTTAATGAAGAATGTTGGTCCTCTTCTTGTTCTTGCTTGTCTGTGACGACATTCGTCTGTCGCATTTGCTTCTTTGCAAATTTTTCCTCGGCTAGAACTCGACTGCAACACTCTTCCCGAACGAAAACTCCCGAATCGCATGACATCATTTTAGCCGATCGATCTCGGTCCCGTTCCATGACTTGACGGTTTGTAGCGTAGTACTTCAATTCCCTTTATCTTCTCCCGATAAACCTATCACCGAGAGATAAGATCAAACTGCTCACTTATACTTTTAAAAATCGACTAAAGGCGATACAACCGTATCGGCTATTTTTGTTCTCAAGATGATACACACGATATCGGCTATCTTTCCACTAGAGGCGATAATATTATCGGCTATTTCTCTCCAACTTCTTTCCTTTGCTCAAGGCGATTTTATTCAATCGGCTATACCACGCTTATGTCATAATCACAATTAAGATCCAACTTCGATACTTGGATAAAACTTCTTAAGGTATCTCGCCATTGATGGCTCTAGTAAGTTCTTCTCCAAACAGCGTTTTTAATATATACGCATTGCCGGGTGCACAACCGACAACCCGAAAAGGTCCTTCCCAATTCGGAGACCACTTGCCGAATATTCTGTCTTTGGTACCAATTGGCAATATTGTTTTCCAAACCAATTCTCCTTCGCAAATTGCTTAATTTTAACTCTCTTGTTGTAATACTTGGCAACACGTATTTTATTCTTCTCAATGTTCTCCAAGGCTTTAAGACGAATCAAATGCAAATCTTCTAATTCATCCATCATCGATCCTTATAATCTTTTTCTCGTAGTCCTTTTGTAACTCAACTCTCCTTGATCCCGATTGCAACTCCCAAGGCATTATAGCATTATGTCCATAAACCAACTCATATGGAGATGCTTGTGTGGATCCATGGCAAGCCATTCGGTAAGCCCACAATGCTTCATTAAGGACCAAGTGCCATCTCCTTGGCTTCTCATCGATTTTCTTCGAATAATCTTGATCATGATCTTATTTGACGCCTCTCGTTGGCCATTGGCTTGCGCATAATAAGGAGAAGAATTATACAGCCCTTATCCCCATGCTTTCAGCAAAGTCACAAAACTCTGAGGAAGTGAACTGAGTCCCCTGATCAGTTGTAATGGTTTGTGGGATCCCAAACCTATGAATTATATGTTCTTTGACAAAACTGATCATATTTTCTGATGTGACCTTCTTCAAAGGGATAGCTTCAACCCATTTGGTGAAATAATCTGTTGCCAACAACACAAACTTGTGTGCTTTGCTAGATGGAGGATTGATCTGTCCAATTAAATCTATACCCCATCCTCTAAACGGCCAAGGTTTAATTATTGGATTCGAAGCGATGCGTGCTCTTTGAACATTACCAAATATCCGACAATCTCGACACCCTTTGTAATATTCAAAGCAATCCTCCAACATAGTCGGCCAAAAGTACCCCGTCCTCCTTATTATCCATTTCATTCGGTAAGCCGATGATGTGCACCACAAGCTCCTTCATGGACTTCAAACATAATCTTCTTAGCCTCTTCTTGGCTCAAGCATTTGAGCAACACTCCATCTATAGACTTGTGGTACAACCGATCATCAAGAAGCACAAATTTAAGTGCTTTATACCGAGCCTCCGGAAACTCTTTGAGATGGGTCTTTCGATAACCGATAATATCTCTTCTCCAATCACCTTTTATCTCGATCATCATTAAAAGCACCTTCTTCGCCGCATAAATTTCACGATTTTCCCGATATCCGTAGCGCTTGAGCTAATTTGTTTGCTTCTCCATTGTGCTCTCTGGGGTATATGATGCAAAGTAACTACTTGAAAAACTTTTCAAGTTCCCTACATTGTTCATGGTATCCTTGCAAGACATCATTTTTGCATTCATATTGTCCTCATCAACCGATTGATTACCAATTCGTAATCACCAAATACCTCAACAAAGAATAGCCTTCGCTTTACCAACAAACAAGCCCTCTAAGCAAAGCCTCATACTCTGCTTGATTGTTAGTGACAGGATATTCAATTGAAAAAGCAAACTCAAATATCTTTCCACGTGGGGATATCAAAAGAACACCAGCACCACCACCTTTGTCACATGATGATCCATCAAAAAATAATGCCCATGGGGCAATGTTAATCATATCAATAGATAAATCACGATGTTGAGTAATAAAATCGGCAATTGCCTGTCCTTTCACCGCTTTTGCCGACTCATACTTTAAATTAAACTCGACAGTGCTAATACCCATTTGCCGATTCTCCCACTTAAAATCGGCATTGACAACATGTGTTTAATTACATCAAAACTAGATATCACCACACATTCGGCATTTAACAAATAGTGCCGAAATTTGGTGCATGAGTAATAAACACACAAACAAAGCTTTTCTATAGCCGAATACCTTGTTTCAGGATCTAACAATTTTCGGCTAAGGTAAGCTATTACTCTCTCTTTTCCATCAAACTCTTGCATAAGGGCCGATCCTATTGTTAGGCTATCGGCCGCCACATACAAACTTGAAAGGCTTTTCAAGTTGTGGAGGTACCAACACTAGTGGTGCCTTCATATATTGCTTGATCTCATCAAAAGCCTTTTGCCGTATGTCACCCTGCATAAATTTTTGATCTTTCTTGAGCTTCAACAATGGAGAGAAAGGCAATACTCTTTCGATAAATTGGATATGAATCTTCTCACGAAATTGATCTTGCCCAAAGAATGATTGCAACTCAGTAAGGTTAGTTGGGGGCACAACTTTGTCTATTGCTTCCATGCTCTTTTTCCCAACTTCTATCCCTCCTTTGTGTATCAAGAACCCCAAGAACTCACCAAATGAGACTCCAAAAGCACACTTATTTGGATTCATCTTTAAGCCATGTCTCCTCGTGCATTCCGAGTCTTCTTCAAATCGGCTAAATGTCATTCATGGTCTCTCGGATTTGACTACCACATCATCAATATAAATTTCTACAATTTTGCCGATCAACTCGTGAAAGATATAGTTCATGGCTCTCTCACGATAAGTTGCACCAAAGCATTCTTCAATCCAAATGTCATCACTATCCACTCAAACAATCCAATGTGGCCAGGACATCTGAATGCAGTTTTTGCAATATCTTCAACTGCCATGAAAATCTGATTATAGCCAAAGATTGCCATCCATAAAACTAATGACTTCATACCCCGCTGCTGCATCCACTAATAAATCAAGCAACTCTTGGCATTGGGTAACCATCCATGGGAGTAGCTTTGTTGAGATCTCTGAAATCTATGCATACTCTCATCTTTCCATTCTTTTTGTAGACAGTACTATGTTTGAAATCCACTTTGCATACCTGCATGGCCGAATAAAGTTTGCTTCAATCAGTCTTTCAACTTCTTTCTTTACATCGGCCAATACCTCCTCCTTATAAATCTTACGTGGAGGTTGTTTAAAAGGATGAAATCCGGGTTTTATAGGCAACTTATGCTCAACAATTGATCGATCCAATCCAGGCATCTCTCGTGTAATCCCAAGCAAAGCAATCCTTGAACTCCTTCAACTCTATTAACTTCAATTTATATTCGGGTCTAAGTTTGCACCGATATACATCGGCCTTGACTTTGTGCTATCACCAACATTGATTTCTTCTAACTTGTCGGCCGACATGAAACCACGACCCAGGTTGCCTTTGCTGCCATCGATTGGATTGCCCATTAAAAGTTCTTGTCGAGCCGACGCTTGGATCGGCTTTGATCTCTCGTCGAACACATTGACAGACCTTCTTTCCATACCTTACCCGAAAGGCAATCTAGTCCATCATACTCCCAATAAGCGGCTCGAAGTGGCAACACTCACCGAATCATCATCCCGAACAACTTCTACATCATCTCCTACCCACTTTGAATAAGGATTTGATGCATAGTTGAGGGTATACGGCAATTAGCATGGATCCAATCCCTTCCCGGAAGCATGCTATATGCCCCCTTGCCATCAATGACAAAGAAGGTAGTGATCAAGGTCTTGGATCCAATCATCGGTTCCACATGTACTTGCTCCACGAGTATCGAAGCATTGCCAAAAAATCTCTAAGGATCATGTCGGTCGTGCAGCAAATCTTCATTTGTCATACCAAGTTTCCCGAAAGTAGCATATGGCATAATATTGATAGCAGCCCCTCCATCAACAAGCATCTTGGTTAAAGGCTTGCCATTGACATATCCCTTCAAGTACAATGGTTTCGATGACGATTTTTAACTCGGCTTGTCAAAGATTGCTTGCCGAGTCAACACAAGTTGAGCCATCGGTCTCGGCATTCGGCCTCATCAAAATCAATATACCTCATCTTGCACTTCTTGGTCTTCGGAGCTTTAAACTCTAATGGAATGAAGAACACCATGTTAGTATCAAGCCGATGGGCCCCGTCCACCATCCTTTTTCTTAGGACGCCATACCGGCTTCTTTTCGGCTATTTCCCTCGCTTCGCCTCTTGATTTCTCAAACGCTGAACTCTTCTCTTCCGGCTTTTCCGCACCGAGGGCACCATTGACCTTTTTGCCACCAGTAGGAGCTCTCTTTCCGTAGTATGGACACTACCGTGAGCCCAAGTTTGGTCTCGCAAATCTTTTCCTCCGATATCCATCAAAAACTTGTTTATTTTTAGGCGCCGATCGTTCTCGGAACTTTCATCCCAAGTCTATCATGAACGGGACGGCGGTTGACTCGAGATTGCCTGTACTCTGAATATTGATCACCGCATTCGGGCAATTGTTCCCGGGCAGCAACTTCAAGCCTTCATTCCAACAAGAATCGAAGAAGGAACAATTCCAATGTGATTGCTCTTGCTCTTTCCGTACTCTTCTTGTTCCCTTTGGCGCACTTCGCTTCATATCTCCGACGTTCGCCATGAACCTGCGCTCCTCCTCAATGTACCGCTTGTTCCTCATCATACTCCATCTTCTTTTCCCATTGCCACTTATTCAACAAGTGTCGTGTCTGTAACCCCGCGCTTCGGATCGACGTGTATTCGGCAATTTCCCTTAGCCGCATCCGAAGTTTGACCCTTCTCTCGTTCGGCTATTCTTGAACCGCGCTTGTTGCACTTCCTCCTTGGTAACTTGCCGATTAGGGTCACGTAACCACTCTCCTTGGCTCTTTCGGATGTCGAACCTTCATCTTTCCCTTTTCCTTGGACTCACCGGCATCAACCATGCCTATGGAGAAAGAGACCATGTTCTGAGGGAACGGGTTCTTGTCTACTTTCATCTTGCCATCAAATCTTAAGTGTCCATCTTGAATAGCCTTTTGAATCTTTACTCTGAACACTCGGCAATCATTGATATGATGAGAGTTTGTATCATGAAATCCACAAGACTTCTTATCCTTTACTCCTTCGGGCGCAAAGATAGGATGTCCTTCCTCGCGCCTTAACGCGTCCCTCTTGGACCGATACAAAAAGAGCTTATCTCGCTTTACTCGACATCAAAATCATAAGATCCCTTCGCTCGCTTCACCCATCGATGACGACCAAAGTAGGCTCTTTTGTCCAGGTCAACTCTGCAGCTGCCTACTTCATCTTCATCTTCATATTCGCATGCTTCTTCCGTAAATCCCGATACATATCAACGGTTTGCACTGTTCTTCCGAAAACGAGCATCTCTTCGAACCCTTGGGCTTGATTGCTCATTGCCGTCGCCTTTTGTGCAAGCCGTCCAAGGTCTTCAAACTCCATGCCGAATAGCTTGTCTCTCGATATGTGGCAAAGATGCCCGCAATGACCAATTGTGCGAGCCGATCATCGGAATAGTCGAGAATAGCACATGTTCTTTGCTTCTCTCGAATCGGAGATACTCCATTGGTGTCTCGCAGTCTTCATCCTCATAGACCACAGATCAACCATCTTCTTCTCATTGGTTCCTCGTATAAAAGTATGAATGGAACTTTTGCTCCAATTCCCGCCCATGTACCAATGGAATTGGCCGGCTGCGATGCAAACCATGTGAAAGCCGGCCCCGTCGAGACATAGGAAAATATCGATCCTCCAAGCTTCATCACAGCAGCTTCTCCAAGTTGCATCGATATCTACCGACATGCTCAATGGTACGGTGTCATCTTGACCGAGAATTTGGTCAAATCCGTTGGTGGCTTAACTCTTGGTGGAAGAGCTACCCTATTGTACCATTCTCGGGAAAGGAGATTTGTATGCATATGTCGATGCTTTGGTTTCGTGCCGAATTGATTCGCATCATATCGCCCATTCCCGCTTAGGAGCTCATCATTTGCATCTTTTGCTCCTGTCTCCTAGAAGGCACTCCGATGCACTCCCGTATCCCGGATTCGGCAAAGCATCCGAGCACCGTAATCGTGAATTCACTATACCCATCTCCATAGACACTCTTCTCGTTAAATGTTTGCTACTTTGAGAAAATCTTGTAAGCGAGATGCGGTATATCTCGTTGTCGCACCAAAAGCTACTTGACCATGAGTTTGCCGCTCGGTCACAAGGAGGCTTCTCTTTTCCATCATGAATAGCTCCATCCTTGCTTGTACCGATTATCTCTTCTCCTCCAGTTGACTTCCCCGAAGATTCTTTGAGTGTTGAAGTACACACGGCCCAAGAAGCTCTCCAAATCTTGCTTCAAATCGTTTGTCAACCGCCGCCGGACCAAAAGTTTCAGCCATGATTTTGCGGAAGGTGCCCGGAAAAGCCGTGTTGTGATTCAACATAGTGTCTCCTACAGCTTTGTAGATGGCTCCAACTACCCTCTCGCATCTCCTCCTCGTCGCAACATCGATCGACCCGACCCAGAAGAACTCGTGGCGTGCTTGCTTGATCATCACTCGCCACTCTTGTTCTTGGAAAAGGACATCGACATTTCTCGCTGAAATTGTTCCATTGCTTGCTCCACCATCTAGCGTTGCTCGCGGCAGCTCGTCCATGGTCACGTTCGAACGTGATCGTTGTCAATTTCGATCCCATCTTATATTGAGAAGTTGTCCCACCAGGTGTGCCAAAAAGTGTGTTGACGCAAAATGTGACCACCCTGCGTCTCACATACAGCAAGCCGGAAAGCCTAGCTTCAATCGGGTGCCCGGGCGTCTGAATCCGGTGGCGTGCCAGTCGATTTGACCTGAAAATCGACAAGGGATAAAACGGTAAGATCATAACTGGAACGTGCTGGGTGAGACCAGACAGTTCCATCTTTACGACCCTGAAGCCACTTACGACGACACATAGCTATGGAAGCTATCTCGCCAACAGGATGCGCTTCATTCGGCTAAAGTAACATAACCGATGTAAACAACAAACTAGCCGAATACGATAAATGAAGACATGTTTGAACAAGATTAAATCATTAAAGTATATCAAACTACATCTCATATTTAAAGCATCATCAAGCACTAAAAATTAAGAATAAGTAACTTATAAATATAAATCTACTAAACAACACATGCATAGGCTACTCCAACTAGTCTCGCCGCACGTCTAGCCTTCATAAACCCGTCGAGCATAAACCCAAGCAAGCTAATCCACCGCATGATACCACTCACTATGAATTTACACCACTCCTTGCTACTAGATCAATCCACCGCATGATACAATCTAGCAATAAAGAGCTAAAAGCACATAATTATCTAACAGATCTATAGATACTTGCTACATGTATAAGCATAACCATATCGGCAAGATTGCCGAATCGGGTCCATGAAGAAGGAACAAACAAGCAACATGTAAAAGGAGACTATCGATTAAACCGATCTCTAGTCCACCGGATGACTAGCTCTAGAGTAACCCAAAGACCCGCATCCGCCGCACGGTACCCGGTCTGTCAAGGCTTATCTACATATAACGTGAATGAACCCGCAACATGTAACAATCTAGATCGATCTAATTCGGCTATGTGAGCTTGATCTACTCGATATTGAATGAGCATGAGAGATACGATCAACAAGCCGAAAGAGTATCAATCTAGATTGGGCAAAAGGGTGTTGCAAATAATTAAACATTAAATAAAGCAAGCAACACGTGATAACTTAATGAATCTATTAGATTGTGCCAAATCTAAAAGAGCCGATAACTATCTTTACTCATGTCTTAATCCGCACACGATACAAGACACAAGCAAAAACTTCCCATCATTAAGCTTAAATCCGCGCACGATACTAAGCAAAACGGATGAGACTACTTGCATCATAATCTAAATCCGCCGCACGATACTAGACATGATAGCAAGGTTGCCGGGACTTACGGAGGTCGACGGATCGATTGGCCCTCTCGAAGAACTCGACGACACGACTAAAAGGACTCGAAGGGTGGCGCGTAGCCGGTTGTATTGATTTGGTTGTGAACCCTTTATTACAATGGTCGAGGGTTTATATTTATACCCTGGACAGAACACGAATCCTAAGCACTTACGAGCTTTCTTAAACAAAATTGGAAAAACAAAGACACGCTAACTCTATCCATAATCGGAGTCCTTGATTATCATGACTCCTTCCCTTTCGGTCGCTTCATCTTTCCTTCTTTCGCCTTCAAACGAAACGGTTGCCGACCGCTTGGTCATTTGCCGAACACATGGAAATTAGCCGACCGCATACGCATTTGCCGAATTGCCCTCTTGTTCCTTGCGGGTCCACCTGTCATATTCCTGACCAAATTCTGGTGTTAACAAGAGCACTCTTCAATCGGAGGCCTTTGTTTTGATATTTCAGAGCTTGGTAGAAGTTTTGATAGTTTTTTTGTTAGCTGGGTGCGTCGGGAGGCCAACTCAGTAGCTCATGTGTGTGCGGCTACGGTGTCGGCCCTTGAACGTTCCTTTTTTTGATTGATTTTGTACCGGACTGGCTGGGATCACTGGCAGTCGCGGATTGTAATCCTCAATTAGATGAATGAAAAGTCAGGATTACTCTAAAAAAAAAAAAAAAAGATCAGATCGCACGAGCAAGACCGACAGATTGCCCAGGAGCCGGGAGTGGAAGAGGGAAGGCCGGGGGGGGGGCGCTCACGAGAAAGCACTCAAAATGGCCCTCGACCTCGAGGTCCTCGTCGAGCCCGTTGCGGATGGCGTGCAGGCTCCTGTCCACCTCGGTCAGGATCGCCGCGACCTCGTCGTCGCCGCCGCCGCCGCCGCGATCGCCGAGACCCAGACCTTGACGTACGCAGCTCAACCCACAGTCCGAAAGCCCACAGGCCGAGCCCAAGTCAACCCCAGCTGGAGATGGGCCGGGCCGGGCCGGACGCATTTGGTAACCACAAGAGAGGAGGAAAGGGGAACTTCCTCGAGCAAGACGGCTCGAGAGCTTTCCGGCTGCGATTTCCATCAACGGCCGCCGCCCGCCGCCGCTGGTTTTCTTTCTTCTCGCCCAAGCCGCGCCGCCGGCGCTTGCCTTCCTGCCCCTTCCTTGTAAAGGCCTCGCGGCACGGGAGCGGCCTGCGCCCCCTCTCCCTCTCTCTGCCTCTCTCCTGTTTGGATCAGCAGTCGCCATGGAGAAGACGACGCCGACGCCGACGCCGCAGCCGGTCTGCGCGCAGGAGTCGCTGGCGCTGCTCAACTGCGTCGCCTCGGCCCCCTACGACCGGGATAGGTGCCTCGCCCTCGTCGACGCCCTCCGTGAATGCATCGTGCACAAGGTGTTCTTCGCCTGCCTCAGATCATTACCCTCAATTATACTGTTTATCAGATTGCCTTCAATTGATTGTTTTGAGGGGCTGTTTTCTGCATTTTAGACAGAGATGCATAGTCGACGAGAGGCTTACAGTTTAGGAGTGCATCCTCCATTTAGCATCTTTCAGCGTTGCTACTATCTGCTAGGATAGAGTTTGGGCAAGTATATGAGCATTGCTGACTAGTGACTACTGAGGAGAGGATAGAGTTTGGGCAAGTATATGAGCATTGCTCACTACTGAGGAGGATCTACTCTACGAGTGAGAAGTGAGCTACTAATTTTCCTAGCTGCTTTCAGCTTTCATCCATCAGCACCCATGAAGCACTTTCTGGGATCTAATATGTTTTTTATAACGAACAGCAAGATGGTTTGCCAAGTCCCTAGAACACAACTTAGCACAACTCTAAAAAGCCCCAAAGAAGAAAAGTGGAAAAAGAAGTACTTGGTGAGAGACCCTGGCTTACTAGCTACTGAAAATGACTCCAAGAAATAGAGAACCAAACGACTAGCCCACTAATTTGAGTCTTGATTTGGGTGCATAGCCAAATGAAACTGTTGGGTGTCATCTTTGCATAGCATTGCGATGGTTGCAAATCCTTCTATTTCACTCATTTCCAAATGTTCCACCACATCAAAATATCTTCTCTCTGATGTTTGTCAAACTTGATCCGATATTTATGCCAAAACTTATAGAGGGGACCTGCCATGTTGACTGTGTTGAGATTAGAAAAAATAAAACCACTGTTTAATAAATGCCCATGCCACTTTTGTAAAAGGAAAATCTTTACAAGGTGAGTTGGAGTTTCCGGTTTAGATCTGCAAAGCTTACAGATTGCATCACTGGGCCATCTCCGCTTGCTTAGATTGTTGGCCATGAGGATCCTTTTGTGGAGTAATGTCCAAGTGAAGAACCAACATTTTGGTTCTGTTTTGGCTTTCTATGTCGGCTTGATTTTGATTTTACTGTAGGTCCCTTCAAATTGCATTTTTTAAGCTGTAATGTATTCTCTATTTGCAGTCCACCTCTATTGAACCTCATCCTCTACTGTCTGGTCAAATTGAAGTTTTTCCCAAAATGTGATGTATTCTGTTATCTTAGCTTGTGTTGTTAGTGGAGAGATATGTTCATTCTATATGTAGGTGGTAATACAGTCAGTTAACCACCTCAGACTCCTTTTCTTTTCTGGATAGAATGGCATGAGTTCAAAGTTTGTTGGCTAAGTGGATTAACATTTTGTGCTCAATATTTCTTGATAGAAAATACGGTGACCCATGCTGCCATGCATGAAGCTTTAGCCAGTCAGTCTTTTTGTTCATGTAGATAGCCAGTTATTTCTACTTAGTTTAGAGTTTACTTCATGAGGGTTCTTCTTAGAGTTTGTTCCCTTTGATGATTTGTAATATTTACTGAAGTTGACCCCTTAGAAGTGTCAGTGTCTTGTTGAAATCTGTTTTTCCAGTTATTTTCCTGATGATCATGTCGAAGTCAATATCCAAAATGTAACTGGACAAGAGAATTGGCCCTAGGGCACTTGGTATTGGTAGTGGATTCTGAGTAGTAGTAGTATGCTTGAATTTGGTAGACAAATGATTGTGGGGCTGTGCCCTTAGTGACTCCTAAAAAATATATATGGCTGGGCCCTCCAGATATCTATCTGTTCTTAGAAGAAATTCTTAGAACAAATATGTAACAGTTAATGCCTAATTTAATTTTATTTGCAACCAGATAATTCATTCAGAAGCTGAAACTAATTATGAGAGGAAGCACACTGCGAGATTTTACTTTGTTGCTTTTTTGTTTGTGTTAGAGTATATTCAAACTGATCCTATTCTATAAAATGTTTCCTTTATAATTTTTTTTTTGGCTTTGAAGTTGGCTCTCCCATCTGTCGCTTGTAAGAAGAGTTGATGAGATTCATTACATCCTTTGCTCTTTTTGTCGAAATGCAGAGGGTGAAGAAGTTTTCGCTGGCGGAACCAAGCTCCACCACAACCACTGAAGCTCCAAAGAGCGGCACGAAGCCCTGAGCATTCGGCGAAGTCTATGTTTTGGAATCTACCATCATCTGATTGGGCGTGGTTGATGATGAGATAAGACTAGGATTTTAATGTAGCATCAGATATGTACTTTTGAACCCGTGCCAGATGTACTTGTGGCCGAACTGGCCAAGGTGTTGAACTGAATGGCCGTTATCCACACAAATGACACAGTTTTGAGCAGTCCATGATGGAATGTCCATTTCCATAAGAAGGGCAGCAGTGCAGCACCATCCATCCATGTTTTTTCGAACATTTTGCTGCGCTGTTGCTTGATTGATCAATGTTATGTTGCCCAATGCGCACTGCTTGCATGAAAAGCAATTGTGATGTGGCACTATAATAATAGCAGTAACTCAGTTTGCATAACCATTGTCCCCTGGTGGCAAGAACAGGCTTTTGGTATGGTGCCTCTTGCGTTCAGGATCAGAGGGCTCTGATCTGTGCCCACTAGTGCGGTGTGCCCTGCTCGCTGTTGCTGCCTCTCTGGCAATGGCCCCAGCATATATTCCTGGTCCGGGTTCCAAGCAAAGCCACGTCATCATCTCTCCTACTCATAGGTCAGCACAGCAGTAGACGCCGACGCAGGGAAGCAACACGCAGTCACGAGGTTGCCACGTGTCACGCCCGGGAACGCGCACGCGTCGTTTTCCCTTTGGAGGAGCCGTGTCAATTGGAGCGACGTCCACCATCTTGTTCGCTTTCCTTCCTCCCGCGATTTCTGCGCCCTTCCTCTCCCTCCGGCCCCGGCCTCGCGGTCCCTCCATTCCCCACCGCGTCCGGCCAGCCAGCCATGGAGCAAGGCCAAGGGCCCCCGCCGCCGCCGCCGCCGCCCGCGGCGGAACGCGACATCAGCTTCGCCGAGCGGGCCGTGGCGGCGGCCGGCGCCGCTGTCATATCCGCCGTCCTCGTCAACCCCCTCGACGTCGCCAAGGTACGCCGGTGATCCCGTCGTTGCCTCTTTCGCTTCTAGAGAATAGAATCTTGTCGGTTGGGTGCCAAATTATCCATCTTTGGCTCACATGATACGTCACTGAATTGAGTGGATTGGTACCTACTGCCTGGCGCGGGGAGATCTTCAGGCTGCTTCTGCTATTTTGTTTATGGGCTTGGAATGTGTACGGATACTGATGTTCATTCGGTCCTCGTTTCCTCTTGCAGACGAGGTTGCAAGCACAAGCTGCTGGAGTGGTTTATCACCCGGTAAGCCTGGCTCACGATTCAGTGGATGATGATACGAGTGCTTTCCAATGCGAAAATTTCTAATGCCGTTCAGTGCCTGCCTCTTCCCTACTATATACTACAATTATAAGCTGAAATCATATAAAGAATCTCTCGATCCATTCAGCAATATTGTGTTTTGAACAATGCAGAGCAATCCCTTTCTGTCGAGTGTGAAATCTTCTGTCAAATGAATCGCGAAACGTGCAAATATTTATTTTCTCTGAAATAAATTGCTCAGATATGGTCAGATTTTAGGTGCCATCTCTCATGGAGCAGTGGTGGAATCAATGGGTCAACCCGTCCTGCAGTCCTGAATCCTCTGAGTACAGAGGAACTATGGATGTGTTTTCTAAAGTCACGAGACAGGCACGTTCTCATTCAGCATATCTCTTCATTGTGCTTTTCTCTTTTCTGTCTGTCACCTATGAAATTAGTATATCTGCAGGAAGGATTCGTTAGATTATGGAGAGGTACTGGTGCAAGCCTGACATTGGCTATACCAATGGTAAATTCTTTCAGCTGATCATGTTTTTTACCCTGTAATATCAATGTAATATATATTACAACATACCAGGCAGTGATGCATATTGTATCTGCACATGTATTTTCCATCTGGAACTTCATTTAACCACACTTCCAGCGATCATGATTCATGAATATTTTGTCTGGCTCCATGTCCCATTTGACTTGTACTCTAGTAAAGTAAACTTCACAGACTTGTATGATTTCATATTTTAAGTATACATATATGTTTTTGGTAGGCATGACGGTAATAGTTTATTTTATTTTAAGTTTGCTCCTTCAGGTTGGAATATATATGCCTTCTTACGATTTGTTGCGCAATTGGATTGAAGAATACTCAGACCACAATTGTCCCAAGCTTAGACCATATGCTCCTCTTATTTCTGGCTCTATTGCACGATCGTTGGCATGCATAGCTTGTAGCCCTATTGAGTTAGCAAGAACACGTATGCAGGTCAGCATCTTGGACTTTTTGCATACTTCAGTTAATAATGCGAGAACTTGATTTCTGTACTTTTCTGGGTACAACATATTTCTGCATCCCATTCTGTATAGAAATGTTTGCTTGTTTTTAAATTTAGGCCTTCAAGGAATCAAATGTTGGAGGAAAGCCCCCTGGAATGTGGAAAACCTTGGTAGGTGTGGTTTCATCGGGACAAAACATCAGGAGCCCTGAAAACGGTACGTACCATGCTACAAAACTGTTTTTAAGTTGCAATATATTGACAAAGCATACAGTTATTGTCATGATATTTAAAAGATGCAAACACGATTCATCGAAACTTGAGTCACATCGACCACATTCTTTTCACAAATGCATACAAATGAAACTTTGAATGAACTGCAGCATTTGTTTTCATTTATTGTGAATATTGAGCAATGCTTTTTGGAAATTGAAAATAGTTCATGGATACCACCTCCTATGGACTGGTCTGGGAGCACAACTAGCACGTGATGCCCCCTACTCAGCTATATGCTGGACAGTTCTTGAACCAGTGAGCTACTACTATACTCAAGTTTTCTATGTTATACCTTGTCTTAAGTTTCAGACTTAGCAAGACATGTTTGAACTGTTTTGAGAGAAGAAAAAAAAAAAGTGGTTTGTTGAGAGAACCTTAATTTTCATCTTCCAAATGCTACCTGTACAGATTAGAAGACATCTGACACAACTATTCGGTGATCAAAGCAATGCAGCGGTTATATTGGGGGCAAACTTTCTGCTGGCTTCATTGCTGGGGTTATCTCTGCTGGTGCTACATGCCCTCTTGATGTTGCCAAGACACGCAGACAAATAGAGGCAAGTGCAGGGTTTTGGGGTAGTGCTCTCTATTCCAAGTTCAGTTTCTTTTTTCTACTACTTGTTTGTTTCGTCTTAGCATTCTGAGTAACTTGGAGTCAGCTAGTGACTTACCGACTCAATGAATTCTGCATTCTGCTGACAGAAGGATCCTGAAAGGATATTAAGCATGAACACAAGGCGCGTATTGCTTGAGGTTTGGAGGTATCTACCTAACCTTCTTTTTCTGTTAGCAGCAATACACATTCAATTCAATTGCCACCTGTAGAAGAACCTGTAGAAGATTGATAGGTAATCTGTTCATAACAGAAGTTTGGCTAAGATCTTGGGTTGCAAATTCTGAAGTCCTAGTTTGGTTGCAAGTCAGTGCCATTGTTGACATGGTATTGCTGAATGGTGCAAAACTGAATCATATCATGCCAGCTGTGAACATAAGTATCTTCAGTTCTTGCAGAATTACTGCACAAACAAATGCGAATAACACTTTGGATACCCTTGCAGGAAGGAAGGTCTGGAGGGTCTGTTCAGAGGTGCAGGCCCTCGAATGGCACGCGCAGGCCCGTCGGTGGGCATCGTCGTCTCCTCCTATGAAGTTATGAAGCACATCATGTATAGGAAACATGCAGTGCAGACCTATGATTTGATGAGCTCTGAAATAAAGCACCTAAACAAACGAGATTAACACACCATGCACATACTGCTAATGGCACGAGTCTGCTTTACATTTGCCTGACTTCCTGGTCGGGATCGGAAGAAGAGCTAGGATTAGGAATGTCTGCTATTCAAAAAAAATACATTTTTGCAGTAGTCCTGTTTAAACTTTACTTATTTCTTCGTAAGCGTCAGATAAATGTTACTCCATTCCATTCCAAATTGTTACTGCTAAGATCAGATCTTTGTAAACGTCGGGATTGGAAGAAGAGTTTAGGAATGAAGGGATTACCTACCATTCAGGATTTATGCAACTATTACTAATCTCACAAGCATGAACGTGGCCTCTAGCGTCGAGTACTCTACTGATTCAGATGTGATGTTCTGATGCTCCCCTCCCTTGTTAATCATGACCGCTGACAAATAGAGCTGGATCATCCTCAGCACTCAGCAATGGAGATAGCGTATCTTAGAACTAATGTGGAAACCGGCACTGCATGGTAAATTACGAAAATACCTTTGGAAAGTTTTTCTCTCTCTTGGGTCCACACGTACGGAGCTAAACTTGTGGCTGAGCAAAGCAAACGTTTCAGCACGACTCTTTTTTGACGAGAACGGCACGACTCTTGGGAAAATGTGGACGGAGGGAGTACGTATTCCCAGTCTTGATGATTTACGTACTCCCAAACAAACCATCTTATCTCCTGCTGCAGTGCAGTGCAGTGCAGCTCACACAACACACGACTCTTCTGTAGAGGAAAATCCCCAACTCTGAATTCCGAAGCCCCCCGCCGCGACCCTCTCCTCTCCGGCAGTGCAGCCGCCGGTAAGTTCCCAACTTCCCATTTCCCAGCCCCTGTCTCTCTCTCTCGCGCGCGCAAACGTCAGGTTCCCAACTCACAGCGGCCGGCATGGACTGCGCAAAGGGGACACTGGTAGCGGGCCTCTTGGACGAGGTGATGTTGGAGATCCTCTCGTGCGTGCCCGTCAAGGACCTCCGCCGGTCCACGTGCGTGTCCAAACCCTGGCGCGACCTCATCACCGACCCCCTCAATCGCAAGAAGCTGCCCCAGACCCTGGAAGGCTTCTTCCACGGCAGCCCTGGTCCTGGTGGGCGCAGCTACGGGCACTTCACCAGCCTCTTGGGGAGCGGAGAATGCGTGCCTCCAATCGACCCTTCCTTCTCCTTCCTCACGGCCAAGCTTCCTGGGGTCGACCGCATGGACCTCTTGAATTCCTGCAATGGGCTGCTGCTGTTTGGGTGCACCTGGGAGGACAAGTTCGGGTACATCGTGTGCAACCCTGCAACTGAGCAGCTGGTGACTGTGCCTGCCATCTCCGCCTCTTGTCCGCCATTGGAGCATGGCTGTTGTGACCATTGGGAAGAAAGATTTGCAAACACCATTCTCATGTTTGACCCGGCTGTCTCCTCGCACTTCCACTTGGTCCAGATCTGGCAGAATCTGTCCACGGTGGACGTGGAAGCAGTGCACTCTTACTCGTCTCAAACTAGGGCATGGACTGACAGCAGTGGCGAATCTAGGAAAAATCGTCGCTGGGGTCGGACCGTCGGACAAGACTTAGAGCCATAACTATAGTTGACATTAATCACTACGCCACATGAGCTTTTTAAGGGCAGCTGAGCTCTACAGGGGCGGCTTAATATTGAGCCGCCCTTACAAATTATTTTTGGAAAACCGTAAAAAAAATCCTTAAAAATAACAAATATGTTTTCAGGCTACATTATGATTAAAAGTCACTAATTTACTAATTGCTTTTACTTACATGACATGTTTGCTGACAAGATAAACAGATAAACCCTGACGCCCCTAGTGAACGTACTAACTAACTAGTATAGTACTAGTATTTACTTTGCTGGAATGCAAGCAATTTGCCTTTTGCTGAAAATATATAAAAACAAAAGATGCAAGCATCTCAGAATGGGGAGAAAAAATAATTTTGGGACAGGATTAGGGATTTTAGGCTACCTTGGTAGAATGCTTGCATTCCGTACTTGAGCAGGATTGAGTAGAACGTATAATCAGAGAGCGGTGTTGGCCATCCGCCCGTCCGCCTGTACATCGTTGCCGTCAACATCCAGCGACGGCTGCGATCGTGGAACGGCCACGAGAGCGCTGACATGCCGACGACGTTTGGAAGGCGGAAGTTCTGATGATAGAAGAATCGGATCGTCGAACCTTTCCGTTTTCTGTGGGCTACGGCAGGTTATTGAACGTGAGTACGTGACTTTTAGCCTTCTTCTTGGGCCTTGCCCTGTGTTGGGCTGCAATTGTTGCTGGCCGCCGGGGTCATCGTATTTTTTACCGGGGTCATGGCTGGTGGAAAAATACACGTATAATGGGATTCCTACAAAACCATCGGGGTCACGTGACCCCGACGACTCCACGTAGGTTCGCCCCTGACTGACAGGTCGAGCAAGTGGAAGCGAGGTGAAAATGGTGGTGAATGGGGACTGTGGGGTAACTCCAAAGTCCAATTCTGGTACGGCACGGCTTTGGTCAACGGTCTGCTGCATTTTGTTGTCTCCCATGTTGAGAAACGTAAGGATCTGATAGTTGCAGTGGATGGGGAAGGGAAAACTTGTAGGATCATCGGCTGCCATGATAAGCATGCGTCCGCGCTTGCTACTTTCATTGGTCAATCCCAAGGCCATCTGCACTGCATCAGTATGAGTATGAATAGGCAGCTTCAAGTTCAAGGCATCCCTATGCAATTATTCTCGCACCTCTCAGTTTGGGTTCTTGAGGACTATGATGCACAAGAATGGATCCTGAAGCACAATGTGAGCACTTCGCAGTTATTTGGTTTGCCGAGTTGCCTAATCGATGACTTCGATATTGTGGCCGTTCATCCAGATCACAATTTGATAATCCTTGTCCAGGAACAGGGTCCCGACAAGGAACTGGTATTGTGTGACATGGATAGTAAGGAACGGCGTGCTCTCTGCACTCTAGGAGAGGGCTATCTGTTCCTTATCCCATATGTTCCCTGTTTCATGGAGTCATCGGTTCTTGCCATCAAGGACTGAGGCTGTTGCTTGTGGGGACTTACCTGAATATTCAGCAAGAGCTTGATTTTCCAAGTATGGGGGCAACTAGCAGTGTGGGTAAACTACCAGAATTAGGTGGTGCAAAGTTGGATAGATCTGTTATATATCTTTATGTGATATATTCTACTGGTGCTTTAATGTACCCCTTTTGTAATGCTGTGAGAAAGCTGTTTAGAAGACAGGATGCATGAAGCCATGAACTATATATAGTTCGAGCTGCCCAGCACATCCAAGTTATGAGTTTTAGATGATACCCTTTGTGTTTCCAGATTGATGTCTCCAACTTTATATGTGCTTCCTTTTACTAGCGAGCAATTACTCACCGAATTTGTGTTTCCTCGATGTTGTATATGTTTATTTATGCTGGACATTGCATTTATCGTCCATATGTAGCAGAGGTCATGTCTCAGAAATGTTTGAAATGAGAGCTCTGTCAAATTAAGCTCAAAGGTCGTCTAACTGCTGTGATTGATTGTTGCTGCTGGTTACTTGCATTCACTTTGGAGCGGAAGCTGAATCATGATTCAGCTAGTCAATTGTTCCTTATGACAAACCATTCTAAGTGGAGCTAGTGTTCTATGCAATATATTCTACAACTCCAAGTGAACTGTCATGTGCATATGAAGAATTGAGAAAGTATCTCATAATATTTCTTTACTTTTTCTATCTTGCAGTCTTAGCCAATTTATTTTACACTGAAGAAGGAACAAAAAAATTATTATCTCATATTTCACCAAATGCCAATGTATGAGAAGGCCGTCGCTGGCCGGACCTAGGCCAGGCGCAAGCGCAGCTAGCTACTGCCAGGCCAATTGTCCGATTTATTGATTTTTAATAGTGGGATTACTTGGCTTACTTAGTGATTTTTAATAATGAGATTACTGTTCAAGCAAGAGACGTCGTATTATTTTCCTCAAAGTTGGTTTACATTTTGTGTGAGAGCTTTGTTGATGGTGCTGAAGCAACAAAAAAAAAAAAAATTATAGTATCCCATGGAAGAATAGAAAATGACTTTTTTTTACCAAAAGATAAACATTGGCAGTCACAGAGCTAACAAAAACAGGCAACCTTCACTCCTTCAGCTACCATATCGACAGGTCACAGGACCAGCCGCACTGTATCATCCATTCAGATCAGTGTAACAGACAACGGAGGGTAAAAAACACATTCTCTATGGACTATATATATAGCACTTGAGAGCTCACAGCAGCTACACATTATTGACCGTAAGAATCGGCAGGGGAAAAAATATGGCAAAGGGCAAACAAAACTAGAAAGAACCACTAGAGACAATGCCTAGAGAAAGCTTGGTGCCATACAAGAACATCTAATTCTGACCTAAGAGCGGGGCATATTATACAGGTGCAGGGCAGGAGCAGGGAGCATCGCTGGACAGTCAAACTCGAGGGAAGCGAGAAGGTCCTCTTCGTCGAAGGAACTCTGGGATCTCCACCATGCTGCCTTCTGCAGAGGACGGGCGTCGGCCATTCTCACCTTGCTGGCCATCCTTTGGTTGCAAGCAAATGTGAGAATAGATCATAACATCCAAGTTAGGGGCCCTAGTAATTGTTTTGACAAGAGTTACCTTAGAAGCGCGACCTTCTGGTTCATCCTGCCGTTTAAAGCCAGTAGCTATCAAGGTTATGCTCACCTGCATGGACAAAACTATGTGAACTAAGAATTTTGCAATAAATCCAAATAACTAAGTAAAACTCATTTCTCCTTTCCCAGAACTGAACATTTTAAAGGAAGTCACAAGATATAGGAGTTGTTTTATGCATACTGCGTATACTAACTGAAAAAAACTGAAGACTTACTTGCCCACTTAGTGATGGGTCTATGACAGCGCCAAATATCAGATTAGCATTTGGATCAACCAGGTCGTAGATAATTTCAGCAGCAGCATTTACCTGAAACAACAAAAATGCGATTTCTTAACCTTTGCATATAGAACATAATAGAGACCATGACAATAAGAGTTTATCATGATTTTTCCAGTCTTTTGAAACGTGAAAGGGCAAGCAAAGTCAAATGCAAAGCATCCTCAATTTTGTCATGTTAGCTAGATGCATGGAGACTACACAGATTAACACAGTTCAAGTCAGAAAACAACCAACACTGTGAGGAAAACACTAGAAAATGGCTGGACCAAACCTCAAACAAAGTTAGGTCAGTTCCCCCAGTGATATTCCACACAATGCCTGTAGCTCTTTCGATTCCAATATCAAGCAGTGGCGACTGGATGGCATTAAGAGCAGCATCCCTTGCTCTTGACTTTCCTGAAAACAAAATTGAATGACATGAATGGGCTTAAACCTTAAAGTTATAATTCAACCGTCATAAATGAAATCTGCACGTATATAAGTACAAAAACAGTACAGTACAGTGCAGCGCAAACAACCTAAACGTAAATCATTGCTCTCAACATGACAATTATTATCAATAGACATATTTTCATACGAATATTAAAGTGGTTCTCATGAAATTTTTCAGAAGCAATATCCAGGCAATTAACTTTGCATAATAGCTGACAGTAACTGCAAGTGGGAGGAAACATCCAATGCTGTTTGCTTGATGCCAAAGGGATAAAATTTGGAAGCTATACCAAACCTAAAAGATTCAAGTTATGATAGCATATGACGTGCTGTTACGAGTCTTACATACTCTGTTCAACATCAAACTATACCAACCAACTTATTTCTCTAGCAGTGCTTCTCCTACTTTATTGTATCAGAAATTTTGCCAACGAGCAGGGTACATAAAACGAAATTCTAGTTTGCAGAATGAATGGAGTTAGATCATACGGTACTAATAAAATAAAAGCTTATTCCTAATGTAATACCTGTAGCAGTCCCTATACCCATCAAAGATGACCCAGCATTTTGCATGATAGCACGCACATCAGCAAAATCGACATTAACCAACCCAGGAACCTGAAAAGGAGAAGAGCTAGTTAACCTTTTTGTAAATTAAATATCTCTGAAATGCTCAAATATAATATCTCTTGTGCAACTTGGTGATTTTTAAATGAATATCATCATAAAATTTACCGTAATTATATCAGATATGCCACGAATGCCTTGTCGAAGAATATCATCAGCCAAATTAAACGCTTCAGTTACAGGTGTATTTGGAGAAACAGCAGACAGCAGCTTATCATTTGGGATGACAATTAGGGTGTCCACACTATTTCTCAATGCAGCTATTCCTTCCTGAGCTTGAACTGCCCGTCTCCTCCCCTCGAACGAGAAAGGCGTTGTGACAATGCCAACAGTAAGTATACCCATGGACTTGGCGATTCCAGCAATTACAGGAGCACCTCCAGTTCCAGTTCCTCCACCCATTCCAGCCTGCAGTATGGATCAAAACAACATTGTCAAAACTCAGCGCCTAATGATTTTTCACATGCGAAGCCAAATATCAGTTAGAACTTTACCGTCACAAAAACCATGTCAGCACCATAAAGAGCTTCCTGAATGGACTCGCTGCTCTCCTTTGCCGCATTCATCCCAATGTCAGGGTTTCCCCCAGCACCCAGACCTCGAGTCAACTCCTGTCCAATCTGCAGCCTATTGTGGGGGAGCACAGGAGACATCCTTATGGCCTGCACATCAGTGTTCACGATCCAAAACTCAACGCCGTTCATGGAGCTCTCAATCATCCGGTTGACTGCATTCGAACCCCCACCTCCTACTCCAACCACCTTGATCTTAGCCTCGTTATAATCACTCCAGTCCGGCGGCACCCCAGGACCCTCTAACAGACTCCCATCAGAGGAACCTTTCATTGGCACAACCTCAGCGCTCTTCTCACCACGAAGCAGAGATACCTCCGGATGAAGCTCGAGGAAAGATTCTTTCTTCTTGAAAGAGTTGGCACTGCAGGGGCTTGCACAGCACCGGAAGTGACAGTGGCCCAAAGCTCGAGCACTCCTGACTACCCTACCAGGCGTAGCCGCCTTGCAGTTCCCAACATCTTTTATCCAGGTTGAAGACGGTGGACTGAGCTGTGTGAAGCACGGCAACTGTGTAGCCATCTCAACAAGATAAAATGGCCAGGTAATAGGTGCACTTCTCCTGGGGTGTCAAATAATGGGACTCAAAGTCGAGTTTTCAGCTGCTCATATCTACAGTAGAAAATGGGACCAGAAGAATTAGGCAATTATTATACAGAAAATGGGAACCAAAAACAATGAAATGCATGGCATCATTATAAAGGGAGTTCAATGTTGCAAATGTGATATATGCAAGACAATACCAAAGAAAAGGAAGCTGGCTTGCGCCACAGCGAGCACCTATGTTTAACCAATAGGTGATACACTGATGATAAGAATTTACGTAATTATATTTCCCCCAAAATACAACTAACGAAATGTATCAGAGGACAAGACAATTAAGTAATCATGTCCACAGGGGCAAGATAACATAGGCTAAGCAATTACGACAACTAAAATTGTAGCACATTGGAGAGTAAATGAATTTACATAGTACAGGACGGGTGTAGCACCCGGGTAAAATAAAAGGCATCATATCATGATGAAAAAACAAATCCAGGTCTGTAGCCTGTAGGGATAGTCGGATGGATAATCCCCTTGCAGTCGGATCGCATCAGATCCGAATTCAAATCGCTTGAGCTAGGGTTCGCTGAGCGCTCGATCGGTTCCCCTCAGCAGGAACGGAAGAGACGGCAGGGTGGACGGGCGGGCGTACCTGGTGGGCGAAGCGCCCGAAGGTGGAGACCCGCGGGTGGCGGCGGCGGCGGCGGCAGTCGCCCAGTCGTCGCCACTAAACAGGTGCAGGTGCAGGGGGACGAGCCGAGGAGGATTTCGGAGTTTGCTCTTGTTCGTATCGTGGAGTGGACAGCGACAGTCTACTCCAAGCGAATCTGGTGGCACTTTCTGTTGCTGAATTGGTTTGGTCCGTCGGCTTCTAGCCCAAACCTACAACTCTTCCTCATCATTATCCTATCATATCATGCTAGTATCTTGGCAAGTATTGATGCCCAAATAAGTGAAGGATGTAACATGTTCATGTCATTTCATATTCAAATAAAGTTCAAATGGTGTTATTTGGAAGACTAACATTTGCATGAGGAGAATCACTAAAGTTGGACACTAGGTTACTTGAACCTCGGGTCGCTCGACCTAGCACTACTATAGAAATGGTTGAATAACGGTGCGTTAAATTAGTTCCATCAAAGATTTCAGGGCCAGTATGGCGAAGAGGCCAATTGAGCCGGTGGTGAAAAATGTTCTCACCTATGAGTGATTGTACAGTCTAACAATGTCAGAGTGTGTTTCACCACCGGTTTATAGGGAGCCGGATTCAGTAACTTTGCTCAATAAAGTCACGTTGCAACTTTCCGCTCATCTGGTGCGTCCATTCAACATCCAACGGATGCAGTGATCTCAAGCAAAAACAAGACTATTTTTATCCTGGGCAGCTGCTTGCTGCGTGCCCATGGACGCGTCCTGACGGCGGCAGAGCACGGAGGCGAGGTCGTCCGCGCCTTCATGGCGCGCTCCCGCCCTAGGAGATGGCGGCCTGAGGGGTCTGCGCCCGTTCGTGCCCTGGTCGCGAGCTCACCGCGTCAGCGCCCGTTCGTGCCCTGGTCGCGAGCTCACCGCGTCAGACGCCCGCTCGTCGCGCTGCTCTGAGCCCCGGCCACGCACACTCGCGGCGTTGCCCGAGAGCGCGCCGCGCTGCTCTGAACCCCGGCCGCGCACACTCGCGGCGCTGCCCGATAGCTCGCCGCGCTGCCTTCTACTGGGTGCCCTCTACGAACGCTCGCCAAGCTCGCCGCGTCACTCTCCGCGCAGGCTGCTTGTCGCGCACACCCTCCGCCTTGGCCACACACGCTCGCATTAGGAGCCAGCTTGCCGCGTCGCTCCACGCCGCCCGCTCGGTTATCTCGCGGCCATCTGCCTAGGCCACGCATGCGTGCTCGCCACGCATGAACGACGCACCGGCAGCCGGTGCTGGCCACGGCGGACGTGGGCATCTCCATGTCGGGCTCCGCGGCGGCCATCGAGACGAACCACGCCACGCTCAAATCCGGCAGCGTCCTGAGGGTGCCCAAGGACATCCGGCTCTTGCGGCGCATCCGGCGGACCATCGCCGTGACCGTGGCCTCCTTCGTCGGCGCCAAGGCCGCCGTCCTGGTGCTCGCCGTCGCGTGGCGCCCCGTGCTGTGGGTTATGCGGCGGTGGGGTCGTCCAAGGCGTGCTGCGGGACAGCGCACAAGGCGCCCAGGGCACGCTGTAGCGGGACAGCGCACAAGTCGCCCAAGGTGCGTCGGCATCCTCACCTCCGTTGGCATCCTCGCCTCCGTGCTCTGCTGCCGCCAGAGCGCGTCCGCCTGCGCCTAGCAGGCTCTGCTCTGACTAAAATGGTTTAGAAATCGTTTTTGCTTGAGATGACTACATGCGTTGGATCTTGAATGGACGCAAGTTACTGAATCCAGCTCCGGTTTATATAGCTAGCCGTGGTAATCCTAGTTATCATTGCTAGTCCAAGAGAGCACATGTGGTCTTATGATGAACCCATAGTAAAAAATCATCACGACTATTCAATGTTTCAACTTATAACACCATTAATTCTACCAAAAAGCTAAAGAGGCTCACCCAATGCTCTAGTATCAACACCATTTGCCTTTTGAAACTAGGAGTGCTGAAAGTGGACAGGACACGGGTCGGGAGTTGGCGGGTGCGGGACGAAAACGGGAAAAGCTTGATCTCGCCTGTGTTACCAGGATCCTGTATTTGGACAAGATGAACCATTATTGTGTACCTAGATTTAGAAAGGATAAAGTCTACTTTTTTTCCCTAAAAAGTTCGATTTTCATCCCTTAACTTAAAAACGGGACAAATCATCTCCCTCAACTTTTCAAACCATGCATTTTACCTCCTTGGAGCGATTTTGAAGATGGTTTTGCTACAGTAGGGTAGTGATAATGGTTTTGCCTCTTTTTTTTTTGAATCTTTGAAAAATCATAGAAAATCATAAAATAGAAAATCTAGTTTTTTTGGACTCCACATGATCTACACAAAGAACATATAATATGGTATGATCTAGGCAAAAAATAATTATAGAAACTGCAACTATGAATTATTTCAATTAATTATAGAAAAAATATAGATCTAAAGCTACAACAAATATTTTGTACTAAAGCATACCATATTGTATGTTCAGTATGTAGATATGCTCATGTGGCCGGAGTCCAACAAAATTAGATTTTATTTTTTTCCTATGATCTAATTTGATTTTTTTCAAAGATTTAGCTGAAATAAACATTAAAAAAACAAAACCACTGGCACTATAGCAAAACCACCATTCAGCGTAGCAAAACCTTTTTCAGAAGCGTTGTAGCAAAACCTTCTTCAGAAGCACTCCAGGGAAATAAATGCACGGTTAAAAAGTTGAGAAAGGTGATTTGTCCGATTTTTGAGTTAAGAGAGGAAAAATGGATGAAAATTAGTAGAGGAAAAGTAGTCTTTTCCATGTACAAAATACGAGATAAGCCCAACATATAATATATATGTGAGGCTCAGGAAGCTCTGTTCGTTTGATCTACTAGCGCTTACCAACAATGATTCTTGAAGAGCAAGCAATGAGAATCAGCCAAACTTAAACCAAACGACCAAATAAACAGGGATGTGTGCATGGGCTGCCTTTAGTGGAAATTCGAATTCCAACTAAATAGACAAAAGCTGAATCTCCAGCAACAATTTCACTGATAATAGATTATATTACGTGACATGTTAACTTTGATATGTGCAGCCTGCATTGGCTAGCAGCCTAGCACTACGCATCATCTGAAATTAGTGTATATAGATAGATGCAGGCTAGATGGTGCTTTAAGTTTAAGGAGCCTGCAAACCTATAAAAGTCTTTATACATGCAACCGAACACTGCAAGTTTGCAGCTCACTAGCCTAGATAGCACGCGTGTTGCATGTAACCAATCGGACCTTGAACTTTGTGTATCAGAAAAAGTGAAATTCTTGGTATGAATCCCTAAGATGGAGTACATACAGTCAGGAGTCATCCAAAAGAAGGTACATAAACGGAGTTTGTCAAAAGCCAGCGCAGGACGAAAGGGGAAAAACAAAACCTTTCGGGGCTTCTGGATGTCATCTCAATCATCTGCATGCTTCAATCCCTAGCTGAAACTGAAACGGCAATGAGTAGTCAATGTTTTCAAATGTCCCGGTGGCGCAAATTGGTCAGAGATTTCAGCTTACGGGACTGACAACTCCAGCGTTACGTTGTTGATTGATTAAAGTGAACAGAAGTAACAAGAGCAGACCCCGCAGACGCAGAGCAGATGAGCAGAGTATTTGGAGAGTCTCGTTTATTTCAGAGGCTAACTACGACCATTTTTCTCCCCTTTCTTCTTCTAAGAATGTACGAACGTCAAAATCCTTGCATATATTGTCAGGACATTTTTTTTGTGGATTCTTGCCTTGCGTGTATATACAATAACAGTACACACATCACTGGCGTTTTCATCCTTAATGTCAGTCAACGTTTTGTTTCATTGAAGTAAGTCAGTCTCGATCATGCCAACACATTGTTCATCTAGATTTTATGCATGACCGGCCCCGTCGATGACCTTTTCTTATAAAGACTACCATCAGTAGATTGCTGCAATCATGCTTCTGCTTAAGACAATTAAGTAGCAGAGATAAATCGATCATGTACTGACATACACTATTTTGCTATTTTACACGTTTTTTCGCGACCAGGACTTCACCCGTTTTTCATTAAGAAAAATAAAGTTTAAAGATACAAACAGTAAGTTAGAGATGGTGGCGAGACGCCCACATCAAGAACCTGACCAAACGAACCGACCTAGCTACTGGATATCAAGTTTTGTGTTACATAATAACCGATTTTGCGACACTAGCGACGATGTTACACAAGCCTAGACGTCGGCGGCAGCGCGGCGCAGACGCTTCTTCCTCCCATGGAGCAGGACCTGCATTGCCTCTTCCGCTTGGAACGCCGCCTCATGAAACTCCTCGAAAGTTGCTTCATCAGGGCGCTCGGTCTCGACCTCATAGCCCAGCTTCCTCATCAAGACCTTTCTTGCTTGCTCATCAGGTTTTTTCGCTTTGGACTTCGCGGCTCGACGGGTGCTCCGTCTGGGTAGCCAGTCTAGGCTGTCGTCACCATTCACCGACTTGGTGACGCGCAGGTTCGGGGTGTGGAGTAGCGAATGCTCGAGCGGCTTTTTGAAGGAGGCGATGAACTCGTCAACCAAAACGGTGATCGAGTTGTCGACAGCCGTCGTGCCAGGTCCAGCCTCGACGGACACCGAGCCGGACACCAATGCGGGCGCCGGCATCGCGGCAGCACCGTCACTATCCTCCGCCTCCACCGCCGGGTCAATGAACTCGGCAGCCTCGAGGGCCCCACGGTAAGCAGTGCCCATTGGCGCAAGCAGCACGGGCTGCTGCAGCGATGCAGCAGAGGCCAACGGTGAAGGCAGCGACGGATCATCCTCCGAGGCCGTCGGTTGCCTATGGGCCAAGAACTCGGCCTCCACCAGGTCGGCCCACCAGTCGACCCAAACAGTACTTGGGAAGTCAGGCTCGAGATCGGCCTGGACCATGGTCGTCTGGGGTCCCTGCAATGACACGACACCCTTTGCTGCGATGCCCCGCACAGTCGTCGCCGCTGGCAGAGCGCCCAACGGGCAAAAGAAAGCACCCACGATCACGAACTGCGAGTCAGACACCGCCCCCTCGGCCTCTCCACCGGCATCCTCGCCGGAGCACGTGGACGACGACCGAGGACCAACAGGGGGTTGCACCGGGCAAACAACGTTGCCGACGATCGTGGATACCACCTCCGTGACAGCGTGACTGAGTGGAGACGGTGTCGAAGGCGAGCGCGGCGGAGGCGCGGGAGAGGACGTTCGTGAACGTCCAAGGCTGCAGTTTCTTGCCCGATAGTGAGTGCTGAGGCAGTAGAAGCAGCGCGAAGGAAAGGTGCAGAGCGTGTGGATATGATGGTCAGAGAGGCAGTTGAAGCAGCGTCCGACGAGCTCTGGTGGGATGGGCCATGGGTGATGCGGGCGACGCTGAACCCGACGTCGGCCGCGGTGCCGACTCTGCATGAGCACGAATCCATCAGCATCCACGGTTGCGCCCGCCCCCAAGACCCCCCAGCCAGGGCATGCTTGTGCGGCTGACCACGATGCTGAGGTGGGGCACGGCAACGCGGACAACGATGATGGCAGCCGCTCGATGTGGACACGCAATGCCGTCGGCCGAGACGTTGGTGCACTGGCACACACGCGGCCGGCTGCGTGCCGATACGCTGGTGCGCGGGCAACCTAGCGACTGGGCGTGAGGGCGTCGCTAGGGGACCAGTACTGACCACACTGGTCCTAGCCCGCCGACGATGACGCCGCTGCTTCTCGGCTGTGGCGGCCGGGTGTGTGACTGAGGTCTCCCCCCCTGTGGCAGAACCTCCTAAATAATATGGCCCACATGCATTTATCATTGTCTAAACAGACTTCTGATAGCAATGCATGTGTGCCATAAGACTTAAAAAGGATCTGTCGGGTAGATTCCCAAAACTTCCACGATTCTCCAAGCAGGATCAATCATTATAAAGAGACATTGCAGTATTACAACAGTTTATTCAAATAATATACATCAGAGTAAAATAGCGGAAGGATTACAATAACATAGGTTTACAAGGCATTTGGTTCTGTTGACACCAAAATTTGGACAGCCGAGAAATACCATTAGCAAGAAGATATCCTAAGCAAAACAAGACGTCTGATGATTGCCAAGAAGATCGAGTAGGAAAGGTATATCTGGATATATGGTCATCAGGCTTATGAGATCGACAATTTGGGATCAGCTACATGGACGTTCATGCACAAATGGCTGATTAGCATATATAGCCTTGTGGAAGCAAATATTGTTTAATACATTTTGGGGGACATGCCGACTGAGAGTTCTTGTGGATGATCAAGAATAATATAGAAGACAAGGGAGGCTAGAAACTCTTCATGTGGATCGGCTGGCATTGTTGATTAAACAAGATTATTTAAATACATTTAGAAGAAGCTTATTAATCTCCAAGAGCCATCATGTGAAGCAAGGAAGCCAGCAAGAGAGACATGTGCGTATATTTGGTCATCAGGCTCACGGTAGGCAATTGGTAATCGGCTATCAAGGAGGCCCATTGCATGTGTATGTTCGATCAGCATGCCTACGTGGCTTTAAGGATGGAAGGCAAGTACAAGATCTTGCATGCAAATCATTTGCCGTAGGAGAAGTCAGAAGACATATACACATATACTTGACTTCTGGTGTCACGTCCGTATACGACAAGATATGCTCGCTTGCTAGAGCTTTGGCAGCTGGACAAGGAAGGAAAGAGAACACATGCATACATGGGACATCAGGATTCCATGTTGATTATGAGGGACGCTCGTACGACCATCAGATACATACGTATATGCTTTGGATTATTGCCGTAGGAAATACCGCTATGGGAAAGTCTCAATCTGGAGCTTTGTTAGAGATGGACAACAGCAGTCAACGGTGGGCTTCAGATTCCAGTTCCAGTACGGCACGACGTCGTCGTAATACAAGAAAGAAAAGGAGGGATGGGCCGGCATGATTGGACTCACTAAGCATGAATACGTGAGGTTAGATTCATTCATTATTAGCATATGTTACAGGATAGTTACGTAATCTTTGTACCATATTCTCTATTGCTCAAAGACCGTATGTCCCTTTTCCTATATAAGAAAGGACACGGCATATTGCAAGGGGTTGACAACCAATTCAATACAACCGGCTACGTGCCACCCTTCGAGTCCTTTAGTCGTGTCGTCGAGTTCTTCGAGAGGGCCAATCGATCCGTCGACCTCCGTAAGTCCCGGCAACCTTGCTATCATGTCTAGTATCGTGCGGCGGATTTAGATTATGATGCAAGTAGTCTCATCCGTTTTGCTTAGTATCGTGCGGCGGATTTAAGCTTAATGATGGGAAGTTTTTGCTTGTGCCTTGTATCGTGCGGCGGATTAAGACATGAGTAAAGATAGTTATCGGCTCTCTTAGATTTGGCAAGATCTAATAGATTCATTAAGTTATCACGTGTTGTATGCTTTATTTAATGTTTAATTGTTTGCAACACTCTTTTGCCCAATCTAGATTGATACTCTTTTCGGCTTGTTGATCATAATCTTTCATGTTTATTCAATATCAAGTAGATCAATTTCATATAGCCGAATTAGATCGATCTAGATTGTCACGTGTTGTGGGTTCATTCACGTTATATGTAGATAAGCCTTGACAGACCGGGTACCGTGCGGCAGATGCAGGTCTTTGGGTTATTCTAGAGCTAGTCATCCGGTGGACTAGAGATCGGTTTAATCTGATAGGCTTCTTTTACATGTTACTTGTTTGTTCCTTCTTCATGGACCCCGATTCGGCAATCTTGCCGATACGGTTATGCCTACACATGCAACGAGTATTTATAGATTTGTTTAGGTATATTACGTGCTTTTAGCTTTTATTGTTAGATCGTATCATGCGGTGGATTAATCTAATAGTAAGGAGTGGTGTAAATTCTTAGCAGTGGTATCATGCGGTGGATTAGCTTGCTTGGGTTTATGCTCGACGGGTTTGTGAAGGCTAGACGTGCGGCGGACTAGTTGGATTAGGCCTATGCATGTGTTATTTAAGTAGATTTATATTTATAAGTTACTTATCCTTAGATTTATGCTTGATGATGATTTAAACGGTTTAGATATATGTTTATATGATTTAATTTTAATCTTGTTCAAACATGTCTTCATCTATGTGTATTCGGCAATCGTTTATATTTTTATATTCTTACTTTTATTTGCCGAATGGGCTATAAACATGCTTTTGGCGATAGCTTCTATAGCTATATGTCGTCGTAAGTGGCTTCGGGGCCGTAAAGATGGAACTGTCTGGTCTCACCGGCACGTTCCACCTTTTGATCTTACCGTTTTATCCCTTGTCGGTTTTCGGTCAAACCGATCGGCACGCCACCGGATTCGAACGCCGGGCACCCGATTGAAGCTACGCTTTCCGGCTTGCTGTGTGTGAGACACAGTGCGCCACATTTTGTGTCAACACACTTTTTGGCACGCCCGGTGGGTCCCACACATTTTGATCGGAAGTCAGATCCTCTTCAAATACTCATCACTTTCCAGATCACTATGAAGATGCCATTCAACATTTATTTTATCGACATGATTCGGCCAGAAGATGCAACAAGGATGAACAATAATTTTCCAGAAAATCAACTTGATGGCCGATATCATCCGAGAGACAGTCAAGAAGACCAAAAGCTGTTGCCTTGTGCTCCACCACATTTGAAGAGTATGGCATCTGCTAAAGCAACACGTGTGCCATTATTCTCAAAGAAGCAGAAATAAGAGCTCACGTACTTGGTTCCCAAGGATATATATGCATATACATATGGTGACACGGAACAAACTAGCAAGTGTGTATACGTTCATGCATGATTACCGGAGACAGTGGTGCATCCATATATAGGAAGAAATCAGCTACTGACTTTGAAGATCAAGGCCTTGTATACAAGATATAAGAAGTCTCAGCTTGTGACAGCCGATTTTAGTTAACAGCCACAAAGGAACAAGAGCAACAGCAATACACGGAGATCGGCTTGGGGCCGTGTCAGTTCAGTTTCTAGATGGGGCATCAAGTGAATGAGGCCATCTGCCTGATGGATGCAACACGGCTGGTTCGGTTGGAGGCATGGATCAATCACTGGCCGTCAACAGTTTGAAACACAGAAGTACCAAGAAACATGAGTGCTCTGAATAGCCGATAGAGCCACAATCGGCTAAATCTTGCTAATGGCGATGCACATGGAAATCTGTCAGAACTCAACATCTGGTGGGGTCAGCTCCATGGCCGGAATATTTTATTGCTCAAAATTGCCACCAGAATGTTGGAGCCAGTAAAAGCGACCTCACAAGTTACTAGCCCATAGCCGGCTATATAAGGACCAATGCTGCTACGATCAGTCATATAATTTTCTGAAGAAACAAAAGGATACAAGTCTGCTAGCAGCTAGAAATAGCCGATGGGCAAAGGAGATATTTAAATATTGTTTGGCCGGACTAGATAAGGAAATCTTGCGGCTTTAATATTTCAGGACGAAGAAATTTAATGCTTGAGGAGTAAAGGAAGTATGACAGGCTTTCTATCGAGAGTCTAGGTACATCACGGTCAACTGAATCGGCTATTCACCTCCATCAGCTCCAAGGGCAAAGAAGCAGAGATTGGCTGGGGGGCCAGTGCTGGTTCGGTTTCCACTTCATCTAAAGCAAAGCCGAAATCAACAGGATGAACTTATTATTTGTGGGAGGCTGATGGGTCCGAGAAATTTTTAATTGGTTTGTCTCGGTTGTCTATCGGGCCCTGTCAAGCTATGCGCTCAGGCATCCGCACGAGGCAAGAACACATCTGACGCATGGAGTCAAGGCAATAACGTCCTGATGCATTGATTTCAAGTACTAAAGAACAAGTCGGATCTGCATGATGCTTGCCAGAGAAGTCAGCCGGCGGATGCTTACTTCAGCACTTACATGCACGAGTTGATGGAGAGCACAAACATATCGACTCTGAACCTGTCCTGTCACTGATACTACTACTGAACCGATTGCTCAAAACTCAGTTGAGCGGAGCAAGGAACCAAGAACATGTTCAATAGAGACTCAAAGACTCAGGAAGATCAACGTGGCCTGTACAGTGACTGAGTCACATTCAGGTTGAATCGGCTATTCTGGTTCGGGTGTTGTGCCGCAACAGAATGACTGTATCAACAACACGATCAGCTCATCATAGAAACCGACACTGAGGAAATCACAGTGATGAGCGCGCTCGACGTCTTGGTCTTCCGCATCACTACGCTTGGGGGGCCTGAACCTGTCGTTCACACGTTTGCATTCCGCCGAGTTCATCTTCGTCTTCTTTGGAGCAGAAAGGCAAAACTGTGCTCATGAGGCCTTGAAGGTTTTCTCGGAAGATTTGTCAAACTCAAAACTTGTGCATATCTGAGACAGGATGGATGAACGGCACGGATAGTTCCAAGATCACGTCAGCAGTTCCTCAGTTTCTCGTGTAGATTTCCTGCAGCATCAGAGCGGAGCATACTCCATTAACATAATTGGAGATAGCTTATCAGCTTGCATGGAATCGGCTAAATTGGAGGAAGATTTCAGATTTGATGTTTGCCGATTTCAAGGAATTGATGCATATGCTGAACCCACGTGCTATGCAAGTCTAATTAGCAAAAGCAAAGGATTTCTACTTGGATATACAACAATGTGCCGAAGAGAGATGATACTGATAAGTCAGCTGGGGTTATTCAGGAATCGACTAAATGTCAGGCGTACAAATATATGCATTTCTACGAATAATGGGAGAATCCAACAAGTGAATATGCGACCATGCATATTTGCCAAAAGCCGTAACACATCCATATATGGGTAAGAATCGGCCACTCTTCATCGGCCAGTCCTCAGATCTATTCGACTGATTTAATTTCGGGAGAAAATAGTGTAGCCGAAAGCAAATGAGTTATTAGCCGATGAAGCATGGCAACACGAAGAACAAGCTCAGCCAACAGCAAGAAGTCATATGTCAAATATACGGAAGGACCAAGGTGAACAGGTCCATGTGGTGCGCACTAGTCAGCAGCCGGGGCATTGATACAAATCAATCGACTATTTGGTCGAAAGGTCAATCGGCTATTTAGCCGATAGCCTCGGTTGAAAGAAGGAAACGGAAAAGTTTTGCCCAATGATTAAAATGGTAGAATATTATTTGCCAGGTATACGTAGAAGAAGGGAAAAACGTATATCATGTATGTGCATATACACGGCTTGGCAAGGTGAAATGTTTATGTACAAGGATTTTGACGTCTGAACCAAGACGAGGACACGTATCATAGTTCACGTGTTGCTTGTGAATGCGTACACCTCAAAATATCAAAAGACAGACAAAGATCAAGACCAGGCTTGCTCCTGAGGAAGATTAGATATGATAAAGATCATCTGCACAAAGGAAGGTTCAATACTAGTTGGATAGCCAAAAGAAGGATTGGCTATGGAAAACCTCTGGACATGTCGCTCACATGGATAGCACGGCATCAGTATCTCAATCTCCCATTCACCACGTGTCCTCCGTGCACCGTCGAGTTCATCTTTGTCTTCTACGGTACGCCAAGGTCAGTTTTGTTGCCATGACGTCCCTCAGTGCTGCCCATGAATTACCTGACGATGTTATCAAGGACACAAGAGAAATTAGCAACCTGACAGCCGATGGATATAACATTAGTTTAAGTTATACAGAAAAAGGTATACATCGGCTGAATAAAGGAAACTTGACTTATGCTTACCATTTATATGCATCAAGTTGGAGAGTACTACAAGATAGAGTCCTGGAACATATACACTAGCAGCTGGGGGCCAGTAGTGACTCAGTTTTTGATTCCATTGAAATATCAAACGGAGAGCTTGAAGGCACAACAACTCTGACCACACAATCAGCTATATATAGAGCCGACCACAATCGACTAAATTTGCTGCTGAAACAAAGGGTGAAGATCGAGTGCACAACTGAAAGAAGTAGAGTCCAAAAGTTTGCATACTTCGGGTTTGCACGCTGCTATAAATAGCCGATTAGCTAAGGAAATGTCACCCACTATCGACTTAATGATTTTGAGCAATGGCTATCGGCTAAATAATTTTGAGTGGTTGACATTACGTCCCAAGTGTTCAGGTTCTTGGCAAAGGAGCTAAGCCAGCTAACAGAGCTTTTTGGAAGGGGTCGGAGAAAATGAAAGATGCACTAGAATGCAAGTATTGGCAAGGTTGATGGACCAAAGAAGTCAAACATATGAAAAGGATCGGGGAGCGACTAAGTGACACTATGGGCAAGAGCAACAGATATTGGTGTTTGACTGAAAGCCAAAACGCATAAAGTGCTGATCACCATCGTCAAGATGTCACAGGGGATAGCACCAAGAAAATCCCAGAGAGCTCGGCGCCTCGATTTTACATCAACTACGCTCGGGGGCCTGAACCCGTCGCGTACGTATCTGCGCGCGCCGCCAAGCTTGTCCCCGTTCTCTGTGGCACCCTCGACGTTGGTTTCATCGTCGTGACTTGAGGAGTTTGATCTAAATGGAAGACGAGCATCATAGAGAATTGGTGTATATACTATGCCATTTTGTACGTACAGAAGTCAGCTTGCAAGCATCCCAGAGTACAGTGGGAGGCATATATAGTGACGAAGAGGAAACCATGTCCATTAAGCATGCATGTGTGCATTCCATACAAGGGAGTTCTAGAAAGGATACGTGCATACCTATGACTGCAACTGATCGGCTAGATGGAGCCGATGAAGTCTAGACGCTCGTCAAGCCTCCAAGACAAATTTTGAATTAGAAACCAGGAAAGGATCTCCAGAAAAGTAGTCTACTGAGATCACGTATCAGCACAAGAATCAACAGAAATTGATCCATCTACAGGAAAATACAAGCAGCAATGGGGAGAGAGAATAAATATCAGAGAGAAGCTCATATAGAGGGATTCACTGATATCAAGCTACATCTAGTCCAAGCCCCAGATTGCAACGGCCGATTTAAAGATAGTAAAAGAAATCATCAGCATCTTCATCGGCCCAAAATGAAGCATACATGCATATATGAAGAATCAATGGGAAAGAAGACCCTTGAGGTGAATACACTTGGCATATCAAGCTCCTGCGTCAGGAAAGCCTCAGAAGACCTGGATTCGCCACGGATGCACGTAGCACGACAGATCAATCAGTCGAAAGCAAGACAACAGAGGGAGCAATCAACAGCCGGTTTTCTGAAATATTATTAAAAGGCCAAAGTGTTACTCCCAAGTTTACAAGAATATTTGCTTTGGCCTGATATTGTTCCCGTCGGCATATATCTACAAGTGTCATTACTGTTATCAGCACATCACGAAGACTAATGCCGAGAAGAACCTTGAAGAGAACACATTCGCTCGACATCGCAAGCTCCCACATCAGCTATGCGTCAAGGGAGCCTGAGCCCGTTGCGCGTGCATCCATACACCGGCGAGTTTGTCTTCATCCTCTGCAACATGCTCAAGACTAGCTTCATCACCATAATATTCTTCGGGACTAACCATGAGCTGTCTGGAGATGTGTTCACCTAAGGCGCTTCAGATTTCTAGACAGGGAAAAGACAAGAATGAACTGGCAGAAAACTGGTGAGGCTGATCTATTGGCTCTTATTGGTATAACTTTGTTTTCTCCTACGGGATACAAGGCATCAAGTCCAGAAAGCTCATAAGGGAGAAGTCAGCATACATTGCTAGGGGTAGCACACACGGCCGTCTGATTTATGCCAAGTAGAAGGGTTTCAAGTTAGTCGGCCATATTTTGAATTTCAGAAGTTTACGACTCCAAAATGAGATAAAACAACAAGAAATTCAAGTGGACATCCGGATCAAGATGGCCTGCCAAAGGTACATATATCTGTGCACGTGACAGGTGAACCGGTTACGTATACACTATCGGCAAATTGTTTCCATATGCATGCCGATCTCTTCTTATAAAAAAAAAAAGAGATTGATTAGGTACCTGATGTGGAAAGCAACAGAAAGCATTTAGGCCATTATGGAGTCAAAGAACTGTTGGAGAACTGGGAATTGTGCCACAGATACTGATAAGCCCAGATGACAATAGGTTTTGATCTTCCTAGCTGTTTCGTCGCAAGAGGTCGCATCAAAGACATAAAGGAAATTGGCAACCTGCCGATAAGAGATGTTCAGCTAGAAATTTTATCAGCACATCACAAATCGGCTAAATATTGAAAGGCTTTCAGAAATTTAATTACAGCTGAAAACAGAGGTATGGAGATGATAGCCAATAAAATTATCAGAGTATATACTAGCTGATGCAAGCAAAAAGATCAGATCAGTACGTGCTTATACATGAAGATCAACTATTCTAAGTTGAATTGGCTATTAACCTTGGGATCCGGAACATTGCTCTGAGTCTGCTTGTCGGGTACCTAGATTATGGGGCCTCTAAACCTTAGGGGTTAGAGATGATTAGAATTATCATTGTCTTCCCCTAACCTCTTACCTAAAGAAAACGGACAACCGTACAGCAAAACACCGTGTTCTGGCCCTCGATGGGATCGGAGCCGGCCCTCGAAGCGGCTGGACCTCGAGCGACTGGGGTCGAGCCCGCTCGCGTGATCAAAGCCCGTGGCCTCGTGGTCGCGTGGCCCCGCACGGTCGAGCCACCTTGCATGATGCTGCTTGCTTGCACTATCGCGTGGCCACGCACGGTCGAGCTGTTTGCTTGCACGAAGCTGCGATGCTTGCGATGACTTATATATACGTATATATGTAGGCATGTCGTATATATGTAGGCATGTCGCATGCACACGTACATATATGTGGTGTCTCGCACTTGCGTCTTGCATCTTTCTAGATAGCTTTTGTTACTACTTTGCCATCTCCTTGTATATATAATACATATATATGCAAGCATGTATACGTGACTCCGAGGCCCACAGACGGAGTCGAGACCCGTGCGCTCGAGCTTTGCCGCACGCCTTCGAGGCCCCCGGCTCCAGGCTCGAGACCGTGACCCTCGAGCTCGAACGGATCGGCCACCATCCACAAGATCCCTCGAAAGGGAATTACGTAAACCCCTCGATCGAATGGGGTGCTTCGAGCGGACCGGTCACCCCTCAAAAAATCTCCCCGGACATCCGTACAAGAGCATTTAATGCCTCCAACCACTTCCTCGCCTAACTCCATGGCTACAGGCCGATCACGGTGTGCAAGGTACCGATCCCATCGCTTTTACCGCCCATACCCCGCAATCCAAGATGCTCGGTGGCACTATTACACTGTGTCTTGAGCACTTTGACGTTTCTGTACAACACCCCCTCGAGACGCAATAGTCAACTCTCAAGTCCGCATTTCCCGTGGCTCGGTCCCATCACCAAGGACGTCTACTCCTCGAAGGCATCCCTCGGCGCGGTCATTTATTGCATGGGAAACGATGGCAGCCGGGTAGCGCACGTCGCTGCGGTGACCCGTCTCTCCCACCTCGACGACCGTACGCGGGATTCCGGGAGAAGGACGGACAGGCCATCATCGCCCACGCCGCTGCGAGCTCGGACCGGACCAAAGCGAGCCTCTGGTCTTGACGACGCGACCCACGCCCATACCTCAACGTCATCATTACCTCTACCTTATCTACGTGTACACCCGAGCCTCCCTTTGGTCTATAAAAGGGGACGCCGGGGTTACGGCACGGGGGGCTAGAGTTCTACGCTTTTACGCCTTCACACACACCCACGCACGCTAAGTCTCAGGACTCGCTTGTATTCACCCCTGTACAAGCACCCCGGTGCAAGATAATACAAAACTCTTCCCTCTGCTGGACGTAGGGCACTCTTTGCCTGAACCAGGATAAACGATTGTGTCCATCTTGCATCACCATCCGGATTAGGGAGCACGCATAGAAATTTACTCGTTGGTGTAATACCCCCCGGGGTACGAAACACCGACAGTTGGCGCGCCAGGTAGGGGTAGCGCGTGTTACTAACGATTTCCCGCTTTTCTTTCGGGTGGCAGATTCCACTTCCTCGCTTCCGCGTGCCACGATCATCTGGTTCAGGAGTTCGGAGTTCGTGTAGCTCAGCTTGGGCCACGACATGACTCTGCTCTCGGTCGTTGACTCGAGCGGAGGCCGCAACACGCCCCCACGATCAGGAGGGGCGCTGCGCCGACTACGCCACCACAGCTCTCCTCCCAGGAGGAGGCGTCGCCGGCGCCACCATCAGCGCCAGCCCGCACCCAGGCCGGCGTCGTCTGCGTTCCCCCGTACTCGGCGTTGAACGCGGGTCTCCCCGCAAGGGACCCGCCTGGCTCACGCCCGGGGTCGGGGAACGCGCTGGCGGGCCTCGACCAGGACGCCGACTTCCCCTTCACTATGCGCACGTCAAGGGAGCCCGACGAGGCCCCCTCGGCACGCGCGCCACCATCAGCACCTAACCTGCTGCCGCACGGATCTACGGAGCCCGTCGACGGCTCCGTTCATCCTCACTAACGCCGCCACAACGTACTCCACCGGGATACACGCCACCATGGGAGCACGCGAGGGCGACCCGGGGCTCTCTGCGCGCTACCATGGATTCCGAGCCGTGTGGCCGGCCTCCCCGTCCACGGCCGTGTGCGCCCCAGGCCCGAGGCACTACACCCACGGTACCATGCGACGACAGCTCGAGGAGAAGCCACGCTCGGAGCCGCACCTTCTACTCCGGCGTCTTCGACCTCAACCTCAACCACTACAATGTATGGTGAAGCCGGGAACGCACGGGCTGGCGGACAGCAGGAGCCCTACCCTCACCAACACATGAAGCGTCAAAAGCAGCTACGTCACTCTTATCTCTAGGCCTCGAGGCCTTGTACATTCTCGTATTTACGTACAATTATCACATTATGAATGAATAAAAAGTCTGCGACCCTAGTACTTTATTTTCATTCGTAACTTGAGGTAGATTCGACTCTGCCCCTCGATGCCTCTCTTTCTTCTACACCTCGAAGTATGCTTCACGACTGAGTAGGAAACGCCTCGAGACCTTCAGGGGTCGAGAGCTGCCAAGCCGGGAACTCTCCTACGCCCCCGGGCTAAGGTACTCCCACTTGCTCCCCACCCCTCGAGGGACTCAAGCGCGCGTCCAACGCTCACGTCAAGAAGCAGAACAGTCAGGCCAGTGGAAGTAAGAGCGGCTCGAGAAATAAAAGCGACTAAGAAGCATCCAGATGCATTTTAGTTCATCTCTAGTCCCGATTCGTAACTATAAGACTTGGCTCGCAGGCCACCATCATCACCAGGCTCAAGCAGGGAGAACGTCATCCTCGAACTTCTACGCCAGCCACACCCCGAGCGCCTCGCTGAACGCCGTCAGCCTCTTCTCTGACGTCAAGTGATCCTGCCACGGATCCTTCGTGACCTGCTGTCCGATGACAGCTCGAACCGCTCCTCCATCGTCGTCGGTATGGGTGTGATGAAGTTGCCCCCCTGCTCCACCTTGATGCCGAGGTAACAGGAAAGCGCATCGAGATCGCTCGTCCTGAATCGAGCTGCCATCTCGTGCTCGAACGCGGCGAGGTCCACCGCGCGCGCCCCCGTGTCGTCGTAGACCACGATGATGTCCAGTTCCTTCCCCCGTCGTCGGATGCACGTGGCATGCTCCTTCGGCATCGCCTTCCGCCACTCTGCGTCGCGCTCCGTGACCGCGAACGTGGCCAGCTTCTCCGCCGGAGCTTCTTGAGGCTGGGTCGTTCGCAGCGGAGTATCTCCGTAATCGAGGCCCCCTCGATAGCTTGCTTGCACGGTCGAGTTGCTTGCCTGCACTACCACGTGACTCCGCATGGTCGAGCTGCTTGCTTGCATCTTGCTGCTTGCTTGCTGCCGCCTTGCACGAAGCTACGATCCTTGCAATGAGGCTTATATATACGTGAATATGTAGGCATGCCGCATACATGTGTACGTATATATGATGCCTTACACTTGCATCTTGCTGCTTGCTAGCTAGCCTTTGTTGCTACCTCGCCATCTCCATATATATATATGCAAGCAGGTATACGTGATTTCAAGGCCCTCAGACGGAGTCGAGACCCATGCGGGTCGAGCTGCCATGCGTGTACGTGTTCGAGGCCTATACATACACGCTCGAGGCCATACGCATTCGAGAGGCCGTTCGCCCGTACATGCTCGAGGCCGCATGGTCTGCATGCATATTATACCGAAATACGCATGCATGTCCGGTCCTCGACCACCAGCAGTGCTTGTCAACAACTTACGTGCATTGTTTGCGGTTACGTTGAGGCCGGTGCCAATACATCGTCGTCTATATATCACACATATAGAGGCATCAGAGCACAGTACACATGCAACGACTAATTGCAAAAAGGCAATGGCGCTCCTGTCGGATCAGCATCGATCGGTCCTCCACACTCGAGGCCGCTCGCCCGTACAATCTCGAGGCCGCTCGAGCCTCCACACTCGAGGCGCGCCGCCCGAGCCTCCATGCTCGAAATCGCCCGCCCGTCGTGCAGACGGGTTCGAGACTCCTAGTGCGGGGTTGGGACCCCCACGACCCGCGATCGAGGCGCTGAACGCGTCCTAACGAACATCAAGACCACTCCTTCCTTGTGCCCGAACTGAGCCCAATGCATCGGTCGCCGCTGGTTGCTCCGGTTCACACACCGTGGCTTCCCCGATCGTGGCTGAAACTCCGCGATCCTCGATCGCGCCTCCCAGTTCCTCACAGCCTCCCGGCCCTTTAAGCCGCTTCGTCCTTCGGTCGAGGTCCCGCAATCCTCGAGCGCGGGCTCACGAGACTCCGTCACGATCTCCTGTCGAGGAGGTGTTCCGCGAGACGGAGCTTGGTCGGGAGTGGGTGGCTCGCCCACCTCGGCCGCCGCGGAGTCCTCTGCTTCCCCCGCCTCTGGCCGGTCCCGTGCCGCCTCGTCGGAGGCGACTTCCTGGGACACCATCACCTGCTCCAGCACATCGACCGCACCGAGACAGACCTGCGAGCGCGGCTCGTCGAGATAGACAGCCTGCGGCGCAGTCCCCTGCTCCGCCCCCGCCTTCTTTGCTTCGCCGACCTCGAGTGTACAATACGCCCCCATCAACAGCGCCTGCTCGTCATCGCTATCATCCTGAGCCAGGCGTAGGGGGCGGGCGATGGCGGAATGGATCCAGCAGCTACATCGAGCCAATCGGACGGCTCGACGCGACTGGCAGATTCCCCAACGGCAAGGTAAAAACCGCATTTACTGCGCCCTCCAACCACCTCCTCGATTCCCACTGCAGGTACACGCGTCGTGAACAGATGCCGAACCGCCGTGGGACCACCACTATCGCGTCGCTCCACTCTCCGCCTAAAAAGGAGCGCCCCAACGGACGGATGCTCCTCGGTAAGTGAAACGACACGACCCATCGAACATGCGCTTCCTTCCGCTATAAGGTAACGCGGGACAGCTGTTCCACCGTACAGTCTCAAGGGAGCGAAGGCTGACCCACGAACGGGTTCGAACAGCCGCCCTTGAGCACTCGAGTCAGGGGCGACCTAGTGGGGAGCCAATACGAGGCCACGCTCGAGAACGAACTCTCGAGGCCCCCATGGACGTATCCAAGGCCAAATACAATGCAACCAAGGGATCCCTCGATGGGCGGTAGTCGAGCCGCCGGCCTTCGTCGAACGAGGCCGGTACCCTGGTCGCTATGTATGGTGCTTCAATGAGGGTGCTTCCGAGCCTCGAAGTCGTCTCCCCTCGAAAGGGAACGAACTCTCACTTGGATTTCCCGTTACTAGCTCACCGAAGACGTCGAGGCTCGTCCAATCGCGGATAGCACGACGCTCTTCACCCCACGGTCCGAGCGCAAGGGCTCGTGGGAAGAACGTAATGAAGTAGCAAAGCACCAGCCACGCGAGGCTCGGGGGCTCGACTACACACGGCACCCCTCGACGAAAGAGGATCGAAAACGATCAAAGACCGGAGGCTCAAAGCCAACCCCTCGACGGGCGCTACAACTCCGGTTAAAGCCAATACCCATCGACAAAATACAAATATAAGCCCCCGGAAGAGTCCTCCACTCCTCCGGGGCCTCGAAACTACCCGCGGACGCTCGCGCCCCGCAGAAAAAGGAACAAACTCCTACACCTCGAAACCGGCTCTCACCCATCTAGGTACTTTAACTCCACTTCATGATCCCTTGCATGAATCCTCACATTCAAACAAGGGCTCGGGGGCTACTTGTCGGGTACCTAGATTATGGGGCCTCTAAACCTTAGGGGTTAGAGATGATTAGAATTATCATTGTCTTCCCCTAACCTCTTACCTAAAGAAAACGGACAACCGTACAGCAAAACACCGTGTTCGGCCCTCGATGGGATCGGAGCCGGCCCTCGAAGCGGCTGGACCTCGAGCGGCCCAGGGTCGAGCCCGCTCGCGTGATCAAAGCCCGTGGCCTCGTGGTCGCGTGGCCCCGCACGGTCGAGCCACCTTGCATGATGCTGCTTGCTTGCACTATCGCGTGGCCACGCACGGTCGAGCTGTTTGCTTGCACGAAGCTGCGATGCTTGCGATGACTTATATATACGTATATATGTAGGCATGTCGTATATATGTAGGCATGTCGCATGCACACGTACATATATGTGGTGTCTCGCACTTGCGTCTTGCATCTTTCTAGATAGCTTTTGTTACTACTTTGCCATCTCCTTGTATATATAATACATATATATGCAAGCATGTATACGTGACTCCGAGGCCCACGGAGGCGGAGTCGAGACCCGTGCGCTCGAGCTTTGCCGCACGCCTTCGAGGCCCCCGGCTCCAGGCTCGAGACCGTGACCCTCGAGCTCGAACGGATCGGCCACCATCCACAAGATCCTCGAAAGGGAATTACGTAAACCCCTCGATCGAATGGGGTGCTTCGAGCGGACCGGTCACCCTCAAAAATCTCCCGGACATCCGTACAGGAGCATTTAATGCCTCCAACCACTTCCTGCCTAACTCCATGGCTACAGCAGCAGTCACAGTGTGCAAGGTACCGATCCCATCAGCTTTTACCGCCCATACCCTGCAATCCAAGATGCTCAGTGGCACTATTACACTGTGCTGAGCACTGTTTCCTGTACAACACCCCCTCGAGACGCAATAGTCAACTCTCAAGTCCGCATTTCCCGTGGCTCGGTCCCATCACCAAGGACGTCTACTCCTCGAAGGCATCCCTCGAAGCAGTCATTTATTGCATGGGAAACGATGGCAGCTGGGTAGCGCACGTCGCCTGCAGTGACCCGTCTCTCCCACCTCGACGACCGTACGCAGGATTCCAGGAGAAGGACGGACAGGCCATCATCGCCCACGCCGCTGCAGGCTCGGACCGGACCAAAGCAGGCCTCTACAGTCTTGACGACGCGACCCACGCCCATACCTCAACGTCATCATTACCTCTACCTTATCTACTGTGTACACCCGAGCCTCCCTTTGGTCTATAAAAGGGGACGCCGGGGGTTACGGCACGGGGGCTAGAGTTCTACGCTTTACGCCTTCACACACACCCACGCACGCTAAGTCTCGGGACTCGCTTGTATTCACCCCATGTACAAGCACCCTGGTGCAAGATAATACAAAACTCTCCCCTCTTGCTGGACGTAGGGCACTCTTTGCCTGAACCAGGATAAACGATTGTGTCCATCTTGCATCACCATCCGGATTAGGGAGCACGCATAGAAATTTACTCGTTGGTGTAATACCCCCGGGGTACGAAACACCGACACTGCTTCTCACTACATATAGCCAGAACATGGAGCCCATGAAGATCGCTGGTTAGTGTACATCGGAAGAAAGCAGATGCTAAAAATGCTGGCCACAAGTCTGTCTCATCACACTCAGTTCGGACGGCAACAAGTTCAGATACATGAGCTGTACTTGTTCTTGTTGTAGTAACTGCAGTAAAGATTGATAAGGCGGCTTTCAGCATACGGTGTAACGGAATTAGAGTAATTATGGAATCTGAAGCAGCCGATCATTTGTAGAAAAGATTGATTTGTCACATATATGATCGGCTCAAATATTTTCAAACGCATCATATTTGGCAGAGATGTCCCAAATAAGAGCAAGAAGGACGACAACAAAGCCATTTTCACACCACCGTGATTACACCTGGGGGCCCTATTTCTTATCAAGTGGCCTGTCAAGATCGATTTCTTTAACGATAACCAAGGAAGCTACAAGTTGTCATCGCTCAACAAAGAAGTCATGGAGTACGCTGGGTTTATCAGAGTTAAGAAAGACAAGATAGGTAGGCAATCATCATCTAAGTTGAAGCTATCTATTGACGAGTTCTAAACCCACTACACACACATCCACATGATGATGAGCTCATCTTCGTCCTCTATGTCATGATCGACGTTGGTTTCGTCATGTGTAAAGAAGGTGTGGCGTTCCAAATCCCGGCAAGGAAACATATAGGATTAAGGCCGAGCTCACGCTCAAGATTGGATATGACAAAGATCACCTGCAGCAAAGGTGATTAAGTGGAATCGGCCATGAAGCTAGCAAGTCTTTTGATGCATATACGTGTGTGATGAAAAGATAGCTATCACCATAGGCAGGAGCAGCAATTTATTACAGACGGTGTGCCCAATGAAAGTATGACTACAGAGCATGGGAAGTTTATTCTATCATGAAGACCATAGAAAGGAGGAATTGAATCATCAAGGGAGATCGACGCTCCGGGTATATTAGTCAAGAATTCCAGATGCAGCAGCGTTAAGCACAAACATCATTATGGATCCCAGGAAAAGGCACCTCTCAGCTCAGGATAGAGGGACATACATGCAGGTATGAGAAGAAAGGATGACCTTGATTCTAATCCATTCCTCAAACAAGATAGTGTGAGATAGCTGAAGTTCGCATGCAAAAGCGTGGAGATATGTAGATTTCTCGGCTCTTTGGAGAAGATCACCAGATTGAAATAGTTCGAAACATGAGAATTCATATTCCGAACTAGGGGGGCCTGTGTTGACACCAAAATTTGGACAGCCGAGAAATACCATTAGCAAGAAGATATCCTAAGCAAAACAAGACGTCTGATGATTGCCAAGAAGATCGAGTAGGAAAGGTATATCTGGATATATGGTCATCAGGCTTATGAGATCGACAATTTGGGATCAGCTACATGGACGTTCATGCACAAATGGCTGATTAGCATATATAGCCTTGTGGAAGCAAATATTGTTTAATACATTTTGGGGGACATGCCGACTGAGAGTTCTTGTGGATGATCAAGAATAATATAGAAGACAAGGGAGGCTAGAAACTCTTCATGTGGATCGGCTGGCATTGTTGATTAAACAAGATTATTTAAATACATTTAGAAGAAGCTTATTAATCTCCAAGAGCCATCATGTGAAGCAAGGAAGCCAGCAAGAGAGACGTGCGTATATTTGGTCATCAGGCTCACGGTAGGCAATTGGTAATCGGCTATCAAGGAGGCCCATTGCATGTGTATGTTCGATCAGCATGCCTACGTGGCTTTAAGGATGGAAGGCAAGTACAAGATCTTGCATGCAAATCATTTGCCGTAGGAGAAGTCAGAAGACATATACACATATACTTGACTTCTGGTGTCACGTCCGTATACGACAAGATATGCTCGCTTGCTAGAGCTTTGGCAGCTGGACAAGGAAGGAAAGAGAACACATGCATACATGGGACATCAGGATTCCATGTTGATTATGAGGGACGCTCGTACGACCATCAGATACATACGTATATGCTTTGGATTATTGCCGTAGGAAATACCGCTATGGGAAAGTCTCAATCTGGAGCTTTGTTAGAGATGGACAACAGCAGTCAACGGTGGGCTTCAGATTCCAGTTCCAGTACGGCACGACGTCGTCGTAATACAAGAAAGAAAAGGAGGGATGGGCCGGCATGATTGGACTCACTAAGCATGAATACGTGAGGTTAGATTCATTCATTATTAGCATATGTTACAGGATAGTTACGTAATCTTTGTACCATATTCTCTATTGCTCAAAGACCGTATGTCCCTTTTCCTATATAAGAAAGGACACGGCACCCTGTAAAGGTGTTCACAACCAAATCAATACAACCGGCTACGTGCCACCTTTCGAGTCCTTTAGTCGTGTCATCGAGTTCTTCGAGAGGGCCAAATCGATCCGTCGACCTCCGTAAGTCCCGGCAACCTTGCTATCATGTCTAGTATCGTGTGGCGGATTTAGATTATGATGCAAGTAGTCTCATCCGTTTTGCTTAGTATCGTGCGGCGGATTTAAGCTTAATGATGGGAAGTTTTTGCTTGTGCCTTGTATCGTGCGGCGGATTAAGACATGAGTAAAGATAGTTATCGGCTCTCTTAGATTTGGCAAGATCTAATAGATTTATTAAGTTATCACGTGTTGCTTGCTTTATTTAATGTTTAATTATTTGCAACACTCTTTTGCCCAATCTAGATTGATACTCTTTCGGCTTGTTGATCGTTCCTTTCATGCTTATTCAATATCGAGTAGATCAAGCTCATATAGCCGAATTAGATCTATCTAGATTGTCACGTGTTGCGGGTTCATTCACGTTATATGTAGATAAGCCTTGACAGGACCGGGTACCGTGCGGCAGATGCAGGTCTTTGGGTTATTCTAGAGCTAGTCATCCGGTGGACTAGAGATCGGTTTAATCTGATAGGCTCCTTTTACATGTTACTTGTTTGTTCCTTCTTCATGGACCCCGATTCGGCAATCTTGCCGATACGGTTATGCTCACACATGTAGCGAGTATTTATAGATCTGTTAGGTAATTACGTGCTTTTAGCTCTTTATTGTTAGATTGTATCATGCGGTGGATTGATCTAATAGTAAGGAGTGGTGTAAATTCTTAGCGAGTGGTATCATGCGGTGGATTAGCTTGCTTGGGTTTATGCTCGACGGGTTTGTGAAGGCTAGACGTGCGGCAGACTAGTTGGAGTAGCCTATGCATGTATTATTTAGTGGATTTATATGTATAAGTTACTTATCCTTAGATGTTAGTGCTTGATGATGGTTTAAACCTGAGATATAGTTTGATATGCTTTAATGATTTAATCTTGTTCAAACATGTCTTCATCTACCGTATTCGGCAAGCTCGTTCTGTTTATATCAGTTATGTTACTTTAGCCGAATAAAATGCAATCTGTTGGCAGATAGCTTCTATAGCTATATGTCGTCGTAAGTGGCTTCGGGGCCGTAAAGATGGAACTGTCTGGTCTCACCCGGCACGTTCCGGTTATGATCTTACCGTTTTATCCCTTGTCGGTTTTTCGGTCAAATCGATCGGCACGCCACCGGATTCGATTCACCGGGCACCCGATTGAAGCTAGGCTTTCCGGCTTGCTTTGTGTGTGAGACACAAAGTGCGCCACATTTTGTGTCAACAGGTTCAAAATTTACAAACCATATGTTTAATTATTACAAACCATAATAGTAGTGGAGTAGCGGTAGATAGTTTATTTACACAACCGGTCGATGAGCTCGCCCAAGAGCCAAACACTCTACTCGTCGTCACTCTCCGCAACGACTGTCATACAGCAGGATGCAGTGCAAACCTGCTCCTGAGGCTCACCTGCAACAAGGGTTCAACAAACCCTGAGTACAAAAGTACTCAACAAGACTGACCCGACGAAAAAGAGGGGTGAAGACTAAGAAATGCAGGTCAGAGGGACAAGGTAAGGCTTGCAAGAATTCAAGAATTTTTGCAAAAAAGTTTTTGAAAACAAAGTTGTAACTTAACAGCACTCTTGCTCTAGCTCAAGCTGACCAATCAACCTCAATTGATATCTAATTATTAATCAAGTAGTTACTACGATGATGAATAACGATCGAGTCTTCTTCTCCGAGAAGCACGGCGATTCGAATCCATTTTTACCCAGTGGGACCTAGATCACCGATATACCGAGACTCTAACTCCGCCGCATACCGAGATCACATGATATACCGGGACACAACTACAGCCATATATCAACCACAACACCCAGTGTGTGGATTTGCTAAAGTCTCGATACACCAAATCACCATCGAACGGGCCTTAGAGCATCAACAGACGGAAACACTATAGAGGGACTCCTTTCCCAATGCAAGTTAGCCGTCCGGACTCAATTTAATTACTATCATCGTGATTCCAACAATAAAAGCCATTCTCATCTTTTTTATTCTTGACATAACGAAAATTTAACTAAATAAGCGAGGTCTAAGCAATTCTACGCATTTTTTTAAACGAGGTAATGAGGAATACGGAAATAAGACAGATAATGCATTTGGTGGGTTTTCACTCAACTCCTAGCCTTTAATGCAACAACTCAAAGCTGAGAGATAAAAATTTTATAAAACCAAGGTAAAGGTTTAATGCATCCGGGGCTTGCCTTGATACTCGGGGTAGACGATCTCTGGCTCTGGATTAACACCTGGCTCCGGGGTCTGCTCTTCCTTGATCTCTGATTTGGACAACGTTAAGCTCTCCGTTAACGAAAGCTACTCGATAACATGATATGATTTAACATGATGAAATAATAAACATGATGCTTGAAGAATGCAGGAACAAATTGATAACTTGAGTAGAACTTTCCTTCACGAAAACGTCGCAATCTAACGAGACTAACTAATTAAATAAATAAGCAGAAATAAATAATAAAACAAAATTTGTCAAAACAATTCAAAAAAAATTAAACTTAAACTCCTCAGGCCCTAAGAAGGCTACAAAATAATTTTCATGATTTTTGGAATAACAAATAAATAATTAAAAATCAAGGAAGACTCATTTTTCAATTAAAAGGGCTAATTTTTGAACATAGCAAAATTACTCAAAATAAATATTTTAAATTTTTCCTAGGTAAATAATACCATAAAGAGCCTCCACAAAAATTTTCAGGATTTTTGGAGCTATGGATAATTCCCTATGAAAATAACAAATGGCTTTGCTATTCACTAACTCAGAAAAGAATAAAACTAAAAGAAAAAGAAAAGGCGGACTGGGCCGAAACCGGCCCAACTGGCCCAGCTAGCCCGGCTCGGTTGCGCGCGCACAGATGCGGCCTAAGCGGCAGCGCGAGCAGGCTGGCCCAACTCGGCCTGCCCGAGGCTTGGCCTGGCGATTTTGCAAAAAGGCCCTCGGGTTTTTACGAAATTCTAACCAAGTCTATTCCCTATTCACTGAGTCACGAATATTTGCACCAAGGACCCTGGACTTGATTGAATTCTCAACTACACGTCCTCGCGAGCTCCAACAGGGAAAACGGCGGCTTGGCCGGCTCGGCCTCGCCGGCGGCGGGTTTTCCGGCGGCGCTGCGAGCATCTGCGGCCCCGGCAAGACACGGCGCACTCACTGGAGGCACTAAAGCGGCGGCGGATGCGGCGGCGCAAGGCTGGCCACGGCGGAACGGCACGGCGGCGTGCGGTAGCGGCGTGGTGGTTCGTCGGAGGCTTCCCCGGCGAAATTGACGCGCACACACGCACCTACACATCTACGCGAACACGATGAACTAGTTAATCGAGCGCAAACAGCAACCTATGCCGGCGCTACTCGCACGACGGCGGCGGTGACACGGAGCCCGGCGGCGGCAACTACGTTCCGGCGACCCCATGGCTTCTCCGACCTATCTAACAGCACCTACACGAGCAGGAGATCAAGGCGACTTCGATGCACATGAAGATGAAGATTAGGAGGCGGCGGAAGATAGTCCTCACCGGGAACGGGGACGGCGGCGAGAGTGGCACGACGCGCTCCGGTTGGCAAGGTAGGTGTCACGGCAATCTCTGTGCGCCAAATCAAAGACCAAGGGGAGCATCAAGTAGAGGACATCAAGGCGAGCTCAGAGGCGAGAGGAATTAGAAAAATGACCAACGGCGGCGACGGAATCGAAGGTGAGGTTCGCGGCGGCTCCGGACACCCGCGCGAAGAAGATGCCTCCGCTCGGTTGATTGAGACGACGACGGCCTGCGAGGCTAGGCTTGCTGGACGCGTGAGCGCAAGGCGAAGCTGGCGGCTCTAACAATTTGGCAAGAGGTGGCCGGACGACGACGATGGCGCGAAGCAGCTCGGGGCGGCAATGGCGGACGGCGGTCAGAGGGAGAAGAAGAAAAGATGGCGACGGCTTCGCTATTTAAACGACCATGACGACGAGACGACGATCGACACGTCAAAATGGAGCGCCTTCGAGCTGCTGGCGCGCTGGAGGGCGGCGCGGCATGGCGGTATGGCGCCGGCGGCCACCGCGACGGGAGGAACAGGGAGGGAAGATGGAGATGATGACGTCAGCGCTACAGGGCCAACTTTAACTCAGCAGAAAAGATCTTGATTTTCTCCAAGAATTAAATGGAATCACCAAAAACTCCAAAAACAAACCCCCACTGATTTTTCATGAACTACAACTTTCTCAAAAGGAGCATTTTCAAATTCTACATAGTTTTTGATATATGAAATCAAATTCAAAAAGGGAACAAAACCCTAGAAGCTAATTTTTGCAATTACTTTTGATTTTTCAACTAAACTTGAAAATCTCCAAAACTATGAAATACTAAACTTTTCAAACTGAACATTTTTCCCAAAAACAACATTTCCAAATTTTGAATAGTTTTGGAATCTAGCTTAAAAACCAAAAGGGGACATTTGTGGAAAGCTGAATTTTCAAATTTATTTGAAATTCTTTTTGGAAACTTGAAAAACTTTGAATAGCAACCTTGTTGCTCTCATCAAGATGCTCAATTAAGCTTTTTGGACCAACCCCTAATTCTTCACGGATTTTGAACTACCGAAAAGGGGGTAAAACAGGGTTTTCGTCAAATCACATTTTTACAAAGAGCACATTCAACCTATGAATTTTAAATTTGTTTTAGTTGATGCACATCAAGGTGAACCTAATCATGGATGCTTTGCGATGCATTATGATGACATGGCATGTTTTAGTTAATATAACACCGAGGTGTTACGAAATCCTTCCCCCTTAAAGAAATCTCGCCCCGAGATTTAAAGCCTTGGGTTGAGTAATGGAAAAGGAAATGTGTCAAGAAAACACACTTCAACTAAGTACATAAGGAAAGGGGTTTTTTTTACAACTCACATTGGACTAGTTATAACTCATAGAGGGAATTATAACTTATATAGAAGCATAGAATTCCGGAAAATTTTCCAACAGATAATCTTCCGTCTCCCAAGTAGCTTCTTCTTCTAAATGTTTATCCCATTGTATCTTGTACCATTTAATTGTTCTGCTTCTCATAACACGGTCTTTCTGATCCAACACTCGAATAGGATACTCAGAATATGTCAAGTCAGGTTCAAGTTCAATTCCTTCAACATCAACAACTTTATCAATTACCCGAAAACATTTCTTGAGTTGTGATACATGAAACACATTGTGCACAGCTGACAATTGTTCAGGTAATTGTAAACGGTATGCCAATTTTCCACATTGACCCATAATCTGAAACGGTCCAATATATCGAGGTGCTAACTTGCCTTTAACTCCAAATCGAGCAACTCCCTTCATCGGTGATACTTTTAGATAGACATAATCTCCTTTATTGAACCACAATGGTGTTGACGGTCGTTAACTCATAAAATTAACCGTCAACTTAGCATGCAAATGGACCTATTCATAAATACTTGATAGATATAGGGTTACCTCCGACCAATTCCACGAGTTTTGGTGAATATCTATTTCGCGGGGTGACAAATGAAAACTACCCAAGATGGCCCACATGTCGGGTTTACATAGAGAGAAAGACCGAACGGGTGAAAAAGTATAATCTAGAAGACTCCGAAGGCAACACACGAAGCACAGGGGCCCACCTAGCGAGGCCGGGTCGGCCGACCCGGGGAGGGGGAGTCGGCCGACTCCCCGGCTCCACCAATCGGTGGAGTCTCGCGGATCCTGCCTCCACCGACTTTGAAGATCAATAATTATCGTCCATTTAGGTCGGTTTGATCCGAGGGCTGTGGTTAATCCTAGGGGGCTATATAAGCGAGCCCGGCCCCCGGGTGAAACCCTAATTCATTCTCCAATTCATTCAAGACTTCAATCCGAGAGAGAGAGTTAGATAGAGAAGGGTCCCTCGAATGGATCTATCTCTATAGGGTATTAGTATCAAGAGAGATTGAGAGAGTATAGAGTGGAGGTAGATTTGGAGGAAGCCCGGCTGTCGGTGTCTCCTCTCCGGTGTATCTGCGGGATCAAGTCTCCTAACCCGAGGCTTGGTTTTAGAATCATTCGGCAATTCAACTTCTAATACTAGTAAGTTCGTTGATATTATTGTTCTTTGGTTTACAAGTTTACTTTATTAGAAACCGCGTTGGGAATAGAGTAATCGTTCTTTAGCATAAGCGTGGTGCTTAGGCTAGGTTCACTTGTAGATGCTCCCTATCCGGCCGGAACCGTGGTAGTAGTGAGGGAAGTGACAATCCCTTTATTACCTTTGTAATCCACTTCCCGTTGGTAGGTAAGGTAGGTCCTTTGTGCCCGGTTTAGCATCCTCTGTGGTGTCTATTCCTCAGGTACCCCCTTAGAACAGTAGTCTCAAAGCTTGCCATAGGTTAGAAGAAGACGACGAAGGAGTTCTCTCTATATCGCTTAATTCTCACTTGACTAGCGACCCGGGGTAGTAGTAAAGATCGGGTTAGTCTATTGCACGTTTTCTCTTAGCGGATAAAAACAAATACGATACTCGGGACTTATCTCCCGGGTGAAGTGCTCACCGATATCCGTGCGCTTGCGGATTATTTCTCTTTGATTCTTTCGTGTGCGTATCTAGTGTCAACAAGCATTTACGCGCCGTTGCCGGGGAGAAAGACGGTCTGCTTAGATAACCTAAATCTTGCTCTACCTTGTACCTATACTTTTATCTTTTTCTTGCACTTTACTTTTCCGTACATTTTATCTTTTTCTATCCTTATGGATAATTCAAATTCCATTCCTATCTTTCAATTTTACGCACCCACGGAGACCGGCCTAGTGCCACATGAGTCATCACAACCTATCCAAACACCTAGCTATAGGTTGAGTCCGCGGTTGATTGCATTGGTCCAAAGCCTATCCTTTTCGGGAAGAAGGAGACGAAAACCCTTACCTTCACATTAGAGACTTTGAGCAAACATGTGACTCTTCGCATAGAGGGCATGTCCGACAAAACCCTCCGTTGGAAGCTATTTCCTTTCTCATTAAAGGGAAAAGCTAGACAATGGTATGATAAAGCTGTAGGTAAGCAACAAGGAGATTGGGGGTCCTTACGCTCCAACTTTTGCCTAGATTTCTATCCCATCTCCCAAATCGTTGACCTTAGAGTCAAGGTTCTGACTATTAAGCAAGAACCCGAAGAATCTTTGGCCTCATCCTGGAATCGTTTTACTACACTTTTAGCATCGGGCCCGGACCTTAGTCTACCGAGATCCCATTCTTTTACAACACTTTTATAAAGGTCGAGTAGAGACAGTAGAAAATTGCTCGACACAACTTCGGGAGGATCATTCTTGCATATCTCTGTGAGAAAGCAAGATCAATCCTAGACCAAATCCTATCCAGTGAATTAGACTACCTCCTAGAAGTAGAACCTCAAGTAGTGAAGACAACCCTTTGCCGAGATACACCATCCACCTCGGCTAATCCATGTCTTGAGCAAGACAAGGAAGACATTCCACTTCCCGATTTTATGCTAGATATTGAACCTGATCTGTTTTTCCGATTTTGGAAACATCTTCAACTATCACAAGGTGAAGAAGCCACAAGGCAAATATCACCCAATAAAGCCATGCAATATTGATGAGGATATTCCAACGGGAAAAACCTCGGGAGAGTTAGTGTCTGTCATGAGCAATGAGTGGTTAGAAGAGTCGAGCTTTCCTCCGAAATAATTCGGTTTGGATTCATCTTCTCTTCCCATTCATTGCATGATTAACAATGATCGCATAGACGCTCTTTACAATCCGGTTGTAGGTATAAATATCATGTCTACCACACTAGCAAAATATTTGCAAAGAAACATGACATTGACCCCAACAAAGTGAAGTTCATAAGAAATCTTTCAAGACAAATTCTTCCTTGTTTAGGAATCCTACATGTCCTACCACTCCGGGTAGAAGGAACCCCTGTTCACTTAAGCTTTTATGTCTTTGACATAGGGGATTTCCACTGTTGATAGGACAACCATTTAGAAGACTTCTTTATGAAGGACAAACTGGGAAACTAAACATTTGTTTAGGCAAGAAACTCCAGTTGCAATGTCCATTTCACACTCTTTAAATGCTAGGACCGAGCCCCATCCACATTATGACCCGTTGGAGGAATTTAGAGCGACCTCTCTAGAATTCCTAGTTAAACCGAATTAGAAGACGAAGCTAGATTCTTCATAGAAGAAGAAGCGACCCTTACGAGAATGAACCATTAGACGAGTTTACCCTACCACCTAGGCCTCCTATTGAGTTCAAACCTTTACCGGCCGGTCTTAGATATGCCTTTCTAGGAAATGATCCGAGACACTCCTGTCATCATAAGTGATACTCTCACTCGGGAGCGAGACTTTTCGCTTAATGGCTGTCCTAGAAAAACATAAAAAAGCTTTTGGCTACTCACTCCAGGGACCTCAAAGGAATTAGTCCTGCCCTTTGTACCCATCGCATTCCCACGGATCCCGATATTCCACCATCTAGAGAACCCCAACGTAGGCTCAATAATGCGATGAGGGAAGTTGTTAAGAAAGAAGTTTTAAAACCGTTGCACGCCGGGATTATTTACCCCGTGCCACACGGTGAGTGGGTCAGCCATTTGTCCAAGTTGTGCCTAAGAAGGGAGGCATGACCGTTGTCCAAAATGAGAAGAATGAGTTAATCCCTCAAAGAACCGTCACGGGATGGCGAATGTGCATAGATTATAGAAAGCTTAATAAGGCAACAAGAAAGGATCACTTTCCTTTGCCTTTCATTGATGAGATGCTTGAGCGATTAGCCAACCATTCTTACTTTTGCTTCCTTGATGGATATTCTGGATATCATCAAATCCCTATCCATCCTAATGATCAAAACAAAACGACCTTTACATGCCCTTATGGAACCTTTGCTTATCGTAGGATGTCTTTTGGGTTATGTAATGCACCAGCTTCTTTTCAAAGATGTATGATGTCTATATTTTCTGATATGATTGAAAAAGATTATGGAAGTTTTCATGGATGATTTTTCTGTTTATGGAAAAACTTTTGATGAGTGTCTTGAAAACATAGATCGAGTTTTACAAAGATGTGAGGAAAAACACTTAGTCCTTAATTGGGAAAAGTGTCATTTCATGGTTAGAGAAGGAATAGTGCTAGGACACTTAGTGTCGAAAGAGGCATCGAGGTAGATAGAGCCAAAATAGAAGTTATTGAACAACCGCCTCCTCCTATCCATGTGAAAGGAATTAGAAGTTTCCTTGGTCATGCTTTGGTTTTTATCGTAGATTCATAAAAGATTTTTCTTACATCGCTAGACCTCTTACCCGCTTATTGGCTAAGGATGTTCCTTTTGACTTTGATGATGCCTGCTTACAATCATTTGAGATCCTTAAGAAAGCGCTCATCTCTCGCTCCAATCATTCAACCCCCGATTGGACTTTACCTTTTGAAATTATGTGTGATGCAAGTGACTACGCTTGTAGGAGCGGTGTTAGGACAGACTAAGGATAAGAAGCATCATGCAATAGCTTACGCTAGCAAAACTTTGACTGGACCTCGGCTTAATTATGCTACCACTTGAAAAAGAGCTCCTAGCTGTTGTCTTTGCTATTGATAAGTTTAGATCCTACTTAGTGGGTGCCAAAGTGATTGTTTACACCGATCATGCTTTGCTTTAAAATATTTGCTCACTAAGAAAGATGCTAAACCTCGTTTGATAAGATGGATTTTATTACTCCAAGAATTTGATCTAGAAATAAAAGATAAAAAGGGAGTAGAAAACTCTTTGCCGATCACTTGTCTAGAATGCGGTTTGAGAAACCACAGGGAACTACCCATCGACGACGCACTCCGGACGACATGCTCTACGGAATCAACGAGATCGACCCCCGGTATGCGAGATATTGTTAATTTTATGGTTACGGGTTACGTACCACCGGGAGGCAACAAAAGGAAACTTATCCGGGAGAGTCGTACTCACATATGGGATGAGCCTTACCTCTTCCGAGTGTGCTCGATGGTCTGCTCGAGAAGATGTGTGCCAACGAAGAAGGAATCAAAATCATCGAAAGATGCCACTCATCACCATATGGAGGCCATTATGGGGTGTTCCGTACACATGCGAAGATTTGGCAATGCGGATTTTTCGGCCAACAATGTATGAAGACACAAAAGATTTCATTCGGAGATGCGGTCCTTGTCAAAGACATGGCAACATTAACTCAAGAGATGCCATGCCACTTATCAACAACCTTCGGATCGAGCTCTTTGATGTCGGGGAGTTGATTTCATGGGACCATTTCCACCGTCGAAGAAATGTGAATACATCCTCGTAGCGAGTGGACTATGTGTCCAAATGGGTCGAAGCTCGCCATGCAAAAAGGCGAGATAGCTCAAGCTCCAAAAAGATGTTCGAAGAAATAATATTCCCAAGATTCGGTGTCCCAAGGATAGTCATAAGTGATGGAGGATCACATTTCATCGACAAACGCTTTGAGCAATACTTATTGAAGCATGGAGTACGCCATAATGTTGCTACTCCGTATCACCCTCGACAAGTGGCCAAGCGAGAGACATCAAATAAGCAGATCAAGAATATTCTTCGAAGACGAGTGAATGAAATGGGAACTGCATGGAAGGACAAGCTTCCTGATGCACTATGGGCATATCGAACAGCATACAAGACACCCATCGGGATGTCACCATATCAACTAGTCTATGGAAAGACCTGCCACTTGCCAGTAGAGCTGGAATTCAAAGCTCACTGGGCCATCAAAAAATGGAATATGGACCTAGAAGCAACAGGAGAGAAGAGGAAGATGCAAATCTCTGAATTAGAAGAATGGAGAGAGAAAGCCTATCACAACGCCAAGATATACAAAGAAAGAGTGAAAAGATGGCACGACAAGAGAATCAAGATCAAGGAGTTCACACCCGGAGACAAGGTATTACTTTTTAATTCCGGGGTCAAACTCTTCGGGCAAGGAAAGCTTCGAAGCAAATGGGAAGGACCGTTCGAAGTAGTAAGCTCATCATCGCATGGAGCCGTTACGCTTCGCAACAACGAAGGTACGATATTCAAGGTAAATGGTCAACGTCTTAAAATATTTCTAGAGCCCATTGAGGAAATAGGTGAAATAGATGAATTAAACTTCTTTCTCAATTAGGTAGTTGGGCCCGACCTTTTTACTTTTCGTTTTTCGGGGTCCGGGGTATTTTTCCGAATGACAAAAATACGCTAAATAGGTTGCGAAAAGCCACCGCGGGGGGGTCCACCTGCCAGAGTCGGCCGCCCCATAGGGGGAGTCGGCCGACCCATGGACTCCCCCATTCGCCGCCAGCTTTTGCATTCGTGATCCTTCCATACTCTTCCTTCAGGAATTTTTGCCGATTAGGGTTTTTGAGATCACGTTGATGCGTTATTCCTTCGGAGATTCCCTTTAGATGCCCTTTAGATGCCTCTCCAATCCCCCTATATAAAGAAGCCCAGCCTCAGGCCAACCTCATTCCATCTAAAGCCTCCTCCTCCTAGCATCAAGCTTGCTACGCAGCAATGGTGAAGCCTGAGCAAAACTTAGATAGGAGATTGATCCGCTTCGGGATTGATCTCAACACCATCCCAAGAGAGGAGCACGAGAGCAAGGCCATCGTTCTTGCTAAGCCCAAACCCCTAGCCTCTATTCCTCCAAAGCCTCAAGTTTACGACCATAGCTACTTCGCCCAACCATCATCGCCACACCCAAGCCTTTGCTCCTAGATGGACCTCCACCAAAGGGTCCTATTGTGAAGCTCCCGAGAAGGCACCAAGATCCTCCCTCCTAAGCACAATGAGATGCTTATGGGAGTGAAGACCAACAAGCAAGGAGAGATCGTCACGTGCTAAGTATAGCACTTGGAGAGCGCTCGTATTTTGAGGGAGTCCGTGCTCACCCGAGCAAAGTGAAGTTCGTCCCTCCAAAAGAAGCCCCAAAAGCGGCTCTCGCCGCCTCGGAAGCTCCAAGGAAGCGTCGCAAGACCGTTGCGGAGACTTAGAGAAGGAGTTAGAAACTCGGCGCGACGTTATTGCATCTCTGCGAAACTCCCAACATATCCGGAAGCGGTAGCATTGTCACTCTCATAGATAGACTTCGTGCGCAAGAGAAGAGGACGGATAAGTTAGAAAAGAGGTTAGACGCTCTAGAGAAGCGAGTTGATTAGATGAGATTTGTCTTAGCATCGAAAAGGCCTAGTGTGTTTAGATTAAAAGTTTTAGTTTGCAAGAATGCTTAGTTAAAGTTTAGTTCGATCTTAGTTCCTTTCAATACTTGTAATCCAGGCCTTAATGAAGATGAAATAAAGTTTTTAGTTATATTTATTATTGCATATGTGTTGCCTCTTTTGTCTCCACCTTGTTGTGAATGAAGATAACGGAATCTAGTGTGGGGGAGGCAACCGACGATGAAACTAACGGATATCGGCGAACCAGCAAAAATATTTGAGAATATACAACGTAAAGATCACGCACGACGAAGCGGACCCCGAGGGGCCACACCGCGAGTCGGCCGCCCCATATCTAGGGTCGGCCGCCCATGGGCGGGCCCGGTTGGCTCCGGTTTTCGTCCACGATCGGGTTTGCTTCCCTACGTTCCAAATTTTATACCGATCACGTTTTTCGATTCGTTTGGGGAACACTTTGAATTAAATCACTTGCTATATATATTGAAGAGGTAGATTATTTTAATCATGACCCCAAGATAGACTCACACCATGATAATTCCTGGGAATCCCTGTTGCTGTTGGGAACGTATTTTATAGGGACCCCATTTTACTTAAGTTGTTGAGGACAGTGATATAGCATGGACCATGAGAACCTGATTTCTTGATGTCTAGTTGCTTGGAGAATTTCTTTTCGAAAATCTTAAAATGTTAGCTATACTTCTCCTCTGTGGTTATAAATGCCTATAGAGCCTCGTCGACAAAATTCTGAAAGACCAGCACATAAGCTTTTTATTTGTGTTGAGAATAGTCTTGGCGGTATTAGAGCCTTAGAGAAGGGTCTCTTACTCATATGATCAAGTGCACTTACACCCACATATATATCTGCTGCTCCTACACTGGGAGTACGCAAAAACATGCTTTCCGCCATTCATCCATCTCCTACACTGGGAGAAGGATACATACACTTTCTAGGATTTCTATATGCTCCAAGAATTGTTATCATCATCCAGTTGTCGAAAGATTATTATCGTCAACATCATCATCGTATTCAAGAAAGTTATTGTGTCCGAGAGTGAGACATGGGCTATGCAAAAATAATGTTAAAAAAAAAGAAGAGAAAGAAGAAGAAAAGAAAGAAAAGAGATAGCCCATGAGCTCTTAAGTATTGTGATCCCAAGAGAAGGAAAGTTCAAAGAAGCTCAAAGAGCTATTCAAGAAAAGATCAAGCAAAGCAATGTTCAAGAGAAGAGTGTGCAAGAGAGGGAAGGAGCATTATTATCATCAATTTAGCCACCAAATATTCCACACACTTGCACACACTTGATCTAGAGTAAGGTCCCCCTCTCCTTGGTTCCCGTTTTTGACTAATCAATATGCACAGGTAAAAATGCTATTCCTTGACATACCTTAAACTCCACATAAGCCTTAGTAGAATAGGAGGCATACCCTTTCACATGCCTCAAGTGAGTTCCAAAAATACTACATACATTGAGAGATTTGAGTGCTCTATACATAATGATGAGTTCCACAAATACCACATATAATGAGTGATTCGAGTGTGCTACATGATGGAGAAGGGTAAAGCTAAGTTTTCTTTGCAAAAATGTTATAAAAACTCCGAGTGACAGGATTGATAGAAGAAGGATCTCTACTTCACGCTGTTCCATCTTTCAACTCCCCAAAGTTCAATGGTAGACACTTTGAATCCCGCAGTACAGGTATGATCAGGGATAATCTAATGTTGATGTCTTGGTTTGAGGCTATGCTTAAAGTAATCCATCCTTTTCCTCGAGACGAGTAAAAGACAAGTGTGGGGGAGTTTGTTGACGGTCGTTAACTCATAAAATTAACCGTCAACTTAGCATGCAAATGGACCTATTCATAAATACTTGATAGATATAGGGTTACCACTGACAGAATTCCACGAGTTTTGGTGAATATCTATTTCTGCAGGGTGACAGCTGAAAACTACCCAAGATGGCCCACATGTCGGGTTTACATAGAGAGAAAGACCGAACGGGTGAAAAAGTATAATCTAGAAGACTCCAGAAGGCAACACCTGAAGCCTGGGGCCCACCTGGCAGAGGCCAGGGTCGGCCGACCAGGGAGGGGAGTCGGCCGACTCCCCATCTCCACCAATCAGGTGGAGTCTCGCGGATCCTGCCTCCACCGACTTTGAAGATCAATAATTATCGTCCATTTAGGTCGGTTTGATCCGAGGGCTGTGGTTAATCCTAGGGGGCTATATAAGCGAGCCCCGGCCCCAGGGTGAAACCCTAATTCATTCTCCAATTCATTCAAGACTTCAATCCGAGAGAGAGAGTTAGATAGAGAAGGGTCCCTCGAATGGATCTATCTCTATAGGGTATTAGTATCAAGAGAGATTGAGAGAGTATAGAGTGGAGTTAGATTTGGAGGAAGCCCGGCTGTCGGTGTCTCCTCTCCGGTGTATCTGCGGGATCAAGTCTCCTAACCCGAGGCTTGGTTTTGAGAATCATTCGGCAATTCAACTTCTAATACTAGTAAGTTCGTTGATATTATTGTTCTTTGGTTTACAAGTTTACTTTATTAAACTTCGCGTTGGGAATAGAGTAATCGTTCTTTAGCATAAGCGTGGTGCTTAGGCTAGGTTCACTTGTAGATGCTCCCTATCCGGCCGGAACGTGGTAGTAGTGAGGGAAGTGACAATCCCTTTATTACCTTTGTAATCCACTTCCCGTTGGTAGGTAAGGTAGGTCCTTTGTGCCCGGTTTAGCATCCTCTGTGGTGTCTATTCCTCGGGTACCCCCTTAGAACAATAGTCTCAAAGCTTGCCATAGGTTAGAAGAAGACCGACGAAGGAGTTCTCTCTATATCGCTTAATTCTCACTTGACTAGCAGCCCGGGGGTAGTAGTAAAGATCGGGTTAGTCTATTGCACGTTTTCTCTTAGCGGATAAAAACAAATACGATACTCAGGACTTATCTCCCGGGTGAAGTGCTCACCGATATCCGTGCGCTTGCGGATTATTTCTCTTTGATTCTTTCGTGTGCGTATCTAGTGTCAACAAGCATTTCTGGCGCCGCTGCCGGGGAAAAGACGGTCTGCTTAGATAACCTAAATCTTGCTCTACCTTGTACCTATACTTTTATCTTTTTCTTGCACTTTACTTTTCCGTACATTTTATCTTTTTCTATCCTTATGGATAATTCAAATTCCATTCCTATCTTTCAATTTTACGCACCCACGGAGACCGGCCTAGTGCCACATGAGTCATCACAACCTATCCAAACACCTAGCTATAGGTTGAGTCCGCGGTTGATTGCATTGGTCCAAAGCCTATCCTTTTCAGGAGAAGGAGACGAAAACCCTTACCTTCACATTAGAGACTTTGAGCAAACATGTGACTGTCTTCGCATAGAGGGCATGTCCGACAAAACCCTCCGTTGGAAGCTATTTCCTTTCTCATTAAAGGGAAAAGCTAGACAATGGTATGATAAAGCTGTAGGTAAGCAACAAGGAGATTGGGGGTCCTTACGCTCCAACTTTTGCCTAGATTTCTATCCCATCTCCCAAATCGTTGACCTTAGAGTCAAGGTTCTGACTATTAAGCAAGAACCTGAAGAATCTTTGGCCTCATCCTGGAATCGTTTTACTACACTTTTAGCATCGAGGCCCGGACCTTAGTCTACCGAGATCCCATTCTTTTACAACACTTTTATAAAGGTCCGAGTAGAGACAGGTAGAAAATTGCTCGACACAACTTCGGGAGGATCATTCTTGCATATCTCTGTGAGAAAGCAAGATCAATCCTAGACCAAATCCTATCCAGTGAATTAGACTACCTCCTAGAAGTAGAACCTCAAGTAGCCGAAGACAACCCTTTGCCGAGATACACCATCCACCTCGCTAATCCATGTCTTGAGCAAGACAAGGAAGACATTCCACTTCCCGATTTTATGCTAGATATTGAACCCGATCTGTTTTCCGATTTTGGAAACATCTTCAACTATCACAAGGTGAAGAAGCCACAAGGCAAATATCACCCAATAAAGCCATGCAATATTGATGAGGATATTCCAACAGGAAAAACCTCAGGAGAGTTAGTGTCTGTCATGAGCAATGAGTGGTTAGAAGAGTCAGAGCTTTCCTCCGAAATAATTCGGCTGGATTCATCTTCTCTTCCCATTCATTGCATGATTAACAATGATCGCATAGACGCTCTTTACAATCCAGTTGTAGGTATAAATATCATGTCTACCACACTAGCAAAATATTTGCAAAGAAACATGACATTGACCCCAACGTGAAGTTCATAAGAAATCTTTCAAGACAAATTCTTCCTTGTTTAGGAATCCTACATGTCCTACCACTCCGGGTAGAAGGAACCCCTGTTCACTTAAGCTTTTATGTCTTTGACATAGGGGATTTCCACTGTTGATAGGACAACCATTTAGAAGACTTCTTTATGAAGGACAAACTGGGAAACTAAACATTTGTTTAGGCAAGAAACTCCAGTTTGCAATGTCCATTTCACACTCTTTAAATGCTAGGACCGAGCCCCATCCACATTATGATCCGTTGGAGGAATTTAGAGCAGCCTCTCTAGAATTCCTAGTTAAACCGAAATTAGAAGACGAAGCTAGATTCTTCATAGAAGAAGAAGGCGACCCTTCGAGAATGAACCATTAGACGAGTTTACCCTACCACCTAGGCCTCCTATTGAGTTCAAACCTTTACCAAGCCCGGTCTTAGATATGCCTTTCTAGGAAATGATCCGGACACTCCTGTCATCATAAGTGATACTCTCACTCGGGAGAGCAGACTTTTCGCTTAATGGCTGTCCTAGAAAAACATAAAAAAGCTTTTGGCTACTCACTCCGGGACCTCAAAGGAATTAGTCCCGCCCTTTGTACCCATCGCATTCCCACGAGATCCCGATATTCCACCATCTAGAGAACCCCAACGTAGGCTCAATAATGCGATGAGGGAAGTTGTTAAGAAAGAAGTTTTAAAACCGTTGCACGCCGGGATTATTTACCCCGTGCCACACGGTGAGTGGGTCAGCCCCGTCCAAGTTGTGCCTAAGAAGGGAGGCATGACTTGTTGTCCAAAATGAGAAGAATGAGTTAATCCCTCAAAGAACCGTCACGGGATGGCGAATGTGCATAGATTATAGAAAGCTTAATAAGGCAACAAGAAAGGATCACTTTCCTTTGCCTTTCATTGATGAGATGCTTGAGCGATTAGCCAACCATTCTTACTTTTGCTTCCTTGATGGATATTCGGATATCATCAAATCCCTATCCATCCTAATGATCAAAACAAAACGACCTTTACATGCCCTTATGGAACCTTTGCTTATCGTAGGATGTCTTTTGGGTTATGTAATGCACCAAACTTCTTTTCAAAGATGTATGATGTCTATATTTTCGATATGATTGAAAAAGATTATGGAAGTTTTCATGGATGATTTTTCTCGTTTATGGAAAAACTTTTGATGAGTGTCTTGAAAACATAGATCGAGTTTTACAAAGATGTGAGGAAAAACACTTAGTCCTTAATTGGGAAAAGTGTCATTTCATGGTTAGAGAAGGAATAGTGCTAGGACACTTAGTGTCGAAAGAGGCATCGAGGTAGATAGAGCCAAAATAGAAGTTATTGAACAACCGCCTCCTCCTATCAATGTGAAAGGAATTAGAAGTTTCCTTGGTCATCTTGGTTTTTATCGTAGATTCATAAAAGATTTTTCTTACATCGCTAGACCTCTTACCCGCTTATTGGCTAAGGATGTTCCTTTTGACTTTGATGATGCCCGCTTACAATCATTTGAGATCCTTAAGAAAGCGCTCATCTCTCGCTCCAATCATTCAACCCCCGATTGGACTTTACCTTTTGAAATTATGTGTGATGCAAGTGACTACGCTGTAGGAGCGGTGTTAGGACAGACTAAGGATAAGAAGCATCATGCAATAGCTTACGCTAGCAAAACTTTGACTGGACCTCGCCTTAATTATGCTACCACCGAAAAAGAGCTCCTAGCTGTTGTCTTTGCTATTGATAAGTTTAGATCCTACTTAGTGGGTGCCAAAGTGATTGTTTACACCGATCATGCCGCTTTAAAATATTTGCTCACTAAGAAAGATGCTAAACCTCGTTTGATAAGATGGATTTTATTACTCCAAGAATTTGATCTAGAAATAAAAGATAAAAAGGGAGTAGAAAACTCGTTGCCGATCACTTGTCTAGAATGCGGTTTGAGAAACCACAGGAACTACCCATCGACGACGCACTCGGGACGACATGCTCTACGGAATCAACGGATCGACCCCCGGTATGCGATATTGTTAATTTTATGGTTACAAAAGTTACGTACCACCGGGAGGCAACAAAAGGAAACTTATCCGGGAGAGTCGTACTCACATATGGGATGAGCCTTACCTCTTCCGAGTGTGCTCGATGGTCTGCTCGAAAGATGTGTGCCAAGCGAAGAAGGAATCAAAATCATCGAAATATGCCACTCATCACCATATGGAGGCCATTATGGGGTGTTCCGTACACATGCGAAGATTTGGCAATGCGGATTTTTCGGACAACAATGTATGAAGACACAAAAGATTTCATTCGGAGATGCGGTCCTTGTCAAAGACATGGCAACATTAACTCAAGAGATGCCATGCCACTTATCAACAACCTTCGATCGAGCTCTTTGATGTCCGGGAGTTGATTTCATGGGACCATTTCCACCGTCGAAGAAATGTGAATACATCCTCGTAGCAAAGGACTATGTGTCCAAATGGGTCGAAGCTCGCCATGCAAAAAGGCGAGATAGCTCAAGCTCCAAAAAGATGTTCGAAGAAATAATATTCCCAAGATTCGGTGTCCCAAGGATAGTCATAAGTGATGGAGGATCACATTTCATCGACAAACGCTTTGAGCAATACTTATTGAAGCATGGAGTACGCCATAATGTTGCTACTCCGTATCACCCTCGAGACAAGTGGCCAAGCGAGACATCAAATAAGCGAGATCAAGAATATTCTTCGAAGACAGACGGTGAATGAAATGGGAACTGCATGGAAGGACAAGCTTCCCGATGCACTATGGGCATATCGAACAAATACAAGACACCCATCGGGATGTCACCATATCAACTAGTCTATGGAAAGACTGCCACTTGCCGGTAGAGCCGGAATTCAAAGCTCACTGGGCCATCAAAAAATGGAATATGGACCTAGAAGCGACGGGAGAGAAGAGGAAGATGCAAATCTCGAATTAGAAGAATGGAGAGAGAAAGCCTATCACAACGCCAAGATATACAAAGAAAGAGTGAAAAGATGGCACGACAAGAGAATCAAGATCAAGGAGTTCACACCCGAGACAAGGTATTACTTTTTAATTCCGGGTCAAACTCTTCGGGCAAGGAAAGCTTCGAAGCAAATGGGAAGGACCGTTCGAAGTAGTAAGCTCATCATCGCATGGAGCCGTTACGCTTCGCAACAACGAAGGTACGATATTCAAGGTAAATGGTCAACGTCTTAAAATATTTCTAGAGCCCATTGAGGAAATAGGTGAAATAGATGAATTAAACTTCTTTCTCAATTAGGTAGTTGGGCCCGACCTTTTTACTTTTCGTTTTTCGGGGTCCAGGGTATTTTTCCGAATGACAAAAATACGCTAAATAGGTTGCGAAAAGCCCTGGCAGGGGGGTCCACCTGCCAGAGTCGGCCGCCCCATAGGGGGAGTCGGCCGACCCATGGACTCCCCCATTCGCCGCCAGCTTTTGCATTCGTGATCCTTCCATACTCTTCCTTCAGGAATTTTTGCCGATTAGGGTTTTTGAGATCACGTTGATGCGTTATTCCTTCGGAGATTCCCTTTAGATGCCCTTTAGATGCCTCTCCAATCCCCCTATATAAAGAAGCCCACCTCGGGCCAACCTCATTCCATCTAAAGCCTCCTCCTCCTAGCATCAAGCTTGCTACGCGGCAATGGTGAAGCCCGAGCAAAACTTAGATAGGAGATTGATCCGCTTCGGGATTGATCTCAACACCATCCCAAGAGAGGAGCCTGAGAGCAAGGCCATCGTTCTTGCTAAGCCCAAACCCCTAGCCTCTATTCCTCCAAAGCCTCAAGTTTACGACCATAGCTACTTCGCCCAACCATTCATCGCCACACCCAAGCCTTTGCTCCTAGATGGACCTCCACCAAAGGGTCCTATTGTGAAGCTCCCGAGAAGGCACCAAGATCCTCCCTCCTAAGCACAATGAGATGCTTATGGGAGTGAAGACCAACAAGCAAGGAGAGATCGTCTGTGCTAAGTATAGCACTGGAGAGCGCTCGTATTTTGAGGGAGTCCGTGCTCACCCGAGCAAAGTGAAGTTCGTCCCTCCAAAAGAAGCCCCAAAAGCAGCTCTCGCCGCCTCAGAAGCTCCAAGGAAGCGTCGCAAGACCGTTGCAGACTTAGAGAAGGAGTTAGAAACTCAGCGCGACGTTATTGCATCTCTCGAAACTCCCAACATATCCAGAAGCGGTAGCATTGTCACTCTCATAGATAGACTTCGTGCGCAAGAGAAGAGGACGGATAAGTTAGAAAAGAGGTTAGACGCTCTAGAGAAGCGAGTTGATTAGATGAGATTTGTCTTAGCATCGAAAGGCCTAGTGTGTTTAGATTAAAAGTTTTAGTTTGCAAGAATGCTTAGTTAAAGTTTAGTTCGATCTTAGTTCCTTTCAATACTTGTAATCCAGGCCTTAATGAAGATGAAATAAAGTTTTTAGTTATATTTATTATTGCATATGTGTTGCCTCTTTTGTCTCCACCTTGTTGTGAATGAAGATAACAGGAATCTAGTGTGGGGGAGGCAACCGACGATGAAACTAACGGATATCGCGAACCAAAGAAAAATATTTGAGAATATACAACGTAAAGATCACGCACGACGAAGCGGACCCCGAGGGCCACTGCCCAGTCGGCCGCCCCATATCTAGGGTCGGCCGCCCATGGGCCGGGCCCGTTGGCTCCGGCTTTCGTCCACGATCGGGTTTGCTTCCCTACGTTCCAAATTTTATACCGATCACGTTTTTCGATTCGTTTGGGGAACACTTTGAATTAAATCACTTGCTATATATATCTGAAAAGGTAGATTATTTTAATCATGACCCCAAGATAGACTCACACCATGATAATTCCCGGGAATCCCCGTTCTTTGTTGGGAACGTATTTTATAGGGACCCCATTTTACTTAAGTCGTTGAGGACAAGGTGATATAGCATGGACCATGAGAACTGATTTCTTGATGTCTAGTTGCTTGGAGAATTTCTTTTCGAAAATCTTAAAATGTTAGCTATACTTCTCCTCTCGTGGTTATAAATGCCTATAGAGCCTCGTCGACAAAATTCTAAAGACCAAGACATAAGCTTTTTATTTGTGTTGAGAATAGTCTTGGCGGTATTAGAGCCTTAGAGAAGGGTCTCTTACTCATATGATCAAGTGCACTTACACCCACATATATATCTGCTGCTCCTACACCGGGGTACGCAAAAACATGCTTTCCGCCATTCATCCATCTCCTACACTTTGGGAGAAGGATACATACACTTTCTAGGATTTCTATATGCTCCAAGAATTGTTATCATCATCCAAATTGTCGAAAGATTATTATCGTCAACATCATCATCGTATTCAAGAAAGTTATTGTGTCCGAGAGTGAGACATGGGCTATGCAAAAATAATGTTAAAAAAAAAAAGAGAAAGAAGAAGAAAAGAAAGAAAAGAGATAGCCCATGAGCTCTTAAGTATTGTGATCCCAAGAGAAGGAAAGTTCAAAGAAGCTCAAAGAGCTATTCAAGAAAAGATCAAGCAAAGCAATGTTCAAGAGAAGAGTGTGCAAGAGAGGGAAGGAGCATTATTATCATCAATTTAGCCACCAAATATTCCACACACTTGCACACACTTGATCTAGAGTAAGGTCCCCCTCTCCTTGGTTCCCGTTTTTGACTAATCAATATGCACAGTAAAAATGCTATTCCTTGACATACCTTAAACTCCACATAAGCCTTAGTAGAATAGGAGGCATACCCTTTCACATGCCTCAAGTGAGTTCCAAAAATACTACATACATTGAGAGATTTGAGTGCTCTATACATAATGATGAGTTCCACAAATACCACATATAATGAGTGATTCGAGTGTGCTACATGATGGAGAAGGGTAAAGCTAAGTTTTCTTTGCAAAAATGTTATAAAAACTCCGAGTGACAGGGATTGATAGAAGAAGGATCTCTACTTCACGCTGTTCCATCTTTCAACTCCCCAAAGTTCAATGGTAGACACTTTGAATCCCGAAGTGCAGGTATGATCAGGGATAATCTAATGTTGATGTCTTGGTTTGAGGCTATGCTTAAAGTAATCCATCCTTTTCCTCGAGACGAGTAAAAGACAAGTGTGGGGGAGTTTGTTGACGGTCGTTAACTCATAAAATTAACCGTCAACTTAGCATGCAAATGGACCTATTCATAAATACTTGATAGATATAGGGTTACCTCTGACAAATTCCACGAGTTTTGGTGAATATCTATTTCTGCGGGGTGACAATGAAAACTACCCAAGATGGCCCACATGTCGGGTTTACATAGAGAGAAAGACCGAACGGGTGAAAAAGTATAATCTAGAAGACTCCGAAGGCAACACACAGAAGCTCGGGCCCACTTTGGCAGGCCGGGTCGGTCGGCCGGGGAGGGGGGAGTCGGCCGACTCCCCAGCTCCACCAATCGGTGGAGTCTCGCGGATCCCGCCTCCACCGACTTTGAAGATCAATAATTATCGTCCATTTAGGTCGGTTTGATCTCGAGGGCTGTGGTTAATCCTAGGGGGCTATATAAGCGAGCCCCCTAGCCCCCGGGTGAAACCCTAATTCATTCTCCAATTCATTCAAGACTTCAATCCGAGAGAGAGAGTTAGATAGAGAAGGGTCCCTCGAATGGATCTATCTCTATAGGGTATTAGTATCAAGAGAGATTGAGAGAGTATAGAGTGGAGTTAGATTTGGAGGAAGCCCGGCTGTCGGTGTCTCCTCTCCAGTGTATCTCGCGGGATCAAGTCTCCTAACCCGAGGCTTGGTTTCGGAATCATTCGGCAATTCAACTTCTAATACTAGTAAGTTCGTTGATATTATTGTTCTTTGGTTTACAAGTTTACTTTATTCCGCTTCGCGTTGGGAATAGAGTAATCGTTCTTTAGCATAAGCGTGGTGCTTAGGCTAGGTTCACTTGTAGATGCTCCCTATCCGGCGTAGGAACCGTGGTAGTAGTGAGGGAAGTGACAATCCCTTTATTACCTTTGTAATCCACTTCCCGTTGGTAGGTAAGGTAGGTCCTTTGTGCCCGGTTTAGCATCCTCTGTGGTGTCTATTCCTCGACCCCCTTAGAACAGTAGTCTCAAAGCTTGCCATAGGTTAGAAGAAGACTTAAAGGAGTTCTCTCTATATCGCTTAATTCTCACTTGACTAGCGACCCGGGGTAGTAGTAAAGATCGGGTTAGTCTATTGCACGTTTTCTCTTAGCGGATAAAAACAAATACGATACTCGGGACTTATCTCCCGGGTGAAGTGCTCACCGATATCCGTGCGCTTGCGGATTATTTCTCTTTGATTCTTTCGTGTGCGTATCTAGTGTCAACAAGCATTTCGCGCCGTTCTTGGGAGAAAGACGGTCTGCTTAGATAACCTAAATCTTGCTCTACCTTGTACCTATACTTTTATCTTTTTCTTGCACTTTACTTTTCCGTACATTTTATCTTTTTCTATCCTTATGGATAATTCAAATTCCATTCCTATCTTTCAATTTTCTCGCACCCACGGAGACCAGCCTAGTGCCACATGAGTCATCACAACCTATCCAAACACCTAGCTATAGGTTGAGTCCGCGGTTGATTGCATTGGTCCAAAGCCTATCCTTTTCAGGAGAAGGAGACGAAAACCCTTACCTTCACATTAGAGACTTTGAGCAAACATGTGACTGTCTTCGCATAGAGGGCATGTCCGACAAAACCCTCCGTTGGAAGCTATTTCCTTTCTCATTAAAGGGAAAAGCTAGACAATGGTATGATAAAGCCGTAGGTAAGCAACAAGGAGATTGGGGGTCCTTACGCTCCAACTTTTGCCTAGATTTCTATCCCATCTCCCAAATCGTTGACCTTAGAGTCAAGGTTCGACTATTAAGCAAGAACCCGAAGAATCTTTGGCCTCATCCTGAATCGTTTTACTACACTTTTAGCATCGGCCCGGACCTTAGTCTACCGAGATCCCATTCTTTTACAACACTTTTATAAAGGTCGAGTAGAGACAAGTAGAAAATTGCTCGACACAACTTCGGAGGATCATTCTTGCATATCTCTGCGAGAAAGCAAGATCAATCCTAGACCAAATCCTATCCAAAGAATTAGACTACCTCCTAGAAGTAGAACCTCAAGTAGCCGAAGACAACCCTTTGCCGATACACCATCCACCTCGCTAATCCATGTCTTGAGCAAGACAAGGAAGACATTCCACTTCCCGATTTTATGCTAGATATTGAACCTGATCTGTTTTCCGATTTTGGAAACATCTTCAACTATCACAAGGTGAAGAAGCCACAAGGCAAATATCACCCAATAAAGCCATGCAATATTGATGAGGATATTCCAACAGGAAAAACCTCAGGAGAGTTAGTGTTCATGTCATGAGCAATGAGTGGTTAGAAGAGTCGAGCTTTCCTCCGAAATAATTCGGTGGATTCATCTTCTCTTCCCATTCATTGCATGATTAACAATGATCGCATAGACGCTCTTTACAATCCAGTTGTAGGTATAAATATCATGTCTACCACACTAGCAAAATATTTGCAAAGAAACATGACATTGACCCCAACAAAGAAGTTCATAAGAAATCTTTCAAGACAAATTCTTCCTTGTTTAGGAATCCTACATGTCCTACCACTCCGGGTAGAAGGAACCCCTGTTCACTTAAGCTTTTATGTCTTTGACATAGGGGATTTCCACTGTTGATAGGACAACCATTTAGAAGACTTCTTTATGAAGGACAAACCGGGAAACTAAACATTTGTTTAGGCAAGAAACTCCAGTTTGCAATGTCCATTTCACACTCTTTAAATGCTAGGACCGAGCCCCATCCACATTATGATCCGTTGGAGGAATTTAGAGCGACCTCTCTAGAATTCCTAGTTAAACCGAATTAGAAGACGAAGCTAGATTCTTCATAGAAGAAGAAGCTGACCCTTCCGAGAATGAACCATTAGACGAGTTTACCCTACCACCTAGGCCTCCTATTGAGTTCAAACCTTTACCGGCCCGGTCTTAGATATGCCTTTCTAGGAAATGATCCGAGACACTCCTGTCATCATAAGTGATACTCTCACTCGGAGCGTACTTTTCGCTTAATGGCTGTCCTAGAAAAACATAAAAAAGCTTTTGACTACTCACTCCGGGACCTCAAAGGAATTAGTCCCGCCCTTTGTACCCATCGCATTCCCACGGATCCCGATATTCCACCATCTAGAGAACCCCAACGTAGGCTCAATAATGCGATGAGGGAAGTTGTTAAGAAAGAAGTTTTAAAACTGTTGCACGCCGGGATTATTTACCCCGTGCCACACAAAGTGAGTGGGTCAGCCCCGTCCAAGTTGTGCCTAAGAAGGGAGGCATGACTGTTGTCCAAAATGAGAAGAATGAGTTAATCCCTCAAAGAACCGTCACGGGATGGCGAATGTGCATAGATTATAGAAAGCTTAATAAGGCAACAAGAAAGGATCACTTTCCTTTGCCTTTCATTGATGAGATGCTTGAGCGATTAGCCAACCATTCTTACTTTTGCTTCCTTGATGGATATTCGGATATCATCAAATCCCTATCCATCCTAATGATCAAAACAAAACGACCTTTACATGCCCTTATGGAACCTTTGCTTATCGTAGGATGTCTTTTGGGTTATGTAATGCACCAGCTTCTTTTCAAAGATGTATGATGTCTATATTTTCGATATGATTGAAAAAGATTATGGAAGTTTTCATGGATGATTTTTCTGCTATGGAAAAACTTTTGATGAGTGTCTTGAAAACATAGATCGAGTTTTACAAAGATGTGAGGAAAAACACTTAGTCCTTAATTGGGAAAAGTGTCATTTCATGGTTAGAGAAGGAATAGTGCTAGGACACTTAGTGTCCGAAAGAGGCATCGAGGTAGATAGAGCCAAAATAGAAGTTATTGAACAACCGCTCCTCCTATCCATGTGAAAGGAATTAGAAGTTTCCTTGGTCATGCTTGGTTTTTATCGTAGATTCATAAAAGATTTTTCTTACATCGCTAGACCTCTTACCCGCTTATTGGCTAAGGATGTTCCTTTTGACTTTGATGATTCCCGCTTACAATCATTTGAGATCCTTAAGAAAGCGCTCATCTCTCGCTCCAATCATTCAACCCCCGATTGGACTTTACCTTTTGAAATTATGTGTGATGCAAGTGACTACGCCGTAGGAGCAAAGCTGTTAGGACAGACTAAGGATAAGAAGCATCATGCAATAGCTTACGCTAGCAAAACTTTGACTGGACCTCGGCTTAATTATGCTACCACCGAAAAAGAGCTCCTAGCCGTTGTCTTTGCTATTGATAAGTTTAGATCCTACTTAGTGGGTGCCAAAGTGATTGTTTACACCGATCATGCCGCTTTAAAATATTTGCTCACTAAGAAAGATGCTAAACCTCGTTTGATAAGATGGATTTTATTACTCCAAGAATTTGATCTAGAAATAAAAGATAAAAAGGGAGTAGAAAACTCGTTGCCGATCACTTGTCTAGAATGCGCTTTGAGAAACCACAGGGAACTACCCATCGACGACGCACTACGGGACGACATGCTCTACGGAATCAACAGATCTGACCCCTGGTATGCAGATATTGTTAATTTTATGGTTACAGGTTACGTACCACCAGGAGGCAACAAAAGGAAACTTATCCAGGAGAGTCGTACTCACATATGGGATGAGCCTTACCTCTTCCGAGTGTGCTCTGATGGTCTGCTCAGAAGATGTGTGCCAACTGAAGAAGGAATCAAAATCATCGAAATATGCCACTCATCACCATATGGAGGCCATTATGGGGTGTTCCGTACACATGCGAAGATTTGGCAATGCGGATTTTTCTGGACAACAATGTATGAAGACACAAAAGATTTCATTCGGAGATGCGGTCCTTGTCAAAGACATGGCAACATTAACTCAAGAGATGCCATGCCACTTATCAACAACCTTCGATCGAGCTCTTTGATGTCTGGGAGTTGATTTCATGGGACCATTTCCACCGTCGAAGAAATGTGAATACATCCTCGTAGCGTGGACTATGTGTCCAAATGGGTCGAAGCTCGCCATGCAAAAAGGCGAGATAGCTCAAGCTCCAAAAAGATGTTCGAAGAAATAATATTCCCAAGATTCGGTGTCCCAAGGATAGTCATAAGTGATGGAGGATCACATTTCATCGACAAACGCTTTGAGCAATACTTATTGAAGCATGGAGTACGCCATAATGTTGCTACTCCGTATCACCCTCGACAAGTGGCCAAGCGAGACATCAAATAAGCGAGATCAAGAATATTCTTCGAAGACAGAGTGAATGAAATGGGAACTGCATGGAAGGACAAGCTTCCGATGCACTATGGGCATATCGAACAAAGATACAAGACACCCATCGGGATGTCACCATATCAACTAGTCTATGGAAAGACCTGCCACTTGCCAAAGAGTCGCTGGAATTCAAAGCTCACTGGGCCATCAAAAAATGGAATATGGACCTAGAAACGACGGGAGAGAAGAGGAAGATGCAAATCTCGAATTAGAAGAATGGAGAGAGAAAGCCTATCACAACGCCAAGATATACAAAGAAAGAGTGAAAAGATGGCACGACAAGAGAATCAAGATCAAGGAGTTCACACCCGGAGACAAGGTATTACTTTTTAATTCCGGGGTCAAACTCTTCGGGCAAGGAAAGCTTCGAAGCAAATGGGAAGGACCGTTCGAAGTAGTAAGCTCATCATCGCATGGAGCCGTTACGCTTCGCAACAACGAAGGTACGATATTCAAGGTAAATGGTCAACGTCTTAAAATATTTCTAGAGCCCATTGAGGAAATAGGTGAAATAGATGAATTAAACTTCTTTCTCAATTAGGTAGTTGGGCCCGACCTTTTTACTTTTCGTTTTTCGGGGTCCGGGGTATTTTTCCGAATGACAAAAATACGCTAAATAGGTTGCGAAAAGCCCCGGCGGGGGTCCACCTGCCGAGTCGGCCGCCCCATAGGGGAGTCGGCCGACCCATGGACTCCCCATTCGCCGCCGCTTTTGCATTCGTGATCCTTCCATACTCTTCCTTCAGAATTTTTGCCGATTAGGGTTTTTGAGATCACGTTGATGCGTTATTCCTTCGGAGATTCCCTTTAGATGCCCTTTAGATGCCTCTCCAATCCCCCTATATAAAGAAGCCCACCTCGAGCCAACCTCATTCCATCTAAAGCCTCCTCCTCCTAGCATCAAGCTTGCTACGCAAAGCAATGGTGAAGCCTCGAGCAAAACTTAGATAGGAGATTGATCCGCTTCGGGATTGATCTCAACACCATCCCAAGAGAGGAGCCCGAGAGCAAGGCCATCGTTCTTGCTAAGCCCAAACCCCTAGCCTCTATTCCTCCAAAGCCTCAAGTTTACGACCATAGCTACTTCGCCCAACCGGTCATCGCCACACCCAAGCCTTTGCTCCTAGATGGACCTCCACCAAAGGGTCCTATTGTGAAGCTCCCAGAAGGCACCAAGATCCTCCCTCCTAAGCACAATGAGATGCTTATGGGAGTGAAGACCAACAAGCAAGGAGAGATCGTCTGTGCTAAGTATAGCACTGGAGAGCGCTCGTATTTTGAGGGAGTCCGTGCTCACCCGAGCAAAGTGAAGTTCGTCCCTCCAAAAGAAGCCCCAAAAGCAGCTCTCGCCGCCTCAGAAGCTCCAAGGAAGCGTCGCAAGACCGTTGCGTACTTAGAGAAGGAGTTAGAAACTCGCGCGACGTTATTGCATCTCTCGCGAAACTCCCAACATATCCAGAGCAGTAGCATTGTCACTCTCATAGATAGACTTCGTGCGCAAGAGAAGAGGACGGATAAGTTAGAAAAGAGGTTAGACGCTCTAGAGAAGCGAGTTGATTAGATGAGATTTGTCTTAGCATCAGAAAGGCCTAGTGTGTTTAGATTAAAAGTTTTAGTTTGCAAGAATGCTTAGTTAAAGTTTAGTTCGATCTTAGTTCCTTTCAATACTTGTAATCCAGGCCTTAATGAAGATGAAATAAAGTTTTTAGTTATATTTATTATTGCATATGTGTTGCCTCTTTTGTCTCCACCTTGTTGTGAATGAAGATAACAGGAATCTAGTGTGGGGGAGGCAACCGACGATGAAACTAACGGATATCGCGAACCAGCAAAAATATTTGAGAATATACAACGTAAAGATCACGCACGACGAAGCGGACCCCGAGGCCACTGCGTAGCGGCCGCCCCATATCTAGGGTCGGCCGCCCATGGGCCGGGCCCAGGCTTGGCTCCGGTTTTCGTCCACGATCGAGTTTGCTTCCCTACGTTCCAAATTTTATACCGATCACGTTTTTCTGATTCGTTTGGGGAACACTTTGAATTAAATCACTTGCTATATATATCTGAAAAGGTAGATTATTTTAATCATGACCCCAAGATAGACTCACACCATGATAATTCCTGGGAATCCCTGTTGCTGTTGGGAACGTATTTTATAGGGACCCCATTTTACTTAAGTCGTTGAGGACAGTGATATAGCATGGACCATGAGAACCTGATTTCTTGATGTCTAGTTGCTTGGAGAATTTCTTTTCGAAAATCTTAAAATGTTAGCTATACTTCTCCTCTCGTGGTTATAAATGCCTATAGAGCCTCGTCGACAAAATTCTGAAAGACCAAAGACATAAGCTTTTTATTTGTGTTGAGAATAGTCTTGGCGGTATTAGAGCCTTAGAGAAGGGTCTCTTACTCATATGATCAAGTGCACTTACACCCACATATATATCTGCGCTCCTACACCGGGGTACGCAAAAACATGCTTTCCGCCATTCATCCATCTCCTACACCGGGAGAAGGATACATACACTTTCTAGGATTTCTATATGCTCCAAGAATTGTTATCATCATCCAGTTGTCGAAAGATTATTATCGTCAACATCATCATCGTATTCAAGAAAGTTATTGTGTCCGAGAGTGAGACATGGGCTATGCAAAAATAATGTTAAAAAAAAAAGAAGAGAAAGAAGAAGAAAAGAAAGAAAAGAGATAGCCCATGAGCTCTTAAGTATTGTGATCCCAAGAGAAGGAAAGTTCAAAGAAGCTCAAAGAGCTATTCAAGAAAAGATCAAGCAAAGCAATGTTCAAGAGAAGAGTGTGCAAGAGAGGGAAGGAGCATTATTATCATCAATTTAGCCACCAAATATTCCACACACTTGCACACACTTGATCTAGAGTAAGGTCCCCCTCTCCTTGGTTCCCGTTTTTGACTAATCAATATGCACAGTAAAAATGCTATTCCTTGACATACCTTAAACTCCACATAAGCCTTAGTAGAATAGGAGGCATACCCTTTCACATGCCTCAAGTGAGTTCCAAAATACTACATACATTGAGAGATTTGAGTGCTCTATACATAATGATGAGTTCCACAAATACCACATATAATGAGTGATTCGAGTGTGCTACATGATGGAGAAGGGTAAAGCTAAGTTTTCTTTGCAAAAATGTTATAAAAACTCCGAGTGACAGGATTGATAGAAGAAGGATCTCTACTTCACGCTACTGTTCCATCTTTCAACTCCCCAAAGTTCAATGGTAGACACTTTGAATCCCGCAAAGATGTATGATCGGGGATAATCTAATGTTGATGTCTTGGTTTGAGGCTATGCTTAAAGTAATCCATCCTTTTCCTCGAGACGAGTAAAAGACAAGTGTGGGGGAGTTTGTTGACGGTCGTTAACTCATAAAATTAACCGTCAACTTAGCATGCAAATGGACCTATTCATAAATACTTGATAGATATAGGGTTACCTCCCGATGTAATTCCACGAGTTTTGGTGAATATCTATTTCTCGCAGGTGACAAAAAAACTACCCAAGATGGCCCACATGTCGGGTTTACATAGAGAGAAAGACCGAACGGGTGAAAAAGTATAATCTAGAAGACTCCAGAAGGCAACACCCGAAGCTCGGGGCCCACCCGGGCAGAGGCCGGGAGTGGCCGGCCGACTGGGGAGGGAGTCGGCCGACTCCCGCCTCCACCAATCGTGGAGTCTCGCGGATCCCGCCTCCACCGACTTTGAAGATCAATAATTATCGTCCATTTAGGTCGGTTTGATCTCGAGGGCTGTGGTTAATCCTAGGGGGCTATATAAGCAGAGCCCCTGGCCCCTGGGTGAAACCCTAATTCATTCTCCAATTCATTCAAGACTTCAATCCAGAGAGAGAGTTAGATAGAGAAGGGTCCCTCGAATGGATCTATCTCTATAGGGTATTAGTATCAAGAGAGATTGAGAGAGTATAGAGTGGAGTTAGATTTGGAGGAAGCCCTACTTTGTCGGTGTCTCCTCTCCAAGTGTATCTCGGGATCAAGTCTCCTAACCCGAGGCTTGGTTTCGAGAATCATTCGGCAATTCAACTTCTAATACTAGTAAGTTCGTTGATATTATTGTTCTTTGGTTTACAAGTTTACTTTATTTCCGCTTCGCGTTGGGAATAGAGTAATCGTTCTTTAGCATAAGCGTGGTGCTTAGGCTAGGTTCACTTGTAGATGCTCCCTATCCGTAGGAACCGTGGTAGTAGTGAGGGAAGTGACAATCCCTTTATTACCTTTGTAATCCACTTCCCGTTGGTAGGTAAGGTAGGTCCTTTGTGCCCGGTTTAGCATCCTCTCGTGGTGTCTATTCCTCGTGTACCCCCTTAGAACAAGAGTCTCAAAGCTTGCCATAGGTTAGAAGAAGACCGACGAAGGAGTTCTCTCTATATCGCTTAATTCTCACTTGACTAGCAGCCCGGGGTAGTAGTAAAGATCGGGTTAGTCTATTGCACGTTTTCTCTTAGCGGATAAAAACAAATACGATACTCAGGACTTATCTCCTGGGTGAAGTGCTCACCGATATCCGTGCGCTTGCGGATTATTTCTCTTTGATTCTTTCGTGTGCGTATCTAGTGTCAACAAGCATTTCGGCGCCGTTGTTGCGGGGAGAAAGACGGTCCGCTTAGATAACCTAAATCTTGCTCTACCTTGTACCTATACTTTTATCTTTTTCTTGCACTTTACTTTTCCGTACATTTTATCTTTTTCTATCCTTATGGATAATTCAAATTCCATTCCTATCTTTCAATTTTACGCACCCACGGAGACCAAATTAGTGCCACATGAGTCATCACAACCTATCCAAACACCTAGCTATAGGTTGAGTCCGCGGTTGATTGCATTGGTCCAAAGCTTATCCTTTTCAGAGAAGGAGACGAAAACCCTTACCTTCACATTAGAGACTTTGAGCAAACATGTGATCTGTCTTCGCATAGAGGGCATGTCCGACAAAACCCTCCGTTGGAAGCTATTTCCTTTCTCATTAAAGGGAAAAGCTAGACAATGGT